>CM064328.1:182180707-183380707 GCA_032595735.1 Pelochelys cantorii
CTTCCATTTGCTCTTCTTATAATAAAAGGAAGGGGTATCCAGTGGACTTGAAACACAAAGCTGATGGAAGAAAATATTTTTAACACAATAGTTTATTAGCTCTTGGAACTCACTGAAAAAAGCTATCATTGAGAATCAGAGTGTAACTGGATTTTTTTAAAGGATTAGGCTTCTATAGAATGAAAGAGCAGCCACAGTGTCACCTACAAGGTCAAAATTTATTATTCTTAAAAAATTGACCTGAGTGTTTTAAGCAAATGACAAGGAATACAAACCCTCATGCATCAGGGCCTAAGCCAGGGGTGGGCAATAATTTTTGATGGGGTGGGGGGCTACTCCAAGATTTTAGAACATGATCAGGGGCTGTACTCTTCCATGATATTAATGGAGGAGGTGCGGGGTCTGGGATGGAGGTTGGATGCAAAAGGAAACTTGGGGTAAGGCACTGGGATGCAGGAGGGCATGTGTGGTCTGGGAGGGGGGGTTGGGTGAAGGAGACTGTTATGACCTGGGGTGCAAGCCTGGGGTGCACGAGGAGGTGCAGTGATTTGGGTTGTGACCTAGGGCAGGAGGGGATTGTGACCTGGGACAGGGGATTGGAGTGCAGGATCTGGGATGGGGTATGGGTTCAGGAGGGGTGCAGAGGGTTTGGGTCATGTGGGGGTGGCATTGGGTTTCGGGGGAGAGAGAGGCTGGGTTGCCAGAGGCTGGCTGACTGGGAGATTTACCTGGGTGACTCATGGCCAGCAGCTCAGCAGAATTCTTAGGCAGCCTTGCTGCCTTCCTCACTCCTGCACAGGCTGTGGGGGCCATGTGTGTCTGTGAATAAGAGCCTGAGGGGAGGGAGGAGTGGTGCTTCACACGCTGCCTGTTCTTCAAACAGGCAGCTCCCATTGGCTAGAAACTGGCCAATGGGATTGTACTAGGAGTGGGGACAATGCATGAAGCCTCTCCCCCCTCCTCTTCCATGGCTATGAAACACAAATAGCTTGGCAGTTGCTTTTCTGAGCGGCATGCGGGGAGGAGGGAGGCAGGGAGTCTGCGTGAGGCTTCCTGCTGTGTTTGTGGGCTGGATCTGGTGGCTTGGCAGGCCAGACCTGGCCTGCCAGCCCCATTTTGCCTAGGCCTGGCCTAAGCCAACCACTGACTAACAGGAAATGTCACATTTGTATATTCTTGCATGAATACCAATTCTAGCTAATTCATGTGTAGTTGTACACCTCCTCTGGGGTGCCAGATACAGGCCTCTGATAGATGCAAATTACTGGAGTAGATGTTCCACTGGCAATACTATGATCCAATATGGCAATTAATAACTATGGTCATAGAAATTTGTCATGATAATGCTTATTAGGAAGATTATAAACAAAGATTCTTTCTCAATCCCAGTGCTGAACACTGCTTCTCATGTCTAGCTGAGAAAGCAATGTGACAATCTTTGATTGTTAACAAGCCTATATAAGAATAATGCATGGCAAGCCTTGTGTCTTAGATGCCTTTTGTCAGTCTTGTACTCAGTTGAAGGAACCTTTATTTTAAAGATTATAGGCTCTTGGATTCTGTGGCGAGGGAGTGATTGATATAAATGTCACAGCTACGAAACAGCTCCTCTCACTTCATTGTGCTTGATCCTGCAAGGTGTCAAGCACTCTGGCTCAGTTTAGCAGAGCACCTCTTAAGCACATGGGTGGCTTATATATTTGATGTGGCTTTAAGGATGTGGGCAATTCCACTGAGCCAATGGGACCACTCACGTTGAAGTGCCCTATGGGATTGAGCTTTTAGGGAGTATCAGTGCAACTGAACAATCCTTTCCCTTGAGTGCAATGAAAGCTGAGTCACCCAGATCCTTCTTACACCAGTGTAGCTGAGGTGTGGGGAGCCACCCGGCCCTGTACCCCCCATCCTCAGCCAGATGTGACTCTCAGCCAGCAGGTAGAACAGAAGGTTTATTAGTCCACAGGGATACGCGTAGAACAGACTGGTTAGCACAGGAACCAGAAGCAATCAGTACAATCTATTTTGGGGAGAAGGGGCTCAGAATCAAGGGCCCTGCCCCCCATCTCTGTCCTCCCAGCCAGCGAGACTCACTCACACACTCAGAAGCCTGCCCCAGACCTGCAGCCAGCCTTGTCTCCCTTCCCTGGCAAAAGTTTTCACCTGGTCACCCTCCCAGGCTCAGGTTACAGAAAGCATTAGCCATTGTGTACACGCAGGAGGCTGTCACACCAAAATCCCCATCACCATATCACTGTTGGTGTAGTACCCAGAGAAGCGGAGGCACACACGGAGTTAATACATGACAGTAGAAATCACATACAACGTAACAGAGCAAATACAATCCTCCACTTCATCACAACCAGTTTTACTGGATGTGCCTGCCTGCTAAGAATATAAACTCTGTTGCTGCTTTTGTGATGCTTTGCTATTTTAACTCAATCTTTTAGCAGGGACTGTGAACAGACTGCAATTTCCCACATCTTGGGAGAATTAGGGAATTAGGTCTCTTTAAGAAAATCTGGCATTTGAAAATAAAGTAGCCTTTCTTTTTTCCAATTGAATCAACAGTTGGGAGGCTTCTAGTCAGCATGAATTACAATGCTGGAATGGCTGTGAAATACAGACACTGCCACAAAACGAAAAAGACTCAACTTTCTGCTGTGCTGCAGTTACTTTTCTGCTTTTATCACAGGTCTATTGATAGGAAGTAGGGTACACGTCTGATAGCATCGCCTGTTTAGTAATGCTGAAATATGCACATGGGGCATGGTTCTCAGCTAGGCTAGTTTGGCATAGCCCCACTGAAGCCAACAAAGCTACTTTGACTTCACCAGCTAAGGATGAAGCCCACTGGTTACAAACAATCTTCGTCACTGTTCCTTTCAATCCACACCTTGTTAGGTTTCATACGTATGGAGAGTGCACCTGCCAAGGCAAATGTCATGGGCTGCAGATCAGATACTCATCATCTGAAAAATGTTCCATCTCCGGAGAGTGTGGCTGAAGTATTTTTAATTTCCTTTTTGCATCAAGCCTGAGGGGACAAACAACAAGCAATTTCCTCAGACAGAGAATTCATCTTGTTCTGAGCCAAATATGTGATCTAGGGAAATGACTGATTTTCAACCCTGCTACTCTGAAAAAGAGTATGAAATGTATGAAATAAGCTTCTTGTACTTAAACCATAGGGTAGTAAGGATCTTTATTTAATAAGAAACATTTTTTTTCAAAGAATTCCCTTAGCAGTTCTTTATCAAGAGATCTTCTAGAAAGTATCTTATGTTCTGGAGTGGTCCAAATTTCTTTGTTTTCTTGTTAAACACAGATTTAAAATGAAGGGAGGAGAATGTTATCTGAAGTATTTCTGAGTTATTAGATTCAAGTCCACCTTTATTAATAGACCTACTTTATCTTTAGTTCAGATTTCCCCACCCTCCACCCCTGCACCTTTTAATGTTTACAAAAACTCGTCCTTGACCACTCTGGCTATCATTAGCACACCCTGCTGTCTTGTGTCCCTACTTTTTTTTTTCTGCAAGTCTCAACTGGTTATGTATTCTTTCTGGCTGTGTCTCTGCCTCCTTCCTATTTTTCAGTACAAATCTTTGTAACCTCAAATCTTTGAGCAGTCACTATTGAAGGCACATTCGTGGCCATGTATTCAGGGGATTGAAAGAGGTATGAGCCTTAATTATGGTATCTTGAACAGATACCCCAGGTTTCTCTTGGGCTGCTGGATTTTACATATCCTGTCATTGTGCCTTTCTTGCATCAAATATCCCTGCATTTGCTTTTCTGAAATCTTTTACCTAGTTCTAACTTTGCTGAAAGTAAGAAGCTTTTGGCAAGTGGTACCATGCTTATTTATTGTCCTCACATTCCCAATCCATTCATTCTAGAAGTGGGATCCTTGTGGTAGATGCTTCCTGCCAGGGAACTCCTTGCAGCAAGGAAAAGAATGCTGCATGAGAGCTGGAGCAAAGCTTCAGAGGGACACAGTCCATTTACTGGGTCAGATATTCTCTGCAGATGACCCATAGGCCATTCTTCTAATATTTCTGGGGATATGATGGAAGAAAGGGGGGCAGCTGATTCAATGAAAAAGGGACTGGCAGAGTTTCTTGCCTTTACCAAGGATGGGAATGATCTGGCCATTAATATTACTATATTTATTATCTGCACTTATTTGGAGACAATACTGTTCCAGCTTTTGTTGCTGGAGGACTTGCACTGATCTGTGGATCCAAAACCTGTGTCCCAACATCACTAATGCATCCATTGCTTGAACTTCAGCATCTCTCCTTGTTTGAGCTTGGCAACCGAATGATCTCTAAGAAGATCTTCTGTCTCCATCCAATCCTTATTTCTCCTCAGATCCCATCAAGTTCTTGGTCATTCTTGGTCAGGGTAAATCTTCTTTTGCTGATCTCCTTTTGCTTCATATGGATTACAGTAGGTGACAGATCTCCAGGCTTCTCCATGTTTTTTAAATCTGTGTTTAATAAGAAAGAGATTTGGATAATCACTGCAGAATATAAGGTACTGATCCATCACCCTTGTTGTAATATTATTTCTCTTAGCACCCATGAGAGAGACGACGTACCACCACACTGGTGTTGTCCATTCCACAAATATCTCTCACTATAAAATAACTGATTTAGGATTACTTACCCCTTCCCTCTGGTGGCTCCTTTTCAGTTCTACTTTCTTTCACTGCTTGAGCTACTGTCCATCTTTGCCTTGTTCTCTGTCTATATTTCATCTGCTTCCTCATTAATGGCAGAATATTTGTCATTAGTTGATTAGGTTGAAAAACTCTATAGAAGCCCTTTGCTTGACTTACTGGTCTGTCTACTTGCCAAATTCTTCTATTTTGCTCCTTCATGACTATCCCACTGTGGTCTCATCCTGTGACATATCAGACAACTCCTTGCTTTCTGATTCATGTTCGGGTACCATGGTGCATAGGTAGCATGATGAGGGGCCTGACATAAAAACCTAAGAAAGGTATTTCCTTCCAAAAGGTGTAGGCCTAATTTGATGTGTGTAACCTGACATCAGTAAAACCTAATTTGTCAGTGGGCAGGACTGGGAAGGTGGGTAGAAGATTAAGTTGTAAATAAAAGCCTAACCATCACTGGGCTGGAGGTAGTCTAGCTGAAATAAGCATGAACAACCTGGTAGGTAGCAGAGATAATGGACAAGCTAAACCTGGAATGTAGAGATCAAGTTATACATGAAGCGCACATGGACAGAGCATGTTGTGCAGGGATTGGTTTCTGAAAAGTAACCAAGTCAATTGTGAAGCACGGGATGAAAAGTACAGTTTGGACCTCCCTGGTCTGGCTCCCTCGAGACCTGACTGGTCTGGACAAGATCGCTTTCCAGACTAGGGAAGGTCTGGGGGCAGCACCAGCCTCTTTGCTGTGCTCCTCTTCCCAGCTACCTGGCACCACTGCCCTTGGCCCCCTGGCTTTGGCACCGATCCACAGCCCCAGCAACTCTGCCGGCCCTGGAAGCTCCAGCAGTGGCCCTGCTGGCACTTGCAGCCCTGCCAGCTGTGGGCTTGGCAGCCCCGTCTTCCTGGCCCTACGGGCTGTAGGCTCGGTGGTCCCCCGTCCCACGAACTCCGGTAGCTCAGCTGGCTTCCCAGCCCTACCAGCTGAGGGCTCTGCTGGCCCCTGGGCTCTGCTGCCCTCCTGGCCCCACTGGTGGCCTCTGCTACCACCTGCTGGCAGCTTCTGTGCTGGAGCTCTCTAGTGCAGCAACATTCATGGTCCTGCTGGACCCCAGAAATTGCCAAACCAGAGAGTCCCGAACCATAGAGGTTCAACCGGTATAGCCAGAAATGCAGGGTCAATAAAATTGGTTCAATAAAAGATATTGCCTCTCCCACCTTGTCTCTCTAATATCCTGGGACCAATACGGCCACAACAAGGTAGCCTATAAAATCACTGGAAATTTGTAGGACACAGTTTTAATCAATGATTGGCTCTGTGAATTTTGTCATACAAACGTCTTTTCTGCTCTTGATTCTTTGTTTCTCATTGTTATGAATTCAGCTATTATGCTTGCCAACTTTAGAGAACTTTTATAATCTTGTAACTGTTCACTGCTGGAGGGCAGTGTTGTTTCAAGATCAAAGCAGTACAGCCATAGTCAGCCGCAAGAGACAGATCACTCTTTGGTATTAGCATCTTTTTGACTGGATTGCTGCTTTTTTTTGTTTTTGTTTTTTTTGGGAGGGGGGGGAGGGGATATTGCACAAATTGATCCTACCCAAACAAAATGGTAACATTTTTGTGAAGGTAAGTTAAGAGAACAATTTGAAATCCTTTCTTCTCTCAATATATTACATATATATAATATGTCTCTCAATATATTACCGAGCTACTGTACACTATAGCTGCTGACAGTCTCACACCCTTCATTTAAATATATATGCATTCATACTTAACATTAATTTATAATGCTTAAAAAGAACAATTGTTATCCATTTGCTGCTGTCCCATGGCCATAGACAGTTACAAAACCTCATTGGAATATGATTTTAAATTATTAAGGGGTGCTACATTTTTATTTGAAATGCTAATAAGCTGTACTCACAAAGCAGAACACCACACAGCTGGAAACTATAAGAGGAATCTTTTAATTTCTATTTCCAACACAGTTTTAATAGAACAGCATTTTTATCTAGCAAGCAAGAGGCTAGGTCTAAACCATAAAGACCAAAAAATCACCCAAAACCTACTAATAAGTTATAGGGCCAGGCAGTGGTATAGTCTGTGACTAGAGCAGAGCTGGTCCTGCATCCAGACCAGAGCCTGTCAATTCAGAGCACAGCAGGAAGTATGTGCAGAATATACCTGGGAGCACACACTTCACAGCTGCTTAAGGAAAGAACACAGTGTAACTCCTGCAGGCACTTGCTGCACACAATAGCATACCCGTAGGGGCAGAAAGCACGACCACTTGCTTTATATGGGTTTGACGGATACAGTAGCTGGACTCCCTCCTATTATGCTGTGCAGTATAAGATACCAGGTTCTTGACCCTCCTGATGCCTGGGGAGTGGGACATAGGAAAGACAAGAAAGAGGACAAGTAACTTCTATCAGGGCCAATCTCAGTATTTTTCCCAGGAGAGCAAAACATTTTCCCACCAATCTCCACCCTTCTTTGCAGTTACTGACACTTCTCCCATGATCACACCTACCTCTCAATTAATGTGAATGAGCAACACAGTTACCGTAGCTATCTATATATTTTAGAAATGTACATCTGTCTGTTTGTTCAAGAACTCCTCCCTAGAGCTAAGATGACCAAATTTGGTATGCAGCTTCTTCTTATTCTAATTTAAAGCCAGGCCAGGGTTTGGTTGTACCAAGAAAACGGGAAGTGTCGGAATGGGATAGTTTTCCATAACATGGAAAGAGGAGGGGGCACAGAGAGGAGGGATGGAGGGCCCCTAGATACTGAGAGTGGCCACTGGGGGCAGCTACACCACCAAGAGGGTTGCCAGCAGGGCTGGGGCTCTGTCATCTTGCCTGCCACCAGACAGGGTAAGTATCCCTCCTGCCCCAAACCCTCCTCCTGCCCCAGCATTTGGCTGTAGCACTGGGAGCCTGTGAGGGATAGAGAAGGCCCCTGGTAGTTGAGAAGAAAGAGCTCCTGGTAGCCAGGGTGGGGTAGAAGAAAAAGCTCCCACCAGATGGGACCCCCTGCCCTGAGCCTCTCTTCACCCCCAACCCTCACTCTTGTACCACATGCTACGAGCCTCCTGCCCTGCACCCTATATCTCCAAGGCTCTTCCCTGACTCCTGCACCCCCACGCTGCCAGCCTCCTACCCTGAAAGACCCAGGTAATGCTGGGTAAGTCTTCTAGTACAGAAATACTATATGTCCCTTTACAAAGCCTGGTGCTGTCATGATTGGGTTCCAGAACAATGATTTGTTCTGGGTGTTGTAATACCTGTGGATTAGCCTGTTGGGGGCTGGGGGGTGGGGGGGGGGAATCCCTAATGTGTAGCAGAGCTGAGACATCGTGAGCAGGCTAGGTAAACTCTTGTGCACTTCAGGGATGACCCCTTAGGTTTTTCAGACAATAATATTGCTCTCCATGAGATCTTCTGGTGAGCTCTCCTGGAGCCAACCCACCCTTGCACCTATATCCACGAAGAGTCCACAACTCTGGGAGCTACTGCAATATGCAGGCAGCCACTGGCTGATAGCTGGTGTCCACACTACAGCTCCCCTCCCTGAATCACAGGGTGTGAGGTGGGACAAAAGGGAGTAGATGGACTGAGACTGGATGTGATGGAGAGGATGCGAGTGTGGCAAACAGAAAGAATATAGTGCTGCCAGCTTGTTGCTGAATGAAAGCTAAGTCCTTTACATCTCTACATCTCCCACATTAGGTGCCTATGAGAGGAGGTTTGGAAAGCCACAAAAGGCAGACTCTGTTTCTCTGTGCATACCGCACCATGGCTACATCTATACAACTTCCCTCTTCCACAAAAACCTATGCAAATGAAGCACGGATTAGCATATTTCTGTGCTTCATTTGCATAATTAATTAGGAGCCATTTTTTGCGCAAAACCCCTCTCTTGTGCAAGAGTCATTCTTCCTCATTTTTTCAGGATGAACGGCTCTTGCGCAAAAACGCTGTCTTGTGCAAGAGCCCCTAATTAATTATGCAAATGAAGTGCAGCAACATGCTAATCCATGCTTCATTTGCATAGGCTTTTGCAGAAGAGGGAAGCTGTCTAGACGTAGCCTAAGAGGGATCTGGCCCTCTGTGGGCTGAGTAATTATCCCTCCTTAAGACTGTATTGCAGTGATGGGGGCATTGAAAATTTCCACTATGATGGAACCATCTGAGGTTTGAGGCCTTTGCCATTTTCTCCATTAGGACTTATTAAGGGAATGACGCATTCCAGTCTGTGAGCCATTGCAAATTAAACATGGAGGAGAGACAGAAGAAAGGAGTAGAAGTCTAGTCAGGGCAGGATTTTGTTCTTGTAGACAAACTGTTCTCCATCCCGGGCCCTCCACACCTGTAATGAGGGGCAGTTGCTATTGGAACTGGTTGTTCAAATGTATGTGTGCATGGGCTCCTGGCATGAGCAGGGTACTATTTAATCTTCCTACTGATTTCTGCAGGATTTTAATCAGGCTTGCGGATGGGATAAGGAAATGAATGCAACTCTTAGCATTAGAAATAATGTTAGTGGCATGGTCCACTGTCAGTGACATGGGGAAGAGAATAGTATGGGTTTATATGGGGCAGAAACAGAATCAAGTAGTAGGATGATGATCCATCACAGGCAAATGTCTAAAGAAAGGAGAGGTTTTATTTTTTGTGAGCAAAGGATAGATAATAACTCTTATGACAGAAGAGCTATTCTGATTTACATCAGCTGAGGATCTAGCCCTCAGTATCAATAAACTTTTATGAGGCGGAGTTGGTTTTTCTAACATGGATTATTTTTTCTCCATTGCACATTGTCCACATAATCACATAATTTTTTTCAGCCTTCATCCATCTCCTACCAACTCTCTTTAATTGGAATCTATAAACTCTACTGAAAATAACTAATGATTAACAGATTTCAAGGCCAGAAGGGAGCACAATCATCACCTAGTCTGACTGCTTGTATAAAATAGACCAAGGAAATTCCCTGAAATAATTTCTGTTTGACCTAGAGTATCTCGTTTAGAAAAAACATCAAATCTTGATTTAACAATTGTGATAAACAGTGACACTTCCTATACATTATATCTTACAAATTTGGAAGTAATATAATTGATTAGCTAGTGCATGTGAAGGAACAAAAGAGAATTTACTGTGTTAATAGTAGATGAAGGATTTGGATTGTTTTGTATTTGCTTTTCTTGTTTGACATAAACAAGAAAAGACCACCATCAATGCCTCCATCATTTCAGAGCTGACACATTTTTGCAGAGAGAGTACTGTGGCAGGAAGTGTTATCCATGCTGGCAAAAACCAGACGAGACACTGCTAATTTGTTCAGTAACAACAGTACACTTCTGAGTCTGTCATACACAGTAGCACTTCTCTGACATCTGGAGTGCTTCATGTTTCTTGCCTTTGTTTGATAACAACAAGCTTTAATTAGTTTTATCTATTTCTTTTACCTCTACATATTTTACCTTGGAGCTTCAGGGGATAGTCTGTTACAGAAAAAAAAAGCAAGCAAATGGTCTGGTAGCATTTTATAGACTAACATAACATGCAGATGGTATCATGAGTTTTCGTGGGCACAGCCCACTTCTTCAGATGACCAGAGTTATGACTGGGGGATAAGAAAACTCCAGTGGCCTCATGTGAACCTTCAGCGGGTCTTGTCTGACTATGGAAGTTGAGTGATTCCTCATATGTAATTTTCATGTGGTATTTCTTCTATCTCCCTTCCTAGAAGAACCACTCCAAATATAGTCATTTACACATTCATTTTAGAACTGGAAAAGTGCTTGTATGACTGTTACCTAATGTTTAAATGCTCCTAAATGTGTGTTTGTCCAAGATTTCATACATCAATGCTTTTGGTATAGGTTTGTTTTGTTTTACTCCCAATAGGATGCAGTTATTTCTCTGATCTCATTGGGTGACTTATTTTTCGTTTACTTGGCTATTTATTGACTCTCTTTCCCTTTGCCTCTGTTAATCTCACAGTGCCTCTAACGGCATTGCAAAAGACAAAATTTTACTCCTCCAGTGGGATTGCTTAGGCGAGACTAAGGTGCCCTAAGTCTCCGGTGTGGTTCATTGTAGAGCAACTTCCTCTGAAAGCAGTTTAGTTTCATTGATCAAGTAAGGTATTAGTCCTGATGGCAAAAATAGTCATTGATTAATACAGTGCAGGGTGTGAAGTTGCTTCTTTTTCGTATCCCTAAACTCAGGTTTTCATCCTCTGGAGACATAAATGACCCTCTACCACTTGAATAAAACTAGAAAACCCCCGTAAAAAACATGTCCCAGATAACTGAGATAGTTTTGCTTATCTCTCTATTGTAAACAAAAGACATAGCTTTACTAAGATTGTTGTTTTATTGGCTTGAATAGTCTAATGAAATATAATAAGACATTAGTTTTTCCTAATTTTGGATCCCATTTTTACTGTTGAAATCTTTCTAAGTGGAACTGCCAATAGTTATTGAGTTTGATCATTAACATGTTAAATTGTTCCGAAGACCCACTTAAAAACAGCAGTGAGTGTAGATTCTGCTACGTAGGAAGTCTTCAGTCTATTTTTTTTCCTATGGATGGTTAGTGGATGTGAAAATGGGGAGAGATGCATGACTGACGCCTTGCATGAGCAATGAATTTTCACTCCCAAATTTAAAAATGGGCCAGGAAGAAATAGAAGGAAGAGCCTCAGTTACATTTAGTATAACATAGGATACTTCAAATGAGAAGGTACAGTAATTAAGTTCTCCATGTCTATTCATTCCTCTGTCACTCTGTTAGTGTCAATTAAGTGCAATTAAGTGCTATTTAAGAATTTCTTACTGTTGTGGTATATTTTTGTGATTTAGACAGCTGTACACTAGAAGCCAGATTCAGATCATGTTATGTAGACCCTCAGTTCTACACAGGTCAGTCAACTGGCACGAGATGATGTAGTGGATGGACTAAACCCAAACTGGGACAAGGCAGAAAAAGATTAACAGAGATAGATTCTGAAGCTTAGCCCATCCTCAACACCCACCTGTAATATCAAGCTTGGAGGGAATAAAAAGGGACGAAAAATACTTTATACATGGGCTGCCTTCACACAGGGTTCTTTGTCCTGAGGCAGAGAGGACCTAGGGTATGGGCAAAGCAGCTTAGGCTTAGGAACCCTAGGACAAGTGATGCCAAAGGAAAAGGTTTGGATTGAATTATATGACAATTTATTGTTTGTAAATTGATGATAAAACCAGTCCCCAGAAATGGCCTACGAAATCTTTAAATTCATTGGTACTAGGAAGAAGTCAAGAATGTCTTTGGGACTTGTGCATCTCGTGATCAACCCACTAATGTTTTCAGCAATTAAAAAGTGGAAGTTTGCACTGTAAAGGACACTATGGCCTACTCATAAGGGGCAGTAAGCTATCACTTGATCAGAACTCAAATGCATGAAAGATAAAGCTAGAGCACTTCTGACTGGAAACAAGGCACACATGTTTAACAGATGGGGTAGTAAACCATTGGAACAATTCATTAAAGGATGTGGTAGATTCTCCATCACTTCAAGACTTTGAAACCAGATTGAATGTCTTTCTAAAAGATATGCTCTATATCAGCCTCAAGTTATTGGCCCTGATGCAGGAATTACTGGGTGAAAAATCCATGGTCTGTTCTATGCAGGAGGTCAGACTAGATCAGGGCTGGGCAAGATGTGGCCCGGATCTGGCCTGCCTTATGCTTTGATCTGTCCCATAGACTGCATCTGGCCATTTTCCATTTAAATCCTGCTGCATGTACCACCGAATTTCCAGGGGGTGGCTCAGGCAGCAGGATCCTAATTAAATGGTTCTTGGCTCCTGGTCAAGGTGCTACCTTGGCAGGGGCTGGAGCTGCCTTTGCTGTGTATTTACTTCAAAGCCTCTGGCTCCAGAAAACTCTGGGGGAAGGCTAGTCCTCAGCCCCATCCCTTCCGCCGCAGGCCCTGCCCCTTCTGGGGGTGGAGCTGGCCCATGGCCACATACCAAAATTCATTAAGCCCCCCCCCCCTCCCCGATCATTGGTGGGCAATTATTTCTGATGGGGAGGCCACTCCAATAATTTCGTAAGTGATCAAGGGCTGCACACTTCCATGATATTAATGGAGGAGATGTGGCATCTGGGATGGAAGTTGATTGCAGAAGGGAGCTTGGGTAAGTGTTTGGGGTTCAGGAGGGGGTGTGGGATCTGGGAGGGAGTTTGGGTGAAGAAGGGGGCTGTGACTTGGAGCAGGACCTGGGGTAGGGGATTGAGATGCAGGTTCTGGGAGGAGGTATGGCTGCTAAAGAGGATTCTAACCTGCAGGAGGTGTGCACAAGGAAGTGCAGAGGCTGCGAGTGGGTTATGATCTGGGGCAGGGATGCAGGAGGGGGTTCAGGGATCTGGTTTGTGTCTGGGGGCAGGGGATTCGGGGGCAGGATCTGGGCAGAGGATTGGAGGGAGGGGATGAGATGCCAGAGGCAGGCTCTGGTTGGGAGGTGCTTACCTGCATGGCTCCCAGCCAGCAGCCCAGCAGGTTCCTTGGCCCATCTCTCTGCCTGCCCTGCCCCTGCACACCACTCAGAGCAGCTAGCTACAGGAGTCATGTACTTCTCTGAAGGCTGTGAGCCCAAGGGTAGCGGGTAGGGGTACTTTGTGCGCTGCCTGCCCTGTAAACAGGCATCTCCCATTGGCCAGAAACCAGCCAATGGGAACTGTGAGATTGTGCTAGGGATGGGGACAGTGCATGAAGCCTCTCCCTCCTCCCCCTGAGCTTGCAGCATTCAGAGAAGCACATGGTCCCTGTAGCCAACTTCTCTGAGTGGTGTGCAGGTTTGGGGCAGGCAGGGAGCCTGGCTGAGCCTCCCCCTGGGCCACAGGCTGGATCCATTGGCTTGGTGGGCCAGATTTTGCCTGTGGACTGTATTTTGCCTGTCCCTGAACTAGATGATCATAATGTTCCTTTTTGGGGTGAAAATCTATGGCTTTAAAGTCATAAAAGCAGGCATAAATGACATCTGAGAGTGATGTTGGCGACGGGATCCCTGGAACTGTGAGATCACTGTGCCCCGTTAATTCTCCAACCTGTGCTCTCTCCCATACTCATAACATATTTCAATGATTATTATACAGGAAAATCTCATAAGTTCATACGCACTAATGAAATACACTAGGGGGCTGCACTCC
Source organism: Pelochelys cantorii (assembly GCA_032595735.1). Lineage (NCBI taxonomy): Eukaryota > Metazoa > Chordata > Testudines > Trionychidae > Pelochelys > Pelochelys cantorii. Next base: position 182,194,602 of record CM064328.1, read on the forward strand.
CTGCTCACTACGCTTGTGTGACAGGGTATATCAACCCAGCACCAAAGCTGATAGCATGATCTTGGCCCAGCTGGCTGAGAGGGCCCCACCCCCACAGCCCTGCTGGGCATGCTCCAACTGGAGACTGACTATAAAAGCCTCTGGAGCAGCTCAGTCAGGGCTCACTGCTGAAGGGGAAGGAGGTGCTGAAGGAGTGCCAGGGGAGAAAGTGCAGCCAAACGAAGCAGCAGCAGCCAGGCCGAGAGGTGCTACCCAAGGAGCCGCAGAACTGGAGTGAGACTATGGGGGAAGACACCTGGTAGGTACCGGTAGGAAGTAGCCCAGGGTGGGGAATTGCTCCCCGAGCGCTCAGTATGTTGTGGAAGGATTCCCTGCCGAGTGAGCAGTGGACCTTGCCCTGGGCTGGGACCTGGTGGAGTGGGATGGCCAGGTCTCCCTAGCCCCTCCATACATATCCCTATGTGGGAGACTTTTCCCTGCATACATGGACTTAGGCTACTGGACTGTATTACCCTGAGTAGAGGGACTTGCATATGGGCTTAAGCCACTGGATTGTAATATCTGGACTAGAGGGTCTTGTATATGGACTAAGGCTGTCGGGCCGGAAGACCCTGAATAAAGGGTCATGGGTACAGACTGAGGCCATTGAGCTGTCCTGTAAATAGATGTGGTGATGGTCAAGTACTCAGTCAAAGGAGATTAAGCTCAAGGGGTCTCCAAGGATTGGTTGCCTCTCGACTTCTCGCCAACCGCCCTATTTCTGGGGGTAGGCAGCCCTGGCTCTCCCTCTGGCTGCCAGGGAGAGCCTGGCCAAGGCGTGGCAGCCCTGGCCTGCACCCTGGCCCCTCTGGCTTCTGGGCAGAAGCTGGGCCAGCCTCAGCTTTCCCTCCTGCCCCAGCCGTCAGACCATCCTGTGGCTGGGCCAGCCCTGGATCTATCCCCTTCCCCCCACTCCTGGTCTCAGTAGCCCCGAGGATGCCAGGGGAGAGGAGATGGGGCCAGTCCAAGGCCTCACCAGACCCACCCACTGGGGAAGGGGAAGCTGGGTCGAGGGGCCCTAACCCCCCCTCCAGCCTTGCCAGGCCCAGCTCTCTCTCCCAGGCCACTGGGGGGGGGGGGAGTGGGACAAGCTAAGGCTGTGTTGCAGCAGACCCAGCTCTCTCCCCAGCCACCGGCTGGGTTGGGCTGGGCTGAGGCCATGTCGCAGCAGGCCTGGCTCTTTCCACCCAGCCGCCAGGCAGTTGGGGCAGGCTAAGGCCACGGCAGGCCTGGCTTTCTCCCCCTGGGCTGCCATGATCTCTGCTTTTATTGTCCAGGAGCAAATAAAAATAGCCGTAAGAACAGTTAAGTTGCACCTTATTTATATTTGTCTAGCTTCAGTTCAGACCTTTGTTTTCTTGTAGTATTCTTTTCTTGTGGGGATTGTATTCATTTCTTAACAATGCCAAAGCTTTCTTTCCAGTATAAGTGTGCTGCCTATATTACAGTATTGTCACCACTCGTATAAGAAGAGAGACTTTGGCTTTGAAACGTGACCTTGTGTTGCGGTGTTTTTATTATTGCTTCCTGGATTGTGGTGCAGTAAGTTATTTTCAACATACTTGCACTGTCTTTTGTCATCCTGTGCATTCACATCTGTAATGTTCTATGCAATATTAATGCTTAGCAACTTACTCATTATGTTCATAATATTGAATAATTCCCATTAGGATTATTACACACTGTACTTGCACTATTCTTAATATTTACTTTATTTGCATTTTTCAGTCTTAAACTCAGACAGTATTTGCTTTGTGTGTCATTACTTTTATTACTCACAGTACTTGCCTCTTGTATTTTGCTTTTCCTATTTCTGGTATTTGTCTTTTTAATTTTTTAACTTTTCTTTCTCATAATCTCTCTCTCTTTTTTTTCTTTATTGCTCCCCTGTGGCAGTCCATCTGCCTGCTTCCTAAATCAGAGAATACCTGCCTGGCCTGAGAAGAAAAGAAAGCTTGTGCCATTCACTCAGCTGTGGAAAGATACCAGCCTTTTCTCTGTGTCACTACTAAAAAATTAAGTGAAAATGGAGCTTAATTTGAACTAGGTGAATTTTTTCAAACAGAAGATTTTTGGGGAAAAGTCGATTGGGTGACATCAAACATTTTCCAACTCTTGTCAGTTTCTCCAAAATCTTCCTGCCAACCCTCTTCCCAAAATAAAGCAGTGAAAAAGTCAAAACATTCAATTTTGACCTTTAGGAAACAAACAGTTTCAATTTTTTAGTTCAAAATTACTCTTTGCTTCAAAATTTCCTTCACATTTGTAGTTTTAAAAATTTTTAAATGCCCAAAATCAAAATAAAATATTTAGTTTTGGGCCCAAGTCATTTTTTGACTGTTTGCTCTGCCAAAAATTTTGAAACTTCTCATTTGTGGCTTGACCTGAAACAAATGTTTGTTCCCCATTTTTTTTGGCATTGCCAGGGAACAAAAAATAATACTTTTTTGCACTAAGTTTAATCAAAATTTATTTTTTAAAGAAAAATACAGAGCTTAAAAAAATGGAAAACAATAAAAAATAAGTAAATAGAATGAAAAATTGGGTTTGTTTGCTAAAGACGAAAGTGTAATTTATTTGATAAACACCCTGAAATGTTTTGTGGAAACTTTCCTGTAAAAAATGGGTTTTTTTTTCTAACCACAGAAAAAAAATTTTCCCCAAAAGTTCTAGGAAATGCTTCGTGCACTTGGGGTGAAATTCCTTCTACTGTGGATGAAGGCACATGCAGGCTCTTCACATCACCTAAGCCCTGCACAGAAGGCTGGGGATGGAGTTGCCATTGTGCCTGGGGAAGTCTGCAGTGCTTGTGTGCTGTGAAGGGAGATCCCTCGACAGCCCCAGATAAGCTGGGTGGGATGGAGGTCTCTTGCATCCTCCCTTATGGGCTTCAATGACCAGGAATCCTCATATAGGGTTTGTGGAGGGGTGTGACCACTACACTGCAGCCCCACAGCCCATAGAGTGAATGTCCAACCTGCTCAGCAGTCACTGCATGAAATCTGTTTAGTTGGGCTGTGAACAGGGACAAGAGACATTCACACTCTGAGGGTATGTCTACACTACCACCCTAGTTCGAACTAGAGTGGTTAATGTAGGCATTCGAAGTTGCAAATGAAGCCTGGGATTTAAATATCCCGGGCTTCATTTGCATCTTGCCGGGCGGGCGCCATTTTTAAATCCCCTTAGGTCGAACTCCGTGCCCGCGGCTACACGCGGCACGGAGTAGGTAGTTCGAATTAGGTTCTCTAATTCGAACTACCGTTACTCCTCGTGGAACGAGGTGTACCGGTAGTTCGAATTAGAGAACCTAATTCGAACTACCTACTCCGTGCTGCGTGTAGCCGCGGGCACAGAGTTCGGACTAGCGGACTTTTAAAAATGGCGGTGCCCGGGAAGATGCAAATGAAGCCCAGGATATTTAAATCCCGGGCTTCATTTGCAACTTCGAATGCCTACATTAGCCACCCTAGTTCGAACTAGGGTGGTAGTGTAGACATACCCTGAGTTAGCCAGCACTGCTCTGTAGGCTTCCCTGGCAAGGGCTCCAAGCATTATTTCTACTGCAAGCTGCTCCCAATGTCTCTAATGTTGTCATCCTGCATATCTTGTGAATTGCAGTAAACAGCAGAGAACACTCGAGCCTCTTCCTGTCCATTGTGGGCCGTATGCTGTTTCCTGTTAAGTCTAAGGACATGATCCTCAACTAGTGTAAATCAGCACAAGTCCTTTGTCAACAGATGTTCATGTCAGCTGAGGGTCTGGCTGTCAGAGTTTTACCACTGGTGTAAATGGGAGCAGAATCAGTCACAGGGAACAGCAAAGCATATGTTGAACCAATAGCCTCTCATATGAGACACTGGAGATGGGGAGATATTGCAGTTCATAACCTAATCTACATGCAAACCATACTATCATTTTAGGATTAAACAAAGACTGTGAATGGCTAGCTAACTACAAAAGCAGTTTCTCCTCTCTTGTTGTTCACACCTCCACATCAGCTGCTAGAAGTGGGCCTCATCCTCCCTGACTGAATTGACCTCGTTATCTCTAGCCTTACTCTGGATTGGTACTCTTTTCTTATGCGTGTATATTTATACCTGCCTCTGGAATTTCCATTACGTGCATCTGACGAAGTGGGTCTTTGCGCACGAAAGCTTATGCTCCAATAAATCTGTTAGGGTATGTCTACACTACAGCGTTATTTTGAAATATCTTATTTTGAACTAGTTAATTCGAAATAAGTTATTTTGAAATAACACGTCTACACACAAAATGCATTTTGAAATAGTGCATCCACACTGAGTGGATGCTGAATCGCATTTAAGGCTGGCCAGAACCAGATCTGGCAGGGCATCAGGTCAGGAGTTACTTTATGTGGCTGCTGCCTGAGGCTATCTGAGGCCTGTGCTTAAAGGGACGCCCCTGGACAGCTGGTTCTCAGCTTTCCCTGCTTGTTTGCCTACCTCGATGAGGGACAGCAAAGCATTTTGCCTTTGTGTGCTCTAGTTGCCCTCACTGGGGACACCACAGCACTCTGCAACATAGAGCCAGAGCTGCCCCTGGGCACTCTGGTGCTTCTCGTGGACGTGTTGCTGCGAGCCTGGCTGCACTTTCTGCAGGCTGCCATCCAGGAGGTCCATCAGGGGGCTGTCAGTATCCAGGAGGCCCTGTGGGAGAGCTTCCACCCTGAGGAGTACTAAGAGCCTCCCTGGTCTGTCCCACTGGGGGCTTGTGCCTCATTCCTCCCTCATGTCCTTTCATTTAACCCTCCCTAGCCCCCCTTCCTGATGTCAAATCAAATACATGTATTTTCATGAACACAAACTCTCTTTATTTAACAAAACTGGGGGGGGGGGAATGAAACTCTGGTGAGACTGGGGAAAGGAGGCAGGAGAAGGGAGAAAAGAGGGTGGGAGAGGGGAGGGCGAAACCTGAGAGGAGGGAGCTGAAAGGGGGAAGCAAGGGGGAGGGGAAGCTCAGGGTTGGAGGTCTCGCTGGACCAACTTGATTTTCATGCGAACCTGCTCCTGGGTTCATATGTGGCCTTTGGTGGCCAGGCTGGCAGCTATCCTGCCATAGACGGCCGCATTCCTCTGTCTAGTGCGGAGATCATGGATGTTGGGGGCATCCCCCCCAAACCTGAATAAGGTCCATGATCTCCATCCTGGACCAGGAAGGCGCCTGCCTTCTCTGGGCCCTGGCAGGCTCCTGGGAGCTGGCAGACTGCTCCTGGGGAGCGGTGGAGGGTTGGCTGCCAGTGGCTTGCTGGCATGTTTTGGGGCCACTGGGTCGGGGCAGTGACTGCTGGCTCTGGGCTGTCAGGCTTGGAGCTGGCACAGGCACTGTGGCCAGAGTCAACCCCTTTAAGGGCTCCGGGGAGGGTGGAGGGAGAGGAGTGTTCTTGGTTGAGGCTGGAGTGGCCACCAGGGCACCCTGGGAAGGCTGGAGGCCCCCTATTTCGATATAAGTGTCTACACAGCACTTATTTTGAAATAGCTATTTTGAATTTGGTGTTATTCCTCGTGGAATGAGGTTTACCAAATTGGAAATAAAGCTCCGCTATTTCGAATTAATTTCGAAATAGCGGTTTGGCTGTGTAGACACTAGTAAAGTTATTTCGAAATAACAGCTGTTATTTCGAAATAACTTTGCTTTGTAGACATACCCTCAGTCTACAAGGTGCCACAGGACTTCTCGTCATTCATCCAAACCTTGGTTATACTGGTTGACCCTACACAATTTGATATAATTTTCACAAATAGAGCATTAGTTAAGCAACACTGTAGGGAATGACATTACTGCAGCAGACAGTCAGTAAGGCTGTCACAATGCAAGCCTGGAAGGATTGTTAAAATATGTACCGCACCTAGCAGATATATGCGAAAGGTATAAACACATCTATTAGGAAGTACTGTACTCCCTTTTCATGGAAATCCTACCCAGCATTTTTGCATTGCAATGAAAGATGGGGCACATAAATTATTTGGACTTTTTGTTTGTTGTAATACTACTGAAAAGTACCTAGGCATGAAAAAAGAATAAGGAACAATCAATAAAATTGTATTGAACTCCATCTGCTGAAATTCTGCCAAAAATCATTAATCTAAGACGAAGTATGAGAAATTTAAGCCCCAAAGGAGAAATTTTGAGTCACGATATATATTCATGAGACAAAGATACTTGCCAAACAAGACAGCACATTTACAGTAGAGCAGGAAATTGAACTCTGGTCCCATCTCAAAGACTAACACCCTAATGACTGGGCCATCCCTGATTTAGGAATGCTGTTTTGGCACCTGTAGAATCCACACACACATTGGGCTGTGATCATGGTAACAGGCTTTCTTGGGAGATTCTCGTGTTTCTACTCCAAATAAATATTTAACATACTGTTCAAATCTCTGCCTTGGCATTGTCACACTCCTACTTCTGATTTCTGGCCATATCCCCAAAGTGCAACACTGCACACAATTGAAAACTAATGGATGGGGAAGGAGAGTTTCATACTAAGTTTCAACCTTCACTCAGGTTTGGCATGGGATCAAGTTCTGTTCAGGATTTGGGGTGGATCTTATTATAGTAGCAACATTTTACTCACTATTAATGTCTCACAGGCATATTGTGCTCTGCACAGTGGAGGCTCAAAGGAGTAGGTACACAAGGAGCAGGGGAGAGGGTTCCTCCAGTCCTTATGCCAGCCCTGAATGGAATACACAGACACAGGCTAATAAAATTTAACTCTTAAACTGACTCAGCTGCATTCTTACTGCTGATGCTTCATGTATGGGTTGAAGTGACTTTGCAGTTGTTTTGGTTGCTCTGTATGAAAATATAAAAACCTATATCTAAGAACCACATACATGCTTTAACACTGTATTGCATTTCCACTGTTGTGCAACTTAACTTTAACCAGTGGAAATACTCTCTGTACACTGTAACATGCTCCTCCTTTGGGAGGAAAAGAGAACATTCCTCAGAACATTCTCAAAAAAAGTCCTTGTGAAGTGTATTTGAAGACACTTTTTCACTGTGCTAGAAAGCTGCCAGATGTTTCTAACAATTCACTCAAGTATCCTGTTTTATTTTGTACTCTCTTTCCCTCTGCCTATTTTGTCTACCTTTGCCAGCAACATTTCTCTAATAAAGAGATCAGATCTTACCTTAGTGTGTTGCCTGTCAAGTGGTAGGGAATTGCATGTTAATTACTAGGATGATAGGAGCACATGGTGAAGAAACATGTGAGTGGATCTAAGGAAAACAGCAAACATAAATCCAGGCAATATACTCTGTGCCCAAGCCTGGTCATATGATTACAGTCATTCCTCCAATAGTCCTATGAACACTATAGAGCACCCAATCAAAAGTTCAGCAGGAATACACTGTATTTGCTGAGTATGTTTCCTCTTTGGCCATGGGTATTGGCTTTATCCATTTATAAGGAAGGAACTGGAGCAACATGGAGGAAAGAACACTAAACATCTTTCTGGTTGTTGCTCTTGAAGGGGAAGGGATACTGTTAACATTCAAGTTACAATTGCATAAAAATTTACTTTATAACTGTGGGGGTGGGGGTTGCTACTAAAACTCTAATGACTGTTAAAGATTATGGTAATGGCTGAAATATGTTCCTAATTAAGAAAAAGTTGCATATTTGCTTGGAATTACTCAATTCCAATTTCCACTGGCTTTTAGTTGTCCCTTATGTGAGCAACCTTCATCAAAGAACAAACTGTTATTTTCTTGCCAACATTGTGCCTACTTGAATTGTAGCTTGGTTCCCACAGAGAGAGGTATCTAGAACAGTGAGGAGAGGCAGAAAAATTAAAGAAAGCTTAATGAAAAGCTGGGGAAAGTTCAGGACTGTATTCTCAATGCAAGCCTTTCTGAAGTGGTTTTGCTTTATTTTATTACTACTCAAGGAAGAGGAGCTTGAAGGGATTTGTCTTACCAATCCAGCAAGCCATTCTTCAATGTTCCATGTATAGTTGCCTACACCCCAAGGCACTCCAGGATAGAATGGAAATGTACTCTGGGGAAAAAAACTATGATGTATGGTGATCATTTTGGAAACGAATGCCCAGCTATACTCTTAAAGAGAACAGTGTCAGTGGGAAACCAATAGCCAGAACATTAACACATAGAATATTAGCAAGACTACACAGAAGGAAACAAATGGTGATCTCCTAATGGAAAAAATGATAGCAGTGGTGAGTTGTTATCCTCTTTGTGAACCAGTACTAGAAAGGGGATGGGACCCTTTCTCAGTGGATTTCACAGATATTTGCTGACAGCAGAGGAATGGATTTCAATTGAGCTGCATCAGTTTACACCAATTAAGAACATAAGGCGGACTATACTGGGTCAGACCAAAGGTCCATCTAACCAGGTATCCTGTCTTCCGACAGTGGCCAATGCCAAATACTCCAGAGGGAGGGAACACAACAGGTAATCATCATGTGATCCCTGTCCTGTCATTCATTTCCAGCCTCTGATAAATAGAAGCTATGGACACCATTCCTACCTGTCCTGGCTAATAGCAATTGATGGAACTTACCTCCATTAATTTATCTAATTATTTTCTGAACCCTTTAAATTCCTGGTCTTTACAACATCCTCTGGCAAGGAGTTCGACAGATTGATTGTGTGCTACATGAAGAAAAATTTCCTTTTGTTTGTTTTACACCTGCTACCTACTAATTTCATTTGGTGATCTCTAGTTCTTATGTTATAGGAATAAGTAAATAACTTTTCCTTATTCACTTTTTCCATACCAGTCATGATATTATAGACCTCTATCATATCCCACCTTCATCTCCTCTTTTCTAAGATGAAATATCCCAGTCTTTTTAATTTCTCTTCATATGGGACGTGTTCCAAACCCCTAATAATTTTTGTTGCCCTTTTCTGAACCTTTTCCAGTGCCAATATATATTTTTTGAGATGGGGTGACCACATCTGTATGCAGTATTCAAGATGAGGGAGTACCATGATTTTATATAGAAGCAATAAGACATTCTCTGTCTTATTCTCTATCCCTTTTTAAATTATTCCTAACATTGTTTGCTTTTTTAACTGCTGCTGCACATTGAGTGGATGTTTTCAGAGAACTATCCACAATGACTCCAAAATCTCTCTCTTGAGTAGTTGTAGATTACTTAGTCCCCATCATGTTGTATGTCTAGTTGGGATTATTTTATTGAATGTGCATTCCTTTACATTTATCAGCATTAAATTTCATTTGCCATTTTGTTGCCCAATCACTTAGCTTGGTGAGATCTTTTTGAAGCTCTTCACAGTCTGCTTTGGTCTTAATTATCTTGAGCAGTTTGGTATCATCTGCAAATTTTGCCATCTCACTGTTTACTCCTTTTTCCGAATCATTTATAAATAAGTTGAATAGGATTGATCCCAATATGGACTGTTGGGTGACACCACTAGTTACCTCTCTCTATTCTGGAAACTTACCATTTATCCCTACCCTTTGTATCCTGTCCTTCAACCAGTTATCAATTCATGAGAGGACCTTCCCTCTTATCCCATGACGACTTACTTTACTGAAGAGCCTTTGGTGAGGGTCCTTGTCAAAGGCTTTCTGGAGATCTAAGTACACTATGTCCACTGGATCCCCCTTGACCACATATTTGTTGACCCCCTCAAAGAACTCTAGTAGATTAGTAAGGCATGATTTCCCTTTACAGAAACCATGTTGACTTTTCACCAACAAATTATGTTCATCTGTATGTCAGACAATTTTATTCTTTACTATAGTTTCAACCAATTTGCCCAGTACTGATGTCAGACTTACCGACCTGTAATTGCCAGGATCACCTCTCGAGCCCTTTTTAAATATTGGCATCACATTAGCTATCTTCCAGTCATTAGGTACAGAAGCTGATTTAAAGGATAGGTTACAAACCAGAGTTAATAGTTCTGCAATTTCATACTTGAGTTATTTTAGAACTCTTGGGTGAATGCCTTCTGGTCCCAGTGACTTGTTACAGTTAAGTTTATCAATTTATTCCAAAACCTCCTCTAATGACACCTCAATCTGGGACAATTCCTCAGATTTGTCACCTAAAAAGAATGGCTCAGGTTTGTGAATCTCCCTAACATCCTCAGCCATGAAGACTGAAGCAAAAAATTCATTTAGTTTTTTTGCAATGGCTTTATCATCTTTGAGTGCTCCTTTAGTGTCTTGTTCGTCTGGGGTCCCCACTGGTTGTGTTGCAGACTTGCTGCTTCTGTTGTACTTAAGACACTTTGCTATTGGCTGGCTGCTCTTCAAACTCCTTTTTGGCTTTTCTTATTGTATATTTACACTTAATTTGGCAGAGTTTTTCTATTTTCCTTACTAGTATTTGACTTTTATTTTTTTAAATGATACCTTTTTTGTTTCTCTCTGCTTCTTTTGCTTGGTTTTTAAGCCATAGGGGCACTTTGTTCGGTCTCTTACTGTGTTTGTTAATTTGGGGTATACATTTAAGTTGGGCCTCTATTATGGTGTCTGAAAAGTTTCCATGCAGCTTCCAGGGATTTTGCTTTTGTCACTATACCTTTTAATTTCTGTTTAACTAACCTCCTCATTTTTGTGCAGTTCCCCTTTCTGAAATTAAATGCCACATCGTTGGTCTGCTCAGATGTTTCTTCCACCACAGGGATGTAAAATTTTATTACATTGGGGTCACTATTTCCAAGTGGTCCAGTTATATTTATTTCTTGGACCAGATCCTGCACTCCACGTAGGACTAAATCAAGAATTTCCTCTCCCCTTGTGGGTTCCAGAACCAGCTACTCCAAGAAGCAGTCATTTAAGGTATTGTATCTCTGCATCCTGTCCTGAGGTGACCCCGGTCAATATGAGGGTACTTGAAATCTCCCCACTATTATTGAGTTGAAATCTGACTCCAAATAATTGATTCAGTAAGGAGGAATTTCAGGTATTGTTTTCTATGCAGTATTACTGTATGATTCTGCTGCTCAGAAGGCTTATTCCAAAGCATGTTACTTTGGATAGTTACCAAAATGGTTGCCTTGGTAACAAAAACCCAAAAACCTCCACTTAATTTCAGAGGGCAGGAGAGGGTCATACACCCAGTCAGTGGTGCTGTACCTCAGGTACAAGCTGTGAAGGAAAGATTAGTCTGGAGATTTTTTTTTAGTTTATATTTTTTAAAGAAAAAGAAATTGAAGGCTGGGTGAAAAGTAAATGACAGATTTCCCTGCTGAAAGTAAGGGGTGAAACGAGGACACTGTCTTCCTTGGGAAATGTGAGGAAACCAAACTGCCAGGGGATTAAATCTTCTGCATCTTCATGTTCACATTGTTGTCACAGGTGCAGTTATAAAATGGCTCACAATTAATTGTACAGATTCTGGGCCATTAAGGCAAAGCCCTGAGCAGAGGGTATTGCAGAGTCACAGTCCACAGGGCTCAGTGCTGTCTGAAGCTAGTAGGTAATGTAGCTCCAAAGGAAGATGTAGACTGCATTCATCTCTGCAGCCAGCATGCTCTGTTGCATTGTGTGGGCTGGTGAAGACTGGTCGTGAGTTTGTCAGGGTATGTGTGACACCAAAGGATGGGGCCAGAGCCTCAGATGGGGTAAATTGGTATCACACTATTGACTTCAATGGAATCATGAGCTCCAGTCCAAGACTTCAGTCGAAACAGGTCTGATTTTAAATGCCTGCTCTTGGATGCTTGAAATAATTGCTCACATGTGCACTAAGGTCCAAGGAAGAATCAGTCACAGATGTGGGACCAGACACTTAGCTGGTATAAATGAAGTAGCTCTGTAATAAACAGAGCTACACTGATGTACAGCAGAAAAGGATCTGGCACCATTTCTGTGACTGATTGTTGGTTGGTCCATAGTCCATGTGTGAGCAGTTGCCTGTGAATATGCCATTGCAGGCTTTGAAACTCAGACCCTTTTATATTGACGGTAGAGACTCAACAGAATAAGATATTTCAATACACAGAGTGCTACCGAGTTATTTCTAGGGAAGAAAAATATGATACAGGCTTGGACTTAACAGGTTGCTTAGATCCAATAATGTGAGTTAAGAGCAAGTGGTGGTTTTTATATTGCAGCAGCATTCTGTTGCCTGCTGCCTGCTTCTGCTTTTAAGCCAGCCAGAGAAGCAGCAGCCACACGTTTGGGGTGAGTATAACCAGGAGGTGCTGCACAGTGTAATCATATAGCATGCAGCCAGCGTGAACATGAGTTGGAGCCGAGTGCTGATCCCAGCAACAGCAGCTGTGGTAAGCTACAAACAGAAGCTACGCCAAGTTACTGTTTGCACCAGCCAGCCAGCCATTTTCTTCAGCACAATCACCCTAGAGCTACTGGCCTTCTCTCTCCCATCCTGCATGCAAGGAAACTGACCGGGTGAAGGCAGAGGTGTAGATGAATAGTATGCTGAGCCTTTTGTATAGGAAAGGGTCCTATATGTTCTGGCTATGACATTGCATTAGCTTTTGCCCTCTGGCTGTGGTGAATTACACTGTGAATCATCTTAGTTTAACATGCTCTAAGGGACTTTCATGTCATATTTAGCCTGCATTTTTCATCTGTTTTCCTCGTTTCTAGAATTATCTTCCACATCCATCCTTTTCCCTCCCTTCTAGGGCATCCACCCTCCCCAATCTTTAGGATGCGCAGCTGAGAGGTGAATTCTTAGAGAGGGAGAGAATCCAGAGGAGGACAACTCAAATCAGGATGCACGAAAAGCAATCATTTAAGCAACAAATGATAATCTATGTTTAATAATGGCACCTAACCCCATGATGATCCCGTAACCCTATCATTAGCAAGGCCTTGGGTTAGCAGGATTTGATTAATCAGTGACATTTTTATAGAATGTTTTATCCTCCAGGACTGAAGAGTGAGATGACAGATGTTTTGATGAACAGGGCTCTACCAAATTCATGGCCATGAAAAATACATCATGATCACAAAATCTGGCCTCCCCCCCATGAAATTTGGTCTTTTGTGTGCTTTCAACCTATGCTATATAGATAGAGGCCAGCATTTCTCAAATTGGGAGGGGCCTGACCCAAAAAGGAGTTTCCAGGGGGTGTTTGCAAGATTATTTTAGAAGGGTTACGAAATGGCCAGCTTTCTTCTGTATTGCCTTCAGAACTAGGCAGCCAGAGAGCGGTGGTTGCTGGTGGGGGCACAGCTCTGCAGGCAGCAGGGCAGAAGTAAGGGTGGCAATACCATACCACACCAGCACCATTTTCAGAGCTGGGCTCCTGGCCAGAAGCCACCGCTCTCGAGGTGCCTAGCTCTGAAAGCAGTGCAGCTGCCAGCAGCAGCACAGAAGTAAGGGTGGCAGTACTGCAACTTCCCTACAATAACCTTGTCACCCCCCACAATTCCTTTTTAGGTCAAGACCCCTATAATTACAACACTGTGACATTTCAGATTTAAATAGCTGGAATCATGAAATTTATTACTTTTAAAATCCTGTGACCATGGAATTGACCAAAAAGGACCGTGAAGGAAAATGGAGATGAGCATCAGTGATAGCCCAAAGTAAGCCTATTAAAAATGTTTGGAAGGAGAGGCAGGGATTCCAAGAGAAGTTCTTCAGCTCCTGAATGTCAGAGAGGAGGAGGCAGGGGCAGAATCAAGACCTGTAGGGCTAGCCATGAGTAGGAGGATCAACTATTTCTAAGGCCATGTCTATGCTACAGAGTTAAATCAGCTTAAGTTCTGTCGATGTTCATCTACCACTGTAACTAAACCACTGTTGCACATATACTGTGCACCATAGGTAGCTATCCCACTTGGCAATTTGCCACCATCTGCTGTTGAGTGTTCTGGAAAGGATTCACAGTGCCTCATGAGGGTGGATTCAGCATCCTGTGATTCAGTTTTCTCTGTCCTATCTCTCTCTAGTACATTTTGTGCTGCTTTTCAACAGATCCTGTAAACCAGGGGTGGGGAACCTAAGGCCCGGGGGCCAAATGCAGCCCCTGGCTTTCCTGGATCTGGCCCCCAAAGCTCAGGGCTTCCATCCAGAATTGGGGAGTCCACACTGGTGCTGCAAAATCTACTAGCCTGGAATCCCCTAGGCTCTGGTGTGCAAGGGGAATGTGAGTCAGCGGCCCCCAACCCAAAAACGGTTCCCCACCCCTGCTGTAAACTGTGTGACTGCCATCTCTGTTAGAAAGCCTGGATCCTTAATTGTCTCCTGCTACAAAGGACTGTAGCTCTGTGCAATATACATGAAATAGTGGATGGTTTTGCAGCAGTGAGACTCTCTTACTGCACAGGGGTGGAACATATCCATGTTTTGGCCCCAGAGCATGTTGCAACAGAGTGCATCAACTGAAAGAGCTACTTTTCTATGGTATTCCAAGCATTGGTGGATCACAGGGTTTGTTTCACTGACATGAACATGTTGGTCAAGGGAAGGTGTATGACACATGCATCTTCAGGAATGCTAGCTTGTTCAGAAAACTCCAGGCAGGAACTTTCCTTCCAGACCAGAAGATTTCCATTGGATGTGCCTTTGGCCACTCAATAGGGTGTTGGTGCTGCCTCTTAGGCAGGTTAGGCCTCATTGAGGAGAATATTCACAAGGTTATAGGACCTTGCTATGCACTGCATAACATTTGTGGTGTTAAGGGGGAGCAGTTTCTGTTTCCATTTGTGGTGTTAAGGGGTAGAATGTTGAAGTGGATCAGCTGGCTGCTGCCTTTGAGCAATCAGATACCAGGGTTGTTAGAGGGGCTCACTGGGGAGCTATTTGAATCAGGGAGGCTTTAAAGCAGCATTTTAACAGTGAACCACAGTAATGTGTATTTCAGTAATTCATTGAGCCAGACATCGTCATCTTGCAATGTAATATGAAGTTTGTAATGATTGCTGTGTGTGCAGTAATGTAACAATGCAAATGTACCTATTGGCTCTGTTTATTAATTTTAGCAGTAAAAACTATATGTAAGAGACAGACAAAGATTAATTTCTATAAGCATATTTTTATTCAACAGCCATGCAAACATTTCTATCTTCTGGAAGGAATATGAAAATCGAGCACATTTGCCAATGAGGCTCTTGCAGCTGGGTGTATGTCCAGCTGTCATTGTGAAACATCTCTGTTGGGGTGAAGTACCCGGGCTATTGCAATGGCCCTATAACATGGGAGGAATGTGTAGGGAGAGCCTAGAAGGCAGTCTTATATGGGATGCATGGGGAGATGAGCACAGATGTGTTTCACCTGAATTTCAGTGAGGGATCTCAACTTGTCTGTTTGCTTCCTAAACAGCTTTATCATATACTATCCATTCACCATTTATCAGGGATAGCCTCTCTCCAGGCTCTCTACTTCCAATATGAAGCCCCAGAAAACTGCAGCACCTCTTGGAACACGTCTTCCTCACACCTCTTATTTCATCTCCTTATCAGACTAAACCTGAAAGGCACATCTACAAAAGCTAAAGAAACAATCAAGTGAGGCACTATTGTGAGTGCACTCACTCTTGAGCCAAACAAGTTAGAAACACAAATTTCCCACTTTCCTTTTGGCAGGCATACAGCACAGAGGGAGTCCCAATCATGGTGAATTGGCCCAGAGGGGAGGGGATTTCAGTGGGATATCACTACAAGCACTTAGGGCTACTATTCTGAATGCTGGGACCATTTTCCACAGGCAAGGGGAGAGGGTGATAGCAGCTGATATCTTGCTCCCAAAGGTAGCTAAGGATGAAAGAATGCAGCTTTTGCCTGTGTGTGTCTGCTGACTGTGTCTGTATGCTGTTTACATATGTGCTGCTATGGTGCCTGCAAAAGTAATTGCTGACTTGCAGGGCAAAATTTCCTACCATGGGAGAAAAAGCAAAGCAGCCCTCCCAAGAAACCTTTGGCAGAGGATTGCAGATTACCTGCAGGACAATTTCCTAGAGATCTGTGTGAAGGATTCCTGGGACATCCCGGTGTGCATACTGAGACTTTTCCACAAGGCCCCTTCTGCCTGACTGCACAGAGGAATGAGGAACAGACACAAACTGTACCTATGTTGGTTATTTAATTCCCTCTTCTATCCTGATTTAAAGAGCAGAATGTTGCACGCAGTGTTGAAGCACAAGGAGAACTCACCAGAGCTTCCCTCTCCTGCATCAGGTGCACCCAAGCTGGAGTTCTGAGACTGGTAGACCCCGCCTCATCAGATATCCCTGTTGCCTGTCCACCATCCTCCTCCAACTCCACTTCCTCATCCACTATTCCTCTGGAAATGGGCAACACTTGATGATTACCTGTTCTGTTCATTCCCTCTGGGGAATCTGGCATGGACCACCATTGGAAGACAGGATACTGGGCAAGATGGACCTTTGGTCTGACCCAGTATGGCTGTTCTTAAGTTATGTTCACCGTGTGGTCCTGGGGATACTCTCTGCTGGCTACTGTGTCTAGTGCCCCCGAACTATCCACGGGGCTTGTGGAGGTTGGATTGCTGCCAAGGATGGTATGCAGCTCGTTGTAGAAGCGGCATGTCTTTGGAACCTGATACGAGCAACTATTGGCCTCCCTTGCCTTCTGGAATGCCTGCCCCAGCTCCTCAATTTTTTTTTTTGTACAGCCTTGCTGCATATCCCTATCATACCTCTTCTCCTCTATACCGCAAGCAAACAGCCAGTGGGTGGTGTGCCACATTGGCCAGTGGCAGCTGCTCCCTGTAGCTGGCAGGGAGGATGGGGGCTCCCAATGATGTCTGGCACTGGGGCAGAGGGCTGTTGGAGGGTGAGGGAGGGGGGACAGGTATGGGCTACAGTTGTAGGTATAGGGGACAGCATGGGAAGGGGGGCAACCATGCCCAGCACCAGCACAGGAACCTTACCCATGGCCAATGGCTGGCAATAGCCAGAACTCCTCCCCCAGCCGGCCACTGTCTTACAGGTGCACCTGCCTCCTTGTGGTCATGCTGCAGTATAAATGTGCCTGCTAGCAGACCCTTCCTTTAGCTTTTTATGAAAACAATCGCACATTCCATTTTCCTGGCACAACTGTACCCTGACCTTGCTTTAGGTTATGATAGGAGGAAGCAAATTTGGTGGTCCTAACTCTTACTGTTTTGGAGGAGTTCTTGAATAAATGAACTCACAGACAGACTCTGAGAATCACAAACCCTTTCAAATATATAGTGGATGTGGGGTTATTTTTATTTGGTTTCTGAACCTTCAAGGTGCATGCTGTTTGCTGTTCAGAGATTTCACCAGAAGCAGGAGACTAGTAACTTACATTTCTGAGAAATGAAAGATGAAATATTAGTTTCCAAGTCACTTGCTTCCAGCAGCTGGGGATTTAAGGAAAAATACCAAATGTCATGAGGCTCACAATTAGATTGAGTTGGCAACGCCGGTCCCAAATTAATATTTCCACCCACACTGCAAGCCCTTTACACTGCCAAAGAAACATAAAGTGTAACCGGGAATTGGGCCCACATAATAATGCTTTCTGGGAGAGGAGAAAGCATTTTGGGTAGATAAGTTTTTCAGATCACTGAGGTTTTATTGTAAGCTGATACAGAAAGAGAGAAGAAGAAAAGAAAGTAAAAAGGAAATGTATATGGGTAGCATTGTTGTTTAGCTTTTTAGGCACTGTTGTCAAAACAGACCTAATGGAAAGCTATCATTAGACAAAAAGAAGCTGGCAGATGGTAGGTCTTTGGCACCTTAGATTACAGGCAATACTATTGTGTTTAGGGGGATTCATTTTTCATAAGAGACCTCCACAACAGCTGTTAGGGTGCCTTATTATTTCATGTAAGTTCCACTTTGGAAATTCCAGATAAAATACACTGACTTCTAATTAGCATATTTTTTTTTAGAGTGGGAGAGAGTGACGGCTGTAATTGTCTTCCTGGATATCACATGGCAAAATCGACATTATTTTAACTTGAGAGTTTTTAACATTTTTTAATTAGAAAAATTTTGTACAGCACATTTTTATGCTTGAAAAGCATTTTAGTTCTGATTGGAGTATAAAGAAGATCTTAAGCTTATCAATGTAGGCAGAACTGGAAGCAAGAATTATCCAGTAGCATTATCTTTTAATGACTGTTTCTATTTTTGTCCCAAATTCAATAATAGCTAAAATCTTATGGGATATATGGTGAAAGCATCACTGATGGTTCAGTTAGCAGGCAAAAGGACAGATGCAGACATCTTATTTCAAGAAAGCTTTTCTAAATGAACTTAAAATAATGCCAAATGAAGGGTGTGATTTTTGTTTTGTTTTGTTCTTTTTTATGGAATAGTAACGGTGAACCACAGATAATCAGTTGCCAGTGGGAAAGGTAAATTAAGTTCATTTTCATATACTTTGGATTCCCCCAGAGTGATTGCAGTTACTCATCCCCTGAGGTATTCCCTGTGGTTTTGAAACATTTACATAAGCTATTTTTGTTTTGTTTTTAAAGGAAGAGGTAGTATATTCATGCAGGTAAAATGTAAGAGAATGAAATTGTCTTTTTATCTAAAAGCTATATTAAAATTTTAAAAGTTTGCCCACCTTGCTCATAAAACATGCAGATGAATGTGCAAAAATAAACAATTGCATGTGGTTTTCTAGTGCATAGTTTGCAGATGAATTTGCAATTGCTTGTTTTCAGCATGCAGCTGCACATCTTTCATGTTGTTTGCAGTGTTGTTGTAGTTATGTGGGTACCAGCGTATGAGGGAGTATCTTTTCCTGACCACTTCTGTTGATGAAAGAGACAAGCTTCGGAATTGCACGGAGTTCTTTTAGCTCTTGTCTCTTTCACCAACAGAAGTTGATCCAATAACTATTTTACCTCACCCACCTGATCTTACACATGTAATTGGGCCATGCAGGTGAATCTTAAGGGCCAAATTTTTTAACTTAGCACTTAGACTCATAGGGTACGTCTAGACTAATGGCTCCGTCGACGGAGCCATGTAAAATAGTGTACTCGGCATAGTCAAAGAAGCGGGGATTTAAATAATCCTCGCTTCATTAAAATAAAAGTGGCCGCTGTGCTGTGCTGATGATCAGCTGATCCAGCACAGCGTGGCAGTCTAGATGTGGTGCGGTCGACAAGGGAAGCCTTTGTTGACCACTCCGGTAAACCTCGTGAAAGGGGTTATTTTGAAGGTAAGGGTTTGGTTGTAGTAGGAAAATGGGATGTGATTGTGTCTCATAACACAGAGAGGGAGGGCTCTGTTAGCAGGAATAGTTGTATAATGATCACAGGGGGGAATCAAGGGGCCAGAAATCAGGGGATCAGGACAGCTATAACCCATTTGGGGCAGCAGAGGGTAGGGATGGAGAAAGGGACAGCTATTTACTATATATTAGAAGAAGTGTATCAGTGTGTGTGTCTGTCCGTGAGCTGGGGACATGCGTCTCTTCCCCCTATGTGCCTGCTGCAGCTGCAGTACCCATGAACAGGTGCTTCTTACCTGACCCCAAGCTGTTGCAGTGAGAGAGTTGTGAAATGAAACTGTGCCTCCCACCAGTTACACTGAAGAAAGGACATGGAGCCAGCTCTTTACCTAACTTCACGGTGGTAATGAGCCTATTCTTTCTGTATAGCATTGTACTAATCTGATTAATAATCTTTGTTTAAATAATTCTGATTGAGCCTGTTATTCAATGACCTTCAATTGTCATTGATTTCAGACATGGTACACAGAACGTTATATGAAGCTAAGAGGGGAAGCTGCTATTGTATTTCCATCTCAGTGGGTCCTGACTTTAATCTCAAGCCTGTGAAAGTGGCACTATATGTGAAAGATAATATAGAATCAAATGAAATAAAACTTTTAAATGAATCAACATGTTCAATAGAATCACTATGGATAGTAATTCCATGCTCCAATTATAAGAATTTAGCAGTAGGGATATATTATCGACCACCTGACCAGGACAGTGATACTGACATTGAAATGCTGAGGGACATTAGAAAGGCTACTAAAATAAAGGACTCTATAATAATGGAGGATTTTAATTATCCCCATATTGACTGGGTACATGTCACCTCAGGAAGAGAAGCAGAGATAAAATTTCTCAATGGCTTAAATGACTGCTTCTTGGAGCAGCTGGTACAGGAACCCACAAGGGGAGAGGCAATTCTCGATTTAGTCCTGAGTGGAGCGCAGGATCAGGTCCAGAAGATAACCATTACAGGACCGCTTGGGAATAGTGACCATAATATAATAACATTTAACATTCCTGCGGTGGGAAGAACACCTCAGCAGTCCAGCACTCTGGCATTTAATTTCAAAAAGGGGAATTACGCAAAAATGAGGAGGCTAGTTAAACAGAAATTAAAAGGCACAGTGACGAAAGCCAAATCCCTGCAAGCTGCATGGAAACTTTTTAAAGACTCCATAATAGAGGCCCAACTTAAATGTATACCCCAAATTAAAAAACATAGTAAGAGACCTAAAAAAGAGTCATTGTGGCTTAACCACCATGTAAAAGAAGCAGTAAGGGACAAAAAGGCATTTTTCAAGAAGTGGAAGTCCAGTCCTACTGAGATAAATAGAAAGGAGCATAAATACTGTCAAATCAAGTGTAAAAATGTAATAAGAAAAGCAAAAGAAGATTTCGAGGAACAGCTAGCCAAAAACTCAAAAAGAAATAGCAAAATGTTTTTTAAGTACATTAGAAGCAGGAAGCCTGCTAAAAAACCAGTGGACGATTGAGATAGAAAAGGAGCAATCAAGGACGATAAAGCCATTGCGGAGAAACGAAATGATTTCTTTGCTTCAGTCTTCATGGCTGAGGACGTTAGGGAGATTCCCAAATCTGCACCGTCCTTTGTGGGTGATGAATCTGAGGAGCTGTCCTGTATTGAAGTGTCATTAGAGGAGGTTTTGGAACAAATAAAAAAACTTAATGTTAACAAATCACCGGGACCGGATGGCATTCATCCAAGGGTTCTAAAAGAACTCAAATGGGAAATTGCTGAACTATTATCTGTGGTTTGTAACCTATCCTTTAAATCGGCTTCCGTACCTAATGACTGGAAGGTAGCTAACATGACACCAATATTTAAAGAGGGCTCTAGAGGTGATCCTGGCAATTACAGACCAGTAAGTCTAACTTCAGTACCGGGCAAATTAGTTGAAACAATAGCAAAGAATAAAATTGTCAAGCAGGTAGAAGAACATAATTTGTTGGACAAAAGTCAACATGGTTTCTGGAAAGGAAAATCATGTCTTAATATACTTAGATTTTCAGAAAGCCTTTGACAAGGTCCCTCACCAAAGGCTCTGTGTAAATTACATTGTCATGGGATAAGAGGGAAGGTCCTTTCATGGATTGAGAACTGGTTAAAAGACAGGAAACAAAGGGTAGGAATAAATGGTAAATTTTCAGAATGGAGAGGGGTAACTAGTGGTGTCCCCCAAGGGTTAGTCCTGGGACCAATCCTGTTCAACTTATTCATAAATGATCTGGAGGAAGGGGTAAGCAGTGAGGTGGTAAAGTTTGCGGATGATACCAAACTGTTTAAGATAGTCAAGACAGAAGCAGACTGTGAAGAACTTCAAAAAGATCTCACCAAAATGAGTGATTGGGCAACAAAATGGCAAATGAAATTTAATGTGGATAAGTGTAAAGTAATGCACATTGGAAAAAATAACCCCAACTATACGTACAGTATGATGGGGGCTAATTTGGCTATGACAAATCAGGAACGAGATCTTGGAGTTATCGTGGACAGTTCTCTGAAAACTTCCACACAGTGTGCAGCGGCAGTCAAAAAGGCAAATAGGATGTTAGGAATTATTAAGAAAGGGATAGAAAATAAGACACAGAATATCTTACTGCCCCTGTATAAAACTATGGTACACCCACATCTTGAATACTGTGTACAGATGTGGTCTCCTCACCTCAAAAAAGATACTTTGGCCTTGGAAAGGGTTCAGAAAAGGGCAACTAAAATGATTAGGGGTTTGGAACGGGTCCCATATGAAGAGAGGCTAAAGCGACTGGGACTTTTCAGTTTAGAAAAGAGGAGACTGAGGGGGGATATGATAGAGGTATATAAAATCATGAGTGGTGTGGAGAGGGTGAAAAAAGAAAAGTTATTTATTAGTTCCCATAATAGAAGAACTAGAGGACACCAAATGAAATTAATGGGTAGCGGGTTTAAAACTAATAAAAGAAAGTTCTTCTTCACACAGCGCATAGTCAACCTGTGGAACTCCTTGCCAGAGGAGGCTATGAAGGCTAGGACTACAACAGAGTTTAAAAAGAAGCTAGATAATTTCATGGAGGTTAGGTCCATAAAAGGCTATTAGCCAGGGGATAGAAATGGTGTCCCTGGCCTCTGTCTGTCAGAGGCTGGAGATGGATGGCACGAGACAAATCACTTGATCATTGTCTTCGGTCCACCCCCTCTGGGGCACCTGGTGCTGGCCACTGTTGGCAGACAGGCTACTGGGCTAGATGGACCTTTGGTCTGACCCAGTACGGCCATTCTTATGTTCTTATGAAAACAAGTCCTTCTTTTTCCTTGAGAGATTCCTTAAATTATTTTGAACAAATTTGCTGCATTCACATTCCTTACTCCAGAATGAACTTGCCACCTACACTTTATTCGTTCATTTGTTTGTTTGTTTGTTTGTTTATTTGTTGTTACAGATCACTAGAGAGTGTGTTGGGAATATTTTGTTAATAACAAAGAGAAAGCTCTGTATGGTAATCATGGGAGCATCCCTGCACTAAGTGCATCATCAAAGCAAGTCTGCATTGCAGACTCATGAGCCCAGGGATGTGGTTTGGTGATGTATAGCAGAACAATATGGAAGGATTCAACTCTTACTACCTCCAGTCAGTAATAAGTAGCCTCTCTGATTAAGGATACTCTATGGAAGCTGGAGACACATTTGGGAATCTGAAAACAAAGGGGTGGAGATTTCCTTTTAATGAGTGAAGGAATCAATTTGCAACAGCCTGAAGCAGGAAGATTTCATGGGATGGTAACTGGTTGAAAGACATGAAACAAAGGGTAGGAATAAATGGTCAGTTTTCAGATTGAGGAGAGATAAATAGTGGATCCCCGAAAGATCTGTACAAGGACATAGGTTCAACATATTCATGAATGATCCGGAAAAAAGGGATAAACAGTGAGGTGGCATTGTTTGCAAGGGATACAAAATTGTTCAAGATAGTTAAGTGAAAAGTAGATTGTGAAGAATTACAAAGGGATCTCACAAAGCTGGGTGACTGGACAGTGACATGGCAGATGAAAATCAGTGCTGATAAATGAAAAGTAATGGCCATTGAAAAACATTATCCCTACTGTACTTCCAAAATGATGGAGTATAAATTAGCAATTACCACTCAACTAAGATCTTGAGGTCATCATGGATAGTTCTCTTAAAATATCTACGCAATGTGCAGCTGCAGGCAAAAAAGCTAACAGAATATTAGGAACCATTAGGAAAGGGACAGATAATAAGAGAAAAAATGTCATAATGCCATTATATAAATCCACAGGATGCCCACACTTTAATATTGGGTGCATTTCTGATTACCCCATTTCCAAATCTAATAGATTTTCTTTGAGAACGCAGTGAGGGGGACAAAAATGATTAGGGGCATGGAACAGTTTCCATTTGAGATAAGATTGAAAAGGCTGGGGCAGTTCAGATTAGAAAATGGACAACAAAGTGGGGATATGATAGAGGTCTATAAAATTGTGAAAGGTGCTAAGAAAGTTAATTAGGAAGTGTTATTTACTCCTTTGCATAACCCAAGAAAGCAAGGGTCACCCAATGAAATTAAGAGGCAGCAGCTTTAAACAAATAAAAGGAAGTACTACTTAATACGGTACATATGCCACCTGTGAAATTCCTTGCCAGGGGATACCGTGAATGCCAAAAGTATAATTGGATTAAAAAAAAAGGAATTAAATAAATTCATGGAGACTAGGTCCATGAATGGCTATTAGCCAAGATGGTCAGGATTGCAACCCCATAAACTGAAGATCCCTAAGTTTTTCAGTGCCAGATGCTGGAACTGAACAACAAGGAATGGATCATCCATTAATTGCCCTGTTCACTTTATTCCCTCTGAAGCATCTGGCACTGGCTACTGTCAGAAGATGGGGTTCTGGGCTAGATGGACCTCTGGTCTAACCCAGATTAGTTGTTCTGATGTTCCTATAGAGGGCTATACAAGTACTAATCATTTCTTCCTCCTTTGCCTCCATGTCATCACTCAGCTAGCTATTCCCTGTCCCTGGAATGTCTTGACTCCGTGTGCCAGATTTTACCAGCTCCTCCTCCTGAATGCTCTTAAATCCCGATCATTTCCTCAAAGACAAGAAAGATGTGGGTGTGGGGACATCTGATCTCTTAATACCCTTTTTTGCTCTCTCTCTGTCTTTTCACTCTGGTAGTTCCTGGTATCCTCTGTGTTCCTTACAGGCCAGATTAGATTGTTGGCATTCAACAAATAATAGTAATAGCTTATGAACGTAAATCAGGAGTAGTCCCCATTAGTCTTTGTACACCGCTCTCTCATGCTGCCATTTCAGCTGCAATGTGATCCATTGCTTTAGGCTAGGCTTTGTCTCACGTTCGGTGTCTTGTCATGCCTGCTTTGTAGTTGTCAAGGCTGTTCCCTACTCTGGCATGATAAATGCAGAAGTGGAGGCCCGCAAAAGCACCCCAAAACCTGATCTCTACAGGCTTTAGTACAAAAACTCCCCCCAAAATCCTAATACCCGGACTTTGGAGAATAAAAAAAACCCGCTGCCACCACCCAGGTATTCCAAAGAAACCAGGGAAGAGATCACTTGGGAAATCTCTTCCCCAAAAACCTCTGGGGTACCTCAAGCTCTTTTCTCCACAGAGCTTGAAAAAGAAAAGAGAAAAATACAAGCTTCAGTCTGTGGTAGCTGTCCCCTAGTCAGAGGCATGCAAATATCCACAGACAGATTTTCCAGGACACAGAAATGAACCAATACCAGGTTAATTTAAAAAAAAAAAAACTTTTATTATCAAAACAATACCATAGTTGCCAGCATAATAACATGGCTAGATGAAAAGAGCCACCAATTAATCTAGATACTCAGGGGAATCCTCTGGGCTCAGGACTTAGTTACAAAAGAGAGAGAAAAAACCACTTTTAACAGCACAGACCTCATTTCCATATTCCCAAACCAGAAAAACAATAAAACCTGATGGGTGATCTAACTTTGCCCCACTTACACATTTTGAGGAGACTTTTCTTGGAGAGAGAGACGGCCTCCCATCTCCCTGTTACTTGGAAGAATAAACCGCTCTGACTCAGACAAAGGAGGGAAAAGTTAAAAATTCCTTTGTCCCCGTTTGAAATCCCTACCTGCATTGTTATTGGCTGACCAGATACCTGCCTAGAGCCAGGAAACATAGTTAACCTCTTAGTCCCCAGGTGCTAGGCAGCTCTCATGGTTATGTCAGTAGTCCTAACACTTCTGTCTGCATTGGGCCCATGCTTTTGGTGGTTTCTATGGTTGACACATGTGGCTAAATTGTCTTCAGTCCTTGTGTGGTGGATGCACTGGGAGGTAGGAGGGAATGGCACAAGGAACTTCTTGCATCTGTAAGGCAGCTCGCCACAACTGAGGCCCTTCAGATGAAAAATCTCCAGGGGCTGTCCTGAAATACCAGTCACTAGGCTTTCCAAAGGGAGCAAGACTGAGGTGGGCTCTTCTCCCACAGGAGGGGAATGCCGTACTCTCTTTAAGGTTGGGGTTGCTTGAGATGCCATGCCTGCATGAGGCACAATGCTTCCAGGAGCTCTTAGTAGGCAGTGCCCCTCCTGTCAACATCAGGGCAAGGCTGTGCCTTATGTTTAGACCATCAGGTAATAGATACAGTGCAGAAAGAGCAAGTGGGGTTTGACCAGTAATGTGACCATTCTCCAGCATAGACTCTAATAAATGCAAATAAAAACAAACAAACAAAAAATACTTTAAAACATTATTAAGGTTGCAAAGTCAAGCATTCAAAAGTTATGAATTTCTGGAATTAAGGTTGCCTGGGTATATGCAGTTTTTAATTACATGCTCGCATACAATTTTTTTTCACAGCAGTCCTGGCTCATTCAGTGCAGAGGATGGACGGTGCTCACTTAATGAGCAACTATTCATCATTTTGTACACTCATCATTGTTCAGTGTATGGCTCCAAGCCTTATTTACTGCGTGCTATTCAAACCCTGCTCAGCAGGCTGAATTATTAATTTCCTCATGAGCTTTTCTGTGGTGCTCCTCATTACAGTATCTGAGTGCTTCACAAACATTAATGAATTTATCTTCACAAACCTCCTAAGAAGTGAGGGGGCACAGTTAATCTGCTCTTATACATGGGAAGCCGAAGCACTAAGAGCTTAAGGTAAAAAGTACCCACTGTTTTTGGGTGCCCAATATGAAATGCCTAATACCTGATTTTTCAGAGTCCATGACACTAATATAGTACTTTATATGTTCAAAGCACAGCTCTCATTGATTTCAGCCAGAGTGAGTACTGAGAAAACCAGGCCCTATAGTCTCACATCAGGCACACAGTTAATAGCTCTACCTGTGAAAAGGTTAGTTTAAGTGACTTGCCTGGCCTTGCACAGGAACTCTGTGGCAGAGATAGGGATAGAATACAAATCTCCAGGGCAACATTCAGCCAACTATGTGACCCTCCTCTCTCTTCCTGCATTGCCCTACCTCGTTTAATATATACCTTCCAGCTTCTACTTCTAATGAAGCTGGAGTTCTTCAGAAAACAGGTGGCTCACAACACAGTTCTGATTAATTTCCAGAGCAGGGCCATGTAGTACATTGAATGAGGCAAGAGATCTATGGGAAAAAATAGTATATGAGAATGTAATTAAAGACCATCATAATACATATACATAAAAGGAACGAATTAATATTGTTCAGCCAAAACATGAGCAACACAACCAAACTGCAATTTTTTTTGAGACTCTGACACCACTGACCTGTTTTGACTAAAATTTCCCCCCAAAATTCAGCCTGAAGCATTCACCCTAAACTTTCAGCCTAAATTGTAAAAGTTTTACAAAGTTACCAGCATATAAAAGGAAGAGTCAAAGTACTTTAATAATAGGCAGTGCTATTAGCTATCTCTAGCATAGCTCTGAATCTCTCCAGCTGTGCCTATGCATTTAGATGAAATATAGTATCTGTGTATCTAGATCTGGTTCAATAACCATTAGCTAATATATTAAGCAAAATAAGACAGAGTAAAACTCAAGCCTCAAAAATATTCATATACATATTGGCTCAGAACACCAACAATCTTGCAAGATAGGGAATTGACCTTCAAAATCCATATTCCGTTCCCTTTTGGTCAAGGATAAGGTTGGAAATGCTAAAATGGTAAAAAAGATGCCACTTGACACTAACCTGACCTAATCTGGATCCCTTTTTCTCTCTATAGGCTACTGCACACGTATAAAAATAACAAATAGTCTAGTAGCACCTTAAAGACTAACAAAACATGTAGATGGTGTCACGAGCTTTTGTGGGCACAACCCACTTTTTCAGATGACCGAAGAGTTGGAAGTCCAGATCCAAGAATAAATAAGGGAAGGAGGGGAGAGGGAGGGAGAAGGAAAAAAATGGAGGGGAGGAAGAAAAAAGAGACAGTGAGTAGATAAGCTTCAGAGTTCCAACACTCCAGTCATCTGAAGAAGTGGGTTGCACCCACGAAAGCTCATGATACCATCTAGATGTTTTGTTAGTCTTTAAGGTGCTACTAGACTATTTGTTGTTTTAAAAGTTTTTCCCGTTACAGACCAACTTGGCTACTTCTCTGAAGTGTATAAAAATGTCACTTTGAAATTACAAACGCTGTGCCTTTTAGCAAAGTCCATTTTTAAGCAGCATCAATAAATGAACACAGTCCTGATGCTCCCATAAAGCTTTGCCCATAATTGAGATTGACTCATTATGAACTATTGTGGCCTATAAGGGGACATCTACATTACAGGGAAGATCATCGCTGTGGTGGTTGATCTTCCGGTGTTCGATTTAGCAGGACTGGGGGGACATGCTAAATTGAATGCCGAGGGCACTCCCATCGATGCCAATACATTTTGCTGTCATTGAGGGAAGTCAATGGGAGCATTTTTCCTATCGACCTCCTGCAGCAAGGATGGTGCCTTAGCTCAGCGGAAGGTATATTGACTCCAGCTATGTAAATAACATAGCTGTGTACCGTATGCTGACTTGCTCTTAGATGTTTAGCAGTAGTAGAGTAATTCAGTTTATGAACTTGAGTATAAATTAATATTGAAATGTTAAAACAGCTGGGGAAAGGGGAGTGTCTAGCACTCTTGAAGCAATGCAGTGTTTGTCTGTTCTGCAAGTGTTAGGTGTATTGTATTGTGGATGCTGAGGTATTCTGTACTGGAGTGGTTTGTCAAGCATTCTTCTGAAGAAGGTATTACATGCCATCACTAATGCCAGACCTGTCAAGAGCATTAAACTTAACATAAGCTTTCTCTTGTGTGTGAAAAGTAAGCACCTAAATTCTTATTTAGCTATCTAAATAAATGGTCTGATTTTCAGAGGAGCTGAGCATTTGAATCTCCTTATTTCTTTCCAAACCCCTATGCTAGGTTCACATCTTCCTGAGCTACAATCCGCTGGCGTTGGATAGCTTCACACTTCACTCAAAGCCTTCTCCAAAGCCTGTTCAAGTCAATGGAAATATTTCCATTATGTCAATAGACTTGGATCAGACCCTCCATGTATTCTAGTGACCACTGGTAGCACAATTAGGCCCACACTATGGGTGAGTCTAGACTACAGGGTTTTGTCGACAAAGGTGGACTTTTGTCAACAAAACTATACCTGCGTTTACACTACCACCGAGTTCTGTCGACATAACGTTGACAGAACTCGGCAGTTTTGTCGATGGCGGTAAACCTCATTCTGCGAGGAATAATGCCTTTTGTCGACAGAGTTCTGTCAACAGAAGGCGTTATTGCATCTACACTGTCCTTTGTGTCTACACTCTCATGTCGACAAAACGGCTTGCTTTGTCGACAGAACTGGATGTAGTCTAGACGCTCTTTGTCGACAGAAGCTTTGTTGACAGTATCTGTCGACAAAGCTCTGTCGACAAAAGCCTGTAGTCTAGATGTACCCTATATGATCTTTGGTGAAAATATGTTCCTCTTAACAAAGACAAAGAAATTCCAACCAGTAGCCGATTGTCTATCTCTAGCATCGCATGGCCTAACTTTTGTTAATCTAATGCTGATCTCTAACAATAGTGAAATACTGTTTTTTAAAAACATAAAAGGTGAACTCAGAGTCAGGGGATTTTATTTTAGATACTGTAGGGCTGAGGAGCCAGTAAAAATCAACACAGCTCCATGCATGCCAGTGGAGATGTACTGGCCTACCTCTGAGGAGAGCCTGGTCCAATGGACACTGCTCCATTACAGAATACATAGCTGTGGATGTTTATACAGTACCTTTATTACTGATGGGAGCGTCAGCAAAGCTTTAGGATGCATTTGGAATATTGAATCATCTTTTCAATTAAAGAAATTCTGGATCTAGAGCTATCACACTGTCTAAGGTACTAGATAAATGTGTTTACTTCATAGAGTTCATTGGGGAGAAACTGAATACTAATCAGCGACCACTGAGCTGTATTTTGAAGTTTGTGCATTGGACTGAAAATGTATGTAGATTTCGTGGAGCGCACTGTGACCCAATGGACTGAGTGCCAAACTAGGAATCATGAGACCTGGCTTTTCCCCTGACTTTAACCCTTGCATGCTCTGTGGGGTTGGGAAAGTTACCACTCTCTGATTGAGTTTCCCTATTTATATCATGGCTTGGTGTGAATTGCCAATTATTAAAATGTATTGTTTATTAGACTGTAAAATATAATCATGGTTAGAAATGCCTTAATACATTTAACACCTCATTGAACCCTCATGTGATGGAAGTTATTGTTTATATAATGAAGACAATGAATAATATTAAAATAGCCCTGGAATATTCATAATTCTGTAAAGAACATCCTGCATAATGGAAGCCCAATCCTATCAATTCAAATGAATAGAATAGCTCCAATGAGACTTCCAAAGGGAATTAAAGATGCAAGTGTAGCAAAATGCTCTGGCAGAATCTTTGTGCAGTGTCTTGAGATGCACAGTGTGGGCTCCTTATAGATGTCCTACGAGGGGGCAGGGGTGATGCAGAGCTGCACTGCCTTTGGAGGAGCGTTAGGAGAGAGGCCATATCTCTCCCAGAGCTATTTGGTGCACACAGGAGGTTTACGCTTTGCCACACACTGGGCTGCACCTGCCTTGATAGCTCCATTCTGATAGACAGTGTGGAGGAGGTGGGGCCTTGGTCTTCTTGCTTCTCTCAATCCTTTCCTGTCTGGATGGAGCAAGGTCTGAGCAGCACTGGCTCACAGGGGCTGTGGTGATCCACCCTTGTGTAGGCCATGGAAATTGAGGGAGAGGCTTGAAGGTGATGCTCCCTGACTAACTCCTGCCCCGTTGTCCTAAAGCTGGTCACAAACCAGCCCTTCCTTAGGGGTGATTTTTCCAGGCGACTATTTGGGTAAATATATTTTATTCCAATTAGACAACAGATGGTGTTTGGATTGTTCAGGCCTTGTACAGAATGTGCCATAGCTCCTGCGTGAGTGCATAACAGACATTGCTGGCTTGTGGACCAGAGTCACTGGACCCAGCCTGTTCTCCTTTGAATAAAGAGAAGGGCAAATAAACATCTAGGGACATGTCTCCCATGGACCTGAGCACAAGTGTCCCAAGTTACAAAGCGTGAGTTTCAAAACCCACCCTACTCATTGGGGTGCTGCTGTGTGTGCTGCTGTGTGTGCAGAACCTGAGAGCTACAAGAAATCCACATGGCCCTGCAAAAGGATTTAGTGACCAGGAGCTGAGCCAAAACCACCTGCCATCAACACTCAGGAGTCTTCATGGCATGGAGCTGAGAGGAACATGAGAAACATACATTCCACAACCTTGGTTGGGTGGAACTTCTGCATCACTATAAAAAATTCCTTCCCCCTGCCCCAGCCTTTATAAATATCCATTACTGGCCAAGATATCTGTACCTTCCCCAGGCGTCTTAATGCTCTGACTTCCTTCAAGCATGGCATATCTCTCACTGTCCCCTATATCCCCTTTCCCTTACCAACCAGTAATATTCACAAAGGTGCCTCTGATGGAATTAAAAATGGCTTAAAAACAAAATCCCTGTTAAGTTTGTAAGAATAAATCAATAAGTTTATTACTTTTTATCTTATGGTAGCATTTTAGAAGCTCCTGTGAAAGATCAGGGTCCCATTTTGAAACACAGCTTGAACTCAATAGCCACCACTTCCTAGCCTGCTGAATGGTATTTCCTTGTGCTCCCGCATTAGTCTGCCTATATCCATCTGCAGTCTCTTTCCTTGTAGTTAGGTTG
Organism: Pelochelys cantorii; assembly: GCA_032595735.1. Taxonomy (NCBI): domain Eukaryota; kingdom Metazoa; phylum Chordata; order Testudines; family Trionychidae; genus Pelochelys; species Pelochelys cantorii. The sequence continues at coordinate 182,226,094 of CM064328.1, forward strand.
TACTCGCTCTGGTATGGAGACCATCTTGGTCTGTTCATTCAGTGCCTAGCACAATTAGGACATAGTGCACGGCTGGGGTTCCTGTATGTACAAATAATAAAAGACAAAGGGATGGGAGACGTGACTAAGGCTAAGTGACTTGCCCAAGGTGATGCAATAGCTCGGCGCCAGAGTCAGGAATAGAAACCCTAATTCCTGAGTCCCAGGCCAGCACCCTTTTCACCAGATTATAGAGCGTGTGCCTTCAGAGTCTGTTCCCTTTAACAACTGTGCCAAATTACATCATCACTTTTACCCTGACTCCCTTCCTTCTATCTACAGGCTGATCAGGGCACAATGGAGGAAAACTTGCTCAGCTCTCATTAGGGTGAAAGTCCACAAAAATTCAGGTAAGATTCAGAAGTGTTCCAAATTTCAGACCTTTCCTAGGTTACTCATCCCTGCTCAAGGGTACCCCAAGTCAAAGATACTGATTCCAGAGGTTTCTTTGCTAATATTATTTCTTCAGAAAATATGTGTGGGTGGGAAAATGCCCGCACTCCTATTTTTTTTTTGCCAGTCTTTGAGGCTGAAATTGGAATATTTGAAGTCATACAGATCTTAAATGTTTTCATGAGTCTGAAAGAGAACAAGACAAGCAATTAAGTGTAACAAAAACACATCTGTGACAGAAGACCTTTTTAGATTCACTCAGCTAGGAAGTGTAATTCAAGAGGCACAACAAATTAATATTTCATCTTTAGCTCCTCTGTCACGGAGGCGTATTGACACAAAGCTGTTGTGCAAGCCTAAAGGAAAACAAGTGTGTTTTCACTGACTGGCTGACAGCTTGCAGAGTTTATGTCTGAGCCACAGAAATACATGTAATTTAAGCATAAATGCTGAAATATAGTCATCCCACCTCCAGGAGATAAGTGTATAGGAAAAAAACCCTCTTATATAACCTTAAATTAAGCCAAGGGCATTACATATTGGATCACATCTCTTCAATAAAACCTGAGTAAAATATTTTTTTAAATGAGTCTAACCCACAGGCAAAACCTGAAGCATGGGCCAACACTATCTAAAGATGAAGCCCAGCTTGGGAATGGCTTTAAAGAGAAGAAGTTTGTAGTAGAAAGGGGCCGTTTGGATGCTTCACTGACATCAACATGGGCTGGTCAGGGAATCCAGGACTGTTCAGAAAGCTGCAAGCTGAAGAAATAAAGCAGCCTTCCCTAGAAACCTTTGGCAGAGGGCTGCAGAGTACCTCCACTAAAGTTTCATTAAAATCTGTGAGGAGGATTCATGAGACATTCTTGTGCACATAGAACAGTTTGTGTGCCTTCCTATCCCTTTCTTGCCCCCAAACTCTAGATGGGAATGAAAAGCAGAAAGCAACTCTGCTTCTCTTTATTTGTGCTGGAAGAGGTAGCGGTCCAACAAAGTAATAAATCAAAAGATGTGTCCTGCTATTGTGAGGGATGATCTCTGTAATTTAAAATTGAATTACTCATTTATTGAGATTCTTTTCTTGGTGCACAGCTGGATCCCTTGGCTGCCTGTCCCCCATAGTCTTCCTCTTCTTTCTCATCCATCACCACTTCTTTCTTGCTGGTTGTTGCAGAGGCCTATGACTCTGGCTCCTGGGAAGTATCCAGTCTTGAAGTGGGAGAAGGATTTGAGCACATACAGTGTTCTGCGGTGTAATTCAGTCCTGCGTCACCATCTGCCCTGCAACTTGGGGTGCCTTGCACTGTTTTGTGGCTGTGACTTCCAACCTGGCCTTCCCATAGTCAAACGACATGTCGGTTACACTCTGAGTATCTGCATATGTAACCCACACACCTAGGCTATGTCTACACTGGAGCGATCTTGCGCCAGAAGTATGCAAATGAGGCTAAGCGTGGAATATCGCCGAGCCTCATTTGCATATTTAATGAGCCGCCATTTTGAGGGAAGAGGCTCTTGCGCCAGAAGGAGCTGTCTACACTGCCCCTTCTTGTGCAAGAAAAACCCTCTTGTGCAATGCCGTTATGCTGATTATTTTCAGGAATAACGGCATTGCGCAAGAGGGTTTTTCTTGCGCAAGAAGGGGCAGTATAGACAGCTCCTTCTGGCGCAAGAGCCTCTTCCCTCAAAATGGCGGCTCATTAGATATGCAAATGAGGCTCGGCGATATTCCACACTTAGCCTCATTTGCATACTTCTGGTGCAAGATCGTGCCAGTGTAGACATAGTCCTAGTGTGGTTACTGAGCAATGCAGTGGCACCTAGACCACAGCAACAGTTAAGACCAAGAGACCTCTACAGCATGGGCTGGGAGCCAGCTGGCTTTTAGCTCAGAGGGTAGAGGCTCCTATACTCAGCTCCAGAAGTCCTAGGTTCAAATCCACCAGGTGGTGGTTACACATACAGCTACAGTCCTGGTCCAGAAATTCTGATCCCAGCATCCTGTCAGCGAACATCAGCCACACTCTGGCTTCCAGCAGCCTTTATTACTACCCGCAGACTGAGAAGTCAAAAGCATCCACGGGCCCCTGGATAAGTTGGGGAGGGGGCCAACTCCACACTCCTGGAAGGGACTGGGCCTTGGGTAGAAGGGGCAGGGCCAAGGCAGCCAGTTCCCAGCACCCCCTGGAGCGTGCCCCCCCATCTCAGAGCTACATGTTATGCATGGCGCTCTGGCATCAGTTCAAAGGACCTGGGGCTCTGGCTGCCAATGCTGCTGCAGGAACAGTCATGGCTGCTGGGAGCCCTGGGGCCCAGTTTCTCCCTTAGCCCCCCTTCTTTGGCAGGCCTTCCCACAGGGTGACCCCAACTCACTCCCAGTCATAGATTTCCCCCCAAAATATGTTTCTTACACTGTCCAGATCTCTTCTGGAGAGCTCTGATATATTAGACCTGCTGTTTACCAAAGGGGATCAAGAAGCCATCTTAGTTGGAGTTATCCATTTAACAACACTAGATTAGTTTTAACGAAAGACTAAAACAAGTTTATTTAACTGCGAAAAGCTGGGTTCTAAGTGAGTGCAAGATTAAGTCACTATGGTCAGAAATGGTTACTGGAAAAATAAAGATAAAATACTTCCCGTTACTAAACTTAACAAAGTAGACTTGGTTTAAGGTGAAATCCTTACCACAGGTTCAGTAGCATTGCTGGCCTAGTTTTAGGTTAGGATGTGCTTCCAAGGCTGTTTCTTTTGTCATCTTAGATGAAAAAGAAAGTTGGAGAAGGAGAGAGAACTTGCAGTGTGTTTGCCCCTCACTTCAGTTCTTCTTTGAAAAACATTTTTGTGAGCATGACCCTTAGTTAACGTTCTTTTCAGCTAAGAGCAGGAAGGAGATAGAGAGCCCTGTGGGGAAGAGGTGCTAGGCTGTTGTCTCCTCAGATGTAAGTCTGCTTGCTCCTGCCCTCTTTTCTTGCCAAACAATGACCACTTGATAGATGATGGCCCGTCAGCTTGGATGACACATGGCTAGAGATGTCAACTTGTCCTTTGCCAGGTTTCCCCCCTTTCCAGACATGTCCTCATGGTAGAATCTCTGATGTGGCCATGTGGCGACAGACTGGGAATTTGGGGCTCTGCAGTGGGGCTCTGCCCTAGCTAGCCTAAAACTTCCACCTTTCTGTGTGCAGCAGAATTAGAGTTGTGCTTGCTGCATACTGACTAGATGATACAAAAGCTACATATTTCACAATATAAAACAAAAGTCCATGGAAGTCAATGGAAAGGCATCCTGTAATGTTTAAAGACAGACCTTGAACTACGTAGCTGCTGCTCTAAAATACTACATAGGAATAGTTTAGGCTTAAGTGGCTGAGGGTTGAGAAGCTTAGAACTTTTAATTTCCTGAATGCTTTTTTTTTTAACTACTCCCATCTATAATGATGCTGTAGGTTTCTGTTTGTAGTTAACTAAGGGCATGTCTACACCAGGAAATTATTTCAAAATAACTTATTTAGAAATAATAACCCCCAAAATAACTATTTCAAAATAGTGTGTCCATACTACAGGGGAGCCTCAGAATTAGTCAGAGGCAAGCTTCCTTAACGTGGACATGCTACCTTGACTTAGAGCCCCAAGAAGCACTGAGGAGTAATCCACACTACCATTATTTCAGAATAACTGTTTTAAAATAAACGTTATTCCTCGTGGAAAGCAGGAGTTATTATTTTAAAATAATCAGCCCTTTATGTCAAAATAATGGGCTTGGTAGTTTGGACACTCCGCTTATTATTTCAAAATAAGGGGGGTTATTTCAAAATAACTCCCTAGTGTAGACCAGGGCTTAATTCTATTAGCAAGGGAATTAAAACAGTGCTGATAGGTTTTGCTCATCATTCACCTGGTATACCAGCAAAACTCTCAGAAGCACAAATAGTAATTAGGCACCTAAATAGTTGAAACTGAATGAGAGCTAGGTATCTACCTACGGTATGTACCTTCAAAAATCTCCATCTCGTCTCATATTACAGTCTAACATAAAGAGAAAGAAACCAGGAATGCACAACATACTGGTGTTCACAGGCATTAGCGAGTGATGAATAAGTCATCAGGTGAGGTTGCTGACTTTGAATGCAAAATGGAACAAGATAATACCGGATAATGTCCTGCAGTAATGGCAAGAGAAATTCAGCCACTGAAAAGGTTAGCCAGAAGAAGCTCACTGTACATTTATCCTCTGTGAAAGAATATTTGCCGTGCATGAGACTAGTGTGATGGGGTTTTCTTCAGTGAGTATAAAATGGTACCAGATGCTGGTGATAGGGGAAGAATCCGTAACAGTCTATTATTTTTAATTTGATCCATCATCCTTGACCAGCTCTAATATTTTTCTGCCTTGGCAAATTGTTGAGAGCTGACAGTTCCTTGGACTGGAACTGCATCATGTCCCAGAAGATAGGCAGGCCTGGTCTTTCCCAGCACGACCTTTAAGGAAATGTTGAATGTGCTGCAGTAGGAGTCTCAATGGTGCAATAGAGAGCTTTCTCCCCTTGGAACGGTCCCTGCAGCCATGTTTAGTGTGGCAGGAGGAAGGCTGTGCTGCTGGAGATGCTGTTTTTCACATTGCCTGAAGAAGCTTTAGGATCTCTGTGGCTCCAACCATGTGTTTTGAGAGAACTGGGTTGTTTGACATATGGTCTTTTCTGAAATCCAGTTTGGGAATCTACATTCTATCTTCTTTCCATTAAAACACAGCCGAAACCTTAATGTACTGCAAAAGAAAACCAACCCCTCCCTTACTACTCATCTTCAATTGGGCCCTAGTTTCAATTGGGCGTGGTAGAGAATGCTCTTTCCTGTCTTTAGATGTTTGTGTGTAATAGCATTATGTGCTATTAAAGAGCTACTGAGTTTCCCCAGAGCTCATTATGTATCCATCATTGAAGTATGGCTGGTGCCCTGATAAAGTAAAGCTGCATTCTGCCTGGGTGGGAGGATGTCTGGGATCTGTACTCCAAAACTATTCTTCCCATTATCAGGATAATTTACAAATGCATCTCAAAAAGCCATGGCAAGCATTAGAAACTTGCTGCTCTTAAGGCATTAACATGCAGCCATGCCTTGGTCCCTTAGTCCTATTCAGAGGCAAAAGCAAATGATATTATATCAGCATCAGGCACTGTTATAATTGAGACCCCCAGCATAAATAGCAGAGAAATAAGAAAAGAAATGATTGATCCAGGCCCTCAGGTGGTATAGCTCTGCTGACTTTAATGACTCTATGGTGCTTCAGAACAGCTGATGTTCTAGCTCGCTGATTACTTTCCTTACTCACTGTGCATGCCAGGGTTACACGTTCAAGAGTTTTCCAAGTGCTGCCTGGACATATTTCCCCTGAGAGCACAAGTCTGTCCTTTCTGTAACACATCTGAGTTCCCTCAACTTCCTAGAGAGTAAAGTCCTGATACAGCAAAGCATTTCAGTCCATACTTAACAAGAAGCACATCAGTAGTCCCATTGAAGTCAATGGGCTTAGTCATGTACTTAAGTAAAGATTGTGGGTTGAGTATTCTGCTGGATCTGGGCCCAGCTGAATCAGTGAGACTCTTCTTGCGTAGCAGGTAATGGTTTCTCAGTTACTGGTTCAGCCGTATGGCTTTGAGATTTGCAGAACAGATGTACATTTATGTCTTTGGATCAATACTACAACCCTAAAAGGAACTATGTGCCATAAAAGCAATTTCAACAATTGAGCAAAATAATTTTCATTATCTGTAGACACAACCGAGAGGAAGCATGTAGGGACAATTAGGTCTTATCTCACTGTAAGTCAATGGGAAATAGGCACTTTCACCCCCTTGTGCTTTTGAAAATCTTCCTCTGTGAAATATGGGCTCCTAAGTCACTTTCCATATTCCACCCACAAGGTGGTGGTTCTCTATAGGCAGTGTACTTTTAAAACCTCTCATTTCAAGAGGTGGAGGGGACAAGTATATTTTATTGACAGTTTGAAGAAAATCCAGCCTGTAAGTTTTGAATGATACAAGGATGGAGGGAACTAATGGTGGCCTTTTTTTTTTTTTTAATTAAAGATTCTTTGTTGGGAAGTTTCATTTGCTGTCAGATGCAGTTATTCAGGAGTGGGGTCAGGATTTACTGCCAAGGTGTCCTCACAGGTCTCTGGTTCCATTGATGATGATAACTAGAAGGCTGCTTGTATGTGTGCTCAGTGATGTGTGCCGTGTCAACTTGAGCATTTAGTCTCCACAGCAGACCCCAAGAGAGGCCCCAAAGACCACAAAATACATAAGGATCAAAGGTGCCCGGCCAGGTTTATTGTTAAGCAAGGTACAGTAACAGTTGTCAGTAGATGCTACTGAACCACTAAGCATACGTACCTCGTAACAATGGATTGACTCAATCTGTGGGAAATTTCCACTGCCCCCTTGGTCATACAAAGACTGTGTCATTCCCCGCACCCCCGGCCAAGACACCACTTTATATACAGGTACAAACAAATCACACATCACTGAGGACGTATCAGGTTGCCACCCTCTGACGTTGTCAAGTTACCACCCTCTGACAGTACTTAGATACCACCCATCACCCTGTACCTCGTGGTCTGATTAGATCATCTCTATCCATCATGCTGTCATTTTAGACCCTTTCCTGAACCTGGGTCTGTATCTGTGAGGAGTGGGTACCAAAGTATTTTTTAATGAGCTGGTGGTACCATGTGCTTTCCACTCATGACCAGTACCAATTATTGTTCTGCAGTTGGTACCTAGCACCCATTACTGCTCAACACCTGGACCTATTACCAATTAATGTTTTGCACGCTCAGCCCTGTTCGTGCCAAGTTCTGTGGGCCTGCCTCTTGATCACAGCTTAGCTTTGCTTTATGTTAGCCATGTTTTGTCTGTTGTTAGCTAGGCCTCAGGCTTCTAACCAGGCCTGTGCTACATTGGCTTATGTTTTAGGCCTTCATCTTACTACATCAGATTATTCAAAATGCATCAAACACGGCATGTCCCTATTATAGTCCTTATTGAAAATTCATTATTCTCTTGGCGGGAAAACAGAAATAATTAGAGTTGGCAGAATTTAATTTTTATTTTTTTATAAAGTATAATTTCATCAAGTAATAATGATGTTTCTTTTTAAAACTTTTTCTGATTTATTATTGATTTGCAAGAATTTATGGGGTGGGAAAGACAATTATTTAATGACAGCAGATGCTGACATTCAAAAAGTTAAAACTTTCTAACTGTTTAAACACACATTGTCCTCAGATAAACAAACCCTAAGTTCTCAAGCAGCATTTATCTCACTTTGCCTATATGAAAATGTTTATTATTATAAAGGACATTTTTTGGTTTGCATGTATGTTGAAACTGATGGTTATCAACGCTTATGGATAAAAATCAACTCCTTCCAAGCCTAGAAATAACAAAGCTATGGACACTTTAAAACAGTGTGAACTGTACCCAACATTTGTGAGGGCAGCAGCATGACTGAATTGTCAGACTAGGTGACTGGCGAAGTTGGGGTCTATTCCTGGCTCTGGCACTGGCTGGTTGTGAGCTTGATCAAGTCACGTGATTTCTTTGTGCCTTGTATTTTCCCGACCTGTAAAATTGCCTGTTTTTACAAAGGTGCCTGGAGGCTTTTCACATGCCTGTTTGTAAAGCACTTTGAGATCCAGAGATGAAAGGCACTTTAGAAAGCACTTCTTTACTGATTTCAGCATGCTTCAAAACACTGTGTTCCACACACATGTGGATATGGAGACCTGTATTTGATTGTAAGATCCTTGTTAACTGCTAATGATTTCAATCAGGAGAGGTGAGAGGCACCAGTGAGGGACTTATTCTCTACTGAATCACAGAGAGAGAGAAAAAAAGGTTTGTCATAATGGCTGTGCGGCTAATCCTGCTTGAAATCAATGTCAAAATGGGAGGGCAGATTCTATCACCAGCTTCATCTATATAAGCTTAGAATTAAAGCTAAGTGCATGGATTTCTTTTTTCATCTTGAAGTGTTTTTGAGACTTAAGTTGTTTAGGAGCATAAATCCACTTTTTTCCCTATCCAATGTGACTTAGGGCACTAAACCACTTAGGAGATGTTGACATGATTTCTCTGTCCATAATGGGATTGCATGGCTATCACTAAGGACAACTAACTCATTAGATGGTTCAGTCTTCCACAGTTTTGGGTATAGGTAAAATGAGATTTTAGAACATCAAACCTTTGTGGAAAAGTCCAATAGAACTTAATAGAAAATAATCTTTCCATAAGTTTTTGAATCATCCCATATAGTGTATTAAAAAAACCCTCTATTCCCACTGATAAAATTCTGTATGATGGTTCAGAAGATCTATAGAAAACATATAATTTCCTATTACAGTCTATGGACATTTACAGAACCCTATCATGTTTCTGTAAAACAAGATCACTATAATACCCATTAAATTCTATTGTACCTTCCAAGAGAGAAGATAGGAATGGACAGTCACCATCTTTAAGACGCAGTGGCCCTTTGTGATGTTTTAAAAGCTTGGTCTTCACTGGGGACAAAGTCTTTTTAAAATATTTTAAAAAGCAAATCCAAACATGGTGGCTAAGAGTGACATAGAGGTATTTGGAGGAAAGGAGAAGCAAAATCTGCAGACCTACACACTATTTATGGGAAGGCAATGTTGCTCCTTTATAAGCTTATATAAACCCTATATAAACAAATAACACAAGTATGTAGGGACAAAATTAAAAAGACCAAACCACAAAACAAGATTAAACTAGCTAGAGAGATAAAGAGTAATAAGAAAACATTCTGCAAATACATTAGAAGCAAGAAAATGAAAAACATTAACAGAAAATATGGACATGGCGGAAGTGCTAAAACACTTCCTTGTTTCAGTTTTTACCAAAAAGTTTAGTAACTGTTGAACATCTAACTTAATGAATGCCAGAGAAAGTAAGACTAGGATCATAGGCGAAAATAGGGGTTAATAATTACAAGTATAAGTTAGATGTCCTCAAGTCATGAGGTTTGAAGAAGTGAAGCCTAGAACATGCAAGGAATTGACTGAGGCGATTAGAAATTATCTTTGAAAAGTCATGGAAGATGGGTGAGATTCCAGAGGACTGGAAAAGGGCAAATATAATGTCCATCTATAAAAAGGGGAATAAGAACAAGTCAGAGGATTACAGATTGGCCATCTTACCTTCAGTACCCAGAAGGATAATGGAGCAAATAAGTAATCAATGTGCAGACACCCAGAAGATAATAAAGTGATAAGTAACAGTATGGATTTGACAAAAACAAATTGCATCAATCTAGCCTAATAGCTTTCTTTGACAGGAAAAGAAACCTTGTAGATAGGGGCAAGTGGTAGATGTAATAGATCTTGATTTTTGTACTGTCTTGCATGACCTTCTCATTAACAAACAAGGGAGATGCAACCCAGATGGAGCTACTAGTAGGTGGGTGCATAACTGGTTGGAAAGCTGTTCCCAGAGTCTAGTTATCGTGGTTCACATTCAAATGGGGTCCTGCAAGAATCACTTCTGGGTCCAGTTCCATTCAGTATCTTCATGAACAATTTAGATAATGGCTTAGAGAACACACTTATAAAGTTTGCAGATGATACCAAGCTGGAGGGGTTGCAAGTTTTTGGGGGGATAGAGTAAAAATTCAAAATGATCTGGAGAAATGGTCTGAAGTGTATAGGATGATATTCAATAGGGATATACACAAAGTACTCTGCTTAGGAAAGAACAATCAGTTGTGAACATGCAAAATGAGAAATAACTGCCTAAGAAGGAGCACTGTGGAAAGAGATCTGGGAGGTCATAGTAGATCAAAATCTAAATATGAGTCAACAGTTCAACTCCATTCCACAAAAAAGCATTCTGGGATAGCAGGAGTGAGTTAAGCAAGACATGAGAAGTAATTCTTCTGCTCTACTCTGCATTGATTAAGCCTTAACTGGAGTATTGTGTCCAGTTCTGGGCACCTCATTTGAGGAAAGAAAGATGTGGACAAATTGGAGAAAGTCCAGAGAAGAGCAACAAAATGATTAAAAGTCTAGAAAATATAATCAATGAGGGAAAATGGAAAATATTTGGGTTTTGTCAAGAGAATACTGAGAGATGACATAATTGTTTTCAAATACATAAACCATCCTTCTTTTAACAAACTTTTAAGAGCAGGTTAGGCAAACCTTTGTCAGAAATGGTGTAGATAATCACGGTCCCTTCTAGCTGTAAAATTCAATAGATTTTGATTTTATGAATCATTAAGCAAAACTCCCATAGAAGTAAATAACCGTTTTTACCTGCACATTTCCCTTCATGATTTTAATGTTTTGGTTTAGCAGAGAATGTAGTGACCCTCTGAAATCATATGAGCAAAATAACATTATTAATGGTTAAAAAAATAGTTAAAAAACAAATAGTCTAGCAGCACCTTAGGGTATGTCTACACTGCCACCCTAGTTCGAATACTCATTGCAGGAGGAGTAACAGTAGTTCGAATTAGGAGCTTTAATTCGAACTACCTAGTCCGTGCCACGTGTAGCCACGGGCAGGGAGTTCGAACTACGGGGCATTTAAAAACGGCGGCGCCCGGGAACATGCAAATAAAGCCCGGGATATTTAAATCCCGGGCTTCATTTGCAAGTTCGAATGCCTACATTAGCCACCCTAGTTCGAACTAGGGTGGCAGTGTAGACATACCCTTAGAGACTAACAAAATATGTAAATGGTATCATGAGCTTTTGTGGGCACAACCCACTTCTTCAGATGAATGGAGTTATTAAACTGGACCTTTAAAAAGCGAAAGCTCATGATGCCATCTACATGTTTTGTTAGTTTCTAAGGTGCTGCTAGACTATTAGTTGTTTTTTAAGTTTTTCCAGTTACAGTCTAACATGGCTACCCCTCTGAAGCTATTGTTAATAGTTATCAGTCTAATTGGCTTCTTGCTTTTATCTATAAAATAGTAATATTTACACACAGTGATAATAGTGTGATTGCATTACTTATTCTTTGCAAGGTGCTGGGGTAGGGTGCATACATTTGTTCATTGTGGAACACACAGTAAACAGACATGCATTTAATTTTCAAGAAAATCGTAATCCAGGCTAGGGAATGCTATTTAAAAAGAGCACAATGAATTATGAACCTGTTCTTTGTTTGAAACAGCTTTCTAATGTGCCATGTCATTGTGATAGTTTTTAGTTTCCTCTGACAGAATATTCACTTCCTGCTCCTTCATGTACATGTGTGTGTGTTTTTCACAGCCCAGCTGCAAATTTAAAATGAAAGCAGTCTGTAACTGATTAGAGTTGGTATGCTTTGCAATTTCTTGTTAATCTCTCTTATTGTGTGCTTCATAAAAATGACAGTCATGGTATAAATCCTGGTTTAAATCAATACTTGCAAGTGCTAATCCTGGAAGATGAAAATGTCAAATATCTCTTGCTGTGCGTTAGAACTCAAACTGTGCACCATCAAAAATTGAATCCTGACTAAACTGTTTTCCTTTACTTCTTCCTTCAGTGCTTTTCTCTTACTTTTTTTTTGCTATTTGTTCCTCTTACTATTAAATACTCTCTTGCATAACTGCTGCCTCCAGTTGAGAGCTGGTTAATGGCTTGGAGAATAACAATGCCAGAGTAGAACAACGACGCGAGCAGTGCTTTCTCTCACCTCCCTAAACAATCTCTGACAATCCTCAGTTCTTACTCAGAACACACATCTCAATTAACCTCTGTGCCCTAGAAGTTTAATAAATTCTTATTTATTCATTGTTTCTTCTGAAAAATGCATGTCAAAGTTCGGAGACATTGGTTGGTTCTGCCATGTGTCAGGCATGTGTTTGTACAGGAAATTGGGAGACCTCAACTGGGATTGCAAAGGCCATTTCTAGTGGTAAATTTTGCCCTGGTTTTGGAGCCATAAGAAGCTGAGGAATATGAATATCACACTCCAGTATTACGGGAAGGTGTGTGCCATCAGGTGTATGTCCATCAGTGCCTTTCAGGTTAATTGAGTAGCACTTAATAATTTTGAAAGTGAATATTTCCCTTGCTTTAGGTGAGTAGCTCCTGTTCTATTAGTACCAGAGGAGAAAAAAGATAAAAAGGAAACTGTAAGATCAAAAGGTCGCTTAGCAATGAGAGAGGAATCAGGCAAAGCAATTTTAGGATAAAGAATTTACCTGCCTAATTTGTATTAATTTCTACAGGAGTATATTTCTCATCTTTAAATTAAAATAGCTGATCAAATAATATTGGCTCATACATTTATTTAGGTTAAGGGTATGACAGAAATCTGCCTTTACTTACACCAAGTAAGACTGAAAACAGTAGAAGCTGCTGTATGCTCAGTCCTGATGGAAACCAGGCTATTTATTTAGGCATGGAGATGTGGATTTACAATCTGGAGTCTAGGCATGGCCTAATTATTTTTCCTGAATCAAATTAACAAACCATACTAAAAACTGAAACCAAAAAGTCTTTTGTAAGTAACTTGGCATTTTGCAGATATACACATTCTGCTTTTGAGCAATTTAAATTCCGTTGCTAAAATCTTAGGAACCTGAGCTGCTTTGGTATTTACTCAGTCTGCATGTCAGTGAAATGGACAATGATGCCCATGAGGGCCAGGCTAAAATAAGTTCTGAGGGTTAGAATATGCCCTTAACACCTTCCTGTTCATCTAACTCTCCCTTTGCGGAAGGTCACTTTCATGGCACTGTCCTTCAGAGGCTCTTTGCAGAGCTCGCAGGGTGGGTGTATATGAAGTAATAGGGAGTGGGTTCTGTGGTGGGCCGGCCTGGGTTGGGTCAGAGCCTCCACATAGCCTGCTGCACTAAGTGAAAATAGTAGAGGTGAGTGAACACGGCCACAGCCTGTTAAACTCTGTGGAAAGTGTTCCACAACAACCAGGAGCCCTCTGGCATCCCAGAGACAGGCACCAGCACTAATGAGATCATTGTGCCGAGCAGCAGAGCAGGACAGGTCTAGACTCAGTGCACAGGTACGATGATTTCACATGGATGGCTGTGCATGCCCAAGGATTTGTGGTACTTGTGGGCTATATTCCTTGTTTCTTAGCAATGGGTTGTACACGAGGCAAGCTCTGAGACCTTGACAAGAAGAATTTTCTCCAACTGAAAGACCAGCATCCTCCTCTTAAATCCTCCAAGAAATGCCTCAGATCCTCTCCTGAATTGCTGATATTTACACTGGGGCTTTTATATTCAAGAATGTGTCAGAAATAGAATAAGTGTATCCACCATTTGTCTTCTCCTGCTGGCTCTGCACCTGGGGAGGCTGCCACAACTCAGTTATTCCACACAAGGATTTCTCTCTTCATTTCTGGCAGTGTTTGGACAGCAAAGTCAAATTAGGGTGGTGAGTGGGGGTATTATTGTAGGCTCTGTAGTGACTAATTGGCTCCTTTAGGACCAAAACAAACAGTGCCGGCTTCTGCTGAGAAGTATAAGCACCCTGAGGATGTCATGGGGGTATCGGAGAGCAGAATCGGGGTCATAATCTTTTTGGAGAGATCTATTTGCCACAGTATGAAAGTGGTTCAGCGTTTCTGCCTTATTTACCCCAGTCATTCTTCCACTGACCTCACAAGGAGCTGTGAGGTAGAACTGGCTTCCTAGAATAAGACTCTCCGATGGAAGCATCCTGAACTTCACATTTACCTATTTCAGCACAGTCTAAATATAATTTATATCACTTCTCTATCATTTATGTGTTGAATCTAACAGAAGGCTTTAGCCTGCACAGGAGTAGCTTTGTCTACACTACAAGGTTTTTGCAGCAGAGAGTATGCTAATGATGGACTCATTCGCATGAGTTGCGATGTCATTAGCATATTTTCTGCTGATGCTTTTTGCTCAAGGGGTTTTGCACAAAAAGAAGCAGTGTTGCCGCTTCCATTTTGCGCAAAAACCCCCTTTTGTGCAAGATCCTTATGCCTCTCCGGGAGAGGATCTTGCGCAAACCAGAAGCAGCTACACTGCTTCTTTTTGCGCAAAAGCCCCTTGTGCAAAAAGCATTGGCAGAAAATATGCTAATGACATCGCGACTCATGCTAATGAGTCCATCATTAGCATACTCTCTGCTGCAAAAACTTGTAGTGTAGACATAGTTGAGTCCAAAAATCAGCAAAAGTTTTAGGCTTGCTTCAAAATACAGCAAGTTGCTGTTTTTTATTGAGTAGTGCTGCCTGTCGGCCTTTACACATATAAAGGGTGGCCTTACTCTGCAACACCATTGCAGCTACCAATTAAGCCTTTATCTCCTGTGCTGGAAAACCCTCTCTCATTAAAACAAATCAGATCAGAACTTGCTCACCAGATGGCTTTATTTTCTTCCAAGCTGTCCTCACTCTCACTCAGTTAAAATGGAACAGTAAATCTGATTTCACATGATGATGAGGATCCATTGCCCATGAGCTGCATGCAGCAGAACACGATGAGTGGTAGTGGCATACACAAGAAAGGACAATAGATAAGATGGCTATGGAAGCCCTTTAACTTTGGAAGGATTCTGCAATTTTAAATACTGGTAATATGCTGCCTGGCATTTATTCAGCCCACAGAATTTAGTTATTGCCTAGCATGAACTTGGGTGCTACAATTTGCTTGCTGGCTGTCATGCCATGCTGCTCTTGATCTCTACTTTTGCCCACCATGTAGGAACAGCAAATATTTAAATAGTAATAAATGAGTGGTGCTCAAAAAGCTGTTTTACAATTTACACAACAAATCTTACAGTTCATTGAATGTATGTGTTTAGTGACAAAATTACTATATCTAAATCCTATCTTGAGTTTTTTCTACAGAAACAATTTATTGTAATTTATTTAGTAAAATACCTTGGCTCATCAAATGCAACATATAAATAAAGTCCCATTTTTAATCCAAACTTTCAAATGGGTCAACTGAGGTACAAGAGGATGATTTGACTTGCTTAAGGCTATAAGGTAGCAAATAGGTAAGCTGGTATTTCATAGGGGAGGACACAGAGGTCTGGAGATCTTGCATGGCTTGCCAAAATCAAAATTGTCTGTCATTTTCAGAGGCCTACAAAAGAATTCAGATTTCCTGATTCATGTGATTAATCTCAAGATCATGCCTCTTTTTGCTGTTCAGAGGGTATACTCAGTCCATGTGTACACTTAACCATAGAACAGCGCTGCTGCAATTGATGCAGAGGGTGGGAGGAGGTCAATTTAGCAGGTCTAGTGAAGATCTACTAAATCAATGACTGAGCACACTCTGGTACTCCACCAGAATGAGAAAGTAAGGTAAGTCAACACAGAGCATCTCCCATTGACACAGCGTGCTGTAGACATCACAGTAAGTCGTTCTAAGCTACATCATCTCCAGTTATGTCATTTGTGTAACTGGAGTTCCATAACTTAGTTCAACTTACTGCAGTAGTGTTGACTATGCCTCATTATCAGATGGGTCTTCCTGTTTATAACCTGTGGTCAGAGTAATTGTTTCAAATATACTGTGAATAGTTTTAACATGACACTAATACCAATCAGTTTTTAAAAGTATGTACTTATTTTCTTATTCCTTAATAATGATACACACATATGCAGTCCCTCCCTGCATAACAGCACCACGCTGTGATAGTTGCTAAAAATAAAATTGAAAATGCCTGTGAACCTCAGTGATTCTTAACATTGTTTTGTGTCCATAATGCAGGATCCACACTCAGGTTTCTTCACCAACAATTTCTGTGGGATGTACGCCGGAATGTGGAAGGATGGGCCTGAAATAGATACACCAATGGCATTCCTCAAACCAGGTGGGTCCATCAGCCAGAAGAAAATCATCCCTCAAGAACTGCATCCTCTGGAAGGGAACCATCCCCCAAGTGGGAAGTAGGTGTAATGGGTGATGAGCACCTATCAGGGGACTCATTCTGGGAAAGGAGAAGAAGAGAGGCGAGAGACCATTGCTTAGAAACTCAAACCATTTTGCTAAGCTAAGTCAATGGACTTCTGTGGCTTAGGCCTTGAATAGACACCCAAGTTTTACCGACCTCTACACATCCATTTAGAATCTGATGCGGTGAAATTGAGTGCCCACATGAGTTGCACCAATTTATCTACATTAGTTTCTAAACCAATTCAGTGAAATGAGTAAAATGTTTCTCAGTATCCAAGGTCTTAACTACCCCTTTTGACAAATGGGGCCAGGGAGAATGTTTTACACTTCCAAAGAGCTGCTTCATTCTTGGTGCTTCAGTACTTTACAAAGATGAGTGATACTATCAGCTTGATTGTACAGTTATAGTTACCTAATTACAGAGATTGAAAGCAATTTTCATGAGAGGCATTGTAGCTGGGTGAGTGAAATGGGCTCTGCTAGCTTAGAGATCAGTATTCTGTCCTTGGGTTTGCCACAAACTGCCTTGATATGCTTTGGTGAGTCAGTTAAACTCTGTTCCTCACTCACCTTGGCTAGAAAATGGACCTTTGTACATTCCTCTCCTGGGCCAAGGAGGCATTTTAATGGGAGGGGCAGTGGAGGAAGAATTTACCTGATCTTGGAGCATTCTTTCACTTCTGAAATATGTCCCAGGCCAATTTGGAGACTGAAAATGAAAATATTCTCCATTGCTTTGTTTGCTACTGTTAAAAAGCTCTCAGTTTAGCTTTGACACTAAGTGCCTGAAATGGTCACAAATTGCCACTGAAAAAAACTTTGCACTTTGTGGAAGCTGAAAACCAACTCCTTCCGGAGACAAGAGTGGCTGGTTATGATGTTAGTATTAAGATGAATGTCCTGAGGGCTGCAGTTGGTTTTCGGTTTGTGAGCTTTGTGGAATTCTCCATTGCTGACCCTTTATCAGAGCTTTGTTGTTTGAAGCAGAGAGAATCAAATACAAAATGAAAGTGCAGAATCTTCACCCTGTCATTCAAAGTCGAGAGGTGGGCGGATCCCTCAGCATTTATACCACAAGAGGCTGCATCTCAAGGATGTAATGAGTCTGCAAATAGCGGCAACAGGGAAATTAAGGTGTGTGTAAGATGAGTGGAAAGTAATCACAATATATGAGTGATTCTTGTGGAAATGTACAGTGTCTTTCTTGGACGTCCCTTGAGAAGGCTGAATTGAACATGGCTCTGTTTCCGATGTGTGCTCTTAGTTTAGCAGCAAGACATAGACTCCATCACTTTTGGAGGCTTTGCCTTAAGTCCTGTTTTAAAAAGGGACTATAGGACTGATGAATCTGTCTCCAGTTAACTTTCACTCAGAGTTAATCTCCTAACTCACACTTCAAAATGGGGATTAGGGGAAAATCTCCATGTGATTTAGGAGCCTGTCTTGCCAAATGACTTTTCAAAGTGGGATTTAGGCTCCTAAATCACTTATGTGCTACTAGCAGACTTATATGGTGTTGCCTGAGTCCTTCAGGGCAGGGCCATAGGGGTGGGATGTGTTGTGTGCAGGAGGCTGGGGGCTAGGGGCATGTTCTTTCTCCCTCCAGCTCCCGCAGACCACCCAGGACCTGTTCTTTCCCTCCCCAAGACACCCCTCCAACCTGCCCGGAGCCTGTTCTTTCCCCTGCATCCAGCGCTGTGGCCAAGGGTTGGAGGGATGAAGGGTTTGGGGCAGGGAGGCTACTTATCCAGTCTGCCGGCAGGCAAGATGGCTGAGCACCAGCCCTGCTGGTCACTCCCTTGGTGGTAAATCTCCCCCCACTGGACATTCTTCAGGGCAGCTCTCCCCTGTGGGCTCACTGCCCTCAGGCTACGTCTAGACTGCAAGCTTATTTTGAAAGAGAGTGTCTACACTGGCCAAGTGCATCGAAAAAGTGATCTGCTTTTTCGAAAGATAGTGTCCACACTGAATGGATGCCATCTCACATTTAAGCTGTGATTACTATGGACAGAGTAGCCACCAGGGCACCTGTGCTTTTTCCTCTTCTTCTGAAAGAACTTCCTCTTCCCTGTCCACACATGCCTTTTTCCGAAAGAGCTCTTTCGGAAAGAGGCTTCTTCCTCGTAGAAGGAGGTTTACCAATGTCGGAAAAACCCCTCTGTTCTTTCAATTTTTTTCAAAAGAACGCGATTGCAGTGCAGACGTAATTGAAGTTTTTTTGGAAAAATGGCTGTTTTTCTGAAAAAACTCTGCAGTGTAGACATACACCCAGTGGCCACTCTCCTATCCTGTCCCCTGAACAGAAGTCCGTCCCTTTGCATATTATGGAAAACTGTCCTTTTCCTGGGGCTTCCAGTTGTCTTGGTACAACCAAACCCTAGCCTTGCTTTAAGTTAAAAGAGGAAGCTACATATCAAATTTGGTGATCCTAGCTCTTACCATTTAGGAGGAGTCCTTGAACAAAAGGACTCACAGACAGACACACTCTAATACATAGATATACAGATTGAAAAAGTCTCCCAGAGTTGGAAAATAGCATGAAAGGGGATGCCTTTTTACTTCCCCTTCTCTTCTTACATGGTTTTTCATTAGCAAATGTAACATACAACACACAGATCAAGAGGGAAAAAATGAAAAGTCAGCTTTTAATCTCTCTGTTCAAATCCCAAAGCCCAGCTATTCAGTTCATTGAGTCAGGGGAAAACACCTTTTCAATCACCAATCTGCAGAATGCAAGTGTAGGTTGCAGGGATCTCACTTTTTCCCTGACTCCGAAAGAGTGGGGTGCTGGGTGAGAGTGAAGGGAGAGGGGGGCGCGGTGGTGTTTGGTGGTGTTTGAAGGATTTAAGATTTTATAAAAACTTCTGATTTGGGGGAAGGAGGTGGTTGTATTATTGTGTAGAAGGTCAAGGCTGAGAACCTGGGGTAGAAGATCTGTCTGTGTATAGTACAGATCAGTCAATAAATAAATGTAGTATCTTCAATTAGCACTAGAGAGGTTTCAGTTGTATTTGATTTTCTTAGTACCCCAGAGATGGCGGACACCAAAACAGTGTAACTTGAGGATTTTGCCAGCAGTTAGAGTAATTTCAGCGTAGTAAGAAGTGTGTTCCAAAATTTAGAGTAGTACTACATAGTGACAAAATATATTTGTGTAAAGTTACAGTTCAGGCTGTGCTTCAAGTAACAGGATGCATATTCTGTTATGATGGTTTCTGCTTCTTCCTTTTTTTAAGTCAATCCCAAATTTGCTACACTCTTGGCCAGGGCCTAATGAGATTACTAGTTACTAAGCCTTTGGATTCTGGATTTATTGGACCCAACATCTGATCCAGTATCAGGCTTTTACTAATATTGCTTACTTTTGCTTCTTGCCTTCCTCTAAGTGCCTTTGAGTGTCATTACCTATTTACTTTGGCCTGTCCATAAACAGTATTTAAAACAATATTGGATGAAGTCTGTAGGAGTTTTGCCATTCACTCCAGTGGGCCCAAGACTTTATCCATTGTCTGTCTTTATGGTAGACTTTGACTGAGTAGCAATATCAGCAAGCACTGTTGTATTAAATACCACATTTTTATGGCTCAGCTCATTCTGTCCCTCTAGTCCACTGTCCTGGCTACAGCTTGTACATCCTGCTAGAAGGGCTATGTATCCAACACAAGAGCACTGAATTACTTCCACATTGAAAGTGTTTCAGTTCAAGACCACTACATCTCTTTATACGCTGCCTCTGTTCTCTGCATCTGGTCTTGAGTATTTGCAGGTGTGCACAAGTACAAAGGGTTAGGGTTTAGAAAAAATAAAAACTGCAAAAGCTTTTGGCTCCAGACTTCATCCCCCACTTGCCAGTAGGGGTCCTGTTCATCTAAATGGGTGGGGGGGGGGCGGCAAATACAAATTTGCTCAGAGCCAGTTTATAGCAGTGGGTGAGGATCATACTTGTATCGGCCTCAAAATAGGGTGGCCAGTACCTACCTCAAAAAGCTCCTTGTGTCACTGTTACCTGCTTGTGTTATAATGCTTTAAGTCCAGATTCCGAGACTACTACTTGGTATGCCTAAGCATATCAGAATCTGGCCCTCTTCTAGCATCTGAGGCCTGGAGGTAACTCATTGTTTTCTAACAGCTGATTGAATAAGGTCACCATCTGTCCCTTACTTTAAAAGGCATCCTTTGTTTGATGCTTAATGTTCAGGATGCACTTTATTCCATATCTCAGCAATAATCCTGCAAATGATCAGACATGGTGATACAGATGTTTGATTTCATGATGTAAGTTTTGGCACCACCAATACAATACCACAGGGAACTGCACCTTGAAAAATGAGCTTTGTTCTGTATCTTTCACGTGGCTGTCCTTTGTTTCCTTGAATTGCCAATGGTCGATCAATATCTAAGATGTATTTCAATGAAGTCAATGAAATACATGATGTGTTTCAATGAATGGCCTTTATTAGCTTCATTTATTTGAACTAGTCTATATTCTGCTGTGAATTAGAAGATGGAATCGATAATTTTCCCATTCAGAAGCTTCTCTCTGTGGGTGAGGTTGGTTGGGGGGATGTGTGGACTCCCCTGGCAAACTTGCCCACCTTGAGCATGGTCTAGTTCCCTTTGCTCTTGTGAATGGTTCTAGTGACTTTGAAGGGATGACTCTTGAGCATGGGGGGCAGGAATTGGCCTTAAGGACCAACCACATCAAACCACTGTACAATCCAACCACTTATGCCAAACGAATGCATTTTTATTATTTGTGTTACAATAGTGTCCAGAGAACCCACGAGGCTGGGGTGCTAGTGTCTGTACGTTGCCTGGCACATAGCAAGAGGCAGCCCTGCTCTGAAGAGCTGACATCAAAACTGACGAAAGATCAGAGGGGAAACACAGGCATAGGGCAGTGAAATGACTTTCCCATGGTTACACAACCAATTAGCAGCCAAGGTGGGAATAGAACTCAAGTTTCCTTATGCCAGTGCCCTAAACTACTGGAGCATAATGCCTAAAGACTTGGGTGTGTTTGGAATGGCGGTTCAGGCTCCCTTTTATTGCTCAATGGTGCAGTTCTGTGCTTTTCCCTGAATAAAACCACACTCTGAGGATTGTTCCGATACCTTTGCATGTACTGGTCCTTAGTTTTTAGCTTTGCTCCCACTTCACACTGAATGAAATAAAGATAGTTATCATCGCGATCCTCTAAAATGGCATAGCATTGACAAATTATTCTAAAGGTTGCCCTCCATGCTAACCCTGCCATTCTGATGGCTAAAATGTTTCTGCTTGGAAATCTAATTACATAGCAGGGTCAGAGTGCAAAAATCTGACTTTCTGTCATTGCCAGATTTTTGAAGAATCCTCTTCTTATCTTTTGCTCACTCACTGGCTTTCTCTAGTTTTCTGTCAAGAATGCCCAGCTTGTAGGTATGGTTAGAGATCTGTGACTGTGTTATTTCTAATAAATTAGAACTCATTCCTCAAGTCGTGCATTCTCAATTTTTTTTGGAATTCTAAGGCAGAAAAAGCATTGTTTTCCTTATTAAAAGGAGTCCTCCAAATATTGTTTGGCTGAAACAAATGAAGTGTTCTCCTTTCCCTTTTGATTTTATTATTCTTTTAGCTTATATGGCTCCAGATTTGACTGCTCTTCCATGTACTGAGTACTACTTTGCTCCATGAATAGTTCCATTTGGCTTTCACTCAACAGGATTACTTCTGAAGCCAGATGCTATTCTCCGTAAAGATTCACTGACAAATATATACCTATCCATGCTGATACACATTCCTAGGCTACCCAGGGATTTGAGCAGAGACATCACTGAAAACAAACCAAACCAAAATGTTTTCATGCCAAAAATCCAAATATGTCTCCAGACAAAATTATTGCTTTGAGAGAAGATTTTCAAAGGCACAAATAGGAGTTTAGCATCTAAATATCTGTCTTTATCCTTATGCCTTGGAAAATCCTCCATGTTTGTTTTCCAAGTTTTTGTTGCAATAGCACTTACGAATCCTGTGCCAGGAGGGCTCTTTGCACTAGATACCAACAAACCGATAACACTGGCAATCCCCTGCCCTGGATTACTTACAATTTATGAGATTATACAATGTGCAACAGGCAAATAGACAGATGGAAAGGGATGGAGAAAATAACAGCATAGACAGGTGAATTTGCACAATTATTAATTCATTTGGCCATCATAGTCCCTGGGGGTATGTCTACACTAGCCCCCTAGTTTGAACTAGGGAGGCTAATGTAGGCATTCGAAGTTGCAAATCAAGCCCGGGATTTAAATATCCCGCGCTTGATTTGCATCTTCCCAGCCGGTCACCATTTTTGAAATTTACAAGTCTGGACTAACTGCCCGCGTCTACACGCTGCAGGGACCCAGTAGTTCGAAATAAAGCCCTAGTTCGAACTACCTGTTAAACCTCATTCCAGGCGGCTCAGAGATGAGGACTAAGCTTCATGCACAGTGTCTCCAGGATTGACTGACTGACCTTCTTTTTGTTCTACACAGCTGGACCAGCTGTGAAAGCAGCATGGTTGACACCTCCCGTGGCTGTCTCCCAACCCTGCATGACCTGTTGGCACAGGAGACCACATGAGGACCTCCAGAGGGAGCATATAACCACCCTGTGAGTCCTGCAGTGCTGCCTGGAGCAGCAGGACCACAGAATGGAGGACCTGCAGCTGCACCGCGAGAACTGGCAGGAGATGTGGGAGCAGGGCTGGCTCATCTGTGCTGCTCTACAGGCAGTGATCACCACCTTGGTGCCAGCTCCTGCCCCAGCTCCTGCTTCTCTAGCTGTATGTTGAGAGTGCTGTGGCATCTGCAAGGGCAAGCAGAGTACACAATGTGAGTTTGCTGTCCCTCATGGAGGTAGGCAAAGGAGAAGAGCCTGAGACACAACTGTACAGGAGGTCCTTTTAAGCACAAGCCTCAGATAGCCTCAGGCAGCAGCTCCAGGAAGTGATGGCTGTCTTGATGCCCTGCCCAAAGTTCTTCCAGGTGGCCCTAAGTGCGGTTCAGCATCCGGTGAGTGTGGATACTCTATTTCGAATGAGCAAAGCGCTATTTCAACGGGCATTTGCTGTGTAGACGTGCTATTTTGAAATAAGCTATTTTGGAATATCTTATTTCAAAATAAGCGTGCAGTGTAGACATGCCCTGAGATATGGGAGGCTGAATTTTAATTAGGGAAATGATTAAAACATGGCTGACGAGTCTAAAAATTACACCTAATTCTACGTGTCTGTAGTGCTATACAAAATGATTCTGATGTAGGCCTCCCTTATAACCTTAAACTCTGTGGTTAGAGAAGTCATCCAGGATGTTGGAGGCACAGATATAATTCATCCTTATGCTTGATGTGGAGGGGCATTTCACTTTGGGCTTTTCACATCTTAGGGGAGTGCCCTCATCACTGGACTGTGCTCGTGTTGGGCTCTTGCCATCTTTCCTTTTCCTGTCAAAGCTTTACATAAACAATTTAATCTGCATTGGGTCAGAGTGACTGAGAATGACTCCATAGCTCCGTGGTTAGGGCACTCACTGGAGAGGGAGCATTGAGATACAGGCTGGTGGGGACTCTACCACTGAAGGTGCTAACAGCTTTCTGAGCAGTATCCTTCCTGTCTTGGGAATCTATCTATTGACTTGGATCTTTATCTGCTTAGGTTTAAGTACCCATTCTCCAGATACTTAATGATACCCTGTTCCCACCCCCCACCCCTCTTCCTCTTTCCTTTCTCTGCCCCTCTCCTATTTAATTCCAGTTTTCATATCCCCTACTCATAACTCCGGTCATCTGAAGAAGTGGGCTGTGCCCACGAAAGCTCATGATACCATCTACATGTTTTGTTAGGCTATAAAGTGCTACCAGACCATTTGTTGGTTTTTCCTTGTGAAGATGTCTGCTGTCTGATTTGTGGGCATTAATTCTTTGGCGAAGTGTCTGAGAAGTCTGTCCAATATACATAGCAGAAGGATGCTGTTGGCACATGACGGCATAAATTATATTTCTGGATGAACTGGACATGGGCGCTGATGGAAACACATATATATTTACTTACTGAAAACTGTTATTCTGGGACATTCTGCTTCTAGCAATTTTTGGGTTGTTTGAGATTTTATACACACAATGACATGGGGAAAATAACTGCTGGTCAGCAGCATTCTCAGGGGAGCTGAGCTGCGAGTGTGTGAAATTAGTATGAAAAAGAAAATGGACAAACTTACCCAAGACATCCCCCAACCCATTCTGGGGCTTCTTAATTCCTTATGCTTTTTGGTAGAAACTGACAGAAGAATAACTGGCACAGGAGTAATCAAAGAAGCCCCAGGAAAGATTAAGGGATGTTCATCTTTCTTTCCTTCATTTTCATTGAGCTATGGGAATTTTATCAGAAGTAGAAATTGTTGGGCTTTAAGGGCAAATCTCTGTTAAAATGATATTCACCCAACATGCTTTTAAATCTTTGTCACTGTGCCAAAATGAATAAAGAAAGCAAAGAAACATCTTAATTGACTCTTCAGAAAACCAGGAGAGCCAGAGTTAAGGATAAACGTGAAGGGGAAAAACCCAACTTTTCAACATATGGAACTACTTCACTTAACCTTGACTTTGCCTCATAGAAACTCTGGCTTCCCATCCCTCCCATTTTTGAGTTCCTTTCTTTTCTGTTTTGTAAATTATCATTTGATCAGATTTTTCTCTCAGCTATAAATAAAAAAGGCTGTAGTGTAAAAAAAAAGGCATGTAGTAGGTCCTTTAAATTTGAAAATGCTGGTAACTGTATCACTGTCTTCCTCTACCATCCGTGCATCCACTTCTTCCATTCAGGCTTCAACAAGTCTGCACATAGAGGTGATCCTGCACTAGTATCTCTAGTGGGCAATGCTCCCTCTAATCTTTTTCCATCCACGTGCAGAATAAATTGTTTATGTGCACTGAGGCCTGTGTGAATGTGCAGCACCAGTAGAAACAAAAAACCTAGCAGTGAGAGCTATGCTAATCAGCTGGGCAGCATTTGAATCTCTGCTGAGTGGATGCACAAGTGCACAGCTTACTGGGAGCACTGCTGGTGGGACAAGTCCCCCAAAATGGGCACTTCACAGCATTGATTTGCTAAGTGGCTTATGTTGCAAATGTTTCAAATGTTACATGACTCTTCATCCAGCACCAAGCTAACGTTTTGCTTTCTTCCTCTATATCATGCAATAATTTTATGATGTACACCTATAAGTTTTATGTGCAAAGACGTGTTCTGGGTGAGATGTTTACCCCATTCCAGACTATGCTATAGAAAAAGGGCTGGAGCATTGTAAAAGGCCACTATATGCCCGTTATCAGCTGTGGGAGGATTCTCCCAGTACAGGCACTGTGGAAGATGCCTTTAGGGCAGGGGCAAGGAAAAAACCCTTCCCTGACATAGCCCCTGACTGAGAAGGAGAAAGATACTCCCCACATTCCCCTTGCACACCAGAGCCTAGGGGAGCTCAGCCTAGTAGATTTTGTGTGCTCCAGCCCCAGTGCTTGGGCGGGACTGAACCTCGGGAGCTGGATCCAGGCAAGTAGGGGGCCGCATGTAGCCCCCGGTCCTGAAGTTCCCCACTCCTTCTTTAGGGATTGCTTTCTGAGAAACAGGTTTGTCTGGAAATGAGTGATGGGAGAGATCACATGAGGATTACCTGTTGTGTTCCCTCCCTCCATCTGGTATTTGCCACTGTCGGCAGACA
Source organism: Pelochelys cantorii (assembly GCA_032595735.1). NCBI lineage: Eukaryota > Metazoa > Chordata > Testudines > Trionychidae > Pelochelys > Pelochelys cantorii. Next base: position 182,252,192 of record CM064328.1, read on the forward strand.
GGATGCTGGGTTAGATGGACTGTTGGTCTGACCCAGTATGGCCGTTCTTATGTTGTTATGTTCTTATGCCCTCCTTGCAAAGTTAAGGCATAGGGAGTATCTGGGGTGGGGCATGTTGGGGTAAGCCACAACATGTAGCTCTACAGAGGTTCCTGGAAGGGCAGCCTGGGCCTTCTGTTGTAAATGTGACAGGTCCCAATGACTGTTTACGTTAGGCTGGAGCTCCAGAGCAGCTCAGGATAAGCAGGGCTTCAAGTCAACTTAGACTATGTCTACCCTACAAGCTAGGAGTGTGAATATACATACTTGTGCTAGCTCACCTTGAGCTCATGTGGGTACAAATAGCAGTGTAACCACAGCGGAGGCACAGATGAGCTGCACTGAGTGCATTCCCACTTGTGTCAGCTGAACTTGCGCTCAGATTCAGCCATACCTTCGTTGCTGATACCTGTATTCTCATGCCTACACTGCTACTTGTACTCATGTTAACTTAAGGAGAGCTAGCACCAGTCTGTTTGTGAGCAGGAGAATCACCTCTCTAGCTCACAGCATAGACATAGTCTTAGCTCTCTCTCTAATAGGGTACGTCTACACTGCACACTTATTTTGAAATAAGTTATTCCAGAATAGTTATTCCAAAATAGCTTATTTTGAAATAGCACATTACACTGCAGGGAAGCCTCAAAATTAGTCCAAGGCAGGCTTCCCTAATGTAGACGTGCTATTTTGATTTAGAGCCCCAGGAGGCACTGGGGGGGAATAACTTAGAATGGCCCTCATGAGGGGCTATTTAGAAATAGCAGCAGTGGAGCGTCTACACATGCCTTATTTCGAAATAGCTATTTCAGAATAGGCATCATTCCTTTTAGAAGGAGGTTTACCGATTTCGGAATAAGCTGTCTGTTATTTTGAAATTATTTCAAAATAACAGAATGGCTGTGTAGACACTCGCATTGTTATTTCAAAATTGAGTTAGTTATCTCAAAATAATGGTACAGTGTAGACACAACCTAAGAGGCTCAGCACAAACTCCTCCCCTTTTAAGGGTTCTGTATTACTGATGGCATGCAAATGTAGCCAAGAGCATTCTCAACCCTAACACCAATTGAACAAAGTTTATGTCAGCGACTATGCAGAGCTACACTATCTGTTGTACGTTTTGTACCTCACAGTATCTGTTAAATACAGGGAACTGTTCTGACCAGGCAGCACAGTTAATGGGCCTAAAATTATTGCATGGAAGGGAAATAAAAGGTACTTTAACCCCTCTACATCTGCTAAGTGCTTGTACCAATAATATTCATCCTTTTTCCTAACTATCAATCAATGGTTGTCCGATCCTTCTCTACAGCGGGGAGAGAGTTGTTTTGGCTTGACAGAGAACCAATATGTTAGTGCTTTATGGGTAGCATCTACTACAGGGTCTTGAAATCTTATCCCAGTTTTTTTTAAACTTTTGTGGGGTTAAAAAAAATGGGGATACTGGGGAGAAAAACACCAGTGATGAAATTAGTCAAATATACTCCTACCACTTCTCATTTACTTTCATGGGCTTAGCTTAATGATGAATGTGGCTTACTGTTCCACACCATAAACAAACATGTCATCTAACTAAAGCACTAATTTCTTAACAAGAAGATCTTCTTGACTACACAAAGAGCCTCTTTCTTCCTCCATATCATGCTGATAAGTACACATCTCTTTCAGAATCAGCTCACCTCTTCTTTACAAAAATTCAGCTTCTATCTTGTCTCCTTTCTTATATTGACTCTGGTACTGTGTAATCTATGCTGCTCCTGGAACAGGGACTGATGATAAAATCAACATGTAAAGAGCAGTAGCACTGAAAATCTGGAAAAAGGCACTTATGCTCTCATTAGAATGTTATTCCACTCCGACAGTCTCTTCTGCTATGTAAAATAGGATGATCTCTAGGGAGGAGCCAAATACACAAGAGTAAGTCTCTCCTGAATCATAACAGCTAATGCATATATTGAGGTAAGGTGGAACTTCAGTGTACCATGACTTTCAAAGCTTGAATTTGGGTGGGAGAGGGGAAAAAATTTATTTTCACTCAAAATTGGAACAAACATTTATTATTTGTATGGTCATAATGGCTACTCATGGACCAGAACACCAGTGAGTTAAGGATTGTACAAGCACAGAACAAAAGCAACAGTACCTGCTTCAAGGAGCTTAAATCATGTTTCACAGAATAGAAATTCAGAATAAATTTGGTTTGGAAACTTTGAGTTGTTTTGTTTTGATAATGTAGAACAACTGTAATATAAATTACATATGAAACACTTTGATATTACTGCAGTTAAATCAGTAAGTTGAAACAATTCATTCTGACTCTTTCCCATTGAAAAGGTCACAGAAATGAAAATGTTTCTGAGAAACAGTCTGATATTGACAAAAATGCATTTTCCCATCAATAACGTTGTTAAACTTTTCTACCGGCTCTATTCAGGTTAAATCCACGTGATTCCAGTTTAGTGTCTTATTGGTCTCAGCAGGTATTGGTGTGTGCCTTATCTACATGCTCGCCCCACTGTGCTCATTGCTGCTTTCATACAAAGGAAGAAGAAATTACAAAAGATGTGGAAGTTACAACATAATGTTATTATTCTCCCCCCTAGTTCTATTGTTCTTTTACAGGTGAGTTTGCAGTTTCCATACACATACTTTTCTGAAGAAATGAGCTGTTTTGATACCTGGCTAACTGGATTTTCTCAGAGGCCCGTTTTTGGTTATTTTTGGAGGGTGGTTTTCTCTGATTTCCCCCTTCTGAGCTCCACTCTTAGTCATTTTGAACCTTACTAATACCTGACCTGTGCCTCTCTGATCCAACCCTGTATCTTTTCCAGTTTTCCGATGGCCTTTTACCAGCTGCCCCCATTGTTTGGGAACCCTTTTGGGTTTCCTTTTCCCTTGGCCCTCCACCATGTTTTCTGATCTTTTTCACTGCATTCTCCAGTCTCATGAGGATCCTCATTTCATCCATTGTTATCTCCTAAAATGCCATTGAGATGCCATCTGCTTCAAGCCTCACTGATTTCTTGAGCAGTTCTAGGTCTAAAATCACTCTCACAGACATCCTGTGCAGATGCTCTCTCTTTTTTCAACAAGGCATAAAAATGGAACAAGAGCGTCGAACCTGACAGGCTTATCTTTTTACTAAAAATTCACCAATGTACTTTTATTTAGATTCACCACTTTAAGGTAGCTTTCAGCATTGGCTATTTAGGGCCTGATTCAGAAAAGCACTTAAGCACATGACTAATCACATCTATTTATTTGTTGTTCTATTTAGTAAAACACTTAATTATATTAATTAAATCACACTGAAGTCAGTAAGGCTTACGCTTCTGCTTAAAGTTAAATGTGCTTTAGTGAATGAGAACTTATGCACACAGCTCCCGTGTATTTATTCTATAAAACTATAGTTTAACAAGGTTTCACATTGCTCTCTTCATCCTTCATAATGGAATAGGCACATAGGTTAAAGTCTTTAAAACTACCTGTCAATGTTTTGGATCATATGCATGTGAAAGTATATATAACAATTGATATGCGAAACCGCGTTCACTGATTATATTAATCATTGTCCACTATTTACTGTGCATATCATTCTGTTGATACTTATAATTCCAAGCTTCCTCAAACAACTGACACTACAGCACCAGTGCACTTGTACAATAAATAGAATGTGTTTTGCTGGTTCCTGCTCTGAGGAATTTTACATTATGAATCCTAAAAACTGTAGGCTGGAAAATGTAGTGGGCATCTGAACTTCATAAGAACAGGCATAGTGGGTCAGACCAAAGGTCCATCTAGCCCAGTATTCTGTCTTCTGAGTAGCCAATGCCAGGTGTCCCAGAGGTAATGAACAGAACAGGTAATCATCAAGTGTCCATCCTGTCTCTCATTCCCAGCTTCTGACAAACAGAGGCTAGGGACGCCATCCCTGCCTGAGTGTTCTAAGTTTTGAAGGGCCATACAATGTTATTTAGGGATGCTAGAGAACTTATTTTAATTGTAGAACCAGCTAAACATCAGCCTCTTAGATTCATACACATTGAATGCAAGGTGGTATCTGTTTTAGTCCTCTTTCTCTCCATTAAAATAGATTTATGGCATATTTTAACAAAAAATACGCAGACAATCAGGAGCCATTTGCCTTCAGATGCTGCTGCCATCATTAGTAAATCTATAATCAAAAAGCCCAACAACATAAAACAACAGAGGTCTGTTCAAATTGTTGCACCACCAATTACTCCAGACTGAGGTTTTGCAAAAGCCGTCCAAAGTAAGTACACCAAGCATATTAGAAGACTGATCCTTAGTGTATAGAAGCACTTGTTGGTTTGATTAGCTGATTTGCTATAACTGTTCAAATTACTATGCTCCCCATTGTTAGGGTTAAATGGCCGAAGTCCATTTTACAACAATATTGGTATCAGTGCCTATTTTGACAAATCTCACCCCAAGCAGTTCTCTATTAACATAACATACATAAGTCTACATTTTCCAAGGCTATGCTCCCTTCTGCATGCACTAAATTACATGCCTGAATACATACAATTGCTCCTTGTTGATGCAGACATATGAACATCCACTAACACCTGCATGCACTCTTTAAAAAGTATAATATACTTGAACCTCTTTAATCTGGCAACCTTTGGAAATAGGCTATGCTGGATTTTCTGGACCATGGGTGTTTGCCATAATGAAGGGTAAATTATTACTAAAGCTTTTGCATGCACAAACCATTATAGAGTGACATGACATGTATGACATATCATAAGATAAATCCTCAATGCACTGTATTTAAACTGGTATTGGGAGTAGTGGTGCAAGGTCTGGGAAGGAGGGAGGGTGCAGGACCATGCTGGGGATGGGGAGTAGAGTCTGGGAGTCCATGCTGGGAGCCAAACCACAGTATTTCCCACATCACAGACACCTGAACTGAGGTCAAGTGTAGTTGCAAGCACATACGTATTTAAAAACATGCCCCAGCAAAATCCATTGGCCTGTGTGACTTTCACGGGTGCCAGTATGAACATGTGTACAAATATCACACTATTTCATGCAAGCATTCAGTATTTAGCATTTACAAAGTACAGGTATGTGTGTGTGTGCTTTTGCACACACAGGTGGAGCCTGGCTGGATGCCCTTTGAATACGTACCCTCCATTATTTTTTCACCACCAGAAATAATTACTAGCCTTAACTCTTTGCTAACTGAGAAATGTTACTGCTGTTCTCATAGTATTTTTTAGGCATTGTAAGGTATTTTCTAAGATTTGAGAGTTAAGAGTGGCAATTGTGTTGGCATCTTTCAATTTATTACAGCAGCTAGCACAATGGAGCCTTGACCCTTATATGCCTTCAGGCATTACTGCAGTGTCAGTGCCTGAGAGCAGAATTTGTTGGCCCTGTATCAGTCTGTGCTTCTGTCAATACACAGCTCTGAAACAGTATTTAAGGGGCTTGTATGAATCTTAAGATATTAGCTGTTTCTGGGTCAAATTCTCTTTTTTAAAATGTGTTCCCCGAGGATAAGCGCAAAAGAGGAAGATTGGTGTGTATGTGTAGAGGAAGCAATGTCTGTCATTCTTCAGTGAACCTATCTGGTTATCTGTGAAGAGTAGCAGTGACAGCAGCCAGAGGAAACCTGCCCCCGCTTAGTGAAGGTAGGTTGAAACAGAATGAAGAGTCGCTGGGTTAGGATGCAGAAGAGACTAGTAGATATTCAGGGGTCTTTCTCTTTGAGGAGAATAATCTTGGCTAAGATTTGATACTGAGGGTTATAATGGAGGCATTCCTTGGAAACCTAGCTTGTTTATTATGGCACTACTTTGAAGTGGGTTTAGATCATTACTTGAAGTGGTTATGACATAAGTTTTTCTCTAAGGTCTCCCACTTCTTGGGTGCTTTCCAAAGCTCTATTATATTTTATTTACATGTCCTGGCTGTGAGGAAACCTTTGCTCAGATACCTGCTCCAGTATCCATGGTATATAGTAAGTGCATTGTGACACCTCCTTGCACTTAGTTTGTCTTCAAATGCTATTTTTCTTGCTCCCTGTCTTAATAACTTCTAACACGAATGTTCAGCTTTCTAAAGTGAAGCAATGCTACCTCATGCCAGTCATTGCTAAAATATATTTGACTCCTTCATTTCAAACCTCCTTGTAACCTCTTATTTATCCTTATATCTGCTGCTACAAATCCAGGTATTATCTTTGACGCTGCTTCAGATTCCAGTGAGAAATATGGTTATATTCTCATTTGGCAACTTCAGAAAAAATATGTCCAAGGGAGACCCAAGCTTGTTCAAAATGACACTCAGATGATTCATTCTTTCATAACTGTGCAATTGGATTATTGTAATGTTCTGTTTTCAGTTTTTCAAAATGTCACTGCTCACATGCTTACTAGCACTATTAGAGATTTTAGCAATTTAAATCTTGTTCTCAGAGAACTCCACTTGCTTACATGCAGAGGAAAACACATCTAAAATTCGCTTTATGACATGTTTGGCTACCTTTGGCACAGAGCCATCCAATTCTACTGCTCCCAAATACTAAGCACTGAACTATTAACATTTTGTTGGCCTTGTACTAACTCCAGATTTCTTTTTGTAAGAAAAATGAAAGGAATGTAATTGTTGGGAAAGGTAATGGATTGGTCTGAGTAGGGGATATTTATGCAGAGGAAGGAAATCAGTAATTTGTCATAATGAATCAGTTTCCATTTGGTTTCTGGATGTTCATTCTATCACTGTGGTTATCTGTTCCTTCCTTTTAAGGTATATTAGGATAATGAAAATAGACACCCTTTATACCTTTAATCTTGATTGTTTTACAAATTATTTTAGGCAGATAGTTTTAATTTCTACTCCATTACCACCATTTGTAAACTGAATTACCACAAATCTACTGCTCTGTTTATTTCAAAGTTAATAACCACTTTGCACACTTTATAACAGGGCAACTGTAATATCTCAAAGGAGTGTATTTTCTCTGTTCCTCAGGGGATGGCTCTTCCTCTTTAAAATAGGATAGGACAACTGAAGGAATTTTCCTTTCTAAGTGATACATCTGCAGAGTTACCCAAATGTAACAACTACCATAGGACAGTCTTCTGTGCTATTTATTCCCCCTGGAATTTTGAAAATAGATTATTTGCAGACTTCAAAGGATTGCTTTCTAAAGAACACCCTCTTAAAGCTGTATCCTTTATAGGAAGCTCTGTTCATGCATTGTGTGTTCCCCACCCTCATCCTTGATGGCCTTATTTAAATGACCATATACATTCTTAGAAATGTGTTGCCCACAAATTTAGTTTGGCTTATCTTAATAAGAGTGAGTGCTTACAACTTTCATAGCTTGTATGGTTTGTTCCTCTTCCTCTTACTGTGCTGGAGTAGAGAAAGTAATCGATACTCTTTTAAGAGTTTGATGGACTGAATATACATGCAGGTAGGCTGTACACATAATGTCATGAAAAGGAGGACACAAGAATACTTCTCATGCCCATAAATGTGTTTGCTTCCTCATGCAGCCAGCAATAGGGGAAGCCTAGTAAGTCTTTACTACAGTAACTGCCAGGAAGTATATCGCTCATTTCTTTAAAAGATCTAAATGGGGGTAGCTCCGTTGGACACCAGGGGCTCAGGCACGAAGGTTTGGTTTGGCTATTTCCCTCTGCACCTGGCACAACTTTGTAGGCTCTTGGGGTTTTCTGCGCTGCTCAGCGTGCACCCAGCTAATGGCCAACAGAGACGAAGTTGCACACCTGCACCTCTTCGCTGTGCACATAACACAAGGTCTGTGTGAGCATGAACAGACGCGACGCCCTATCCTCGTGGGGGAGGGAGCCAGGTGAGACAGTGCCACCAAATGCCCCTTCCTTGCGGTCCGGGAGCCTTCTCCAAATCCCTGCTGGGGCTCGGGGCTACGGGGCTGGCTGGGTTTGGGCTAGGGGCTGGGGAAAGCCCGGGCACGGATGCACAAAGCGCCTTGACCTGAGCCTTTGTGGAGCGGGGAGCAGCTCCAGCCCGCGTCCCCCCCAGCCCCTCTCTGCTGCCCAAGGGAACGTAGCCCTTCGCCTCCAGGGCCACCGCGGCTGCGGGTCGCCGCGTGTCTCCCCTGGCTGGAGGAATTCTCCAGGGTGCTGAATCCGGCTGCCGCGGGCTCCGCTCGCCTTGGGTTAGGCAGCGGCCGTGGGGAGGGAGGGGATGGGGGACGGCTCCCCCCCCCCCCCCTCCGCCTCCGCGCCTCCTCCCCGCACGTGATTGGCAGCGCTGCAATCTCACCTCCGCCCGGTTGGTGCTTTCCTGGAGCCGCCGCTGAAGTAGCGGCGAGGAGGAGCTGACAATGCAGATCTGGCCGCCAGCCCCCCGCGCGCAGCCCCGCCAGCCTCCCCGCGCCAGCTGCCGAGGGAGCGCACACGCCGCGGCCGCCCGCTGAGCCTCCCCTTGCAGCGCCGCGCTCGTGTCCAGTCTCCCCCTCGCACCATGCAGGCAGGCGGCGGGGCAGGGTGGCGGGTCGCGGGGCTCTCCCTGCTGGGGCTCGTCCTGCTGGCGTCCGCGCAGAGAGCCGTCTACACCAACCATTTCTTGGTGGAGCTGCGCCGAGGGGGCGAGCCCGAAGCCAGGCGGCTAGCTGCGGAATACGGCTTCAGCGGGGCGCGGAAGGTAAGCGCCGCGCTCGGGGGCAGTGCCTGGCCGCTTCAGGCCGTGGCGGGAGGCACTGGTTTTGATAACAGCCGCTTGCACGCTGGGGAGAGCTGGGCACGCATTTCTTAACCCAGCAGGCTACGACTGCAGGCACTGTGCCCCCCACCCCTCCCCACATATAGGCTGTGCAATTAAATTGCCCTTCAGTCTGTGGTAAGGTCATGCTTGGAGGGTGTGGGGCTGTGCCCCTTATATTCACTGAGAAGGAATAGTCTTCAGCAAATCGTTTCTTTGAACACACACCCCTCCGTTAACCCAGGGAGCAAGTTAATGCAAAGGAATGAAAACAAACAAGGGCCGCTTTAAAATTGCTCCCTCTTTCCTGAGGTGTAGCATACTGAAATAGTGGCGGTGCAAAGATCCATTACAAGCTACTCCTCTGGAGTGCCACTGTATGACTCAGATCAGTGCCTCTTGGACTAAAAACAAGGAGTTTCCCCGCACGGTTCGTTTAGTAGCTGCTAATTGCTCTGTAAACATCCTCCAATTCAACTCCCATCCTGAAATACTCTTAGGCAATTTCTGGGGGTAAACAAAAGAAAGCCTGGTGTACACCCCGGGGCTTCCTAAAACATTCAGGCAATGATCAGAATTTGAAACGGCTTAAAAACGGCACCGCTATAAAAGACTTAAAGGTAACTAACCGAAGGAGCTTACATAACTTGAATATGAGGCTTCACACTGACACTCAGAGAGCCAGGCTGACAGAGGCATGGACAGTCATGCTCCTCTCCAAGAACAATGTTAGATTTTAAGACTAGAGAACTTTATAAAATGTAACGCATTGGCCCTATACAATTGTTTGACCGAGAGCACTTAGTGCACCTTTTGACATTGTTTTGTTTCTGATCGCTGTGAAGTGCACCCAGGCAAACACAAACTGGCAATCTCTCCAGATCAAATGTTAATTAAACCCATAGTAGGTGTCTTATTCCAGGTTATCTGAATAATAATAATTAATAAGAAGAAGAATAAATTTTAAAAGAACAGGTTTGATTAAATGCTTGAAGTCAGTGCAGCTGTCAGTCAGGGTAAGGACAAACTGGTGTAGATGCAACCAGGGAAAGGGACTGTGTTAGCATAGCTGCTCTTGGGTGTTTTTGTTTTCCCAGTAGTTATGCAATAAAAGAGCCGGATCCAACTTCCCCTGTAATGAATGGGAGTCTGGTCATTAACTTCAGGGAGTGTTGGATCAGGCCCTTCCATTTAGATCACAACCAATGTGCAGTGAGACTGGCTTCTCCAGAGCAACTAACTGCATCTGGGCTGTATCGTGGCAGCTCCACTGAGGTTTCATTAGAGAAATGAAGGCAAAGTAAATTATCACTTTGGCCTCTTTCCAGCTTTGTCTCTGATACTGTGCTGGTTGGTAGTGTTGAAATCCTTCTGTTAGCAACAGGAATTTGCTCTTTGGAAGGGATCCCATGGCTGAGCAGCTGGCCACTGCTGGGGTTTGTTGAATGTGACTCTGACCATCAGTCTCCATTGCACTTCCAGCCTGCTCCCTCACCACCATGTCCTGGGACCTGTCACTGTTGGTGCTGACTAGCGAGGTTGGGGGTTCCTGGCAGGGCTTATTTTCACCTTTGTTTTTTAATGTGTATATTCTTGTGATCCAGGTGGGGGAAAATTCAGAGGACAGTGAGAAAGAAGTGGGGAAGGGCTACTCTAGGAATCTCACTCCCAAACTATTCTGCTATAGTTCACATACTGCACTCTGCTAGGTTATGGGGTACCATTCCCAGCCACCCTGGGCTTTCTCTCCATGTCCAGCTCTCCACCCCCCCCCCCCGCTGCTCTAGAGGCACAGAGCATATCAGTGCAGTCTTTTAGATGTGTTTCATTTAGCCAGGTCTGTTGCAGAGGATAACACAAAGGAAGCTGATTACTCTTTACTTTGAGGGGGAATCCTCACTATGCCTGTCTGTCAGAGTTTGATGGTGCTGATTTAGTGCTCCAATCTCTGCTTCCTTTTGGCTTATGCTTTTTCAGTGTTTGTGGACTGAGGAGATGAATCTATCATGTCTTCATTGGTCTTATTTAGTGTCCTTTCATACCTTGATCCCGCAGAGGCAACTTTAATGAGACTACTCAGTGCAAAAAAGTTAAAAGAGAGCATACGTATATGCAGAATCGGGGCTTTCAGTTCTAAACTCTTCAGGATAAGTATCTACAACTATGGCACTATATAAATAATAAGCAGAGCCAATTAGTTTAAATAGATAATTTTATTACAAAGTGTATAATGAAACATCCAGAAAATACCAAAACAATTAAACCATATCACAGATAGCACAGATTGTGGTTACATTTTTCAACTGCAAATGTTGTTTTTGACAGGCTGGCAAATTATTCACTTAAGCCAAATTTTGCTCTCTGTACTCATATTGAGTAGCACCTCACTCTGAAACTAAACACCCTTATTTCAATGGGCTTTTTTTGAAGGTGCTTCTCACCAGCAGTAAAGCTGGCATATTATAGCCCTCGTTTTGTAACATACTTATTTGGTGTTATATCTGTCTCTTCACAGGCACAGAATATCATATATGTAAATATATAATATATATGGGAGAGGTTGTGCACTTTTTACATAATCCAAACAATAATTTTTGAAATAATTCAAGCTGTTAGTTGATAGAAGACTTTAAAAATATCTATTTCAATACATGCAGGTTTTGTTAATAACTGATAAATGAGTTACTATAGTAGGCTGTTTAGTGGCACAATTCCAGTAAAACATAACTGAGGAACTTGTTGTGAGGGGTGATCTTATGCATTCTAGCTGTTCTTTGACAGGTCAAACCCCCTTCTGATAGGTCTACAATACAGGAAAATAAAGTATGTTCTTACCTCCGGTTATCTGACCTTTGTTACTTAACTGAGGCTGAAATATCAGTGAAGATACAGCAACTTCTCTTAACTCTAGCCAGATGCTCAAGTTCAACACCCCTCTCCCCAATAGGCTTTAACTTCTTCACCAAATCTGAGTAAGTTATTGTCCATATTTGGGCAAGTGGTGAGCTTCAGCCAGCTTGAAAATCAGATGCCTAAATGTAGAACTGGCACTCTGGCATTCGGCATAGACTATTGAAAATCTTAACTTGAATTTATTTTATTTCAAATAATCCTAAACACAATCTCCCTTCTTTGCTTTTACTTTCATTCTAAAGATGTACTTCGATCTGTAAGGATTAGAGATCTCCACCATATCTGCATGTTCCCGAAACAACTCCTCATAAAAATTCCTCATAAAATGGTTATTGGTATAAATGGTCACAATCATTTCTTTACATTCCCGCTCCTTCCAACCGTAAGCATTCAAAAATAAGGAGATTTATAAACAAAAATGTTCTGAGGGTTCATGACTTGTTTTTGAACCCTTGAACCACTGTTGTGGCATGTTGTCATGCTTTTGCCTATAGCCCTGAATGCTATGAAGATGAAAATGATGAAATCTGAGTGTCTGGTGCCTAGGACTTGAAGAATAAAACGAAATATTGTTAGACTCATTATAAAATTCTGAACTTGGCAACTCTGCATTATCCATTGCATAAAGAAGACTGTTAAATTATATCATACAGCTGACTTGTACTTTATAAAATCCATAAATTGTAGTTGGAAAAATAAAGATTGTCATCTAATCTCTATCCATAGTGAAGCAGGATTGTTATATATTTCACGTTTCCTAGTGTTTGTATTCTCTATTCAAGAAAATAAACTTTGGTTTATGAAATAAAGCAATATTCACAAATAACTTTTCTCAGTACAGATTCCAGAAACTAATCTTTAAATTCTGCTTCTTGATTGTGGCAGCCTCATACCCAGGTCTTAGTTTTTCTATCATGGAGCAATTGCAGACAAGTCACAAAGGTTACGTAATCATTACAGATGTGTGCAGGTTTTTAAGTAACATAACTTTCCCTTTACAATTTGTTTTCATTAACTACACAATATCTCATAATCATGACAAAATGTCACTGTGTCTAAATATTCCACCTTTGCTCATCTTGAAGAGATGAAATGTTTTGAGCAGTTAGTGGCCAGGGTTCTAAAATTTTAAAACATGTTGTAATTGCTGCTTCCAAACTATGGGCCAAATCCAGCATTGCTTGACTAGATACGTACCTGAGTAGGCAGCTGTTTTGCTTCTCATTTTGCTTAACATAAGCTGGCCTCACTGCCGGTCTTCATTTATTCTAACGCAGTTTGGGGATCTGCTCTGAGTGCCAGGATTCAAGAAAGAGCTAGATATGTTCATGGAGGACAGGTCCATCAATGGCTATTAGCCAGGATGAGCAGGAATGGTGTCCCTAGCCTCTGTTTGCCAGAAGCTACCAGGGCAAGGAGGGGTGGGTCACTCAACCATTGCCTGGTCTGTTTGTTCCTTCTGGTGCACGTGGCATTGGCCATTGTCGGAAGACAGAATACTGGACCTTTGATCTGACCCACTATGGCAGTTCTTATGTTACTACATTTAAGCAACCCTGTCAATGACTACCTTGCACTGCTTAGTATACACCCCCTTTTCCTCTTATGGGCCATGGCACAGACTTGAGGAGCGTAGAGTGTTGGTCAGGAGTGGAAATCTAGATGAGTGGCAGACTGACAGATTTGTAGCTCTGGAAGCTCTTTATGCAGGCCCGCCAATAGGAGTGTGGGGGAAAAGGGACAATTGCCAAAGGGCCCAGATGATTTAAAAGGGCCCAGGGACTCCAGCCTATGCTGTGGTAGTGACAGTTGGGAGCCCCCAGCTGAGTAGCAAATACTGCAGGGTTGGGTCTGGGGAAGGGTGTGAGATGTGGCCGCAATTGGCGTGGGGCTCCTCTGGGCAGTGGAGGGACTTCTTTGGGCAGGTGGGGGATGGGGCTACGACTAGCCAGGACATCCTCTGCTTGAGTGGATGGTGCTTGGGGTTTCATTGGGAGGAGGGGCTTTTGGCTCTGGCCAAGAGCGGGGGGCAGGAGTCCCACTGATTGTTCTGTCCAGGGATCTGGAATTGCTGTCAGCGGGCCTGTCTTTATAATGGGCAAAATCCTCTCTACTCTCTCTTCCAAAATGGTCAGCCTCCTTCTTCCTTCTCATTGGTCCTGTTCTGTGCTTTTCTCTGAATAAAACCATGATCTGAGGATTGCCCAGATATCTTTGTGTATGCGGGGCCTGAGTTGTTTTTAGATCTGCGCCCACTTCACACCAAAAGCTATATAGTTTTCACAGTGGCCAGATCTGGATCAGTTCCTAAATCTTGAGAGAGGCTTTTTTTGGGTTACATGCCTAGATTATAATGCCAGAAAGAACCATTGGGATAATCTAGTCCAGTGGTTCCCAAACTTTTCCAGATGGGGACCCTTTTTGACAATTCAGGAAGACTTGGTGACCCAAGGCAATTCAAAAGCGGGGGGAAAGGGGAGCAGAGCCACCTGGGGAAACACTTGGCAACCCTTTTGAAATATAATGGCGACCCATATTTGGGTCGTGACCCATAAGTTGGGAAACTCTGATCTAGTCTGTCCTCCTATATAGCATAATCCACTGGTCTTTTATTAACTCCTGTTTGAACTATAAAAAATGTGCCTTTTTCCTGCATTTTTTACCTCGAAAACACTCATCTAGACAGTGTTGCTATTTTGGGAAATTTCTGATATCCCAAAATAGCGTTTTCCGAGTCTTAACCGCAAGCCCTTTATTTTAAAATATAACAGTCTCGCTATTCTGATGTCCCTGGAAACCTCGCTCCACAAGGAGTAAGGGACGTTTCAAAATAGTGGTTTATCTGAAAATCTGGTGCTGTGTTGACAGCACCAAATTTCAAAATAAGCTATTTTGAAATTGACTCGAAATAAGCTATGCAATTTGCGTAGCTCAAATTGCGTAGCTTATTTTGAGCTAAGGGTGCAGTGCAGACGCACCCTAAGTGATTTAAAAGGGGAATTTTGTGTGAGTAAGGACTGCAGAGTTTGCCTCTTAACAATTTTACTCAGATGTTTAGGGGACTGTTTGAAGGTCAATGTTCAGACAGACTTTTACCTGAGCTATGGTGCGTGTACCGTCTCAATTTTTTGAACACATACTTGTATCTGCACTTTGTGGGCAAGTGCACCAGAGCAGAGTTTGCACATATTTCTAATTCTAGAAAGTGCTCGTTTTGAGCAGGCAAAGTTAGAATGTTTACTGTCATGGGAGCAGATCTTTACATCAGTTAAGTACAGGTGAAAATATATGCAGATGCAAAAGAAGAGAGCAGTCTTTGGAAACGTAGACCTTTGTGTGTACAACATAGACAGGCGTTTCTGTCTGTTTTTGTTCCCACTGAAGTCAGTGAGCTCAAGATCAGGCCTTAGGCTAAAGCCCTGCCACAACCTAAGAGGAGTTCGTTGATCAATTTTCCACCCATTTATGTAATCTTAAAAGATTCATTCACTCAAATATTCATTCATTCATTGTGAAAATAGGAAAACCTCTCATTAAAACTATAAAGAAATGATCAACCACAGATACACGTTGATCCTTAAATGTCATGAGAAAACCAAGGCTTTCATTTCACAGATTAGACTTTAATAATACAAACTTCATTAAAAGCTACAAAAAGGTAAATGTCCTGTGTAGTGTCTGAGCAGCAAGAATTATCCAGCAGGGAATGATACATATGCTCACATGTCTAGGAGTCTGAACCGATATACTCAGAAGATAGGAAGCAATTAGCCAATAGGCAATGTATGATCAGGCTGCTGAAATTGCACACTTCTGGGTTCTGATGAACCATTCCTCATGTTAGAAAAAACTGGGAAGAAAGTAACTGAGAGTAGAGAGACAGCAAGATTTTGAGGGATCCTTCCAGTTAGAAAAAACATTTCTTAGTATCCAGCATCCAAACACTGTATCAAGTAGAGCAGGCTATTCTGCTCATTTACACCAGTGAATAATTCTATTGATGTTAGTGGAGTTAAGTCTGGTATGGCACGGGGTAGCTGGGAAAAACACTTGACTCTTAGGGTGTATCTAGACTACAGGGTTTTTTCGACAAAAGTTGGCTTTTGTTGACAAAACTATACCTGCATCTACACTACCGCTGCATTCTGTCACCAGTAAGTCGACAGAATGCGGCAGTTTTGTCGACAGCGGTAAACCTCATTTTATGAGGAATAATGCCTTTTTTCAAAAGTACTCTTTTGAAAAAAGGCGCTATTGCATGGAAACTGCTTTTTCAAAAGAGAGCATCTAGACTCTCTTTTGAAAAAGCGGCTTGCTTTTTTGACAATACTGATCGTAGTCTAGGCTTTGTCGATAGTATCTGTTGAGAAAGCCTCTGTCGAAAGAGGCATGCAGTCTAGACTTAGCCTTAATGTCTGGAAGTCTGTTTTTGCATTATTCCATTGATGCAAATATTGCACTGGTATGGCACTTTAAACTATTCAAGCACAGAGAAAAACAAGCCAGTTGTTACATCTATGTGCACAAACACATATAGCATTAAAAAAAAAGGATTTGTGACACAGATAGATGGATAAAGAACATCTTTGAAACAACTTCTCATTTGCTATAGACCTGAGTAATGCAATATTCACTGGAAGTGAACTCTGTATTTAAGGTTGAAATAATTATCTGCTCAGCTGTAGCTTTTTAATTTTGTTTAAGAGCCTAGAATGTAAAACGAGATGTTCCTACTTCCCTATTGCTGTTCGCCTCTGTAATTGCATCGGTTATTGTTTAGAAACACGAGTGATTTCTGTTTTCTAGCAAAATGCACACATTCAAAGGTTGCTTCTAGAAGTAACTCCATCAGAGTTTGTTGTTTACAAGTTTTGTGCTTGTAGATTTGTAATCATAAAGATGTCCTAATGATATAAACTCTGGCTGCTTATGCATTTATCATGTTGTTTACCACATAAACTCTGGGTAATGTTACATTTATAGCAAATCTTTCAGTATACGGGGAACATTGATTGTAGGGCAAAGACCCAGTAAAGACATTATGGATCTTTCTTTTCTTGTTCACTTTTCTTTTAAATAATACTGGCACAAGTGGGAATGCACATTTACTTATTTTTTCTTAAGAATTGTGTTCATTTTTCTCAATGTGAGAGAGAAAATCTTCAAGAGAAGAAATATAAACATTGTTAGTAACTCTTCAAGTAAATGGAGGATTTAAAAACAATGGATCAGATCACCTACTGGCATGTATTGGTCTAATTCTATTTAGGTGAAGAGCAGGCCAGATGAATAAATGTTGCCTAAGAGATGTGATAGTTTGGTGTGTAACCACAGAGCCTTCCCCAATACACAGCCAGTGCAGCTATCCTAGGCAGCACCCTGTGGAATTCTGAGGAGATGAAGAATCTGCCCCCATAGGCAAAACTGCTCAGTGTTCGCCACTCCTCATCGGAGGCTACATTAGCTCTGCCGCTCATGCACTGGGGCTTTGCAGATAGATCCACCATTCATAGGCTATCAGAACTGCTCCCACTGATGGAGCTGGAAGAGTTTCTTGTGACCCCCTTGTTACAGATGTTTCATGTTTTCCTGGGAAGAAGTATTTTGACAAAGGAAAGTGTCTAGTCCAAGATGCACAAATTTTTAGATGCCTTGAAAAAAGCCTGAGCTAGGCTCTTAGACTCCCTGTTCAATAAATGGGCAAAACAGGCACCCTAGACTGATTTACAAAAGCCCGTATGGCTTGGTACTGAGCTGCCTAAGTTACTAGTGGGAGATGCTGGCGAGAGGGGCGTGTGTTCTTATCAACAGCTAGGGGAGTCTCACTGTCCACCCGCCAGTCCTGCCAGGGGAGGGGAACTGACACCTCATTGCTAAATGCTTCAGTATGATCAGCCTGTTACCACAGCTGCCAGTGGACACCAAAGACCGCCTGCTTGCTCCCTGGAGCTGTTACTGTGAGGAACATCTGCCAGATAGAGAAGCCACCTAAAGAAGCCTCTGTGATGTGGTGATGGGTGAGGTCCCCAGGATGAGGAGTGGAGATGAAGGATTGATGTATTGAGCTGGGTTGGTGGGAACATGTCTGAGGGGGAGTAAATGTGGAATTTCTGGTAGGGGAGGGAGAAGGAAGAATAAGCTATTCATGGATTTTTTTGTGGGCAGGAGGGTGCAGGGAAACTGTTTGAAACAGGGAACACCGCACATTTTGACATCAGAGGCTAAATTTTTTTGGAGGGAGTTCCTTAACATTTTCTGACACATCATAGCCCACTGCTTTCTGGCCTGCCCAACTCTCACACCACTGTTTCCTTACCACCCACTCAGCCTCTGCAAAGCTTTGATCCACAGCATGCAGTGAGCTCAGCCACGCTCCCAAACCTTTCCTCTCACCTTCCTGCCTCCATAACAAAATCATTACAGCTCTGCTGTGGCTGCTCACGTGGGCTGTGTTAAGATGTGCTACCTAAGGTGCTAGGGTTGATACAGATGAAGCCACTCTTTCTATGTCCTTCATCTTCACCCTACGTATTCCCATCCTGGAGTTTCTTTAGATTATTCCATTCTTGGCTGTAGGCCACAAGGTCATGATTTCAATACCAGAAATGGATAAACACCAATCAGACTGATCCTCCTTGACATAAGTGGAGTTTCATGGGAACTGAATGTGTCCCAAAGTGCTGACATTGAAGTGCTGTACAGAAGAGGGGGATTGTTGCACTTTGAAAAATGCTGTCTTTTGAGAAGAGCATTGAGCTCTGGCCGCAGGCCAGATGGAAGTTAAAAATCCCACTGCAGTGTGGAGGAAAATAGGCCCCAGTGGTCAGGATGGTATAGATGAACTAGAGCTTTTGATTGATGATCACCCAATAGTGATGGGTGAAAACTGATGGTCAGAGTCCAGCTCCTTAGACTACATGATTCTATCACGGCACCAACAGGATGTTTTTGGCATTAATTTGTTGGCAGACTTGACTGAGAAGCTATGACACTTTGGGGTTCAGACCATGCCAGTAAGGGGTTGTCACGACCCTATAATCTTGTAGAGGTCTCTGCGCTGTGTGGCTTTGGTTCAGATCCCTGACACCAGCAGCACAGTGACCTTACCTTTATTTCCACCAGTCTGGTTACTTCTAGTTACCAACAAGCCTCTCCAGCCCTGAGTTTTTCCCAAACTATCTCCTCTGCAAAGCTCAGCCCTGGCACTGTAGCACTCACACCAAACCTTATCCCATTCACTGCTCCTTTACAGAGACAGTCCACAGCACTGGCCGCTTAGTTGGCTGAGGATTTTATCCAGCAGTCCTTTGTCAGGACCCAACACACAAGGCCCAAAATATTTCATTTCTTTGACTCTTGAAGTGAAGGATGCCTCTGTTTCCGCTTACCTCCCCCAAAGTACATTGATGTTGTTACAAGAGCCAGAAGACTTCCTGTTCTTCCATTTCTATGGACTTTACACTTTCCCTCCTAATTTGTATGTAAAAGGGACTTCCACTGTTTTGATTCCATAATGCTTAATTTACATTGGAGATGGATGGATGGATGGATGGAGAGATAGATAGATAGATAGATAGACAGCTGCCTTCCCTTCTTTCTGGGAAAACACCCGCTTCTTCCATTAGTCTCAGAGTTTAAAGCAAAATATTAGTGAGTATCCACAATTCCCTTACATTTCATAATGATAGTTATCATCAGTATGCCACAGGCTTTCAGGAAAAACCTTACTGGAGACACTTTTATAGTGCAGTAATATTATATACCATCACTTGATTCAATTGCTTATTTTGGGGGTTCAGACAGTGGGGTGTCTGGACCCCAAGTGCCAGAGGCCAAGAACTGACTGGACTTGGAGATTGACCTTCTGTCCCAGTGCTAGACTTGATCCTTCCAAACCAGGACTCTGAGGTATGTTAGCTGGCATTGTGGAGATGCTTGACTTTCTGTTGCACCTCAGATAAATCCAGAGCTGCTAGTCTGCCACTTTTCAGGAGAACTAAATTCTTTTTCCACTGTGGGGGATAATCTGGTGTCCTGTATAGTTTTCCCCTTACTGAGCAAACAAGTTGTAAGGTAGAAGATCTTGCCTATATGTAAAACATTTGCTGCTCTAACGATGCTAGCGTAGTTTAAGTGGCAAAACCAAAACAAAATACCCCCATGTATGTTGTTATATCAGTGTAATAAAAGTATTGATTCTGATTCAGCAAAATCTAATAAGCTACTGTAGTGTAATAAAACACACGTGTACTTATATCACCGAATACTTGTATCACCTAGTGAGGAGGGCTTTAAAATAGGTTTGTTGGGGGATGCTGACCAAAGCTCTGAGGTAAGTGGGGAAGTGGGATACTGGGAAGAAACACAAGGAGGAAGGAGCAACAAAGGAGGACCCCTGATTCGAATGGAGAAGGTAGGGCATTCAACTGGTTATCTAAGGTGTTTGTACATGAATGCAAGAAGCCTGGGGAAAAACAGGAAGAATTAGAAGCCCTGGCACAGTCAAAGAATTATGATTTGATGGGAATAACGGAGACTTGGTGGGATGACTCACATGACTGGAGCACTGTCATGGAAGGGTATAAACTGTTCAGGAAGAACAGATGGGAGAAAAGGAGAAGGAGTTGAAATGTATGTGAGAGAGCAGTATGATTGCTCAGACTTCCAGTATTTAGAGGGAGAAAAGCCTGTTGAGAGTCTTTGGGTTAAGTTTAGAGGCGGGAGCAACAGAGGTGATGCTGTGGCTGGTGTCTGCTATAGACTACCAGATCAGGTTGATGAGGTAGACAAGGCTTTCTTCATACAACTAAGAGAAGCTTCCAAATCACAAGCCCTGGATCTCATGGGGGACTTTAATCACCCTGAGATCTGTTGGGAGACCATTACAGCAGTACACAGACAATCCAGAAAGTTTTTGGAAAATGTTGGGGATAACTTCCTGGTACAAGAGCTGAAGGAATTGACCAGGGGCCATGCACAGCTTGACCTGCTGTTCACAGACAGGGAGGAACTAGTAGGGGAAGTAGATGTGGGTGGCACTCTGGGCAGCAGTGATCATGAGATAGCAGATTTCAGGATCCTAACAAAAGGAAGAACGGAGAGCAGCAAAATACACACCCTGAACTTCAGAAAAGCAGACTTTGACTCCCTCAGAGAACTGATGAGCAGGATCCCCGGGGATGCTAACATGAAGGGGAAAGGAGTCCAGAAGAGCTGGCAGTATTTTTAACGAAACCTTATTGAAGAAACCATCCCAATGCTCAATAAGAAAAGCAAATATGGTAGGCAACCAGATGGCTTATCGGGGACATCCATGGTGATCTTAAACACAAAAAGGAAGCTTATAAGAAGTGGAAACTTGGAAGATGACTAGGGTGGAGTATAAATATGTTGCTTGAGAATGCAGGGGAGTAATTAGGAAGGCAAAAGCACAATTGGAATTGCATCTAGCAAGGGATGTGAAGGGTAACAAGAAAGGTTTCTATAGGCATGTTAGCAATAAAAGGGTGATCAGAGAGGGTGTGGGGCCCTTACTGGATGAGGGAGGTAACCGAGTGACAGATGACATGGGAAAAGCTGAAGTACTCAATGCTTTTTTTGCCTCTGTCTTCACAAACAAGGTCAGCTCCCAGACTACTGCACTAGGCAACACAGTATGGAAAGGAGGTGGGCAACCCTCGGTTGAGAAAGAACAGGTTAAGAACTATTTAGAAAAGCTAGACATACACAAATCCATGGGTCCTGATTTAATACATCTGACACTACTGAGGGAGTTGGCAAATGTCATTGCAGAGTCTTTGACCATTATCTTTGAAAACTTGTGGAGATTGGGAGAGGTCCCGGATGATTGGAAAAAGCAAATATAGTGCCCCTCTTTAAAAAAGGGAAGAGGGACAATCCAGGAAACTACAGACCAGTCATTCCCTCAGTCTCCAGAAAAATCATGGAGGGGATCCTCAAGGAATCCATTTTGAAGCACTTGGAAGGGGGGAAAGTGATCAGGAATTGTCAGCATGGATTCATCAAGGGCAAGTCATGCCTGACCAATCTGATTAGCTTCTATGATGAAGTAACTGGCTCTGTGAACATGGGGAAGTCAGTAGATCTGATATACCTTGACTTTTGCAAAGCTTTTGAAACGCTCTCCCACAATATTCTTGCCAGCAAGGTAAGGAAGTATGGATTGGATAAATGGACTGTAAGGTGGATAGAAAACTGGCTAGTTTGTTGGGTCCAATGGGCTTGATGTCTGGCTGGCGGTCAGTTTCAAGCGGAGTGCCCCAAGGATCAGTTCTAGGGCTGGTTTTGTATCAACCTCTTTATTAATGACCTGGATGAGGGGATGGATTGCACCTTCAGCAAGTTTGCGGATGGCACTAAGCTAGGGGGAGAGGTAGATATGTTGGAGGGTAGGGATAGGGACCAGAGTGATTTAGACAAATTGGAGGATTGAGCGAAAAGAAATCTGATGAGGTTCAACAAGGACAAGTGCAGTGTCCTGCACTTGGGACAGAAGAATCCCAAGAATTGTTACAGGCTGGGGACTGACTGGCTAAGTAGCAGTTCAGATGAAAAGGACCTGGGGATTACACTGGATGAGAAGCTGGAGATGAGTCAACAGTGTGCCCTTGTAGCCAAGAAGGCTAATGGCATATTAGGGTGCATTAGGAGGAGCATTTCCAGAAGATCTAGAGAAGTGATTATTCCCTTTTATTTGGCTTTGGTGAGGCCACATCTGGAATATTGTATCACTTTCTGGGTCCCCCAGTACGGAAAGGATGTGGATGCATTGGAGAGGGTCCAGCAGAGGGCAACAAAAATGGTTAGGGGGCTGGAGCACATGACCTACGAGGACAGGCTGAGGGATTTGGGCTTATTTAGTCTGCAGAAGAGAGGAGTGCGGGGGTGGGGGTGGGGGATTTGATAGCAGCTTTCAGCTTCCTGAAGGGAGGTTCCAAAGAGGATGGAGAGAGGCTGTTCACAGCAGTGACGGATGGCAGAATAAGACGCAATGGTCTCAACTTGCAGTGGGGGAGATCTAGGTTGGATATTAGGAAACACTATTTCACTAGGAAGGTGAAGTACTGGAATGGGTTACCTAGGGAGGTGGTGGAATCTCCATACCTAGAGGTTTTTAAGTCCTGGCTTGACAAAGCCCTGGCTGGGATGATTTAGTTGGGATTGGTCCTACTTTGGGCAGGGGGCTGGACTTGATGACCTCCTGAGGTCTCTTCCATCCCTAGGATTCTGTGATTCTATGTGGCTGCACTAGGGCTTTTACCAACTAAACTTAGTGAAAAAAAAACCTCATGCACTTTAGTGACATCAAAACTTGTTAAGCATGGACTAAGTATAGGTCTACACTTTTACTGGCACCTATAGTTGAAGCTTTTTCTTCTCAAGCATTTACAGGCTTATTCTAAAAATGCTCTACCCATTGCAGCTCTAATTTCAAATAGTTGCAGTGACGTGCTTGCAAAGTAGTTGCTGCACTATAACTGGAAATTTCTTTGGTGGATTATTTCAAGTAACAAATCCAGAGAAACTTGTCAGCTGCTCAGAGGCAATTTCATTTATTTTTGGGTTAGTGAAATTAATCAGATTATTATTGGGTATGATTCACTGAGCTGTAATTAAAAACATCATACATCAGAACAGGAATAAGAACTGCTCAACTGTTTGTCAGTCTCTCTACATGGGATTTTCAAAAGTACCTAACAAAATTTGGAGTTCAGCTCTTAATGTAAGTCAATGTGAGCTGGGTGCATAATTCCTTAGGGTGCTTTTGAAAAATCCTGTTTGACAGTGCTAAAATGAATGGAGATTTTATTGTAGCTCACATGGTGAGTGTCTGTGCTTTGGAGTAGGTGGGTCTGAATTCTGTCCCTGTTTTTGGTTGAAGATCTACATGGCCATCATATGTAATTTAGCAGCAAACATGGAATTCTAGTTGGCCATAGATTTGTTAACATTATTATGGAGCTGGATACACTCAGTTGAACTCCAGTTGTCTTTGTTCAGTGTTGGGGGGCTTAGTGAAAGTAGAACAAGGAAACTGGATGCTAGCTCATTATTCTCATGTTTCATTTATTTATCCATTCATATGTTGTGTGCATATAACAGATGTTATGTTCTTAACTTACTTCATTTCCCACTCAAAATGAATGGAAAGAATGACCTAAATTCCCATATATAACCAGGTGTCAGGCATCATGTGATTGTTTCCGCTAAGCCCGAATCAGCAAGAGCATTTACTCACCTGTTCAGCAGAAGAAAGTAACTATGCAAGGTCTCACTCTGTTATGCCCCAAATTAGGCAACCAAGATTTAAAAACTAACATAAAAAACATTTAAAATTGTTAAAAATAAAGTTTACTAAAAAAAAGAGAAATGGACAATATTATTCAGTATTATTCAGATATTAAACTAGAGCCAAGGGACAGACTCTGATTTTCCAAGTATCTAAGGAAAAAGAATGTGTGTTATGCAGTCTACTCTAGTTGTGTATTCTGTAGCCATTCTCTTATCTTCTCATATAATCTTTGTGGAAGTACATGTGTGAAATTAATGAGTCTCTTCACAGCTATTATTCCTAGACCATGAGTTCTGTGGGACAGAGACTGCCTTTGCTTTACTTGTTTGTACAATGCCTTGCACAACAGAAATCCCTGACTAGGACTTCAATATGTAATTGCAACATAAGTAATTAATTATAAGTTGCTATACGATGCCCATATCATACTTTGCTTGATTGCTAAATGTCTAGTTACGGGGCTTGAACCAACTCCCACTCAATATGAATCTTTAAACTTGGATTAGAGGTATTCAGAATCAGACCCCAGATCTAGACTCAGGTTTGTTAAGGCCTCTATCATTAAAACAATAGTGTTAGATGAAACCAAAGCCTCAGCTC
Source organism: Pelochelys cantorii (assembly GCA_032595735.1). Taxonomy (NCBI): domain Eukaryota; kingdom Metazoa; phylum Chordata; order Testudines; family Trionychidae; genus Pelochelys; species Pelochelys cantorii. The sequence goes on from CM064328.1 coordinate 182,276,781, forward strand.
CAAACAGGCCTGAAATTTTGGATGTTTGAGATCCAGATCCATATTTTACATTGTGAGAGAATCTCAAAAATCCCACAAACAACTGTTTTTTTCTCCTAAGACACATATACATTCAAACTCTTTCACGCAATTTCAAGACACAGTTTGCCTGTCTGTCTTTATTGAATGTGTTTTACATACCATACCCTGGTAGAGCTTTCCAGGTTATAAAAGCTGAAACATGCTGAGCAGCTAATTAAAAGCCTACATTTGCCTCACTTGATTGATGTAATTTAAGAAAAATAACATATCAGCACATACTAGATTAACCTCAATTTATGATGGCAATAAACTGTTGACATTTATTAATTGGTATTAACAAGCTAATAAAGTCTTATTCTGCAGCTGCCTGAAAGGTCAATAAGCAAGGGTTCTTGATTGTGGGGTGCCATTTCCCCCCCCTTAACCACCACCACTCTAGCAACAGTGAGTTTAGTTCATCTTCTTTGTTTCCTACAAGAAGGAACTCTTAAATCTGCTGTTATTCCTGACAGAGGGCTAACTGCTCTGTTATACTGGTGCGAATTTGAAGTACAGGTTGGACCTCCCTGGTCTGGCAACCTCGGGACCTGAGCTGTCCTGAACCAGGGATTTTGCCGGACCAGGGGAGGTCAGTGTTCCCCTGCTGACTGCAGCTCTCACAGGCTCTGGCACAGGCTCTCCACTCTGCTGCCCCAGTGTCTCCTGGGGTTCCTGGCAGGACCCTTGGCCACTGCCGGCCCCACTACCACAGAATTTTCCCCGGGTTCCTGGCTGGGCCCACCCAGCTGCTGCCAGCCCTGTTGCACAAGGGGTTCCCCAACCGGGGCTGCCTGGCCTCCCCACCCTGCTGCTAGGGCTGCACCACTGCTGCTGGGGATTCCAGCTGCCTTCCTTCACCAGCCCTGCTTCAGCCAGGGTGTTCCCTGGCAGAGGCTGTCCAGTCATTCTGGCCTCACTGCTTCTGGGGGTTTCTCAGGGTTCGTGGCTGGGGCTGCCCAGCCGCTGGCAGCCCCGCTGCAACTGGGGATTCCCCAGCTGGGGCCAGGACTCCCTGGTCATGTGGCCCAACTGACGCTGGGGGTTCCCTGGCCAGGCGGGAGCTCCCAGCCGCTGCCTGGCCCCACTAATGCCAGGGGTTCCCCAGATGGGGATGGGACTCCCCAGGCACCTTGCTCTGCTAACACTAGGGTTCCCTGGCCAGGGTGGGGAGAGCTCCCCACCTTTCTGCACTGCTCTTGCCTCAGGGGCTCTTTGGTTCAGCAACCTGCTGGACTACAGATGTTGCTGGACTAGAGTGTCCCAGATTTGGGAGGTTCAACCTGTACCTCCTCTGGGTTCCAAAGAATTACTTCAGACTCATGCCAGTGTAAATGAGAGCAAAATTTGGTCAGGAGATATAATGTGGCAATGCTAAAGAATGACAGTGAATCACTTTCATCTAACGCTAAAGAAGTAACTTTATTAGAAGAAAACAGTGTTACTGCCTGTATATGAATTCTGAGGCCTTGTCTACACTAATCTCTGTCACTAATCTAATTCATGTCACTTCAGCTACACAAATAGTGTAGCTGAAGTCAATGTACTTACCATGGCATCTTGAATGCAGTAAAGTCAGCGGGGGCTGTTCTCCTGTGCATGTCAGCTATTCTTCTTATCCTGGTGGAGTAACAGCGTTGACGGGAGTGCTTGGAGATCGATTTATGGCATCTTAATTAGACACAATAAATTGATGGCCAGTGGATCGATCATTGCAGCATAGTGGAGATAAGCCCTGAAGCTAATATGGGCCCAGCTTTCAGCATATCTTTTCTCTTCACTGTGCAAACAAACAGATCACTTGCATCAACTAAGAAAATGGAGGAAAGGTTATTTAGCCAAACTGGCCTTTGCTCGGCAGGGGCTGCTGGTTTTGCTCATTCCATTCTTGCTTAAGTAGGAATATATTAGGTACCCCTAAATTCTGAGAAGATAAATTGCTAGGAGAATTGCTTAAGTTAGTAACATGTCTTTTCCTTTAGGCAGATGTAGCTGGTATGTCAGTGTTTTTGTGAGAACGTGTGTGGAGAAGCCAGAGGCTGAGCGCTGTGTGTGTGTGTGTGGGGGGGGGGGGAATTGGGGTTGTGGCATGGAGGGTTAGGGACAGGAGGAGGATTGTGACTGCAGAAGGGCAGGAAATGAGAACAAGTGGTTAGGCAGGACTTGGATTGGTTGTTTGAGAACATTTGCATGTTACTCACCCCTGGTGGATGGTGAGGAGTTGGCGAAGGGGGATGACAAGCAGCTACTTTCTGATCTTGGGGCAGATCAGTGTAAGGTTTCCCAAGATGCACTGCACAGAGATTTGGAGCTGACAGCACAGGTATTTTGGTCACTGAGGGGAAATAATATATGTGCTGCCAGAGTTGCCAGTTTAAGAATTCTGGGCAATTCCTGGATCCAAGGCTGGAGAAGTTTGTGAGAGATTGAGAAGACACCATAACATGGGGATTGTTGTTATGTCTTGGGTGGCAAGAGATGGCCCGTGTTCAAATCCAATTTTGCCCACCCTGCAGAATTTTTTGACCGCTGATGTAGGAGTTTGCGATCAGTTCGTTTTGGCAAATCACTCAGTTGGAGATGATATAGGCCTTAATCCTGGTGTATACCTCATACAACCTATGGGTGCAGATTTAGACCTCAACACAAATTTGTGTCCAAGAGCTGTCATAGTTTTCTCTGATTTGGCTGAGCATCAGAATAATTGCTGCACTGACAATATGAAAGCTAGTAATAAGTAGTGGAAGAACATTAATGAGTAAATTGGAGGGTTCATGGCTGACTGGGAAAAGTGCACTGTATGACATAGACATATTATAAGCTCTGACACCTCATTTCTTGGAGATGGCATACATTTATTGGAGAGAGGTCAGAAGATCTGTCTCTCAAACATAAACCTCTCACTGTTTTGGAACAGAAACCCTGTCTGTGATTTCTCTTTCTAGCGCTGCTCTATTCAGTACAGGTATTTAAACTGCCCTTATCACTGTAGTGTCTGAGGCCACGTCTACAGTATAAACTTAAGTTGACCTGTATTAGGTTGACTTACAGACACTGCAGTAATTATTGTGGTGATTCACAGAATCATAGGACTGGAAGGGACCTCAAGAGGTCATCTAGTCCATTCCTCTGCACTCATGGAAGGACTAAGTATTATCCTAGACCATCCCTGACAGGTGTTTGCCTATCCTGTTTTTAAACATCTGCAAGGATAGAGATTCTACAATCTCCCTAGGCAATTTATTCCAGTGCTTAACCTCCCTGAAAGGAAGGTTTTCCAGTGCTCAATCACTTCTCCTGCTGCAAATTAAGCCCATTTCTTCTTGCTCTATCCTCAGAGGTTTAAAGAGAGCATTTTTTCCATCTTCCTTTTATAACAACTTTTATGGTCTTGAAAATTGTTATCATATCCCCTCTGTCCTCTCTTCTCCAGACTAAACCCAGTTTTCAGTTTTCCCTCATAGGTCATGTTTTCTAGACCTTTAATCATTTTTCTTGCTCTTTGGACTTTCTCCAGTTTCTCCACATCTTTCTTGAAATGTGGCACCCAGAACTGTACATAATACTCCATCTGAGACCTAATCAGTGTGGAGTAGAGAGGAAGAATTACTTCTCATGTCCGTCTTACAACACTCCTGCTTAATACATTGCAGAATTATGATTGGGTTTGGTTTTTGTTGCAACAAATTTACACTGTTGACTCATATTTAGCTTGTGGTCCACTATGACCCCCTGATCCTTCTCAGCGGTACTCCTTCCTAAGCAGTCATTTCCCATTTTGTATTTGTGCAATTGATTGTTCCTTCCTAAGTGGGGCACTTTGCATTTGTCCTGATTAAATTTCATCCTCTTTACCTCAAGCCATTTCTCCAGTTTCTACAGAGCGTGTCCACCCTGCCCTTTTTCTCTCGGCGGTCAGCATCCTCACCAGGAATGCGTCCACCAACTTAACAGGGACAGGGTGGGGGACTGAGAGCCCAGGTTCTCAGCTTCACTTACTGTTCTCCACCTGATAGCCCTGCTCCCCAATTCCCACTGGGAACCTAGCTGTTTTCCTGCCTAAGTTCTCAGCTCTCCACTGGAATGAGACAGCTGTACCAGTCTTCCTGGCTCTCCAGTCCCCACCAGGAACAGGGCTTCTCTGCTTACCACACCCCACTGGAAGTGGACTACCCACATCCCTTGGTTCCCTCCTTCCTGCTGGGAACAGGGCAGCCACCAGGGGTGCGGGAACATTTTTGAAAGTTGGCATAAGGCTGGGGAGGTGTGCTGGGGGCAAGGGGTGGGATCAACTGAGGCAGTTGGCTGGCTCTATGTGCAAATTGCAGGACATGGTATGGGCAACTGTATGACAAATGATTCTTGCCAACAGCCATGAGAAAGCGTTAGAATCCTCTCACGTTCCACCTCACTGCTGACAATATCTTCTGTAATAAAAGACCTAAGCCCTGGTGCTAAAATGCCCTGCACAAATCTGCCTGGAGAGTACACAGGCAAGAGGCTGCCAGATGTAGATCTCCTCATATGGCAGTCACGGTTCTGTCCCAAGCCTTGAAGTCGTCCACATCTCTTACAGACACACCTCTACTGAGCAGAGCTAACTACTGTCCCTACTGTTCAGTACAGCTGCCCCTGGCTCCAACCACACTCACTTTACCTTGAGTGCATGCATATAATAAATGCTTAGATTGCCTTTATGTCTCAGCTTGCTACTGACAACACTCTTCATAACAAAAGCCCTGTGTCCTGCTTATTACATAGGGTATACAATTCTGCATTGAAATGATACATAGTGGCACCTGAAGGTTCACGTTCACTCTTCCTGTTGCTTACATACATTGGAGGGTGCACAATACAGCTCTCCTTATATCTACAATCATAGATCTGTCACATACCACAGGGTACTCTGCAGTCCCCATATCAAACACACCATTACTTTACAGCTCCAACTACTGCTTCCAACCGTTAGTGTAGGTTCACCTAACTGACTGCTCCTGGAATGTAAGCAAATAATTCTTGTTGGCTGCCAGTTCCAGGAGACCAGAAGGAAGACGGCTTAGACAACCGTCCTGCCCCCAGCCTCTCTTTGTCCTTTAATAGTGATTAACTCCTGCAGGTGAGAGTGAACGGGTTGCAAGAGGAGGTGAAGAGATTGTTGTACATGTCATAACTATGGGGTTGGCAGAGTAAAGGTATGTTGCATTGGGGCATTGCTGAAAGAGAGCAGAGTTAAGGTTGCATAGGCATTTCCTGGTTCCGAGATGTTTGAGTTTTGCTCAGGTCAGTGTTTGGCAAGGGGATGACATACTGCCAAGCAGCCCTAACTATGTGTTAGTATTTTTGTTAGTCTTTAAGGTGCCACAGGACTACTCATTGTTTTCTCTGTTAATGATGGAATTTTACCGTTGAATTTAATAATCCACCGCTGAGCCCCTCCAAAGTATACAGAAAAGTAACAGAAATGGAGCACACTAAATGTACTGAACAAAATGATATAAATAGGAAGGATATCTGAGTCCTGAAACTATGCACTGAGATTCAGTACAGAATGAATCCTGAGATAATGAGTAAGGATAATGCAGCTGATCTTTAACGGCCATGGTGGGACAGGAGTGTGAAAGAAAGTCATGCAGATACTTTGCCGCTAGGTCCTTAAGAGTTCTCTACCACTAAGAAGAGCATGAAATTGTTTGCTTACTGGCAGCTATTGCATGTTGCATAGGATAGGTATTACTCACTCCCATGCACCTGTATTAAGGAGCAGGTGAATGGCATGATGCGTCAAAAGCTTCTGTATCAACTTCAGGGGAGCCTAAAAATAGAGACTACTTTAATACTCTCTGCTGGAGGTGACAAAGGGATGTAGGTCTATGGTGAGTTTAATGTTTAGGGGGAGTGGGATGACTATTGCAAATGATTTTGAGATGTTAGCAATCACTTTGGGCCATGATTGACACATGGGTTAGAATTACCAAGGTGACCCTGAAGTTCTGTAATGAACTGCAGTTGCCTCGCTCATGAAAGTTCTGTGTTAAAAATCTATAAGTACTGGGATCTACCAAGTGAAAGCACTGAACAGAGAATCCAGAACTATAAAAGAGTAAAAAGTCTGCTTACAGATATGGATCAAGGGGAGAAAATCTAATTAGCTTCGGGTAGTTGTCAAAATGTAACTTACAGAAGAACAGAAGCGGTGTGAGTGATGTATCGTACAGATTTCTTATTCTGATGTCTAATAGAGGAGTAACTAACTCCACTGAAGCCATGATCAGTGTAAGCGAGATCAGAAAGCGTGCTCCTGGCATCTAAAGAAAAACATTTTACTTTCTTTTTAAGTAAAATGACATTTTTCCATAATGACCAAAATGCACCAAAATAATTGGTCTTAAATTTTGCACTGTTCACTTCTATTTGAGATAACCAGTATTGATTTCGGCTTCTGGTGAAATCTTATTTACTTTATTATTTTAAATAATGTAGTATGTTTGTCTGCTGCCTATGCAGCAGGGATGGAGCCATTTAGCTGAATTATTTTATTAGTCTGTTTTTCTTATTCTCAGTGGACATATGTTGCTGCTAAAAATGGAAGACGCTCCTGTCAGATACCCACAATGACTGTACCCTTTTCTGTGTTTTCTCTCTCTTGTTTCGTGGCGTGACTGAAAAATTCTCTTTCTTCTGTAACATTGTGGGTATCAGTGCACAGAAAAGTAACCATTGTTGCTAGGCCTCCAGTTCAGGTTTTTGACAGAATGATAACGGTCCTCATCTTTGGGCAATGATTTGTTGGATCAACAGACAGTGCAAATGTGTCAATCTCCTATGTACAAATACTTAAGGGATTACTCATGCTCTCCAAACCTAGAAACTTTTGACTTGCTTTGGTTTGATTTGACATTGTAGGTCATGATGATAGCACCAGGTTTCAGGGTTGTTGGAAGGTAATTGAAAAATAACTCTAAGCTGTGAAGAATCTTTTATGTAATTTACACACACACTTATCACAGGCTGACATGTTTTTTCCTCCAACAATAAACTAATAACAATGATCAGTAATCCACCACCTTTGTAATTCTTTATACCAATTCTTAATTCTTTATACCAATGTCCAGTATGTTGCGGAACTGAACTCTCAAATTACCAAGTAAACCAGTGTGTAAATGCACTTGAACCTAAATAATTCATAACACTAAAACCTTTTTAATTCAGAAACCAAATCAGCCTGACAGATGTAAATCACTGCAGAAGGCATAAAGTAGAGGATAATTAGGCTTTAAATACCTATTAACAGGATAACCTGTACACATGAAAATATAGGAATTTTCCTTCTTTCTTTCTTTCTTCAATATGGGTACGTCTAGACTGCATGGCTCCGTCGATGGAGCCATGTAGATGAGTTTACTAGACATAGGAAAATGAAGTGGCGATTTAAATAATAGCTGCTTCATTTACATCAAAATGGCCTCTGCGCTGTGCCGATCAGCTGTTTGGCGGCACAGCGCGGTAGTCTGGACGCTCTGCGGTCGACAACGGAAGCCTTTGTCGACTGCTCCGGTAAACCTCATTCCACGAGGCATAACGGAGCAGTCGACAAAGGCTTCCGTTGTCGACCGCGGAGCGTCCAGACTACCGCGCTGTGCCGCCAAACAGCTGATCGGCACAGCACAGTGGCCATTTTGATGTGAATGAAGCAGCGATTATTTAAATCGCTGCTTCATTTTCCGATGTCTAGTAAACTCATCTACATGGCTCCGTTGACGGAGCCATGTAGTCGAGACATACCCTTCATGTTACACAATTTCCATGGATGACTTATGCAAAAAAGAACAGAGCAAATAGGACTAAACTAAGTAGGTCACAAGTTATATTTACTACCGTCTGAAAATCTGTTTAAAAATAGAGGGTTGGATAAGACACATTAAGTAAGGCTGAACGTACAGGTGAGCTACTAGCCACATGTTTATGTATTATCTTGTAGGAAAACATTATGGATGCCATTGAAAGTATTTTGCAAGAACAATCTTACATTAAATACCAATGAGAATAACATTGGCTTTGCTATAGTCTGTCCTCTCAACAGATCAGGTTTCCCAAGATAAACACGGCCAGGACACATTAGTACTTGGCTCATGTAACCTTTATAATATTGATAAGTTGGTATTGTCAATGGTATCTTAAACCACAATGACCTGTACTAAAGTTTCATACTCCCTAACAGCTTGGTATCAGCAGTAGCAGGGTGAGAACCACTATTAGAAGTACGATTAGGCTGGAAAACTCTAGAAGCACACGAGGAAGAATGACCACAAATGTTACACCCACAAGTTATCAAAGTCCTTTTATTAACAATTTCATTAAGCTGATAATCAACACCACAACTACTAAACCTACCCTGAGATAGAGACAAACCATAAGATGTCCAGCATCAGTGATTTCATACTTGCATCTCCTGGAGAAACTTTAAGAGGATAACTATCAGGTGACCATCCTCTTGGGCAGGGACACCATTTCATATTTTCTGTGGGGAACGGGGCTGCTTTAAGCATGATACCATTCCAGAGGCTATTTAGGCACCTGAAAACTGGTTTTTTTGCAGGTGATAACTTAGAAATGTTCCTAATTCTTATATAAAGAAAACATATAACAAAGCAATTAAAGCCATATTTTAAGTTTATTTGTAAATTTAGAACAATCAACAGTAAGATATCTCCAATTCCAAAACTGGAGGTGTCAGTTTTGGAGCCCAAACACAGGTTTGATACTTTGTCCACTATCTTTTACAGAGATAAATAAAATCTGATTAGCCTTGCAATCATTGTTATTTTTTAAATGTGTTATAGTCCAAATTGTGAAGAGGAAAATGAGAGAGTTAATTTATTACAGGAAAGTTTAAAAGTAAATAAATTACCAAAAAAACCCTCCAAAAAACAAAAACAACAAAAAAAATAAACCAACGCTCCAGATATGAGCTAAAGCAATGGATAATGTAGTGGTCTCATCTGGGCTGGGAAAAATCAGCAAAAACAGAATTGTTAGACTTCTACTGAATCAATTAGTCCACAGTCACTTAGGCTATGTCTAGACTGCAGATTTTTTCTGGGATACCAGAGGTATCCCAGAAAGATTATGCCATGTCTAAGGAACTCCTCCACTTTTTCGGAATAATTTCTGAAAAAGTGGACGCGTTTTTTTGCCATCCCTGTAAACCTCATTTCATGAGAAAGAAAGGATGGCTCTAAAGAGAAGTTATTTCTGAAATTTGGCACCGTGTAGATGCACCAAATTTTGGAAAAGCCTCTTTCGAAAGAAAAGCGGAAAAAGATAGGCAAATTGAAGTTTGCAATTTACATATCTTTTTCTGACTTTTCTCTGTAGTGTAGATGTAGAAAAAACAGTAGCCCAAAAGTAGCCTAATCTATTTATTTAAACAATTTCTTTATTACCACATTGTTCTATACCTTTAAAAAGAACCACTATTAAGAGTATAATCAAATGATGGATGTTAGCAGCATAGATCATAGCAAATAAATGTTGTCGGCCAAATCTTGGCTGGGGTTTATTTATGTGCACTGAATGGTTTATGCAAATAGTTATGAATAAATACCAAGGATTGGAAAGAGGTTCCTAGTGTGTTGATCTAAGTATAAACATCACCTCCATGACATTCGCTGAAGGTACTCAAGTTTGTGAGACTCTGCCACCCTGACATGCTAAGATGACATACGAGTTGGAAGAGGAGGACATACAGCAGACACACAGCAGACACACAGCTATAAAAGGCTGATGGCTTAGGGCAGCTTTTATTTGTGTCTGCACATGTAAAACACCAGCAGCTTCTTCAAAGGTGTTCTGGGGAAAGGACCTAGAATTAAAAAGTGCAATTGCCACCCTGCTGAGGAATCAACATTTGTATGTTATGATTTGTATGAGCCCTACATGGAAACCTGACCCAAAGCCCATGGTAGTCAAAGGAGAGACTCTCACAGACAAGTGGGACTAAATGGAAGAATAGAGGACCATCCTTGGGTATTGCCATTCCTCCAAAAAATGTAAGGATTGGAAAAAAATGAAAGTTTTAAGTATAATTTAAGCAGTGTTTTGTGGTGTGGCACCTCATGTTTGTTTCTTGACAGCAATGAAAAGATCCCAGGTGGTCATTCTCTAGCTCAGCTGCTCTTGCACTGAAGTACTGAAACATCTAAAACTGGGCTAACTTGAATGTGCATGGAGAAGCAGCCCCCTTCCCTGCCTGAGAAGTCCTGCCTCTACTGGAGTCAGGAGGGTTTGTTCCACCCAGCCTTTGTAATAGCAACCTGCGAGGATGAGGTCAGATCATGATGACATCTGCAGCAATCATATTCTGAGCTTCCCTCTCCACCACCACTCCCTCAGCCTGCTTGTCTCAATGAATTTGAAAAAAATGCTGCAGAAGCTCCCAGCCCTGCAATTGAATCCGCCAGATACACCTCTACATTCCCTTTGGTAGAGCAAAGACTAGCCAGCTGGGGGGGGAGAGAGAAGTGTGAGCTGTCTTTTCAATCAGTGTGGCTGAGCCAGGAGTGGGGGTGGAGAGCCTGGAGAGGAAGAGCAGCATCTGTAGCTTTTGGTTGGTAGGGGAGGGGAGGGGAGAAGAGTAAGCCAAGGGAGGTGACTGCTCCCCTTTGTATTTTGCATTTGCTGCTGCAATTCTGTTCTTGCCAAGGTGGAACCAGTATTTCAGGAGCTCTGCTTCTAACCCAGCTGCTCCTGATTTCAGCCAGGAGCCAAGCAGCTGTTTGCATTGATTGGGTCTGTTGTTGTGCTTGATGAGCCTGCATTCCTTTCACTCCAGTGAGCCCAAAGGGGAGGAGGAAGAGGTAAACAAGGAAACCTGCTTGCATTGCTCTCACTCCTGGCTCTCATTACTGCTATGGTAGGAAACTTAGGGGGTTGCAGTGCCCCCTCTTTCCCCCCCAAATGTCTCCCTTGCTCTTGGGTGCTTCCTTTTGTGCTGCCTTACTTCCTTGGGCTAAGCAATATCTTTTATCCTGATCTTTGATGCCAACTATGTGTGAGAGTATCAATCCCTTTCACTTTGTTTGCACGTCTACAACCCATGAATTTTAGGGCTACCTTTAGCCATCTAGTCATGCCAACCTATTTCTGCCCTGAGACCTTTTGTGCTGACTGTCTTACAGATGAAAGCCAAAAGCCAAGCTAAAGCTTGAGGCCTTGTGTAATAGTCTTATCTTACTCTTATATACATTCTCCAATAATACATGCTTAATAATATTATATGCCTATTGTGGTATCTTACGTATTCCTATAACTACAACTTAAATCTGTTTATCATCCATTGATTACATATGGGTTTACAACAATAGATATATGATCATGTAAGTGTATTAAGATGATTAGGTACAGTGGGGACTGCCAAGGAACACTCAGGTAAGGCATGAATTAGGTGTGGTAGGCCCAAGTCACAGAGTTCAGAACTGGGCTTGACTGTTATCAGATTTCAGAAGTGTTTGGGTCTGAGGTTTGGGCTCATCCCCAGAGTTAAAAGGTGCTTTGCTTTCTGAGTTGGGACTGAACAATGACAAACCATGGTTTTAGGTAGCTTTGGGCAGCTGGGATACTGTGTTTTGAATAAAATGCCAAACTGAAGTTCTGATGTAGTGCCCTGGGCAAATAACAAATTAGATTTCAGGTGGGCTCTGGACAAACTTTGACACAGCAGTAATCCTGAGTCATATTTCCCAACAATTTATCCAACAATATTTTTCAGACCATTCTTATTTTTGTTTTCCTCTGTTATTTCTGAATCTTAAAGTGCCTGCATTCCTATTTCCATACTTATATGGCCCTTATCACCAGATCAGTTGAGTGCTTTTGGCTTCAGGCTTGGCTTTCATCTGTGTATTTAAAAGTAAAGCAATTGCTAATGCCTACTGGAGTGAGAGAGTTTTAAAATGCATACTGAATATTTATAGAACTCCTCAGTGTGTTTGGTAAATGGGATGAAAAGGGTTTCTAATTTCTGCTGCAAGGCAGTTCTTAGTTTTCAGACTCACTGTAGTCAGTCCATTGGGCACATGTGCATCTTCTGAATGTGTTTACTACTGGAAGATATAGGTTTTTTTTCCTTTGAGTGGAACTGTTGCACAAGTATCAGGCCCATTCAGAAAATGAGGTTGAGATGTAGATTGTCACTTAAAATGTCTGAAGTATTGATAGTATTGATCTCTAGCAAAACAACTATTAGGTTGTAATGTGATTTTTGATGTTATTCCTGTCTTAATTCTTAATGCACAGAAGGAATTTGGTTTAAACAGGGATCTTCAATGGTTGCATAGCACAAGTGTATGTTGAGATGCTAATTCAGCTAGACACTTAAGCACATACTAAAAGTTATGTGTGCAAATAGTTCTGTTGAAGCTACTATGCTGTGTTGCATCTGGTTTTGTTATGAACCTGCTTCACAAATCAAACTTAGTTGTACTCAAAGGCCATGCCTGATGTACTCTAAAAGGAACAATGAATGGCAACAGGTGATGCAGAACTATATTTGAGATTGATAGTGCATTTTTGGCAGATTCAGCTCAAATCTGCATCCCCTAGGGTATGTCTAGACTACGTACCTGGTTGCACAAGGCATAAGGGATCGGTCGGCAAAGGCTTTCCTTGCCGACCAATCCCCGTCTTGACTGCCGCTTTGTGCCGACAAACAGCTGAGCTGGCACAACGCGGCGGACATTTTTATTCTAATGAAGCAGGGGATATTTAAATCCCCCGCTTCATTGACTATGTCGGTATGTCTAATTTACATGCCTCTGTCAGCAGAGGCATGTAGTCTAGACATACCTCATGTCTCTTCAGATCAACTCTTACATGCCCTGCAGAACCGTCATATATGATCCAAAGATGCTTCTTTATTACAACAGGATATATTGCACTCACACATGTATTAACTTACATTTTTATCACTAGAGCTTTTTGAGCTCCTCATCTGGTCTCTGTAGAGCTCTGTGGAACTCAGGAATGAACAGCGTGCCATATGCTTATGGGCTGCCCTCTTTATCTTCATGATGGTGGATGGATGTACTTGACATATCTAGACAGTACAGCCACTCTGTCATAGCCACATAACTTACCCAACATCTAATTCATTGTCTGTGGTAGAAGAAGACAACTCTAAGTCATTTATGTCAACAAGTTCAATGGAGCTATATTAGCATAAACCCGGAGTAAAACTGTGGTGAATCAGGTCTGGTTTTATTTTTTTTAATTACTTGTTTCCCTGAACAAAATTTAGTTGCATTTCATTGGTAAGTTGGGTTAGGCAGCATTGCAATGGGTAATAAATGATCAATTAAAGACTGATACATTGACAAGGAGTAAAGAATAGAATGAATAACAATGCTAAGAGGCATGTTGACCATATAAGGAGAAACACTTCCATTTCATTATACTATCTCCAGTGTTTGTCCGTTCCTGTCCTATGAATCCATTTAATTTTAAGGGAAGATAGGCATCACTGATAAAGAATTTTAAAGTATTTTTTTTATTGTGTTTGAGGTGTTGGGACCATTGACCCATATGGTCTCCCATTCTTTAATTTTGGTGTCTATGCTTAATGTCAAGTTTCCATCTTTCCAGGAAGGTAATTATTTCCTGCTCTGATATGAAGACATTTTGAAAAGCTGTTGGAGACTCCATAAGGACATAACAGAGTCAGATGTCAGATAATTCCTTAGTAGTTTTACGAAATTGTCTTAAAAGTGCCAAGTCTCATAAAAGCCATGGAAAACTCATCACTCCTCTCTTAGATGCTGCTAGAATTATCACAGCAAGGTGATGGAAGAGGAATGGCTCCCCTAAAGCTATTGACATATACCAAAATGTGGGAAATTCTGGTTGCAGAAAAACTGACTCATGTTAGAATTCTGTAGGGGAGAAGGAAAAAAGATACATTCTCAGTAAGGGTGCATCTACACTGCACCCATAGGTCGAAATAAGATTCTCAATTGAGCTTTGCAAATTGCGTATCTTGTTTTGATCTAATTTCAAAATAGCTTATTTTGAAATTTGGCGCTGTCTACACAGCACTAAATTTCAAAATAAACCACTATTCTGAAACGTCCCCTAACCTTCATAGAATGAGGATTACAGGGATGTCAGAATAGCGAGTGCGTTATTTTGAAATCTATTTTGAAATAACTGGCTGGTTCAAAAGACATGGACTAGCTATTTTGGGATACCAGAGGTATCCTGAAATAGTGCTGCAGTCTAGACGTAGCCTCACATGGTGGAACTTTTTGGAGTTTGCTGGAAGAAGGTGATAGTTTGAGAACTTTTTTTCTGAATACTAAGAAAGGGAGAAACTTCTTCAACAATACTGCAAGTTAATATCAACACTGAGATATTAAAATAAGGAAGAAGGAGAGAAGCTTAATATCACATAGAATTTTGATTGGATAACTAATAAACAAATTATACATCTAACTAAGAAAAACAGAGGTTTGGACTTAAGCATGAGATAATGAAAGACTTTAACTGACATTATCAAGGGACAAGATGGGAGAGGAAAAGGAACAGTAGCAAAGCTTTAACTACTATATGTGATCAATACCATAAAGTTGAAGAGAGCTACTGGTAGCTTATCTCATCAATATCACTTCTTTAGGGCAATTTATAATTGTGTATTTGTCTCAATAATAAGTTTATCTCTATTTTAAGTTTTGTAAAACAAGTTCGATAGAGAACTGAACTGTAATGGCTCAGTTGGTAAGAAAGGCCCTGAGAGGGCAAAGACAGTGCCTCCAGGGAGGGAGCCCTGGAGCTCCACTCTATACCATAGCAGGGACGACTTGAGAGAGACAATACAGAGGGCACCCGGAGACACACGCTCCTGTAGAACTAGTACCCCAGAAGGGATTTGCTTTGTTTTTGTTTCACATACGGACTGTGTGTAACATGGCTGAAGACCCATCGCAAACAGGTAGAGAGAGAGAGAGTGCACCCTGCTCATTGGGGCTCACGAGAGATGAGTGCACCCCATTACAACTGGCACTATACAATGGAAACACTCTGATCTATATACTAGAGTGGGATAGGCTGGCCAATTGGCAATGTAAAGATCAGGTGAAAAGCAAATAGGGAAAAGATTATTTAATAAATTCTAAACTTTTTGTACACTGTGATTTGTGCAGACTGAGTTGTGATAGATGAAGGGCTGATATGAATGATTACAATTCAGTATTAAAGATATTATAAGCCTGAGACCCATGTTCTCTTTGTTTGACTTCATTTATGTCACAACTTAAAACTGTTTACAGACTTTAATGCTCACCCTCTCACTGAGCCTCAAGCAATGCTGATTCCACTCTGAGCTTTAGCTGTTTTTTAGCTATTACTTCCATTCTGATTGTACTAAATTCCTTTGCAGTTCTGTTGGCTCATGTTCACTTTGCTGGTTAATTAATGAATTCTACTGGTGTAGAATTAGAAAGCTACCATCAAAGACAGGGTTAGTTTCTAATCTTGCATGCACCACAACAGCACTGTGTGTCTCAAAATATGCTACTGCATAAAATCTGAATTTGCGGTTCTCCTTTTCATTAACATCTGCATTGAGCCTTTGTCTCTTATTCACACACAACCCATTTTGATATCAACAAATCTTTTGTCCAGGTAAAGACAGAATAAGGATTAAAGGCAGGATTGTAACTTGTGCTTCACACGTGTGAGAGGAACAAAAAAGGTACGTCTACACAGCAGCATTATTTCGGAATAACTGACAGTATTCCAAAATAACATAGTGTGCATCGGCACTACAAGCCTTTATTTTGAAATAGTGTTGAGCTGGAGAACTTCTTACTCCAACTCATGGTAACCCTCATTTCATGAGGAATAAGGGAAGTCGAAGGAAAAGTGTTCTTCCTTCGACTTCCTGCTGTGTAGACAGTGCCAAAAGCTGAATTAGCCTATTTCTACTTAAGCTACTCAATTGATGTAGCAGAAGTTGTGTAGCTTAATTAAACTTTAGCCCTGCTGTGTAGACGTGCCCAAAGAAGCAAGTAACCCCCCCTACTCTTGTACAGTCCTTTGTGGGACAACTACACCTTGACTCCAGGGGCAGATCAACTAGGGATGTTAAATTTTGATTGATTAACTAATCGAATAGTCGATGGGATTTCCATCAACTATTCGCTTAGTTGATAAGAACTACCCTGTTCCACCTTCCAGCAGGGGCTCTTGTGCATTTCAAAGATTGAAATGCTGTGTGGAGCCTGGGGTCAGCAGGGAGGCCCACTGACCTGGGCTCCACGCAGGCGCTTCCACTTTGCAATGTACAAGAGCCCCACTCTTGTACATTACAAAGGGGAAGTGCTGCAAGGAGCCTGGGGCCAGCAGGGGACTCCCTGCTGGCTCCGGGCTCCATGCAGCATGCCAACATTGAAATGTACCGAGTGGACAAAAAATGGGTGGTCACTTGAGTCCACTTCATGCTTTTTTTGACTGTGGAGTTGCTGAACCAACATTAGGGATGTAGAGAGGATATTTGCTGATGGAATAGGCTGGCAGCAGATTACCTTCCCTGAGTGATGGGGTGGCGGTGGGGAGAATTATGGCTACATAGGTTACAGTCTCTTCCCATAGTTCCTCCTGTTGCAGTGTGGCTAAGTGCTACCCTTCTCTACAGACTGTGCACTTGTGACTGAACCTCTCTCAGTAGTCTCTTTTCTGCCTCTGGGATGGGAGAATCACAGAACTGGTGCAAAGCTCATGAGCAAATTTAAAAAAAAAAAAGTCATTTGAAACCAAGATAATTTTCACCCCACAAGAGTGTGGGTTTCATGAGAAAGGTGCAGCTAGGGATAGAGACAGGCATAACTTATGTATTTGCCTCCTATACAGACTTTAATTATTTAATTGTTCCCTGGCTTATCAGCTGGAACAGTAGCCTGAGAAGCAACAAAGGCACCCCAGAGTCACACACATGCAGTTAACAGTGCCCAGAGGAATATTTTTCACCTCTGTAAAATGTAATCTTGCTTCTGTAGCTAAAAATATCTTCTAGTAATTCCTCTCATTTGTGAAACCTCTTCCCTCTGTGTTCTCCTTCAATTTTGTAATGAGATCTTAACATTTATTTTTAGAGGACGTTCCTTTACAGGATTACCTGCTCTTTGGGGGCAGAGTCTTTCTTGTCGTTCTGTATTTGTACAGCACCTACCCTGGAGAGAGGGGTCCCTGGTCATGATTGGAGCTGTCAGGTACAACTGGCATTGAAATAATATAGAAAAAAGACCAAAAAAATCATTTTTTACCATGTTGTTGATGTTAACAGGAGAATAAAGAATTCGGAACGTATTCTCTTGAAAGAAGAGAGTATGGATAAGTAGGAGAGAGGCTCTTTTGTAATTTTTGCTGTATCTATTAAATCATATCTTTGTTATTTACAATAGTGGTTGCATCAAAAGAAGAGATTGTAAGGAAGTGTTCAACATGTTCAATATCAAATATTCCTGAAATTCTTCAAGGCTTATCCTCACCTTGATGTGCATTGGGAACAGTCAGTGCTACATTATATTTGGATGTGAAGTGGGAATTAATCTGTTTGCTGTTCTGCTCTATGTAGATACTTACCTGTCCCTCATCACCATAGTATCTGAGACCCTCAGAATAATTAATTATCCTACTTAGTCATTCTTACAACTCTCTGAGGCCTGGTCTGCATTGGAGGGGAAGGTCAACCTAAGTCATGCAATTGCGTAGCTGGAGTTGACTTATCTTAAATCCCCGTCCACACAGCGGGAGGTCAACGGGAGCAAGTATTCCCATCAGCTTCCCTTACTCCTTGCAAGGAGCAGGAGTACCAGTTCTGATGGGGACACCTTCTCAGTTTGAACTGGCAGGTCTTCACTAGACCTGCTATATCGAACCCTAGATCTTCCTCCTAGTGTAGACCTGCCCAGAGTGCCTATTTTCCATGTGAGGGGCTGAGGCACAGAACAGAGTAAGAGACTTGACTAGGTCATATGGGAAGTCTGTGGCTGGCTTGAGGAGGTAGCAAGCAGGGCAATTGCCCATGACCCTAAACCTCTGGGGGCCCCTGCAGAGCTAAGTTGCTCAGGCTGCAGCTTCAGCCTCATGGTGGGGCTTACATGTTCACTTTCTGCCCTCGTTTGCAGTGAGTCTAATGCTGGCCCTCCTTGGTGGACCCCCTGAAACCTGCTCATGCCCCCACAAGGGGCCATGGATCTCCCTTTGAGAACCAGTGCACTAGAGCATCTTTCCTCCCTATCAGTCATGGGGTTACTATTACTGACAGTTTACAGGTTGGACCTCCATGGTCCAGTACCTTTGGGACCTGACCAATCCCAAATGAGGGGATTTGCTGGACCAGGGGAGGTCCCTCCCCTCATGGCCCATGCTGAACTGCTGCCCCTTGCTGGGGCTTCAGCCTGGCCCCACTGCTGCCTTGCTGGATGTGGCTCCCTGAGCTGACACTCTCTAGCTGTCCCTGGCCCTGCTGCTGCTGGGGCCGTAGCTCCCTGGCTGCCACCACGGCCGGAACTGCCCGTCGGGGTTGGAGCTCCCTGGCTGCTACCAGGGCCAGAGGCTGGGTGGGGCTGGGGCTGGGGCTGGAGCTCTATGGACACTGCCAGCCCCCCCCTGCTACTGCCCAGCCATTGGGGCCAGAACTCCCTGATGCGGCACCCACCCCTTTCCCTGCTCAACTACCGTGCTCCTGCCCTGCGGCCAGACCTCCCTGTACCTGGGCTCTGTGGTCCAGACACATCTGTGGTCCTGCCGGAGCATGGATGTTGCTGGATCAGAGAGTCTCGGTTAAGGGAGGTACAACCTGTATTTCTTTTTTGTAATATATGCAAACCCTTTGTTTTTGCTTTCACCCTGTATAAAGGTCGGCATTTCCATTTGCAAAGTTGCAGGGCTCTGGTGGAAAGCAATATTGTTCCATTAATTACTTTCCCCTGTGGTTTCACTGATAGTGAGATGAATCAGTACAGGACTGTAGTACAGAAAAAAGCATTGGGTCCCCTTTGTAGTGTCTGAGCAGCTAGCTAAGTAGTCGTCCTCAAACTGTTTGACATTCTAAGCCTCATTTTGTGTGTGATCCCTTCTTAATTTCTCTGAATGTCTTTTGTTATTTGTAAAAGTTAACTGATGTGTTTAGATAAATATTTTTTCAGACTATTGTTGGTTCATAAACTCTTTGCAAATTGTTCACTACCACTATTAATTATTCACGCACTACCACTATTAATTATTCACAATTCCCAATAAGTGATTGGCCATCTGATGTTGTTTCCTTACCATGATTTGAAGCTTTTTGGCTGGAGACTAGCAAATAACCAATAATCATGAGAAATTCAATTCAAATTCATAAAGCTTTGGGGTGTCACAAATATTACCATGAAAAACAGTGATCTTCTGATTATTAATAAATACTGGGTGCTATCGCTCTCTGAGTTATAATTAATCAAATTCAATTAGATCACATGTGAATTTGTTCCTGAATCTGTTTCTTTGTTACTTGGCTATTTCTATTTCTTTTTGCTTACCTTCAAGCCCTCTTCGTATCCATAGTTGTTTTGCTACATATGCTCAGCCTAGCAAAAGGCACATAGAAAATGAGCCACAGTTGCTTATTATTTCTCTCCAGATGTGTCCAAAATAGCCAAGAAAACACATGTTTCTCTGAAAGCATCAAAAATGAATTGGGAGAGCGGGGAGAGAGAGTCGTCAGGACCGTCATCACCAAAAGCACAGGTCTAGGTCACTTGAGTTAAAGGAGTGACTCTGTCACCTGTCAGCAGCAGAAGACTCTTCTGGGAGTTTTTTGAAACAACAAGCAGAGCATCCACACTACCAAGCCCATTGTTCTGAAATAAGGGACTGGTTATTTGAAAATAATAGCTTCTGCTTGTGACGAGGAATAAGCTTATTTTGAAATAATTATTTTGGGAGTTATGATTTTGAAATGAAATAATCTGGTAGTGTAGACATCATCTTATTTGCTGAGTGATATAATTAGTGTGTTCCACTCAGATAGTTACCCTGAATGGTAATAAATTCTCCAAGTCCCCTCCTTCCTCTCTATCGATGGTTTTGTCACCTGCAGAGTTTGGTCTCTTCTTTCCTTCTCTTGCTTTTCAGTTTTGTTACCCCTGGGTTCATCGGTACCTTTGAGGCACAGCCCTGCAAGAGGGGCAATGTGGAACTGCACTCTTACAGGGGAGTTATAGTGTGGAAATCCACATAGTGGAGGAAGACTCCCTTTCCCGTTACACCCCTTTTATGGATAATAGTTTATTCCCGCTGGGCTTTGATGTCTGCGCAGAGACAAGTTCAGGACTTCTCTTCCTCCTGAACCTTTTGGGAGCTATGCACTGCCAAGCTCATATGTACTGGAGCAGTAGGGGCTGCAGCGACTTCAGTCAAGTGAGGCCCTTGCAGAGTTTGCATAAGGAGGGAAAAAAACAGATTTGTTGGGGCTTTCACCTCTGCTCCTGCACACACAGTGCAACCATGAAAGGGCAGGCTCAATCTGGCCCCAGATTAGCACTACTGTAGATCTAGCCAGTGTAGCAACTATTTCAAATTGAAAGTAATCCCGGTATTTTGCTTATCCTCTATATTCACTGTAACATCTTTGCAGTATCCACAAATATATCCTGTATGATCACTTCAAAGGCTTTCATCTGGAAGGGTAGGGTTTAGAATACGCTAGATTCTGGAACTTAATATGAGAAACGGCTGCTGTCTTTGCAAAGAGGCGTCTTTCAGGCTATTTTTACTTCAGTTGAATCACTGTAAAACTCATTTACAAAAGTCTCAAAGAGTAGGCCCTTTAGAATATGACCCTTGATCTCAGTATTCAGACAGCAAAGTTGAATCGCTCTTGATAATTTCCATGTTTTTATTTTCGTAAGTACTGCAGACTTATTGGTAAAATGTTGTTTGTTTTGATTTAAAACAGTTTAAAACTCCCTGCGAGTATTTGTAATCTCTTAATTATTCCCTTGATAATGCAGCTAAATTAAGTCCCTGAAACTGAAACGTTAGGAACATTCAAATACCACTTGTTTGGAAAAGCAAACGTGTTAGGTTGCTGCAAACAGAATAAAAATAAATTGGTAGATTTAAGTACTGTATTGGAATCTGCCTGTGAAAATAAAATTATCAGAAGGTTTAAGAACCTGAGACATGAATGGAGCTTTCTGACCAGCCATCAGAAATGTGGTACTATGCCAATAATTCATGGGACTGTCTGTTTTTTCCTTATTTTCTTTATCAATTTCATTCCACGGTATTGAGAAGAAGCTCCAGACCATTTATCTGGTGGTAAAATTCACTGTGCTTTTTGCCCTGAGTCTTATAGCTTTATTTTAGATGCAATATAATGGCCCAGAAAAGTATTTTTGTCTTGTCTTATTGCTGAAATACAGTTTGTGTCGATTCTAAGTCAATTGTAATAGAGAGAATTTTGTCCTTTTATGTTGGATGTTTCAGGGAATAGGAAGCAATTCTGTTGTAATCTGGAAGTCCTTGAGAAACGCTGGTGCTGCAGACCTTGAATGCAGAGTGACATTGATCCCAAGGTTTACAAGTGAATATATTACATATTTGTAGCACATAACCTTAATGTTATAGGGCACAAATGCCAAAGTGACTTAGGAGCCTAAGTGTATTTAAAAAATCAGTAGGACTTACGCTCCTTTTAAACTTTTCCCCCAGAGTTCTGAAGTGTATTTGTTTTGTTTTTGTTTTTTTAATTTGCTCTTTCTCTTTCTCAGCTTCCCTTTGTAGATGATGGGTACCACTTTTATCATAATGGCATCTCCAGGGCCAGGAGAAGACGCAGTCTTCAGCACAAGCTTCATTTGGAAAAAGACCCGAGGGTAAGCTTTTCCCATTGATTTGCCATCCAGCAATCATGATTTCCATGCCAGCCGACTGTGTGGTATGGGATCAGATAACTGTGAAGTCTTAACACAGGTAATTCCACACCTGACCCAAGCTCTGTGGCTGCTGTATGGAAACTGAAACAACCTAAGCCTCAATGTTAACAAGACAGTACAGCTTTGAGCTTGACTCTTCCCCCCCCCCCCCCCCTCCCCCGCTCACAGTTGAAAATGGCACTTTCTGCTAGAAATCTCACTGGCAGCCGAGGAGTTCCAGAAGCCATGTTTCAAACATAGGCAAGACCAGTTGCACATTCAGCCCCTCAGACTTCTTGACTTTTGTTCCAGCAACCCCAGGTCCCACATGCAAATGAAACATGTTGTTTTAAGAAGCAAAACCAAACCAATCAAGCAAATGTAACATTCAACTCACTGGCAGAAAGGAAAGGACATTTTCTGTAATGCAGGGATTTAGCAGCATTTTCTTTGCTTTCTCCTCTTCAGAATTTTTGCTGTTCTACAAGATCTATATTAGGCCATGGGTCACGCCAAAGAAGATAGTTGCTCTTGGCATTCACCTTATGAAAGCAAATAGATGATGAACTTATTCCCCTGCATGCCCAAATCTATTTTTGTTGGTGTGGGAAAGGAGAGTTGTACTGTTCCATTCTACCTCTGTTTGTATTGCCCTTCCCACCATCATGGTATCTGAGCATCTTTCCCAATTAATAAATAAATAAACAAGAAGAAAAAAAGTTATGTTAGCTAATACTGAGAATCTGCCTGTTGCTATGTTGGGAAACGGGATTGAAGAATTTCTAGCTCACTCTCTCTGCCGTTGCAGGAGAAGATTAAAGTAATTTTGGGCACGGATCCACCGGAAATATGGCACCCCTCCAAATTGTCATCAGCCCATCTGACAGCTGGCAATGTGTGCTGCGCCAGCCACTCTAGCTGAAACCATGCAGCTCCCAGCTGCTGGCTGCCCCTGCTTCCTTTACATCACCCTGTGTTGTGATACTGCAAGTTCAGTAAGGCATTATGGGTTCTGTGTCAGTCTCAGTCAGGTGTGCCACATGTCTATTGATATTCTGAACTACCACCGTCAGGGGTAAAGTATCTTCATGCCCATTTATTCTTGGGTTGCTTTTTCAAGACTGACAACAAAGGCACTGGCTAGACTTTGGGTATGAGTGTGATGCAGACCCCTGCCCCCTTAGGATGAAACTGAGATTCCCAAATTCGTTTCATGTAATCTACCAAAGAAGGATTGGCCAGTAACAACTTTCAGACAATACTATCCATTGCAGGATACTAACTAGTGGACAGAGAAGTGAAAGTGACCAGTTTCCCTGAACCATACAGTCCTTAAATAGCCCTTATATTAAGAACTATTTAATAAAAATACAGGAATAGGCAAATACTATATGAACAGTGTAGCTGTATGTACTGTTTATTTGTGAAATAAATAAGTGTGGAAATTAAGTGTCCCTTAAGTCATCAGTGGGTCTTCAGTGTTACAAAGGAAGACCTCCCAGTATTAGTTAATACCAGACTTGCTGTTGCACTAACTACAGCACTATTTGAACTGTTTGACTGCCTAATGTAAGTGATATGGAGATTATTTAATTGCATGTAGCTTACAGTTCAGAGCTGTTTTACTGGTGTTCAATGGAAGCAAAGAGCACTTCAGTCTCCAGCATTCTCAGTCAGGGATATTTCAAAATCAAAACATTTATTTGAATTTTTTATTTTTAATTTCCACTGTCTCCTGATTATCCAACTGATCCCTCCACTACTCACATAGCTTTAGGACCTGCTCTGCCCTACTGAATACATCCATATCCTAAAATAATTTGGAATGTCCCCCAAATGTGGCAAAGCATGGCCATGGATAAGCCAAGATATTTTGGTGCACTGTTCAGTCTCAAGAAGAACTGCTGATCTGCTTTAATTTCCAACTTGGAAATATACTCTTCCCTTTCTGGTTCTTTGCTGTCTTTCTGTGTTTGCTCAGTAGGCTCATTGACATTTCCTATATGGCCCTTCTAGCAACTTCTTTTGTAGCACCCCCACCTTTCCCAATATGTCCCCTCGTTTTTTTGTTTTTAAAGGACACTCTCTTCCAATGAAGTCGAAGCCTTTCAGCCTTCTCTTTGCTCTTAGAGTTTCTTGGCTCCTAATGAGGTGACTTTTGGTCAAAACACCATAACTTAGAGAATAGTAATTGCTAACACTCCACAGTGTTATTTCAGTACCATAATAATTCTCCCCTCATGAATGCTGAGATAATGGGTGGTGGGTCCTCGAAACTCTCATGGGAATTTAGGAAAACAGAAGTACAGATTAGTCATTTTGTATTAAATGCATTATGAGCACAAATAAAACTAGCTCTGATCACAATGATCAGAGTGGGAGCCGTCATTAAAGTTGTAGCTGTCTGTATGGGACTACAGACTCAGCACTCTATTTTTGAACTCCAAAAATAGCGTCTGCTGCCATCTGTGCACCTAAGTATAGTGACTTCTTTCTGGGCCATTTTCCCCCCCCCCAATTATTATTGAGAAATAAGTGTCAGCATTGCCATGGTTAATAAATTCAGCACATGAAACGAAGAATAAATTCTAGAGTTGTCAGCATAGCCAGAAAGTATAGTGTCTCCAAAATGCAGGATCCACTGAATCTCTGGTGAGCCACTAGGGTTAATTTTGTATTTGTGTGTCTTTCTACCAATTTTTTTTTTTTTTTTTTTGAGAAAGTGAGAAATAAAAGCTGAGTATGAGCTGAAGTGGTAATCTGAATGTGTTTTTCAGTTCGAAGAGACAGTTCCTGGCTAATTTTAATTATTAGTTGAAAACAGTGCAGATGTTCATTCAATTAATTAATGTTCTTTAATCACGGAAGTCCCTTGAGAAACCATGTCAGTTCTGCAAGTGTCCTGGGAGACAGGCATCCGAATGCTTCTGCAAAGAGGTTACTGTATAATCTTCCATATGCCACACATGCAACTGTTGGAGCTGGAACTAAGGTTGCTGGAGGTGCTGCTGTAGCCCCTGCCTTGAAGAGGTTTCCATCATGTACTAGGTTTATAGTTTAGGTCACTGGCTCTCAGCACTCCCACCATACAAATTGTTTCAGCCTCCCTGCATGCAACAAGATGTCTTTCAACTTCTTGAAAATGGCCAGTTGTGCAAAATGTTCTGTACATGTGGTGCCAAAATAATTCTGAGATGTGCCAAATGTGTTCAGAATGTATGAGACAAAAATCAATACTGTTGAGAGAGCTGGGTTCAAATGTATGCTAACATGCCTTTATAGAGTTCCAGCAGGAACTGTAGTGCTGGGGGGGGGGGGGGGGCTTAGTAACCTCTAATAATGATAGAACCCTGTTGAGAAGAAACAGGCTGGGCTAGGATAAAGCCAGGAAGCAACATGGGATTGTAGTGAGGGAGCTTGTAGCTACTCTCTGGACAGTAGATTGGGAAGGAAGGAAGGAAAACAAGGTGGAGAGGGTGTAGGAAAAGGATCAGGGAGAAGACAGCAAGGTTTAAGGCGGTGCAGACCGGGGTTGCTGTTTAGAGGGTCCTTGAGCTTGAACCCAGAGTAAAGAGTGTGGTTAAGGTTTCCATCCCAGCCACTGGAGAAGTGGCACTGGTTTGAGCAGGGAAGGAAGACTGCCATTTTGGAGAAAGAGACTTTGATACCTCACAAGAGGCAAACACGTGATCTGGCTGGAGGGTCAAGCAATAAAGACAAGAGCACCCTGAGTTGCACAGAGAGAGTAGGGGGAGGAGGGGCAGTAAGCAGTAGAAGTGCGTGTTGGACCTGGAAAGAGCTAATCCCCAGAATGGCCGTAGCAATGGGTGGACCCTGAGACAACTCCCCATGCCCAATCCTTTCTTCTATGCTAAAATAACAGTGATGGATAAATCAGTGGTTATAGGTTATAAGCTGTGCCAATCATATGGTTCAGCCCTGTATCCTGAACCCTTAACTCTGATGATCACAGAATGCACTTCTGTTGGTGTTGCTGGGGAAAGTTTCAAAAGCCCTGCATGGTTTTACAATCTTCCTCACTGCTGTCTACAGTGATGTCTGTAGGGTGAAGAAGCTGTGGCTATCTGGCACTGCACCCATTCCCGGGCAGTTTTGGGGCCAGGATTACAGGGTAATGAAGCAAAAGCAGCGGTGGCAGATGATTTGTTTGAATAGACAGGCTCTTAAAGAGTACATCAGCTTGCTGATGCAAGGACTGGAGCTCAGCTGTGGTGGTTGTTAAAATCACAGTAGTGTTCGGGATGGTGGTGTGAGTGGGAGGCAAACAACGAAGATTGGGGTATTTATCAGTCATGTGGGAAGACAGGGAAGCGCAACAATTTCAGTGAAACTAAAAAGCATCAGTAGCTTCATCCTTCCCTCCCCCAAAATTGTTTTTATTGTTTTGTTTGTTAGGGGTACTAACCTCCTGCAGTAGAGCAGGAAAGTGCTAGTTGATTGCAGAGTAGAGACTGTGTCAAGACAGAGCCCTTCCCAGCCTGATAGCTGCGAGTAAACAATGGCATTTCTTTCCTTCATGCGTATTATAACATCTTAAAAGAGAGCTCAGAATCCAGCCTCCTGCTGGAAGGCATTAAAGTATTGTTAACAAATGTTTTGAATACACAGCTCTTAGTTCACCTTTAATTTTTTTTTTTAAGTTTTTTGCCTTTGTTGGTGATATGTAGTGCCTCTCATATAAGGATGGTATGTAGTACCTCTTGTATAAGGATGAGGAGTTGCAACTCAATTTGTAAAACCTATTTGATCTCTCCAAGATTGCTTTGTTTTCTTTCAAATTTTAAATGAAGACATTTCCCTCCCACACAGTCTCTCCTTTCAGGGAGCTGCCTACATTAATGCCACTCAAGAAAGAGGCTTTAATATAGGGAGGGGATTTGGTTCTGTCTTCACATGTATACACACATTCAATTTTGAGTACGGTGCTTTGATGCTATCGCAATGAGTGCATTAAAAAGACGCATCCAGAGGAATAGCCACCTACCAGTGGTCACTCTAAATGTCGTATGGAATGGGTTGGAAAGTCAGACTTAAAGGGTAAACGTGTAAGGGCTTTGTCAATAGCAGAAGGCGAACACCATGGAAGGTTTATGGGGCTTGTTCCATGATTTTTTATTGTATTTTAGGTATACCCTGAGTCAGAGATGCCCAACTGTTTTTCGGGAGACCTATTTGGGTGGATTGACACTTGGGTGCCCACATATCCTACATGCATGCTACTTTGTGCTAGGCCCCAGGGAAATTGTCATGTTCTCTCTTTGGTCCTTGCATTTTTGTCTCTTTGTGTTTTTCTGTGGGATTGTAATCCTCATTCCCACAATTCTCCAGAAAGCTGCATGACACCTAAGGGCAGGGGCGTAGGCGCCAACTTCCCCTCCAGTGCGGAGGGAGGGGTGCTCAACTCCTGCTCAGCCCTAGGCCGTGCCCTCACTCCATCCCTTTCCTTAGGCCCTTCCTGCCCCAGCTCCGCCTCAATTCCACTGCTTCTCCTAAGCCCCTCCCTGCCCCATTTCTGCTTCTGCCCCATCTCCATTCTACCTTTCCTTCAAGCCCCCACCCCATCTCCACCCCTGAGCATGTCCCATCCCTGCTCCTCCCTCTCCCTCCTGGAGCTACTTAAATGCTGTAAATCAGCTTTTGTAGCACTCTTGCTGCCTTGGCGGCTTCACTACAGTGGTACCCAAGTGAGTGTCAGTCAGGCTAGAGTGGGATGTCTGCGTGAGCTGCTGTTACACTCTGTCACTTCAGTGTAGACGTACCCTGAGTCTGAGACCCTGCGTGTCCAAAGTATTTCTGTGGTCAACTGCATTTGAGGAATGAAGGCAGACAGCTGTCAAAGAAAGATCTGCCACTGGGCCCACAGCAGCACTTTTGCAGTGGGAGATCAGAGTGGCTCTTTGTTCACATTACTTTTCAGGTCCCTGTGGCTCCTCTCCTATTCTGCACACACAGACCTGTTGGCCATTTCTCTCAAGGGGCCAGGTCCCCATGCTGGGAAGCGCAGGGTTAAGTGCACATCCTAAGCCAATTGAAATAAATGGAAAGACTCCCATTAATTTCAGTGGGTTTTGAACCAGGCTCTTAGTGCACTTTGCAAAGTGTAAGGACCTAACAGTGGGCACGATGCACTGCAAAAGCAGCTTCCCAAAAGCTATACTGGGCTTACTGCTCTCATGGACAATTGCATAGAGCAACGGGCAGCTGCATTAAAATAACGTATTCAGGCACTCTCCTGGGGTGCAAATATTTAACTGACCCATTATCAGAACTCAGTGTTTATTATTATACATTGCATTTATTTGTGTATATAAAATAGGCGAGAAATGTTCATTTTAATAGATGTCTTGGAGGCTGAGATTAAACCACCTGTTCCTGTCCCAAGACAGGAATCATTGTAATTGATCATGCTTACTAAAAACACATCTCAGAAGCAGAAAGATGTTGGCCAGTTTGAAAAGGCTTACAGAATAGCAGCGAAGAGTATTTCAACTGTAGTCTGATGGCAAAGTGAAAAACATTGGAAGGTTAATGAGAAATAATCATTTCATATTTCTGTGTAAGAAACAGTGTAGAATGTGAATTTATGGCAAAATTGTCAAACTTAAGTATCTAGCATTCAGACATCTTAAAGAAGTGGCTGGATTTCCCCCAGGTATGGAGAATTCACCACCTCATTCAAGTCTGTTAGAAATTGGTGTGCCAAATGCACACACATCACCCATTCTTTGCACAGTCTGTCTTTCTTGCACCCCTTTGTGTCAGCAGTGTATTTTATAGGACTGTTTGTGATGGGGCTTCCCTTATATTTTAAATTCAGAAGTGATCAACATGATCTTTCTTTGCATAAAAATGTCACGAGGTGGATTATGCCTTGCACGTCTATGAATCTAAGATCTGCTGGTAGTCTTCTTCAGTTACAAAAGCAAACAGCCATAAAATATCCCATAACTGCTGGTACATTTAACAATGACTAACTATGTAAAATGTATTGCCCCTGTTATAAAACTTTCTGTGACAAAGCTGGCTTCAGTAGAAGTCCCCTGATAGCAACCTCATGGCTCACAACTCAGACCTGGAACAGCCCCAGTTTTGCAAAAATCAAAACATTAACACTCTTAAACTTAAAAAGCTGGCATATTTAGAACACCTTCACAGCATTACATTAGAAATTAAACAGAAATTAATATGATTGAATGTAAAATCTTGCCTTTTTTGTATCTGCACAGATGCTGTATTGTGCTGAAAACAATAGACTTTTAAAGTACAAAATGAAATGTATTTATTGTTTTATCATCCTTAGTCCAAGTCCTGCTTTGGCCTATATAGGACACAATTGCATGAGGAGATTGTGTGGTTGTTAAATCTTCTTGGCTATGATGGAGTTTTAAAACATCTTTCACAAGCCATGGTGCTATCTGCAGCCCCATAAAACTAAAATGTAATACAGCTGGGGTCTGAGATACCTAAAACAACATGAAGCAATCTTAAATAAAAGCTTTAAAAAGTCTACTGAGGCTGCTGGGAAAGGTAGTAGCTTCATCCTTAGTTGACCATATGGACCACAAATACCACACGGAACCTCACAAGTCATCTAGAGCAACTGACAACGTATAAGGGAAAAGGCAAGCAAAAAAGCCTATGCATACTTGAATGAGTTGGGGATTCATGGGGCAGATAAAGTTTTACTGTTTACTCTGTGTGTGGTGCCAAGAAACCCTCTATACCTTTGTACTAGGTGAAGATGGATGGATTGGAAAACAGTTTTTTTTACCCACCAGATACTGTATATGGAAAATAGGTTTGTTTTAGAAAAAAGAGGCTTTTGCATAGTCAATAAATATATCGATATGCAAATATCAATCTGCTCCCAGTGATTCTATCTGTATTTTTTGCTTTCTGCTTACCGGTATTTTTTGCCACCCTGGCTTCATGAGCTTCCCTATGATGGTGCACCCGATGATGTATTTCACCAGCTCCTGCAATCCAGCCGGAGTACTAGAAGCTAGAGGGTGACATGTTGGAGAAAGGAGGTGTATCCTTTACTTCTTTGCTCAGTGTGCTGTGCCTGTCTAAGGATTAGCTCGCACCACAGCCTTCTCCTTTCTCCATAAGTGTTCTGTTTATTGTTTATGTAATTTTTCCTTTGGATTTGGCAGGTGCAGTAAATGCTTCACCATGGATGTGACCATTGGTTATGCAAAGTGACTCTTGAACATGTTCCAAGAAGCTGTCTGGCTCTGGGATAAAAACCTAAAACTCGTTGATTGCAGTGTTGTTGTGTATGGTGCATCTTGGTTCTAGAATATGAAAGCAGTAGTTCAACTTCTGTTGGCGAAAGACAAAGTTTTTGATCTTCTTCACACCCAGAAGATAAAAGTCTTGCTATACTTGCAGCCCAAGCCAGACCTGTGGTGGGATAAAAGAAGGGAGCTTGACTCAGTTCAGGGCTGACTGGCCTAGAGGCAGGAGCTGATTGCCTCCCTGTCTGAAAGGCTGGAGCACTGGCCTGCTAGCCAGGTTAGCCATCTGGAAGTAAGCTCTGGTTTCCCAATCAAGGGAGACTGTGGAAGAACCTCCCACCAAGGGAGGTGACTGAGTGAAGCCCAGAGACATCAGGGACGTTCCCTCACCAGCTTGTGGCTGCTCTGCCCCAAGTAGCCACATCAAGGCCCTATTTGGACCCTAGAGGCCCTATTTGGACTAGAGAGGCCACACCGCAAACTGAATGGACTGATAGGAAACAGTAGTCCAGGACAGCCGATTCTGACTCTCTTCTGGGAAGGATTCCAACTGTCTTGATTCAACCTCTAGTCCCCTGAGCTAGGATCCAGCACAGAGAGAGGGCCTGGGTCCTCCTCTCACATCTTACCTCCTTCCCCGCAGCCTTAAAGACTGAGGCCCTTCAGCCTGTAGGGGACTGAGAGCCAGTCACCCTGTTAAGCCATGGTCACCCAAACCCTGTTACTAGAGGTTTATTTTAAGTATTAGTCCCAGAGGTTTGCTATTCTTTCTTGAATTGTGGGTGCAGTGTTTGGCCTTGAGTCACTAGCCAGTTTTCCAAAACCATGGAATCCATATTAATAAACAGGACAAAAAGTCCTTCCCATTTTCTGATTTTTGTGTGTGTGTGTAATTATGAAGTAAACTCATGTTCCAGGTTGGGATACTGACAGACTTCCCTAATTAAGACTATTTAATACAGAGTATGAAACACAATTTAATTGTGGTGGCAGATGGATAGCATCATGCATATGCAGAGTTTGTTGCGCCTATAAATTTTATAGCACTGCATGACACATTGAGAGAGCACTGGCATAATCTTTTTAAAAAGGAAATGAAACATTAAATAATAAGGGTCTTCGTTTAAGTAGTTTTAATAAGTAATGAGCAAGCAAAGCAATCAGATTAGTGGCTATGTCTCTTTTTTCCTATATATAAAAGCCACACACCATTGAATAAAATATGATGTTAGCTGTTTTCATCAAACAAGAACTGAAGTATTTTTCTCAGCTGTCAGGTTGCAGTGTACAGTGTATTCTGCAGGAAGCAAGTAATATTTCCCTTATGAGTGGTGCACTGTTTCATCCATACTGTCTTTCTAGGGCAGGTTCTTTTGCGCTTCATCTGCTCCTTGTGCGTGTTGGCTTTTAGGGGAGTGTTCCAGCATATGGAGCTCAGCCTGAGTATTGGGGTTAGAGCTTTGTTAGATTTACTTCACGTAATGGGTTCACAACTCACCTCTGCAGTGCCTCTTGCTGGTCAAACTGGGAATTAGCTCCGACTTGCAGCAGGTCACACTCTTTTGGCTGGTGTCTCACCCATCATTGCTCTGCACTCTCTCCACCTTCTGGCTCTGGACTCGCATCACTCCCAGGACCATAGCATCCTCTTCAGGACACTGCCCTCTGGCAGTGCCCATCACTATGATCTCTCATCCCCTGGCCATTTCCCTGTGATCCCTTACTCCCTGCCAGTGGCCTTGATATAAGGGTCAAGAAGGTGCATCAGGCTGGAGACTCCCTCTGTAGCTGCTGCCTAGCGCTGCTCTATCGAAGGTGCTTCTCCTTTGCTGGGAGCCAGTCCTGCACCCTCGCTGGTCACAGAACCCAACTGCCTTCTGCTCTTCTGAGCAACCCCTCATATCAGGGCTACTCCAGCAAGCTGCCTTCACATTGGCTCCCTCTCTCTGATTGGGCAGAGCTCTGCAGAGGCTCCCTTGAGCCTGTTTTAACCTCTTCTGGCCAGAGTGGAGCAGCTGCCCCACTGCACTTCGTTTTGAGCATCTTTTATTTCTCTTTATAGCTCTGTACAGAGCCTCCTTTCAAGACTTTTATTCCTGGCATATAATTTAGTCAGCGAGTGTTCTAAGAAAGATTTTTGTTGGAAAAAAAATTCTATTTTTGTTGGAAAAAAATGCTATATAGCACTAGAAAAATAGAATTCTGTATCGAGCAGGACACACACACCAAAAGGAGATACCAAACTCTTTACTTTTACAAACCATTGGTAAATTTTGGTGTGGTTCTGAGCATGAAAGATGGTTGCTTCTTCATCTGTTCATAGGATATCAGTTCTGAACTTGGGTAATTATTAAATTTTAATAATTATCCAAGTTCCGAACCGTTATCCCGTGAAAATAAGAAGATGCAATAGTCACAGTTTTATGTAAAGGCTGTGAACTAATCAGAATCAGTATGTGAAAGGGCAAAAATATAACCTTCACATCCAATTTGGAGGAAGAAAGGTCACATTTGACAGGACAAAAATGTCACTATTATGCAGTATGTCAGCTTGAGTCATCTGATATGTGTCATTGCAAATAAGGGAAATGAGATGGAGATAAAAATCAAGGTTGAATGGAATGCTTTGGTGACTGTGCCATGTCACTGGCCTTGGCATCTTGATTCTGCTGGCACGGATCGGGTGGACTAGAAATACTGTTACACATTGGAGATTGAGCAGAAATCAAACTGTTTCATCCATGCTGTCTTTCTAGGGCAGGTTCTTTTGCGCTTCATCTGCTCCTTGTGCATGTTGGCTTTTAGGGGAGTGTTCCAGCATATGGAGCTCAGCCTGAGTATTGGGGTTAGAGCTTTGTTAGATTTACTTCACGTAATGGGTTCACAACTCACCACTGCAGTGCATCTTGCTGGTCAAACTGGGAATTAGCTCCGACTTGCAGCAGGTCACACTCTTTTGGCTGGTGTCTCACCCATCACAGGGTTTTGCATGTTTGGGATCATGACTAAAGAAAGAAGGATAAAGAAGAGAGGAGGATAATCCTGCAGATGTTGTAGTTATAACAACAAAATTATAATTATGCAGGGTGGAGTGTTGGTATACATTGCACAAAAGCACCTTCTTTTTTCACTATCACCTCTGCACTCTTTCCTCACACTAGGATTCTCTCATTATAGGAATCTTTTTCACAACATGCTTTTCTGGGGCAGCCCGGTTCAATTTGCCAGGTCAAGTGGCAGCAGCCCTAAGAACTCTGACTCAGTGGGCTTTGGAAATGAGAGTCTTTTCACTGATTCCCATGCAGTGTGGATTAGCCATTGGCCTGTGAGCAGCCATGTTACAACTGATTAGCTGTGTCTCACTCTCTTCATCTAGTCTCAGAGAGGTAGCCATGTTAGGGTCTGAAAGCTCATCACCTAATAAACTATCTTGTTAGTCTTTAAAGTGCTACATAACTGCTTTTTTTTGTTTTCTCTTCATCTAGTAAGTATTCTAGTATGTAGTTTACCTCTCTTGCTACTTTGGGACTTTGTACAAGCAAATTGGATGTCACCGGGAATGAACTTCTTTCAAAAGAAACTTCTTTCAGCTTGTCAATATATTGTACAAATGCCAGTTTCTACATTAAGTGTGCAAAGAGAGCACATTTTGAAAAAGGAGGCCTTGATGTGTTTGTGAAATGACTGTTCTTTCCCCTTTAAAGGTTCTTTCCCCCATATTTATAAAGTTTCATTCAGTTATAAATATGTCTCTTTGCCTGGGTTTGGAATAAAAGTCTATTTATGGAAACTTAATTAGTCTTTATTAGTTCATAATACATGTTAGCTGGGGCTGACATTCACAAAGAATAGTAATAGGTGCACTTGCAACGTTACAGTACTACACACAAAGCACTCCTTACAAGGTTCATACTGGGATTCAAAACTAAACAAAACACACACACACAGGCAGAACACAATTCAGCAACTCACATTACTGTTGCTCTGTATTATGAAGTACACAGCAGGCAGCTATAACCATTAGGATTTTTTTTTAACTGGGGTCTAATCACATGAGTAGACAGCAACAGTACCCTTTCAAATGGCCAAAATCACATTTAAATGTCATTCTGCACCTGCTGAGCCTGCAATTGAAGCACTGCTTACTCCATCGAGGTGGCCAGTGTACAGCTTCAAGTGCCAGGGGAGAAAGGGGTAGGCTGGGTCTTAAAGATGTGCATATCATGCACCTTTCCTGACCTGCCTCCCTTGATGTCAGTAAATATTCCTGGGGAGCTACCAGTGTTTGCAGTACAATAGAAAAGGAGCCCTTCCTGTAGATATACTCTGTGGCAAGGTGATCTGGTGGCAAAATAGGGGTATAAATGCCATTTATTGTCTGCTTCCGCCCCCCCCCCCAGTTTAGGATCCAATTTCTGTGAAACTGTCCACTGAGTCCTGCACATTTCCCAAAGTCATGGTCTTTCATAACAGGAAACATTTAATATCCCTGCTCAGTTGCATCACAGCAACCTGCCCCTCTGTCATGGATTTCACACCTCCAAATTGATTCCTGACTGATCAGAACTAAGCTGAGGTTGCAAGTCTCTGCACAGTGATTGCCAATCACTTCTCCACTGTCAGCGCAGCTCTCATTTTGGTGTTGCTTCACTATGGGGGCTGGGTAAACTTTTCCCACATGCCAAGAAATGTGGCTTTATTGTATCTGAAAGTTCTGCAGCCACTGCTTGTCATGCTATACCTACATAAAGATGTGATCTCACCACTTGGCGCTTGTTTCTTGGGCCCAGAACTGGCACTCCACTGTCTGCACTCTTTGGGAATGCCAATGACTTTGAATTATTCCTTTTCATGTCCCACAGCAAGCTAGCCTCAAAGGAATCACTGCATCAATGGGGCATTGAAACCATGTTCCCAGTCAGCCCTGTGCAACCTGTTTGCCCACATTGAAACTCTTTCTAAAACACCCTGTCCTAGATAGTGGCAAGTTGCATAATGAGGGGTCTCCTTTTTGCATTGAGGCAAGTGCTGCTAGTAAGGACATATGCTGCCGACACAAGCAGTATAATGTGAACATGCAAAAGCAACTTAATTACTATGGTGACTAGATGTCAATGTAACTTAGATCCACATGATTTTGTAGTGTAGACTTGCCTCAGATTACTCTACTCTCCAACAGAGGTAGTAGGTTATTAAAAATTCTACAAAAGGGGCAGCTGTACCCAGTATTTGCATTCACCGGATTATAATTTATCACCTTTTCTGTGACAATATTCCCTAGTTACCTCAGCACTCAGCTGCACTAAACTAAGTTTAGTGCAGTTCATGCTGCTGAAATTGACAGTCATTTTTCACATACACTCTGACTACACTTGCATATCATAATGGCAGAATCCATAGTGTTTCAAATTCAAGTGAATGCATGTCACGAATCACATTTGCATGCACGGATTGGCCACTACTGTTCTTTGAGGGTGCGTCTACACTGCACCCTTAGCAAATTGCATAGCTTATTGCAAGTTAATTTTGAAATAGCTTATTTAATAATTTGGTGCGGTCTACACAGCGCTAAATTCAAAATAAACTGCTATTCCAGAATGTCCCTTAATCCTCATGGAATGAGGTTTACAGGGATGTCGGAATAGCCAGCCCATTATATTTTGAAGTAACGGGTTTGTTCAAAAGACACGGAATAGCTATTTCAGGATACCGGAAGTATCCCGAAATAGTGCTGCAGTATATATGTACCCAAACAGAGCCCAGAATTATGTGTGCGCCATAGAATTCCTTTCCTAAGTCCTCATGTCTACCTTTAGAATTTTACGTTACACCAAGTTAGTCAGTTAATGTCTATTACATAAGAAAAGATGTTACAAAATTACATTTGAGAATGAGAACGTCTCCCAATTTGGAAAGGATTCATATTTATTTTGGCCAATCTCTAATTCTACGAGACAGCATGGTATAGTGAAGAACAGTAAAACTGTTTTACAGTCTTTTAAAATAATTAGAACTAGATTAGGTAAAATGGATTGCAGGCAGAAAATATTTATATTAACTGGGGAAAAATGGCAACCAATAGTGTTTGCTGCCCTACATACCTTAGAAAATAGTACAATAGATTTAGGACAATTTATTCCTCCTCTTCCTTGACTTTATTTAGTAAGCAATTAAAGTGACTTATATTGAATACAGATATAAAATAATTCATTATATACACACACACACACACAAAATATTTTACATATTTTACGAATTTGCTTGTTTAAAAATTGAAGAATTTTGTAAAATGAATTTCAGATTGATTGATTGAATTCTATTCCCCTTCACTATTGCTGAAAGTATTTTATATTTGGAATGTTTTTGTACAGTGTGATTGGTCCCCTAAGTCACATAATATTACTTCTGATTCTGGATTGGCTGGCATACAAATCCATAAAGCTTTTAATAACTATGCCAACAGTTCTCTCATGAATAGATGCAACAAAATGTTCATACACCATTTTCTTTGCAGAAAGCAAATAGAAGTCTTAGGAATGCAGTCCAAATGAATTCAAGGTTATATATTCTAGCAAATGTTTTGAAATACTTTTCTGAAATACTTGGTCACTTCTGCATTCTCCATAAGAAGATGGCTGCCTCCAACAGTAGGCTCAGAATGGCAACTAATAGTTACAAACATGAATAGATATATTTCACAGGTTATCTAAGATGACAAATGCTTCTTGCCTTGTGAACTTTTGTACTGTTTACAGATCAGGTCTCCATAGGAAAATCAGTATGAAATTATTCCCTAGTAGGTATCCTAAAAACTCTGTGGGAAAAGATTTAGTTCTAGTTAACAATTAATATTGCAGTCTAATCTACTTGCACGAAGTGGAAACTAAATAGGCACATTGCTTTAAGTAATTGCTTTATATTTTGTATTGGTGCCAAACTGCAGACTGAATGTTGAAAAAAAATACATTAATAATCACAGGTACAGTTAATTTAATCTTTCATTCATATAGTCTCTCTCCGTGTACTCTGTCTCTGTTTCTTCTGAGTATTATTCCTTGGTAAAGAAAAAAATGTGCGATAGTATGTGCTTCAGCTGTTGCAAATCTGAAATCTCCACAGAGTAGACCATTGCCAGATTTAATCAGGTCTTCTATGCTACAGGTCTTGAAACAAAATTGCTAAGCTGATTATTGCTTGTCTACAGCTTTATGTAATGCTGCAGTGTTGTTCTGAATATTAACAATTGGTTTTTCTCCTGCCTTCTCCCCTCAGTTCTGCTTATTTTTTTTAGAAAAAGCCCCAAACTAATTTTTTCCTTTCATTTTTCTACTACCAGTCCAGACTGGTAGGCTATATAGATGTTTCTCAAGAACTTCAGAAAGAAAACAAACTGATGTGTTCAATGGATGTCATGCATTTGTTTCAGAACTGATGTTCTGAAGTTCAGTGATTTGTTACATTTGGTACCTATCCACCTGGATTTCACCATCCAGCAGACTTTATGGGCCAAATCCTCTAGTCATTCCATGTTACTTTGTTGACTTCCATAGAGTTAAAAAACAACGAATGATCCTGTAGCACCTTAGAGACTAACAAAAAATATCTCTAAGGTGCTACAGGACCATTTGTTGTTTAAGTTTTTTTTTCAGTTACAGACTAACATGGCTATCCCTCTAAGACTTTCATAGAGGTGTGCTAGTTTTCACCAACTAAGAGTCTAGCCCATTGGACCAAACTCATCCCTGTTGCAACTCCACTGAAGTCAGCATAGTTACATAGGAAATGAAATTATTCCCATGTAATAGACCATCACTAGTTCTAGCTGTGGCTGGACATGTGTCCAGTCAATGTGAGAACTTGCACATATTTCCTGATTTAATGTCTGCAAAATGTATTATAGATGTAAATTACTATAAATGTTACATTATTGTTGTTATTTATTAATTATCATATTATTTCCTAGCACAGAGCAAGTGAATCCATTTCCTTTAATTTAACAGTCAGCCTTTTGTATTTTGATGATTGTGATCTTGCAGGATAACAAGCAATCTCTGATGGGGTTTTGGATAAGAGATCTGTTCCTCTATCCTGAGAGATGATGGTGTAATTGAATACAGCTTTTTCATTTCTGAGCAGCACCTCCTGGGAAAATACCTCCGGAAATCAATTTTATTTCTTTGTGAACCAGAGCTTTTATTAGAAGAATTTCTTTGTTCGCTATAGGAAAATGCCTTTTGTTTTGGGGCTTCTCCCCTTCTGAAGGAGGGGCACTTGTTGGCTGAGTCATTAACAATCTAGATTTCAGAGCTGGTCCTATGTGTGTGTATATATAGAATTACTCACAGTACAATTTAGATTGTAATCTTCTGTATCCCCTCCATTCTCTAAACTGGGGTCCTTTTTTGCACTACTTTGTTCTAAGAGTAACTACTTCTGGCTTGCTTCTGGCATGTAAATTACTCCCAGCTAAATTATAGGAATGCTCTGAACCAATCACTCCTGAATTATATTGCAGAAAAACATCAACAAATTCCCAGCCCCAGACTTGTCTCCAGAAACATGCATCTTGTACTGCTCAGTAACCTTCCTGGACAATACCAGCTCATAAAATGTCCGTTATTTCAGAAATGGAAAATGATGTGCACAAATCTTGTTATCTCAAATGGAGCTTCCCAGATATTTCAAACCAAACACAAGGATGTAGATAAAATAATAAAACAAATTTATTAACTTGGAAGGAAAGATTTTTAAATGTTTACAAGTAATGAGGCATAAAAGTCAGAATTGGTTACAGAGGAAGACAAGGTAAAACACAAATCAATATCTAACTTAACAAGCGAAGCGAATTTAAAGTGAAAAGATTTCTCTCAGCACATGCTTACAGCAGTTTGACTGGATACCTTTAGCCAGGTCCTCTCCATTATTTCACTGATGCTATCTTTGTCTTTTCAAACATTGGTGATGCCATGAATAAAGATGAGGGGAAAGGGATGATGATTTAGGGTGTCTCTTCCTCATTTTTGTAGCTTTTCCTCCTCTTTGAGAATCATCTCCAGCTGGGATTTAGGTAACAGCCAGTCTGTTTACATGGGAACTTGCAGCTGCTCCATTGCCAAGATATAAATTTCTTGCTCTCACACTTCTTCCCACCAAAGAAAGGCTACTTAACTGAAAGATAGTACATTTGATTTTGTTGATAACTGGTTAGGCTTCAGTTTGCCTTTTGACTCTGGTTTGGAGCTGTTTTTCCAGACCTGGAATATATTTTATAGAGTACCGTTATATAACTTTACATAAATGTTGCCACACATGATTACCAGGACAATAAGCTCAGCATATTCTGAGTTTTCAAA
This sequence comes from Pelochelys cantorii, assembly GCA_032595735.1. Taxonomy (NCBI): domain Eukaryota; kingdom Metazoa; phylum Chordata; order Testudines; family Trionychidae; genus Pelochelys; species Pelochelys cantorii. Next base: position 182,316,402 of record CM064328.1, read on the forward strand.
TGATACCTTATGAGACATACTTTGTACAAGACTATGAAAAAATTTGTACAAAGTGTGATCATAAGGATTCAGACTGTATGTAAAAATCACCTCTGGAGATCTTTCTCCATCTCAGGGAGACACATTCTATAGGATATTGAAAAAATAATTAAAATTGTCATATTGATGAACCAATTTTTTTCTCAGGAAAATGTTAATTTTGACTGAATTTTTCAGTTTTGTCATGAACAGACTGAAATAATAATGTCACTGGAAAACAAAATAAGTTTTTAAAATTCTGACATGCTGATTTTAAAACACGTTGTGTTGTTAAAACACCATGACATGTTTAGTCACATTGAATCATTCCACTTACCTCGAAACTCTAAATTTTCCATTTCAATATTTCCAGTTTGAGACTTTTTGGAATGTGCTGTTTAAAATTGTCAATATTTTGACTTTGTTCTGATTTGGAATGGAAAGTAATTTTAAATTGTTGAAGTTTTCTGCAACAAGAAAATTTAGTTCCAAGTTTCTATTTTTTTATCCCAATCCCCAATGCATAGCTAGTGCAAAAATGAGGCGATAAATGACAGAGAACTTTTTGGGAAGAATTCTTAACTGTACATTAGCAAGATTTCAGCCTCCTCATACTACTAGTAGGGATGGATGGCCCTCCCTTCAGCCATTCATTCGACTGAACCAGAACCTGTTTTTAAGGCTTGGGATGGGTTTGTTTAAGGGATACTTGTTCTCTCCCAGCAAGTCCCAAGCAGTCTTCTTTTAACCTGGCTTCCACTTTTCTTTCAAGTGGATTATCATGATTGGTCTCTCATATTTTCTGTAGGCCTTTGACTCTCCTTTTCATCTGAGGGCCTTTCTTTTGGAGGTCTCTGTCTCCCTTTATTGTGCCATAAGAGATTCAGCCCTGTAGTTCCATGCCATCTAAATTTTAAAATTTGTTGTAAGGACTAGTTGCTTCTCTACTGAGACAGAACCACCACTTTCAATTCTATCTTACTTTGACATTTTATGGCATCTGAGGATGAACAAGCCCCAGTGTGCAGCAGAGCTTGCAGAACCTAACAGTGTAACGAAGTCCAGAAGAAAAATGGACTGAACTAAACAATGGCTCCTAGAGAGGAAAAGAGCTTCAGAGAGTAGAAGTGAACTGCATAGCTGGAGTTCCTGAATGGAAGTTTGTAAGATGGCGGCTTGTAGGGGTTAATGAGAGGACTTGGAGGGAGGAACTGAGAGTGTGCTGCTGAGACAGAAAGTCAGATGTCATCAGCATGGTCACTCTTCTCTGTCAGGCTATTGCCTAAGATGGGTAATAAGAGACATGACAGCCGCAGGTGGTTCAAGACTAATTAGTTTTGGCTAATCATTCAATTCCTTGGTCTTTGCAAAACAAACACTTTTTGAAGTCCTTCACTTCACTAATTAGTATAGAGCCAGCAAGATCTGCTCTAAGTCAGGAGAAACTGTGCATACATTGGAATTAGTGTAGGTTTTCTCCCCAAGAATAATTTACAGAATGCTTCAGAGCTATGATTTAATAGACCTTGACAAAAGTGGGTGATTATAATTTCAGATTTAGACCATGCATTCTTCCTCTGACAGCTGTCTCCTTGATATCTCAGTTTGACTTGAGAAACGTCTCTCAGAGCCTTTATTTGAATTATTAAGGGATGGGTCAGGATATTGCCTCTCCATCAAAGCAAATTTTCTAGTTTATATTCTCAACTTGGTTAGTAACAGTTAAACTCAATAAGGTTTTGCCTTTACCAGTACAATTCCACACATGCCTTGCTTTCTTGCTAACATTTGGATCTTGTATAGAAGTTTTTATTATTACTTACCAGAGCAACATTAGTAGGGTGTGCCGACGCAGCACTTTTAGCTTGAAATAAGCTACACAATTTGCGCTATGCAAATTGTGTAGCTTATTTCATAATTTGGCCCTGTCTATACACTGCCAACTCCCTATTCTGAAATGCCCCTTAACCCTTGTGGAATGAGGGATACCAGGACATCGAAATAAGCCGCCCATTATTTCAAAATCTATTTCAAAATAATGGGCTGGTTGAATAGTCGCAAAATAGATATTTAGGGATACTTCCAGTATCCCGAAATAGCTCCGCCATGTAGCTGTACCCTTAGAAAATACCCTTTTGGCTACTTCAAAGAGTTTTGTGATTAAAATTCGATGTACTGTAGATAGAATTCATTCTCTCTTTATGACTATATAAGCCTGTGATCTTAATAGAAATGTGTGTGTGTGTGTGTGTGTGTGTGTGTGTGTGTATTTTACGTTGAGTTAGATTTGTCAGCATGGGACCCATGTATTAGGCTTCATGAATCCTAGAAACAGGAACCTACCGGTTTAGTTACACTGTAGCCCTGCTATTTGGGCTAGTTTCTTAGGCTATGTCTACACTACATGCTAAACGCGAAATAAGATACGCAATTTGCGCTACACAAATTGAGTACTTATTTCGAGTTTATTTCGAAATAGGCTATTTCCAAATTTGGTGCCATCTACACAGCACCAAATTTCAAAATTAAGTGCTATTTTGAGACATCTTTTAACCCTCGTGGAATGAGGGTTACCGGGACGCCAAAATAGAGTGCCCATTATTTCAAAAAATATTTTGAAATAATGGGTGGCTTGTGAAGACATGGGGTAGCTATTTCGGGATACCTCTGGTATCTCAAAATAGCTTTGATGTGTAGACATACACCTTTAGAGTACATCTACACAGCAGCGCTATTTCAGAATAACTAGTGTTATTCTGAAATAAAATAGTGTGCGTCTACGCTGCCAGCCTTTCAAAATAATGGTGAGCTGGAGGACTTCTTACTCTGACTTCTGTAACCCTCATTTTATGAGGAGTAAGGGAAGTTGAAGGAAGAGTGTTCTTCCTTTGACTTCCTGCTGCGTAGACAGCATCAACAGCCGAATTAAGCTATTTCTACTTAAGCTACGCAATTGACGTAGCTCAAGTTGTGTAGCTTAATTCGACTTTAGCCCTGCTGTGTAGATGTACGCTCACAGTCACACAAATGAAGAAGTTATATTGTCCTTGGATGTGGTAGCAAGCAAAGTTTATCAGGGCTATAGCCATGACCCTTATCTGATAAATTTGAAACAAAGGAGGTTTAGTACAGACAAAACATTTTCTACTAATAATTTGTTGAGCAGTGACATATGAATGGAAAACTTGTTACACCTCATTAGATGTCAGTCTAGGAGGCAATTTCTATCCATAACTGACTAAATACTACTACAAACAAAACCTAAATCAGCCCATACTGCCTTTGTTCAGTGCCCAAGGACAAAAAGTGAAATGTACCTCATGGAGAGGTAACTACTTAATTCCCCAAAATAAGGCTTACAAGGGACAGCCCTTCATGCTAAAATGAATTTTATTCAGAGGCTGACTTCACAGAAAAAAAAAGTTAGCAAACTGCTGATAGCTATCTCAGTTTAAAATCCTAAGAGAAAGATGATAATTCTTACCTAGACATAACTAGTTGAGGTAAAGCCCTGCGGGGGTGGGGGGGAGGGAGGAAGAAGGAGCATACTTAAAAAAAAAATCCAATATTAATCAAAAAATTGTCAGTGTTGAAAATTTACTGCAACCCTTGGCAAGTTGTTCCAATGGTTAATTGTCCTCACTGTCAAAAATATTATGCCTTATGGCTAATCTGAATTTGTGTGACTTCAACTTCAACCATTGGAACTTGTTAGACCCTTCTCTGCTAACCTAAAAAGCCCATTATCAAATTTTTGTTCCCTTGTGTGAGTACTTACAAACTATGATCAAGTCATCCCTGAACCTTCTCTTGGATAGGTTGAATAGATTGAGGTTCTTGAGTCCATCACTATAAGGCATGTTTTCCAATCCTTTAATCATTCTTGTGACTCTTCTCTGTACCTTTTCCCGTTTTATTAACATCCTGGACCCGGGTTTCCAGCAGTGGTCATAACAGTGCCAAATATAGGAAGAAATATTACTTCCATTTAGTAATTTTTGATTAGCTCTTTTTGCTGTGGGACATCATAACATCAACATAACTTATCATATCACCTGTGAGTTAGAAATTTAGTTGAATCAAATGAGGTACACTTTACCCAGGCACACCTCGAATGTGTAATCTTTTCTGCTGCAAACACGACTTATAGAGTAACAAATGGCTTCTGTCTTAGCAATTGAAGCTGTGTTTTTAGTGAAGGTATATATATTATTTATATTAAGAAGTACAGTGAAATAGTATAGCTATTTACATTCATTGTACAAAGTGATTTGAAACCTCACTTATTTACCTTGCAAGGTTAATACAGCAGGCACACATTATGTACATGTAACCACTGGTTACACTCAGAGAAAGAAAGGGACTAATGATTTTTCTTTTGTTTCTGGTTGCTTTTTATCTAGTAAGGAGGTAGAAAGCAGGAAAAGAACGGAGGACTTATCTCAAATCGTTATTTGTTCTGTGTTGTGTGGGTGAGAAATGGTAAACTACTTTTCAATTTGTTTTTTCTGTGTTAGAGGCTTAGATAATCTTTAATGGAAATTATTTTCTTTTGAGTGATTTACACAGAATATTTCTTTGCATTTATTTCTGTACACAGAACATTTTCAGGATTCAAAATCTGCTTTTTTTTGCTTGTGCAAATTTATAAAATCTTGAAAAGCTCCTTTGCTTAATTCTCTTTGTGTGCAACTTATTTTGTTTGTTTAGCCATGAACACGGCAGTGTGCAGCCACTTATGGAGAACCTTTGTATAATCAGGAGAATTCTGTTTGAAGGAAACTGAACAAGGAAAGCTAAGATGTAGTCAAAGGAAATTATACAAAGGACACTTTCAAGATCTCATGTAAACACAAACCTCCTGTTCCTTAGTGCATGCCTTTTTGGCAATGCTTTCAATAGAGCACTAATTTGGTCCATGAGTCTGACCTGCTTCCTCACCCTTTGCAAAATTGTGATGTGAGGTATGGCTATGCTGGGGATTAAGAAATTGTAAATTGCTGCCTACCTCTCCAGTGTCAGCTACCTGAATTGTGGGTCACAACACAGACAAGAGAGTATTCTCCCATGAGGTTCCACAGCTGGATGAGGAGTGGTCAGCTGATCCTGTCATCCCACTGCATCCACCAGCAATACTGACTTGACATGCAGAGGGAACTGGCTTTGCCAGGTAAGGGGTTAGCACTGATGACTTCTCCCTTGGTGCAAGGGGAAACCAGGGAACAAACTATGACTCAGAGTCACAGTTAGTCCCTAGTCTGCTCCTGGCACAGCACAACACAACTATGCAGTGTCTCTTACTTGATGTACTGGTAACTCCATGATCTAGACCTCTGCATATGCTGGTTTGGTTAGCTCCACTGGAAAGGAAACTTTAGTTTTCTCTGGAACTGAGGGAAATGGCTTACAGGCAATTGCCATATAAGACTGAATTTTGCTATCCCATACATCAATCTAAATCTGGAGAAGCTTCAATAAAGTCAACAGAATTACTCTGTATTGACATGCGTGCATGAGGGCAAAGCTTGAGCCATTGCACTTACCTTTCTAGCTGAAGAATTTAATTCTGAGTGACAGCAAGCCTATAAAAGGGACCTGTACTGGCTTTTTTGTAATTGACACTGTATCCATTTCACTGTGCCTCAGCCATCTTTCTTTTTCATTGCTCCTCAGTTACTTTTACACTATGCTATTAGTGCCCGTACTCCTGCAGAACTGTATTTAGAGCCAGGAATCTGGCAATGCAGTAGGCAGGTATTACCCCTGGTATAATGCATTGCGTCACTAGCACCAGGTCTGATTGTCACCATTTTTCTTCTGTGATAGCCTTCCAAGGATGGAACAACCTGCACCTGAAAGAGTGGGACACAGTACAAAATATTAGAGAGCTGATGCCGTTGTATTGCCAACAGGGACTGCTGCTCAACTAGATTATTTAGCATTGTCCAAAGACTCACTGTCATAAGGAAGATATGGTTAAGAGTCATCCTTAGACCAGTAGTTCCTAATCTTTTCAGACCCCTTTTCAATCTATTTAAAATTTTACGGACCCCTCCAAGAGGAGCGGTGGGAAGTAGTAACCAGCATGTCTCTTGGCCCGTGCTGCTTCCTCAGCTCCCACCCCCTCCGTCACCTGTCCATCCATGGAGGATACAGTGAGGGGGCTCTCATAGCCAAAGGCAGCTCCTGCCCTGGCAATTCACCCTTGGCCAGGCATGGAGCCCTGGGGGAGAAAACCAAAAGGAAAAGAAAAGTAAGGATAGGGCCCATCACAGGACTGGGAAGAGGTAGAGAGCTGGAACATAAACGGCAGCACAGCTGGTGATGGGAGGACGGATGGTGTCTCCTTGGGTATCAAGATCCCATCCCAAGGGTGGGAGGCAGTGTGCATGTGGCTGGTCGCAAATGGTGAGCCCAGGGAGAGAATTGCCTGGTGGAAAATCCCAGTCCCGCAGTGGGCCCGATGCTTACTTTTCTTTCCTTTCTTAAACGTTCCGAACACCCCCTACAGTACAATTGCGGACCACGAGGGGTCCGCGGACCACAGGTTGGGAACCACTGCTTTAGACTTATATTTGGTTCATATCATCATAAAGTTGATCATATATTTATTGTTTTGTTTCCTTACGGCTACATTACATTACTCTATACAGTAATAATAGTCTCAGCTGATCACTGTTTCCCATTACGCTGATTAATATTAGGCATTTTGAGGTTATTAAACTCCCCATGTCATTCGGAGTAGCAGGCATCTGTTTGAGGTGACCATGGAGTCATCTTTTTTTTTTTTTTTTTTTTTGTAGCAAAATAAAATCACGGGAGAAACTTTCCCTTGATACTTTCCTTCTGTACAAAACCATTACAGGTGCCTATTGTAAATAGAAGATCTGAAATTTTGACCACCATGAACTGATGTTTACCAAAACATGTGTGAGAATTCTATGAACAAAGTTATCTACTGAACTGTCATACTTGGTATTCCAAACGTTCTGTCTCCGTGGAAGTGAGCCATGAAAGGCAAGATGTGTAATGAGAGTGCTAGTTTAGAGTGTATGGAAATCTTCAACACCAAGCAAAAGCACTCTTCAGGCAGAGTTTCTCTCAGCACCTTGGGGTATATCTTTCTTTCACTGCATGTGAATAAAGCAACTCCACTAATATTAATAGGAATTATGCATGTGCACTGAGAGAAATATACTCCAAAGTCCAATTATTTTATGCTAATCACTGAACTGAAAATGTGTTCCTTCATTCCAGGCCAAAAATACAATAATAGAGCAGCAGTAGTTCAAATCTTTCCTAGCATGATCATAGTATTATAGGACTGGAAGGTTCCTTGAGAGCACATCTAGTCCAGTGCCTGCACTCATGGCAGGACTAAGTACAGGTTGTACCTCCTTTAACCAGGACTCTGTGATCCAGCAATATTCAGGGTCCTGCTGGACCATGGATGTTCCTGGACTACAGAGCCCACGTATAGGGAGGTTAGGCTGTGGGGCAGGCGTGGCAGTGGGAGCCGGCAACTCAGCTGGGAGCCCCGTGTGAAGGGGGGTGATTGAGGAGCAGCAGGGAGTTCTGGCCCCAGCAGCTGGACAGTAGCAAGGGGTCAGCAGCGGCAGCAGCAAAGCTCCAGCTGTGGAGCTCAGAGGCTAGTAGTGGCAGTTGCAAAGCTCTGGTCCTGGTAACTGCCATGGCATTCCAGCCTGGGGGGCCATGGCTGTGCAGGCAGCAGTGGAGCCAGGCTGGAGCCCTATCTGGGGGCAGCACGGATCATGTTGGGAAGGACCTCCCCTGGTCTGGCAAATCCCTTTGTTCGGGACTGGTGAGATTCTGAGGGTGCTGGACAAGGGAGGTCCAACCTGTATTATCTAGAGCATTCCTGATGGGTGTTTGTCTAACTTGCTCTTAAAAATCTCCAATGATGGAGATTCCACAACCTCCCTAGGCAACTTACTCCAGTGCTTAGCTGTCCTGGCAGTTAAGAAGTGTTTCCTAATGTCTACCCTAAATTTCCTTTGACCGTTTTATTATTTTAAGTTGAATATAAACCAACCCATTTACCCAGTAAGCATGGTTTGTAGCTGGCTTTTGGTTATGAAGAAATCTCCATGAAGCCTTTGTAACACCCATAGGTATTATTATTATTATCATCAAGATCATAATTCTGTGATTGCATCTTTTATTTGCATTGAGTGAGATAGTAACAGAGAGGCCTGAAGGTATTAAAACCCAATTATAAATCCAGCTTCCATATAAATTAATTACTGTTGGTATTAAACACGTAGGGAGATACAGCTTTCAATATTAAAAAGTCTAGGCTTTTTAATAAAGATGGTGAATGTCAGTGTCTCTTTCAAGCAGACAGGATTATACAACTAAGGATTTTTTTATTAAAGCAAAAGTTCATTCCCTTTTTCATTCACACTGTCAGAGAAGCAGATTGGACAAAAATGTTTTCATGGCAGTTAAACAATAGTCAATGATTCCTATTCATCTGCATGGTGAAGTGAAGAGCCAAATCTGCACAGAGACTGCCAGAATTCTATGAGGAAGAGAAAACAGCCATGTGCAATGGTTCACTCCTCCACATAGGGGCCTGCCCTCTATTGTATCAACTAGGAACAGATGACTCTCAAAGCAGGGTGTCCATAATATGCAAAATAGTGTCTGATTGTGGTTTTGTAGTGTCCTTCAAATTAGTCACACTGCTCCCTACACCTGTCTCTCTCTGTCCTTTCCCCAACAGCCTCTTAAAATAGTCTTTTGGGAAAGTTTGGTTTTAGATCAAAATGCAGACTTCATAAATTGATCTGGTCTCTGTTCATAACCTAGAAAAAACAGGGAAAGGGAAAAAGATGGCCAGTGCTTTGGTAGGAAAACAAATAAAAATGTCCTAACTTCCAATTGGCCAGATTGTGAGCCCCCTATGTATATTGATGAGCAGTTACATGATCACCCTCATTGACTTTGAGGATAGTCATTTGTGTGACTAACAGTGCACAAATGGGATGGAGGCATTCACACATGGTCCTATATTTGAAAGGTAATTCAAAGTGTTTTTCCGGGACTTTGTCATTTCTGAAATGGAGGTGTATACTTGGCCAGTGATTCTCAACTTTTTCCAGACTGTGATCCTGTGTGACACCCATCTAGCCATCAAGGGAACAAAAGGGGACCTACTACCTCATGGAATCTGCTAGTGTTGTGGGGATCAGTCATGACTGATAAGTTGAGAAAGAACTCATGGGCCTGACAATATCCCTTACAGACACATCCAATCAGGTTCTAAATAACCATTTTAGTTCTGATACTAGAGGTTTATTTACGCAAACTTCATTGACATTGTCATCACCATTTTCTATTTAGCTCATACTCTCTCTCTAAAAAGGCAATGGTACTGCTCTTAGCAGTTGGTGAAATGCATTCTGCTTGGTAGATCTTTTCCCAAGAAATGCAACATGGTTTTTATCCAGTAAAGTGTAATATCAGATTTTTAAAGCCATTTGTGTATGATGATGTTTCACTGCTATGGGACCTCCCACACAGAAAGCACCATCTGCTTCGGAAAGCTATAAATGTCAAAATACAGCTGAAGTAAGCTTTTACTCTCTGCCATACTGAAATAATGGAGCCTCCACCTCCTTAATATAATGCTGCTGTTATTTCTTAGGGGAGCCATACAAAAGTATATTTGTCTCCTCTAATGGGAAGCCATTTAGGCAAGGCATGAGCATTTAAAATTAAATCAAGACCACACAATGAAGGGCTATTGTGTGGTTCTTAAATGAATGAGATAATACAGCAGGGCCCTCTGCTTATTTCAGATTGTTGATTGGGGCAGTGGGGAGACAAGTCTGTGTTTTATGGGAAAAGCAGATATAGTTTTTTCAAAGAACATGTTTTTTCCAGGCAAATGATGGGCTCTTAAGAAGGCAGTCAAGTGGGGAGAATTGTGTACAGAGTTAAGTGGAAATACTGAGAGTCACGACAGTGACTTGAAGCCAGATTTAAAGCACAGGATTGGGAATCAATTTGGGGTTCTTTTCTCTGAACTTTCTGTAGGCTCCATTTAAAATCTTGACCTCTATGTGCTTCATTTTCCCCAGCTGTCAAATGGGATAATAATGCTTCCTACACATGAGTATTGTGAGGCTAAAGCCAAAGGTCTCATGAATGCCCTCTGCAGGGAGTAAACATCAGCCTCAGATGGAAAATGCAAGAAATGTAGTGCATCATTATGATTATTGCTATCATTACAGGACTGAGCACAAGCTTGATAAATCCTGTGGCGTGGATCATGAGCTATGTGCCTCTACTGAAATAGTCTAGGAAGCAGCTTGTGAATCAAAGGCATCCTCCCACTGACCCTGCTTTTCCAGGGAAGGAGTCTATCTGCACTGGGGCAGAGTACAATCCCTAGTGTGCTCATGCACCAGGTGCATTAAAGGCCAATTCCCTACCTGCCTGCAGTACAGGTTAATAACATAGCGGCTTTGCTGCATCTGCTCCCTTACCCACACTGCAATCGTTTATACAGGTAACTGGCACAGGGCATGATGAGGAGGCAATTTGCATCCCCTTATACTCCTGGGCTGTCATACTAGGAAGGCAATGTTTTTCTGCTAATAATCTATTACTTTTTTGAGAGAGTTTGACTGTCTGTTTGTTGAAGAACTCCTAAATGGTAAGAGTCGGGGCCACAAAATTCAGTATACAGCTTCCTCTTATCATAACTTAAAGCAAGGTAAGGGTTTGGTTGTGCAAGGAATGTGGGAGCTGACTGGAATGGGATTGCTTCTCACAAAACCATAGAGAAATGAGACAGAATCACCAGGCAGGTGAAAGGGGCTGGTTGGGGGCGCCTCCCCCCTAATCGAGGTCTGAAGCTCCTTCTCCCTGATTTGTACGTGGACATTTTTGGCTTTTCCCTTTCAGCAGGGAGTGAAGGGAAAGTGCACAGTTTGCTGCCTTCCTCACTCAGGCTGGGGAGCACAGAGGGCAGATGAACCTGAACCTGGACCTGCCCCAGCCAAAGAATATACACCCCTCCTCCAGCTGTGCCCATGGGAGCTGCAGCAACCATGGACAGGCACTTCTCACCTGATCCCAAGTTGCTGCGGTGAGAGAGGGCTGGGGTTGTCCTCTCTTCATGGGGAAGACTGCATACTGAACCCGTCATCCCCGTCCCATCCCAGAGCAATGATTTATATGAAGGATGTACATTTTCACTTTATTTTCCAACCTCCCCCCAGAGTTCATTGAGTTAAGGACCTGAGTATCACTGGGTAAATCTTCTAGTAATAAATATAACAGAAAGGACCCAAAGCCTGAGGAAAAAATTTAAAAATCTGTTAGCAGCTCAAGTCCCCATATAAACCCCTTGTAGTTCACCATATTCTTCCATCTCTTTCTCCCCATCTAGTGTTGCTTGGATTTTAAGCATAGGGATGTTGGAGCAGATCTAGGGCTCCACTAGGGCAGCTTTATGTCATGCGTCCAGTGCAATACTTCAAGTCAGATAGCCCAGGGCTTTTCCCACTATAAGTTGATCCTTGGGCAGCACAGACCTGCAATAGCAGCTTCTACATGACCTGCTCTTCCCCTGCTACCAGTGCAGAAAGCTAGGATGGGATGTCACTTTGCCTCAGCTATCCCTGACTGATGTAATAGCTCTTGGAGGATTCTGGCACCTTCAGAACATCCTTCAGGATGCAAGAAATGGCTTAGTACCTTCATGCTGCTGTAAGCTGTGCTGAGTGACTACATTGGCACAGAACAGACCACGATTAAGGGAGCAGAAAGGTGGGAGAGAGGACTTACCATTGTCACCCCCTCCTGGCTGAGCATGGCACAGCCATTCTCTAGCGGTTTCTGTGGTGGTCTGTCTCTTTTTGCACTGGGCTCACCTTCCAGGTCACAAATCCAGTTCCATGCTCCTTCCAAGTCCACCTAGAAGAATAAGTAGCAGTCCAGTCTCTTCAGTTCTCTGCCTAGGGGTTACTAAGAGCCAGTGTCCTCTCCTGGGATCTTCAATGTAGACCACTCAAAGAAAATTCAACTCATGCAGTTCCCAGTATTTTACTGAGCCTTGTTTCAAGCACGCCATTTGAGAACCTTTAGTATCCCGTCATCTTAGTCCTCCCTGAGGGTACGTCTACACAGCACACTTATTTCGAAATAAGCTCTCTGGAAGAAATACTCTGAAATAGCTTATTTCGAAATAGCACATCTACACTACAGGGAAGCCTCAAAATTAGTCTGAGTCAGGCTTCCCTAATGTGGATACGCTACCTCAATTTAGAGCCCCAGGAGGCACTGGGGAGTAATTACTTTGAATGGCCCTGGGGAGGAGCTATTTCGAAATAGCAGCAGTGGAGCATCCACACTACAGCTATTTCAAAATAGCTATTTCAGAATAGGCATTATTCCTTGTGGACTGAGGTTTAGAGAAGTCGGAATAAACCGTCTGTTATTTCAAAATTATTTTGAAATAATGGAATTGCTGTATTATTTTGCTCACATTGTTATTTTGGAATAACAGCTGTTATGATGAAATAACGCTGCTGTGTAGATGCACCCTAAGTCTCTGCTCCATATTGAACTCTCTTTGGGGCCACAGTGGAGAAAATCACTATATCCTGTAGCCTTTGCCTTTTTTGCTGTCCATACCCAGGGATTCCCCTGCCTCTGTCAGCCTTCCCGAGCCCTCAGCATCTCAGGCTTCCTCTCCAGGTCTCATACACTCCTTCCTCAGGACATCTTGTTGGGTTCAGCCTCATGTCCCCAAAGTTCTTTTTGCTTATTTTAGAGAATAGCATTCCAGGCTTCCTAGACCTCTGGGTCTAGCTCCAGACTTTAGGCCTCCTAACCTCCTCTCAGCCATTAGCCTAGGAGAGAAAACACCCATGTCCCTGGCCTTCCTCCTACTGAGCCAATCCTCCTTCCTTTATGAAGATCCAGCATCTCACCATTGGGATTATTTGTCTAACATCTGGGCAAGTGTCACCTAGTGACTGACTCCTGTGAGCCCTTTCATTGCCTGTGTGGGGTACTCACCCGATCACACCTCCTTTTAGTGCTGCCACCACCTTCAGCTGCATGAAGCCACCATCGGGTGCAGTTCAGGATCTGGCCTGTGTCTTTGTTTGGTTTTAGAGCTCCATGCATAATTTAGGCACCGTAGAGATAACAAAAATCACCCTCCTGTGTGCAGTGAAATGCACAACTAAATTATAAGAAATTGTCTTGTTTTAAACTGAAAGTGAATAGTTACTGAAGATCAAGAATGAGCTGCAGGGGCCAGTTTCTGTGCCCTTTCTATCTTTTGTGTTCCTGCTCCATCTTAGGGCAAGTGCTCCCCTTGCTATTAGCTGACTTTCCAATATGGCTACCTATCCACTAAGAACTGGATGGAGAACACTGAAGACATTTAAGTTAATCATTGTAGTATGGGGACAATGGGTAGCTGCTGTCACCCTGAGCTGATGATTTAGAGCAGGGGTTTTCAAACTCTGGGTCATGACTTGTAAGGGCAAACTGCTAACTGCCCACAAGATGCTTTGTTTACCTGCAGTTCCTCAGGCATGGGTGACTGTAGCTCTCATTGGCCATGAATCACCATTTCTGGCCAATAGGAGCTGCAAGAAGCAGTGCAGACCGGGACACTGCTTCCTGCAGCTCTCATTGGCTGAGAACAGTGATCTGTGGCCAAAGGGAGCTGCGATTGCCCACACCTGTGGAGGTGTAGGTAAACAAAGCATCTCGCAGCCAGCTAGTGGCTTACCCTTACAAGCCATGTCCCAGAGTTTGAAAACCCTTGATCTAGACAGAGTTTCTCAAATGGGGGGTCCTGGCTCAAAAGAGGGTCCCTAGGCTATTGTGGGGCGTGTAGATCAAGATCACAAAAATAAAGTAACATCCTCTAAATTTCATTATCGTGCTTAGTTAAGGTGTAACATAGAGTCACCATGCATTCAGGTTTTCCCAGACATGACCTCTTTTTGGTCCTGTACTCTCCATCCGAACAGATTTTTGAAATATGAACTAATGAGAATGATTTGGTATAATGGGACACCCAGTTAATGTCTTTGTTCAAGCACATTATAAAGCCAGTCTTCCCTGCTTTTAACAACTGCATTTTTACATCAAAAGCTAAGAATGGGACACTTCCAGCACACTTAATTAGTCTCATTAGCACCAGTTCTACAATTGACAGATTTTGCTTTTGCTGTTATCTTGGTTTCTGTTATTTCCATTCCAGCTTATCTGATGAAGTGGGTTTTGTCCATGAAAGCTCATGATACTTTGTTAGTCTCTTAGGTGCTACCAGTTCCACAGGACTACTCGTTGTTTTTAAAGTTACAGTCTAATGTGGCTACCGCTCTGAGACTCATTTACACTGAAGGCCTATGACTATTCTTCTTTTCCCACCATTCTAAAAAACATCCTGCATACCATAAAAGAGGCTGGAGTCCCAAAACAGCAGATAGTGTTTCCTATCAAGTACCTTTATCAAAGCAAGCGATTACCTGGACACTAAGTAAAAGGGACACAGATAACAACTAATCCAGCCCAGCAGGCTTTATGAGCAGAAATTGGGTATCCCTTCTTTCTCTTTCACATGGTAGCTTCCAAGTCCTATTGAGCTCTGGTCTGTCTCAAGAAAAAAGGAAATGCAACATTGGGGCAAACAATCCTCCAGTTCCCTTAGCCCAAGGACACTCCAGGAGACAGTGCTCTGAAGTCTCCAGCATCCAAAGATAAAGCCCAATGCATATGAATGGGCCATTTCATATGGACAGTTGATCAGCCTGCACATCTTACTGCCTAGAATGTATTCCCCCAAACACTCCTCTCCATTATCTTACCCTGGAATTAAAAATCTCTCCCAATATCAGAGTCATGAATCATAGAATCATAGGACTGGAAGGACCTTGGGAGGTCATCCATTCCAGTCCCTGCACTCATGGCAGAACTAAGTATTGTCTAAACCATCCCTGACAGGTGTTTGTCTAACCTACTTTTTAAAATATCCAATGACAGAAATACCACAACCTCCCTAGGCAATTTGTTTGAGTGCTTAACTACCCTGACAGAAAGATTTTCCTAATGTCCAACCTAAACCTCCCTTGCTACACTTTAAGCCCATTGTTTCTTGCTCTCTCCTCAGAGGTTAAAAACATACCTTTATGTCTTTGAAAACTGTCATCATGTCCCCTATCAGTCTTCTCTTCTCCAGGCTAAACAAGCTCAGTTTTTTCAGTCTTGCCTCAGATCATGTTTTCTAGACCTTTAATCATTTTTGTTGCTCTTCTTTGGACTTTCTCCAATTTGCCCATATCTTTCCTGATATCTGGAACCCAGAACTGGACACAGTTCTCCAGTTGAGGCCTAATTGGAGTGGAGTAGGGAAGAAAAATTACTTCTCATGTCTTGCTTGCAACACTCCTGCTAATACAACCCAGAATGATGTTAGCTTTTTTTTTTTTTTTTTTTTTAGCAGTGTTACACTGTTGATTCATAGTTAGCTTGTGGTCCTGTATGCTCCCCGTTCCCTTTCTGAATTACTTCTTCCTATCCAGCCATTTCCCATTTTGTACATGTACAACTGATTCTTCCTTCCTAAATGCAATACTTTGTATTTTTCCTTATTGAAGGTCATCCTATTTATTTCAGACCATTTTTCCAATTAGTCCAGATCATTTTCAATTTTAAACCTACCCTCCAAAGCACTTTCAAACCCTGCCAGCTTGGCATCATCCACAGACTTTGTAAGTGTACTCTCTATGCTCTCATCTAAATCATTGATGAAGATACTGAACAGAATCAGACCCAGAACTGGTCCCTGTGGGATTCCACTTGATATGTTCTTCCCGTTTGACTGTGAACCATTGATAACTACTTTCTGGGAATGGTTTTCCAACCCAGTTACGTACCAACCTCCATCTAGGTTGTATTTCCCTAGCTTGTTTATGAGAGAGTCATGTGAGATGGCATTAAAAGTCTCACTAAAATCAAGATATACCACAGCTATCACTTCCACGATCCACAAGACTTGTTACCCTGTCAGAGAAAGCTATCAGGTTGATTTGACGTGATTTGTACTTGAAAAATCAATGCTGACTGTTACTAATCACCTTATAATCTTTTAGGTGTTTGCAACTTGATTGCTTAATTATTTTTTCTATTATCTTTCTGGTTATGGAAGTTACTCTGTTTGGTCAGTAATTCCCTGAGTTGTCCTTACTTCACTTTTTATAGATTTGCTCTATATTTGCCCATTTCTAATCCTCTGGAATCTTACCCATCATCCAAGACATTTGAAGATAATTGGCTCATGTATCTCCTCAGTCAGCTCCTTGAGTACTGTAAGATTTACATCATTGGACCCTGCTGACTTGAGACATCTAACTTGTCTCAGTAATTTTTAACTTGTTCTTTCCTTATTTTAAGTCATTTTCATTGGCATCCCCTATCTTAGGCTCCAATTACTTCTAACCTTTTTGGTGAAAATCGAAACAAAAAATCATTTAGCACTTTTGCCATGTCTACATTTTTTGTTATTTTTCCCCTCCCTCACTGAGTAATGGGCATATCTTGTCCATATATTCCTCTTGCTTCTAATATATTTATAGAATATTTTCTTGTTATGCTTTACTCCTATAGCTAGTTTAATCTCATTTTATGCCTTGACCTTTCTAATTTTGCCCTTACATATTTGACTTACTTGCTTATATTCATCCTTTGTCATTTGATCCTAGTTTCTACTCCCAAAATAGTGTTAAATGGTCTTAATGTACATGAAAATCAGACCCAATATGAGACACACAAATGGGTGAGGAAGGGCACAAGGTAGCAAAAAAGACCAGGATGTTTTATCACAGAGTTGCTGTGTGCACAGTTCTGGTCCAACCAGTAGTAGCAGTGGATGAAAGAGGAATGTAAATCTGCTATTTGTAACAATGCATTTTACAAAATAAATAATGCAATCATGAAAAATACAGAAAAATCTCTGCTCAGTGGGCCTAATTCTCTGTTGCCTGGCAATGTCTGTAGTCATTTACATCTGTGCAAAGTGAATATAAAATGCTGCCATTCAACTTTGACAATGAAGAATTGTTATGTCTGGAGCCTGGCATAACAGAAGAAACAGTGTGACGGAACTCTTACCTGCAAGCTCTTAACCAGATGTCCTTGGAATGTAGTTGTTCCTGTTGCACAGCTGTGTTCCAGTCCCGTGATAGTCCATTCTCACTGATAGCTTTTATTTCCCGATCAAATTAATTAGTCTGGTGTCTTGCAATGGGGCACTGTTGGACCTACCCAATTGCTCTTAGACTCCTATGATTGCACATGTGGAAATGAAGCATCAGTCTCTTCATTCATCTTGCTATTACAGCCTAGCCAATTCACTTGAATTTCCAAGTAGAGGCTAGTAGAGCACTATCGATTCCTCAGTGGAATTGGCTGAACGCGATCCGGAGCCTCCTCATGCACATTGATTCCTTGTCTCTTAACTCAGCACTATCTGAATGTTACTGAACTGTGAGGGACTGTGCTAAATGGAGAAAAATATTGATCCCTCCTCCACTTTTTGGTGAAAGCTTCTAATTTACCAGGCACTGAGGTAATATTGGGCAAATGAAAGTTCAGAAATTGAGGTGCAGCCAAGTCAGTAACTTCATTTTTTTTTTAACTGGACTTGTTTAAATGAGGAAGTGTTTAAATCATGCAATTAACATTGTTGGTGGAGACAGCAGTGACACCTTTGAACTGAGAGAGTTCATTTCTTTGGTGTTTTATTATTGACTGAACGATACAAACTTTTTACAGTGTTTCTTTAATGCGTGTTCATATTTATATCTGTATTACAGTAGCATAAGAGAGAGCTCCTACCGGTCCCATTATGCTAGGCAATAGAAAGACATGCTCTTTGGGGTGAGGACTAGCTTTAGCTCTTCATCAAAGCATTCCTGCCAGATGTCAACATCCCAAGGGCATGAGATACCTGTAGTGAAAGGCAAAACTGCCTGCCAGTTGAGGACACCCCCCCCCCCATTTTGATATTTATTTGAAAATGGTCCCCAGGCTTCCTGCACTCCCTTGTGGCCTTAGCCTCCTGCATCCCCTCCCTACACCCTTGCCCACCAGGTGGTTGCTGTAGTCAGTCTCCTACCTCCAGGAGCTGCACGTAGTTGGCCAGGAAATAGCCATGCAACCTCTCCTCCTTTTGACCTTCCCACCAGTTGCTGTCCAGCTTCTGCAGCACCATGATCAGCTTTCCCACTGCGAAGTGCAGCCCCTTTCTATGCTGTTCCCTGGTGAAGGGGTACAAGTTCTGGCAGCAGGAACCTGATATGCTGCACCATGGAGTTGGCCTGCAGGGGCACCTTTCGTGAAGGTGTGAGGGGTGGGCCTGCTGTGGTCTGAAATTTGAGGGGAGGGGACAAGAGGCACCCTTGTCTCCCAGGTAGTTGATGCTGACCCTCAATAATAAAATCCCCTTTTTTTTGTCTCCTTGGCCTCTTGAATCCAGTGTGAACCAGCATACACAATTCTCCCTCCCACTCCCGGGGCTCTTCTCTGGGGTTGTTTAACTGTCCCACTGGCCTCAGGAATGCCCCTTGCTGATGTTCGTTCCTGTGGGAAGCTTAGTAACCATCCGTAATGGCAGGGGCGATAGGTAGCCCACACAGTCCCATCTGTTGCATGTTTGGATTTCACAGTAATTCAAGATTGTGAAATTCAAATGGAATTAACTAATCAAGGATTATCAGTCAGATCAGTTCAGCCCTATACAGAATAAACCTTGGGATAAAGTAAAGCTGTGGCTTCCGTGTCTCTCTTCTCTGTAACTGATGGGATGCCAGCAATTTACACCCCTCTTCCCATCTAATTTCCAATGCCTCTGTCTTTTTATAGGGTATGATGCAAGGTGGGGGGAATACTTTCCCCCAGTTACATATACCATGTGTTCTGTTTTCATAGTAACTGACGGAATTTCCTCAGTTTACCTGAATAATGAATAAAAAGGAACCTCTAATCCAGTCATTATTATTAACAGCTGTGAAAACTGATTGAATTAAAAACATCTTTCTATGGGTCTTTATTTCATCCATTACAGAATCCATCTGTAGTAACAAGTACTCCATATCAGTCACCCAATCCAGTACAGAAAACACCTGCCAGAACAAGTATCCTATATCAATCACCTGGTTTTATTTATAACATACTTCTGGAAACATTTATTAGTTTGAGGGGACTTTTCCCTGTTCACCCGGATTCCCAAAAACCTGGATATGCTGAGATTAATTAGATCCAACCATTAACAGTACTCGGTCACATAAAATTCCTGTATAGAGGTCACTCAGGGTATGTCTACACTGCGGTGCTATTTTGGGATACTTCCACTATCCCGAAATAGCGTATTCTGTGTCTTGACAGTGCACCTGTTATTTCAAAATATCTTTTGAAATAATGGGCTCGTTATTCCAACATCCCATAAACCTAGTTCCATGAGGATTAAGGGACGTTTTAGAATAGTACTTTCGAGCTAAGCGTGCTGTGTAGATGTACCCTCACAGGGTAAGAACACATGTTCTGGTCTTAGAATTCAAATACTCTGTTAATATCATAAAGATTCTGAGAAAATAGTTAACAAGGAAATGAATTTAATACACAAAGAAAAAAGCTTAGTATCTACAATCATCATAAAAGATACACCCTTAATATTGTGAATTGGGGATGAGATGCTGGGTTGTCAATTTGAATTATTTCCTAGATGTCAGATGAAGTAGTTTCCTGCTCTGACCATACTTTACTCTTTGCTGCAATGTACATTTCTCATGGGAACCCCTGATTTCTACAGACTCAGTCTGACTCTTCTAAGAATAGCCTTATAAATTATAGCAAGAATCAGCTTAAGATTCCTTTCATATCCTTTGGGATTCATTTGATAAGATGAATGGTTGGTATTAAAAAAAGGAAAAAATAACATTGGAAATACTTAGAACAATTATCAAACCACTGCATACCTCCATAATTAAAAACAAATTAGCTTTTTTTTCATAGAGGTATAGTCATCTATTTATTCCTCAACACAGGCTCTGTGTGCATAGTTTCCGGAAGAGGCTTGAATTTTTCAAAATGTGATGAAATTATTTTTCAGCGGGTATGGGAGAACCCAATAAAATTTATAGACATGCAATCCTACAGGTAATGAAGGATCAGTGACTTAGTTATAGTGCTTTTTAAATGTAGACTTACTGCTAGTGCTATAGGAACTTTTTTGAAGGAAAAAAGATATAGTGAAATTTTAATAAATTCAAATACGAATATGTTAACTGCACCTCTCAACACTTTTTCCATTCTTCTGAGTCTGTAGATCTTGACTATGACTACCTTAGTCTTTTCTTTTAGAATTGATAATCTTCTAGTACTGACGTTACCAGGAATTATGGGATATTTTCTTTAATATGTTAAGCTATATACTGTATTATTTGAATTTAAGGCAAAAAGAAAGAAAAGCCCACTGTTTCTGGAGCCCTGCTATGCCAGGGTGCATTCTCTACTCATGAAAAGCTAATGTTTCAGCACAGCTCACCTCTCACAATTAGGACCAGAAAGTCAAGAGAGTTTAGAGTCATTGGAAGATCTGCCATGAAGCGTTACAATGGAATGGCTATAGTAGAGTGCCTTGGAACGCAACAGAAGATTTGTCCCCAGTTGTAAGTGCAGAGCATTTATAAATATGGTTCTTAGGGATGGATTGTATAATGCAGGCACAGCCATATGCTGGGAGCCATACATGGCCACACCATCTCAGAGGGAGCATCGAGAGGCCCTGCAGTTTGCTTAAATTTGGGTTAGCTGCTCCACTGCCACTCACTGGACTGGGAATTGTATTTCCTAAATCTTGTGTGCCTGTTATTCTCCAAGCTTTTTTGCCTTGGTGAAAAGTTTTATAGTTGAACTGATCGAATTTTTTTTGCAAACGGTGTTTTATGTTGGAAAGTGCTGCTCAAAAAACTGATTTTTTTTTAATGCAGCCATATCCAATTTTGATGACATTCTGTTCAGAAAAATGCTGGAAATATTTTGAAAGCATCACCCCATCCTGTTTTGACATTTTTTGGAACAAAAAGTTGATACTTTTAATTCCAAAATGTGTTTTTGTTTAGAAATTTATATTAGATTATGTTTTAAAAGCCTAAAAATAAACAGTCTAAATGAAACATTTATGATTTATTGAAACACAATGTTTTAACATGACATTTTTCAGAATTTTGTTTCACAATACATTTAAAACTTCTGGCAGCAGAAGTATAGGTCATGCTGCTAGACAACATTGACCTCCCATCGTCTGGCACATTCTCTGGTTTGGCACGGGTCAGGTTGAGGGTGCCGGACCAGAGAGGTCCAACCTGTAGTCATAATCAGAAGTATTTCCCGGATAATCCAGGATTGTTGCCAGCAACACATTTTCTAGTGTTTTGTTCACTCTTAATTAAACTACTTCTATTGGGAAATTATTCCACAGGAGATGTTAAGGCCAGCAGGTGTTATCAGACCACCTTGTCAGACTTCCTATCTACCATAGCCATTCCATTCAATTTCTCCTGCATGGAACCTAGTAACTTATGCTATCTTCCCAAACGGCACCCAGTCTTGATCTGAAGACTGCAAGAGATGAAGAATCCACCACTTCCCATGGTAGTTTTATCCAATGGTTAATCACCTCACTGTTAAAAATGAGGACCTCCTAGGTATCGCTGTTGGGAATGTTATTACTCAGTTCAGCCTGAACTTTGCTTTATTTAAATTCAAGAGTAGAGATTTCTCTTGATTCTTGAGGTGACTCCAGGTGCAGGGTTGTGCATACTGTTCTGCTTTTGTTAATTGTGTGGTAGATGTATCCACTGGAATAATTTTATTGTATGTGTCATTCACGCTCAGTGTAACACATGGTGATTTAACTGCAGGAGCCCAGCAGTTCAATTTACCCTGTTCTTTTAAAATGAGCTGATTTTCTTGGCATTTTTTGTTGCCCAGAGAGAGGCACTCATTTACAGTGCAGTGATTCCTGGCCCTCCTGGAGCAGTACTGCAGTCAATTGATTATTTTGTTAATTTGTCCTATATCAGAGGCCTGCTGGTTTATTACCATCCGAGTCACTTCATGCACCATGCATAAGTGGAAATATATTAAAAATCAATGTTTGAATCTTTTTCCTTGTAGCTATTTTACCATCAGTGAGCTACCTTCTTTGATGTATGACCTTTCCCACCTCTAATTGGAACTCAGCTAGTAACTTGTAAATGATTTAGTCACATGCTAACCCCCCTCCCAATGTTTAGATTGTGTTCACCATTTAATCCAGGTGCTTAATGAAATATTGTAGAATGAAAAAGAAACAAGAGGCCATATTGTTGACAAATGAACCAGACTTTAAGAGAATGAAAATAACATGCCTTTTTAGGAAGAAAAACTCATTTCTCTGTTAGTTTTTGATGACAATCACACTTCATAAAGCCAACCTTTCATGATGCCATTTTCAAAGGCTTAAGTGCCTGATCTTGCAAACACTGTCTTACCTACTTAGGTTTATGCATGTTGCAAGACAGTGAGACTGCAAGTACAAGCATTTGCAGGGCTGGACACAGTTCTGAAGTTAATGGAGTCACTTTGGTTTTACTCCAGCAAAAAGGGGGATCAGAATGTATCCCAGTGCCTCTATATATTCACCCCCGTTGCATATGTATTGATGCAACCCAAAGATCTCTGCTGTGAATCTACATTAGGATTTTAAAATGTATTAGCTATCAGTATCTTAAAAAATACAGACGTGCCCTTAGTGTAGAGACATGCCCTATGAAAGGGGATGAAAGCTTCTAAACTAACTCACTGCTGCCCTCAAGGGGCAGGACTCCAGTGAAGTCGACAGAGTCCTGCATTCTTATGCCACTGCTGAATTTGGCCTTATGGGGAACCTAGATGTATTTGAAGTCATTGTATTAACTTGGCATCGTACATCTTTTGTGTATGTGTTCAGTAGGATGTGCTCTGGCCTGGGGCTAGCTAACAAGAGAGCAAATCTTGGTAAAGACAAAGATGTTTGTAGCTTTCACATGTATTCAGGGCTGACAAAAGACCTTGTCAGGTCCTAGAGAAGTGGGCTCTGGGCCCTCGAGAAGGGGCAGGGTCTGGAGTAGAATAGGCAGGGCTGGGGGCCAGCCGGCACTGGCAAGGCTGCAGGGCACATGTCGCTGGGGGATCCAGCGGCAATTTAAAAGGTTCGGGGATCTGGCTGCAGATGCTGCTGACGTAGCAGCCAGGAGCCCTAGACTCTTTTAAATCACAAGGTCTTGGGGCAGTTACCCTTTTTGTCCTCTCTCCTCCCCCATTCACAGTCCTGCACATATTAGCAGGTTAAGTAAAGACCATGGGAGATATTAGGGTTCACTTAGACTTGCTAATTCACACAGATATTTCAGTTACCTTCTCTTCATTGTGATGTTATCTTGCCTTAGGTACCATGTCTGATTACAAAGCAACTGGGGGAGGCCCAGCTAGTGCTGCTGCTACTGTTCAGAGGTTAGGGCACTGAGTTTGGATACAAGTATGCCAGGTATATCCTCCCGCACCCTAGGATGGACCCACCACACACTTTTTCACTCCACTAAAAACTACAAGAAGTTTCAGATTTGGCCTGACCTGAACGATTTTTTTCTAGAATGATCAGCAAAGCAAAACATCCATTTTTCACTCAGTTCTAGAAAGAACACAGCTTTTTTGTTAGTGAACATGGGCCATGGAGGGAAATTGTTGCATTTTTAGGTTTTAACAGATTGCATGCATCACTTTCTATAAAAGATTGAGAAAACACCCTATTGCATGGGGTTGTTGCGGCGAGGTAGCATGTCCCTTTCTGATATGTTGCCTCTTCTGACTGTATTACAGGTGTAACAATTCCCTGTCCAGTGGCCTGGGAAACACTGAATAGGGAAAACATTCAGGGCCAAGTTTCATGTGTCCTGTACCACTTTTTTCAAGTCCTCTTGAAGAAAAGACATAACTGAAGAATTGCTGATTTAAGGAGTAGTGCTACTGACATATCACATCCCTGCTCCTTCCCTTGTTGTAGTGGGTCATGCAAACCCAGTAGGTTTGTATGGCAGTACAAACGCTTGAATTCTTTTTCTCTGGCCTTCTGCAATTGCAGTTTGATTTCTGTTCTTTAATTATTTTATGTGATGACAGCTTGGGGTTGGAACAGCAAGCAGAGGTGGTATCTGACAAAGGCATAATCATGGATCATCTCTCTGTTGTTTCCATGGCGCCACCAAACCTTATTGTTGAGATCTCAAACCATCTGCTCATTCCTTTCTCAAACTCAATTCAGATATCTGTCATAGTTCAGTAGGCACAGCACGGTTCCTGCTTAATCACTGGCCTCTTCTTAACTTTTCTTATCTTAAGATTCTTTCTTAAACACAACATTCTCCATCACTTCTAATGAACCTTTACAAACAAAAACTAGCAAATCAACAGAAGTTCCTTTTCATTGAATTAGTTCTCCCCCACCCTCTTTTTTAGTTATAAGCAATAGAATTAATGCATGTGGATTTTAGGAATGAAGGAATTGCAATTTCATTGTCATGTCACTTATTATTACTTAGAGCCCATAATTTCTTGTATTCTGTCCCTGAGAGCAGCCAGTCCAAGAGGAAGTGTATGGAAAAGGTACAATGGATAACAATGAAGTAATACCTTGGAGGCAAAATTTAACCTCTGTTAGTCAGTGGCTGGCCTATGTTCGCTACAGCAGGGCTTATATCTTGTAGGCATTATTTTTTAATCCTAACTGCTGACTCCAAGCATTTAAAAATCATGAAGCAGCCCCCCCCCATGAAAATTGGCTTAATCACAAGATAGTTATAAAATTATAAATTTGATTACTTTGTCTTTAGAGTTCTTTGTCTTGGGTCACGTGTGTGTCACATTTTCAAGTTTTAATATGTAACCAGGGGAGCTAGAAACAGAGTTTTTGAAAAAAGGATGATGAGATTCTCATGCAGTTCAGGATTCAAGCTTTAAGAAATACATCAAAAATCAGAGTTGGCAACACTGCTCCTTCTACAAGGCACAAAAAATGGAGTATTGTGAGGCTGACACACCCCATTGCCCTTTGGGATAAGGGTGGGGAACCTAAGGCCCGGGGGTCAGATGTGGTCCCTGGCTTGCCTAGATCCTGCCCCCAAGGCTTGGGGCTCCCCCAGGAATTGGGAAGCCTCTGCTGGTGCTCCAGCTCCATCCTCTGCCATCTTCCTGCAGGTATGGAGCACACAAAATCTACTAGCCTGGGCCCCCTAAGGCTCTGTTGTGTGAGGGGAATGTGGGGAGCATCTTTCTCCTTCTCAGTCAGGGGCCATGTCAGTGAGGGTTTTTGTTTTGTTTTGTTTTGTTTTTGCTTCTCACTTGTGTGCAGTCCCTGACTGATTTTTCTGTGGACCAGTGGCCCCCAACCCTAAAAAGTTTCCCCACCCGTGCTTTGGAGCGTGTGGGGGAAGAGATGCCTTACAGCACCATGGCTGAGTCCATAAGGTTGTCCCTGGTCTCAGGGCTGCATGGCCCTGTGGCCTTAGTCAATAGCCTAGCCCTCAGGGTGCTGAGGCCTAGCAGCAGGAGTCAGTGTTACAGCCCTAGCTTCTAGGGTGCTGAGGTCTAGCAGCTAGAGTCAGTAATTTTGGTGGGCTTGGTCATCACCCGGGTGGGCAGTAGTTGGAACAGGGGAGCCCAGACCCCTCTTCTCCAACAGGTCCCAACCTGGGCCCTGTCGGTGGGGTTGCCTGCCACCAGCTCAGTGAGAATCCTACCAAATCACACCAAGCTTAGTTCTGGTTCTGCACATGCTTCCCTGCAAAGTTTCTCTTCCTACCCATTCCTAAGCAGTTTCCCATCTCTGAGTCTCTACGGCCTCTGCCCTCACCACAGCATTCCTGGGCGTTGGGGTCTGTATCCATCTGGCCAGCCATTGCATTATGGAGTGCAAACATCCCTCCCCCCAGGAACCAGCAGCACACCTCCTTTCTCAATGGTGGTCAGCCCAAACTGAACTGCTCTGCTGCCTGGGATGTCCTGGCTCCTGCTGGAGCATGCCCAGCAGAGCTGGGAGTGTGTGGCCTCCCTGTTGTACCAAGGTGGGGCTGATATATTCTGTTACATGGACTAAGGGAGCAATTAGCAGTTATAGATATAGACGTTCTTATTAAGCTTCACATTTTGCTAAGTTCTCCTCCTCAATAATACCTTGTGGCAAGTAATACCAGGTTAATTGTGTTGTATGGTTTTGCTTAAAAAGTGTTTTATCAGCTTTAAAACATAACACAGGGGTAAATCACTGTGCTGCCTGGGTCCAGTGTAGGATGGTGCATGCTCTTCTTGGTCTTCTCTGCTCTGCCTTGGCCTTTCCTTCCTCTCATTCTTTTGGCTAATGTGTCTTCTCTTGGACACACGGAGGGAACAGTCACTGAGATACCTGGAGCACCAGGGCCAGATACTCAGCTGAAATAATTGGCTGGAACTCTATTGTTTTTGATTATTTAAACCAGCTGAGGATCTAGTAAACAAACTGTAACTTTGACTGAGCCCTGCACAGAGTGGGCAAGTAGATGCGGACTTCTTTAGTAGCACTTACTCATTGACTTGCACTTGAGCTAGTCATGGGATGCTGCTTGGTGCATACACTTGTACTTTAAAAATGCTGTTGCTGTGTCTCTAGTATTGGTGATTTGAGCTGATCTCTTTGAATCAGCAATACTTTCATTTCTTCCACTCTCCATCTAAGCCAACTCTTTCCATTGAACCTTTCTGGGCAATAAGATTATTTCACTGTCAGGCATTCTGACAAGGTGCTGCTCACCAGCTCCCTGGCGGCTGAGAGAGCCTGGGGAACTGGGTGTGTTTAGAGTAAGAGAGGGTTTGGTAGTTTGCGTGGGCTTGGAAGTTTAGAAGGGATCACTTGGACCCATAGAGAACCCGATGAGGTAATTAGCTTACCAGTGGGATAGCTGAGAAAAAGGTAAGCAGTATAAAAGGCTGAGCCAGGGAGCAGAACAGGTGATTTCTAGTTGCTTCTGTATTTGTGATGTGTCTAGTGCACAAGGGAGAAACCGTGACAATAAAGACACTTGGTGAGGTACACAGGTGGATTGTGTGTGCTCTTTTATTCACCCCGGGTGAGTCTACACAGCAGGGTTTAACTTGAAATAAACTACACAAATTGAGATATGTCAATTGCACAGCTTATTTCAAAATAGCTTATTAGAATATTGGGAGCATTTACACAGCACTTATTTCAAAATAGAGCCCTCTTCCTCTGACTTCCCTTACTCCTCGCACAATGAGGGTTACAGGAGTTGGAGTAAGAAGTCCTTCAGCTTGACAGTATTTCAACATTATTTCGAAATAACTGCCTGCTGTGTAGACCTGGACTACATTATTTTGAAATAATGTTGCTCTGTAGATGTACCCCCAGCGAGCTTACCAGTTTTGCAGATTCAGAAGGGGAAATCCATTGTCAGCCTGGGAATTACGGTAAGGAAATTCATAAAAGCTGGTAACAAACCAAAAAATATTTTAGAACATTAAATGCAAAGATGAAATATCCCCAACCAGATATGTTTTATTTTCATAGCATAATCTTTTGGTAGTAATGAAAAGCTATTAAACTATTCTGTATATCCAGTGTGATAGTTTTGATACAGGAAACCATGGCTGGCTTTGGAAATGCATAGGATAAAAGTTGAAAAAAACCAAAGTCAATACTGGTTCAGATCCATGTTCTAATTTTATCCAAAACCTAAAGCTGGGAGTAGGTTTACATAAATAGCTTTCACTTGTATTGACTAGGTATTTTTTATTTTTATAAGAAAAACAATCTGGTAGAAAAATTATATAGCTCACAGATATTAATGATGTGTTACTAATGTAACATTACTGTTTCAGATAAAGAAGGCTGTGCAGCAGGAAGGCTTTGGCAGAAAAAAGCGAGGCTACCGAGAGATCAATGAAATTGACATAAACATGAATGATCCTTTATTTACAAAGCAGTGGTACCTGGTAAGCAAATCACTAATTTTAAATAAAGATCCTCAGTAGCCAAGAAAATAGCCAATTTACTTATACTTTATTCCTTCTTGTTGCACTATTGTGGGAACATACCTACAGATTTCTTATCAGAGCTTTGAATTTTATTCCAAGAGAATCTTTCCTAGGATTTATAGGGAGCCCACTGAATGCTGGGACTGGACTTAGGGGCATGAGCCAAAGTTCGATGACATCAGTAGAAAGACTCTCATTGCTTTCAGGGAGCTTTGAGGTGTGAGCACTCATGCAGTGCAGACAGGATTGTTAAAACTGATTATGTGCCTCAGTATCAAATACTTTGGTTTCGGGAAGACCTCTTAATCACGTGGACACAGTCAATGTCTCTGTGTGAAAGCTCATTAATGTGTGCTATGCAGCTGTTTGGAAAATGCTGTTTTTCCTCCCCCCGGTGGAAAATTTCAGTTTTTCATCTAAAAAGATTCACATGGGAATTTAGGCCAAGGAAGAGGTGGGGCTCACTTTACCCAAGACACTCAGCTGGAATGTATGTGTGAGACCCACTTGTTATCTCCTTAGGTCTTCCCCTAGCCACAGTTCTCTCCATATCTCCTAGTGAACCTCTTCCCCTTTGTATAAATAATTAACTATCGATTCAGCCCCGCACACTGTATATATGTAGCTTGATGGGATTTGGGAAGTCAGGTTCACTTCCCTGTTCTAATCAGGCAGAGTGGGATTTCAAATGGAATCTTCTGCAGACTGGCTGACTGCTCTAATTACTGGGCTATTGGGTATAAAAGGGCTACGGGAGACCACTGCCTTCTGCTCCTGCTCTTTCGTATTTCACGTTAAAGTTAGCCCTTTATTTTTTAGATTTCCCTTATTAAATGTGTGTGTGTATGTAAATAAAAAAAAAATCTTGATGTTTTAATTCACTGCCAGTGAACCAAAAATAAATGATTTGCACAGATGTAGTTGAAAATGCAGGTGTTCCTCAATGGAAAGAAACCAAAATGCAAAGGACCTCAGGACCTATAAGAAATTTGTTGATTTGAGCTATTCAGAAAGTGTTCTAAAACTTTTTTCCCAAAGGAAAATGAGGGAGGTTGGGGGTTTTGGGTGAAAATTGAAACATCTTTAAAAAATGTTGACTTTTTGACAAAAATTTAAGGAAAAAATCAAAACAAAAAGCCTAGTTTTAGTAAATTTTCATTTAGGAAAATTTTGGATTTAAATTTCAGAATTTCAATGTTTTGTTTCAGAATTTTGTTTTGATTTTTTTCATTTTATAGTTATTTGTATATCATTTCATGACATAGCAGTAGTAGGAGAACATAACATGCATTGCTACTACAGATGTGTCAAGATAAGATAGTAGTTGTTTGTATTTTATTTTACTTTTAAAAATTATTAAGAATAGCTGCTGCTTAGTACTGTTTTAAAACATCCTATATTGCTTTCTAGATCAAAGTGTCTCTGTTTCATTATAACACAAACAGATCTATTAAACTATTTCAAATATTGTCTGCAGTGTTGTTGTAGCCAGGCTGGTCCCAAGATATGAAAGCAACAAGGTCCATTCTAGGTGTTGAATTAGACAAGCGGCTTTTGAGCTATGTGGAGCTCTTCTTTAGACCTGGAAGAAATCAGTTCAACTGTTAACTGTTTCATTACAACACAAACAGGAGACACTTTGTTCTAGACTAGAATATAAGATGTTTCAACCATTGCTAAGCAGCAGCTGCCATTAATGATTTCAAAATTTCAGAATGAAAATTTGAAATTCCAAAAGAAAATTAGAAATCCAAAATGAACATTTAATATAAAAATTGACTTAAAGACTACTTTTTTTTAATTTCCAGTTTATGGGAAACTTCACAAATATTTGTTTTGGATCCCATATGGGGAAAAAAAAAAGAACTTTCTCACCCAGTTCTACTGTTGAAGCTAGAAAGGAAGTGAGGGATGTGGTGGGAGTTCAGAACATGTCTAGGCAATTCAACTATCTATAGTTGAATATAGTCTTTGAAAACAATGTCTCTCACAAGTAGAGGTTATTATTTATATTGTTGTATGTCCTCAGTGAGAATAGATTTGAGGTGAGATTGAGCAGATACCTTCAAACATTTGACCAATTGGTTGGTACAGAAGCACTCTATCTAAGGCCCTAATCCAACAATGGAGTTTGTGTTTAAGTGTATGAATAATCCCATTTGATTTCATTGGGACGCCTTACATGCTTAAAGGCTTCTGTGGATTGGAATCTAAGCGCCTGATTCTGATTTTATTGGGAGTTCTACACATGGGAGCCTTATGACATCAGCGCTGGCCCCCTGTTGTGGGTTTATTTTTCCATCTGATATATTATGTAAATATGAACTCCAAGTAAATGAAACATCTCTCACATAATATATATGCAGTAGGTTCTAAGCAGAAACTTAGCAGCTGTAGAAAATTGGCTATGCCTGCACGCATACCTATGCACGCAAAAGAAGAAATAATCATATTCTTCTGCTTTTCAATTGACATATTAGATCAATACTGGTCAAGCAGATGGGACCCCTGGACTTGATCTAAATGTGGCTGAAGCCTGGGAGCTGGGATACACAGGGAAAGGAGTTACCATAGGAATTATGGATGATGGTAAGTGTATATTCCAAGACATGTAAGGCCGTTCTAGAGTTTTAAATAGTTATAATCCTATGCAAAAACATCCAAACCTTAAAGAACTTTAAGAAGCCTCTAATTATTATCAGTCATGCACACACAGCTCTTTTAGGGCTCAGTTCAAGGGCCATTTGCTGAATGTGAGGACTCACATTTGACTTCAGTGGGCTTTCAATCAGGACTTCAATTTCCTTGCATATAGTAGATATAAGAGATTTTCCCTTAAAATATTGATGATGTACAGGAGAGCTGAAATAATACTTTCTCATTGGATCTCCATAATCACCTGCATACTATGTAAATTAGTAGTTTAAGGTAAAGTGGAATTGGGAGAAAAAACACAGCACATGGTAGAAAATACAACTCTACTTTGCTTGGATTCATCAGAGCATCAAAAGACAAGGTACGTACAACAACTTCTGCTGGTGAAAGGTACAAGCTTTCGAGCTACACAGAGCTCTTCTTCTCATGACTTGAGATCAATGAACACAGCTTCAACAACACTGCAGATGAAATACCAGCAGTCTCTTAAGTTTTTTCAGCACTTTTTAGCTAGCTGAATTTTGCAACAGCTGTGTACATTTGCCATGGTAGCTAACAATACTAAAAACTAAATGAAAGTACTGACACCAGCTGTATCCTCAGACAGCCACTGAGATCTGTCCCTGTTCTCTTTTGTCACGGTGTAATATGGCACGAATCTCTGCCACAGCACCTCCTGCTGGTCACTTTGGGAATTGGCACTTCAGCCCTGGAGCACCCCCTTTCGGTGTCTCGCCCGCTTTTACCTATTATTGGCTCTGCCACCTTGCGTCAGGGCCCATGTCCCTTCTAGATGGTGGCGATCTCCCCTCGGGGCATTGCCCTGCTGCAGTGCCCCCACACTCTGGGGTCCTCCCCCTCAGGGAAACCCCAACCCCCTATGCCCACTTTGCCTCAGTGATCTTACTGTCAGTTGTCATTTGGCCCCTTACCTTAGCTTAGGGGCAAACTGCAGTCTCATCATTGGCAAGGGGGTGTGGACCCCCTGCCTTTGCCTACCCTGGCTGTCCCCCTGCAGCCTTAGTACCCACAAGCCTTGCTTCAGGCCCTGCAGCCAGGGAGCTTGCCTGGCCAGAGTTTCCCCAGCTCTGCTTGCCTTTTCCCTAGCCCTGCTCTAAGTCAAGAAGCCTCGAGCTTCCCTGGCAGCGAGCTGGAGCAAGAGCGAGAGAGACTTTCCTCCTCTCCAGGAGCCTTTTATTTATATTGCCTTCAGCTGGGCTCTACTTGGCTGTAGCTGCCTCAGCTGCTTGCTCCACAGCTCCAGTCCTCTCCCAGGCCTGGGTTTTAACTCTCAAATGGTCAGTATGGGGCAGACGCCCCGTCATCCTTCCCCCCCTTTTCCATACTCAAGTGAGACAACTGAGTAAATAGTAAGGCACATTGGTTACCGCAGTATGTGGTGAACTCACCGCTCTCTGCCTCCTTTTCATTGGTTCCATATAGCATGACCTGCATTTTCAGAGACTGGACACAATTGCAACCTGGGTGACAGTGAGCTGGTTGAAGTTCAGTCTACATTAGGCTGCTGAGGGAATGCTAGTTAGCTGGAAGACACATTTAGGGCACATCTATACTTGCCACAAGATCAATGCTCCGGAGGTCAATCTTCTAGATTCGATTTAGTGGGTCTAGACCCGTAAATCAAACACTAAGGGTAGCCCCCACTGGCATCCATACTCCTCCTTCTGCAAGGAGTTAGGGAAGCCAACAGGAACATTTGCTCCCATCGGCCCCCCACTATGTGGACGCTGCCGAGGCTCGGCTTAAGATAAGTTGAATCCAGTTGTGCATTTTGCTCTCCTACATTTATGTGTGCAAAATGTGTCGCTGAAGTTGTGTACCTTAAGCTGACCTTCTTGGTCTAGTATGGACCAAGCCTTGGAGAGTGGAGCATGGAAGGAATTTTTCCCTGAGATCAGCGGATATCCTGTGACTATTCTAGCAAACCAGTTACTTGCAGGACCATTCACCAAACTAGCAGATTTTAAGCAAATGTTTGCTGAAAGCCAATTCTGAATTTGTAAATGTGAATATTTGCATTTCTAGGCTGAATGCACAGTTTGTAATGATATTTAGATGTTTGCAAACAAATCTGATCTTCCATGAAAAATTCTCTGGCCCTGTTCATGGGAACAAACATGCTTGCCCCATGATCTCCCCATTTCTAATTTAGTTAATATTCTGCCTACTTAATTTACTGCTGAAGTGTCTAATGGCTACACTAGTTTTCTTTCATCTCCTACACTTATGTAATAACACTGTATGCTATTAGGGGTTGGATCCAAAATCCACTGAAGTCAATAGTTGTTCAATCAAGACTTTAAAAATGTGCTGTTTCCTTAAGCAGA
This sequence comes from Pelochelys cantorii, assembly GCA_032595735.1. NCBI lineage: Eukaryota > Metazoa > Chordata > Testudines > Trionychidae > Pelochelys > Pelochelys cantorii. The sequence continues at coordinate 182,349,584 of CM064328.1, forward strand.
GGTGGTTGCATGTTAATGGTGGATGAAGTTACCTGTGTATCAATATATACAAAACTAGAATATAGATATGTTTGTAAAGCATTTTAAAATGCTTTCAGATGAAAGGTACTACATAAGTGTAAAATATTACTAGAGCTACCACTCCTAACCATATATGACCCGATTTAAATACTTGTCCCACATTTGAATAGTGGGTACTCAGTCCAAACAAGTTTTGAGACAAGCATTATTCCTTAATAGAGTTTTTCTATAGTAGCAATAGTGGTTTTGTGTTTTGTAGTTATTATAAAGTGTTGTAGGGGTTTTGGTTTAGTCTGTTTTTTTTTAATGGTAACCTTTGGTTTATGTGCTGTCTTTTTCTTATTGCAGGAATTGATTATCTTCATCCTGATCTTGCCTCAAATTATGTAAGTACACACTGACCTTTCCTGTAAAATGTGAGGCTCTTTATTGTTTTGGTCTGCCTGTCATAAAAAAAATGTTTACACACTGAATGGAGGAACTGCACAGCTGAGCTGCTGATCCTGCAGATGATAAATTTTACATAGAAAGCAAGTAGTCTAAAAATGGGATCTGGCAAATTGCCAGGGAAGGAATGAAACAGTGACAAAACAGTGTGGAGGAATGCTAGCGTAGCCTACCTTTAAATAAGCTGCAGTTTGCAATATAGAATTTAGGACAGAAATGAGTAGCCTGGGAATTGGCACTAAATCTTGCTGTTAAAATGCAGAATTAACCTGTTACATGGAGAACAACAGAGATGCAACTACCATGGGCTGTGGCTGGGCTGCAGTCTGTTCACAATGGCTGTAGTGTGTATGAGAGTTAGAAAACTGTGGTAACAATATACTTCATTTACAACATATGATTAAATTCAATGTTTCAGAGCATGCCCAGCTGCTCGTTGATTGTGTGTTTGCAGCATAATCAGACACTGTGTACAGTGTAAAACGATTGTTTCTTCAGACTTACCTCTAGTTTGCCTCTCTTGTCATGGGCTGTTACCTCTTACATTCTAGACTCCATTCTCCTTGTCCTGTCATCTCTGATATTACTACTGTCTGTCTGCCTGCTTCTGCTGGTGCCCTCAGTGGCCACTCTCTACACACTATGGTTGTTTTTGTTGTCGTTGTGCAATGGGACTCAAAGAAGTGTAATACTGATGTAGTGCTGGAGTGATGTAACACTGTGTAGTGCTTATATAGCCTCTTCCTTGAAACCACACACACCCTGGTTTTAGCTCTCATTGCATATATTTCTACTTTCTGAAAGTTGTTTTGAAACATCTTTTTGCCAAGCATACTTCCCCCCTCCATTACACATAAGGGATTGATTCCATGATCTTTGTTATAGGGGTGTGTGACAGAAGGTTGCGGGGTTTTGAGGGACAGCTTCCTGATCCTATTTCTGTGGTCAAGGTGTCTCAGTATTTAAGGCAGGGGAAGTAGGAGGACCTAGGCCCTCCCATCCCATCAGGTTGTAGTCCAAGGCCCTCTGTAGGTTGCCCCAAATAGGGGACCTCCAGCAGCAAGACTGTATTCAGTGCCCTGGACTGCTTCCTACTGTTGCCCCTGTAGTCCAAGTGCCTGTTCTGGGTTGTCTCTTAGTAGTGCTCTGAGTGGCATCCTGATGCATTCCCAGATTCCTTCGGGCAGGGCAGCCATACGTTTTGCAGGGTCAAAACTCCTGCAAGATCTCCTTGTTCAGTCACTCCGGTTTCTCTCGCGCTAGGTATCCCTAGGCCTCATTTTCCATCTCCTTTGGCCAGGAAGACACTACTTGCATCCTTGGTGACTCTCTAGGCTGTCAAACTAGTGATCCTTCCCTCAGGTAGGGAGGCAGCTAACTCCTGCCTCTTTGCCTGTCATCTCCAAACTGAGTGAGGCTCCCTCATTTTCTCTCCCCTCCAAACCCAGCATTAGCTGCAGGTATAATGGGGTTGAGCGAGCTGGGACGAAAGGCTCTCCTTAACCCCTTCCATGCTGGTGTGTGATTCTTCTGCTTCACCACAGGCTATTTTATGTATGGAAGATGAGAGAGAGTTCAGTATCACCATTTTCTTTCAATACTAAGGGTGAAATTCACCCCAGCACAGAGGCCTGGCCCATACATCTTACTTTAACTATATTTTGTAGGTTTAGCCAGGACTTGAGAGGCACATAGCCCTTCCTCTCTGTGCCAGGGTGCAGTTTACAATAAAGGAATATACCAAAACACACAATGCACTATGCCTATCTCATGGTCCTGGTGAAACAAAAGACAGGACTATGCAGCACTTTAAAGACTAACAAGATGGTTTATTAGGTGATGAGCTTTCATGGGTAGCCTTTAGTTATCCAGCAGGCTCACTGATGTCATCTCCGTTTCATGTTAATGAGTTGCTGTGAAAGGTACAGCTTATAGCCTTGTCCTGTCTGTATCTGCAGTCAGCTGTAGAGCAAATGTGGAGAAAAGTGATTCAAGTTTCACAGAGGATTTTGGTATTTCAGAGTCTAGTTTCATTCCGAAGTGGGACAAACCCCAAAGATTTCAGTCCCCTGTGAAATGGAATGGAACCCTGACTCTGGCCTGGTAAGCTGAATGGAATTTGGGAGTCTAAAAACCTCAGCTGAGCTGGGAACTAGAAGGGCTGCTGAGAAGCTGGGTGGGGAAGCTGGCAGGAAATCCAGCAGGTAGGATTCCATCACACCTTGGCCCCACTTTCATAAAATTGAACATCTTCATGTGATGTTTTGATTAAATGTTAAAATTGACCAACTCTAATCAACTGTTCCAAATCACTCACTGTGTAGCTCTGCTAGCAATCTCAACCTATCCCTGGCATTTTCTCCATCCATTACACAGGATAACGATTGCCATTCTTTTCAATGGACTTATAGCTACTGTAGTGATTTTTTCCCCCCTGTTGTTTAATATTGTAAGCTGTGGCTACAAAGTTGATGAATTTGGGAATCATGAAAGCAACATTGCAAATCCATTTGATTTCCAGGTGTTATTAAAAAGAAGATAGCTAAAATTAATGGTTAAAGAAATTTTAGAAAATTATTAAATCTAATGTTTAAAATGAAATTCACGTTACATGGGTTTAGGGGAAAGGCTCTGTACATCTGGATTATCTAAAATTAAAAGTCTTGCTTAGAAAGTCACAAGATACATACAGTACATAATCAGCATTGAGCTAGTATTACTCAGATACACTGGCACAAAAATCATAGGAGAGATGATATATTTATTCTTACATAGGATTCTTGTCAGCCAGGTATTCTAAAAATAATTTAAAAATCCTCCAATGCCATTTAAGAGAATAACAAGCACACACAGTGGATGAAATTCTGGCTCCATTCAAATCAATAGCAAAGGTCCTACTGTCTTCAGTGGAACTAGGATTTCACCCAGATTGCGTAGAAGAGGGAGGCTTCCATGAATAGCAATGCACTTGGAAAATAGCTCATCAAAGAATGTAAAGTGCAAGGTGGTCAGTTTCACACCTTATGAGTCTACTTAATGACTTGATTGCAGTTATTAAATCCCCAGCTTTAACTACAACGTGCTTATCCCAAATGAGTGACTAAGTTGGAAGTTTATATAAATTGAAACAAATAACATTTTCTACACCAAGATGACCTTTACACGTGTGTTTTTTTTCATCTAGAACCAAGTGAATAGCATATGTTGTTATTACTATTAACATATCATTTATCCAGCAGTAATGATGTGGACAAAACATAAAAAAATGTCTGTCTCTAAAAAGCTTATGCTCTGAATAGAGGTATAAGGTGGGTGAGGTGGTATCACTTAGTGGTCCGACTCTTGCTGGTGAAAGAGTGAGGAAGATGATTTGACAGTGACATCTTTGATGGATTGTAGGAAACAAGCTGGGCAGCCAGATTGAGAGTGAGTAGGTCAGTGCAAGGTAAGAGATATATTTGTATGGCTGGAGAGAAAAGGATGGAGTTTAGAAATGCTGTAGTGGAAAACCAATAGTACCGAGTGACAGGAGTGTGAAGGGGAGGGGAGGAGGGAGAAGGGGCGGATGAAAGTGACCTTGAGGTAAGTAACAGAGAGAAGAGGAATTGCCAGCAGCGATGGAGAAAAGAACAAGAGGGAAGCAGAGGGCAGGAAAGAGACAAACACACAAGAAAGGGCATGGTCACTGTCTGACAACATCACCCTCTAAAACACAAACTTGATCCATTTATTATAAGAGCCTAAAAACTATGAGGAATAAATTGAAATAAATAAGTCATTTTGTTTAAAAGATATTGCAGTGCTTCCACACAAAATGCAGTCTATATGTCTGGTCCTCTGTGTGCTAGATTCACTATGAAATAGCTGGAGATACAGGACATGGCACAGTAATTATTATAATATATTTAAGCCAACTGAGAAAAAGCCATTTTAAAATGTCATAATTTGGCACAAACATCCTACTTTCCTGAGTGCATGTGTATACTTACCACGGATCAGCACTGCAGCAATTGATCCACTGGGAGCCAATTTAGAGGGTCTAGTGAAGACCCACTAAATGGACTTCAGCTCACTCTCCTATTGACTCTGGTACTCCACTGGAATGAAACACTTAAGGAAAATCAATGGGGACCCAGTGAAGTGTAGACACCATGGTAGGTCAACGTAAGCTACATTGACTCCAGTTGTGTATTTTAGGTTGACTTAGTCCCTGAGTTGTAATTTAAAGCAGGTTCCAAAGATTTGGTTTAAGCTGGATATAAAACCAGATTTAGATCTAAAAACCAGATTAAATCGCACTGCTGGGACTGGATCACTCACATTACCTGACTCACACAAGGCCCATAGTCACTTGTTTGTGAGACTTTAAAGTTCTAGCAAACAAGCCCTCAGAGTTTTGTGACATTTGCAGAATTCAGGATGGCACTTCATTTGTCCAAAGAATCTATGACTCACCATGTGTCCTATCATGAGAACAAGGGACTAGACTTGATCACCTCTCAAGGTTCCTTCCGGTTCTAGTATTCTATGGTCCTATGATACATAGCGTAACATCTATCTTAGTGTTTTATTTTGTTGCCCGCTATTGTAGCATGTGAACACCTACTACATAAAATTAATAGCAGTAACTCCTACTGGATTCCAAGGAGTCTCTGGCACTTCTTTTTTCAAACTAAACTGTGCTGCTTCTTTTTAAACAATTTGTTCATTTCTTGTTATACGCTTGGTTGGAGTTTTCAGGATAGAGGGGATGTCTGGTTTGTGAGTGTCATTTTTATGAAGGAAAGACCTTTTAGAAGAGGAAGGCTTAGCAGTGTTCCTAATGATAAATCAGCCTCTGAAATTGGAAATTTGCTCTCCTCTCTTCCCCCGCCTGCTGTAATCATCTATAAACTTTCAGCATTGAATGGCAAGGAAATTCAGTGAAAACTGAACTGTTAAATCTCGTAGAGAATAATGCCAATCCCATATTGTATCAAGTAAAAAACTTGATCTCTTGCTCTTATCCTAAACTATATTGGGTCAGATCTTCAGCTGGTATAACTTGATCTTGCTCCATTGTCTTCCCTGAAATTCAATGCAGCTATGACAATTTACACCAGTGAAAGGGTTTTCCTTATTGAAAGGCAGAGTCAGTAAGTCCAAGGTTGGGTATAGTGCACCGGTCATAGTGACAGAGAGTAGGAGTGAGGTTTGCACAATTAAACATTCATAAGGAATGGAATATTTTTGACATCTCTCCATGTGCGGGAATTGTAAGAGAAACTGTGCACCCTTGACCCTATGAGAACTGCTTTAAAAAGTGAACTATTTCAGCTTTTTCTAAGCCACTTGAGGTTGGAGAATAATAGGTTGTCAAAGGAGAATTAGGTTGGAGTGAAATCTTTATTTCAAAAAGATTTACTTGCCAGATGACAGAATGTTCTTGCTGGGCAACAGAATGATGTCATCACGTCATCAGTGTCAACAGGCTCTCTCAGCGAAGTGAAAGTGGCCAGAGAGATGGGAGTAGGCAAGCATAGTGAGCAGAGTACGCAGCCCCCTAGTTTCTCTATGGAAACAATATATTAATAAATCTTTTACAAACATGTCACCTAGTCTGTTACAGGCTTTGGTCTAGTCTTATAAAGTATGGGTTTTTGAGTCTTCAGTAAGCATCTCATGATCAGAGTGCTTCTCATCTGAAATTTACAATAACAGCAGACTGATGGGTTAGAATTAGCTCCCAGCAATATATTACTGTTGAACATTACTCCTGTAAAATCAGGGAGTTAATCCAAAGTAAAACTTGTAAGCAAATCCAGAATTAGAGAATCCCACTTACTTGCATTTGGGCTCCGATCTTCATCTGCACCAGAGCTCCATTCAGCACAGCTGAGGAGGTGACTTTAAGACACCACTGAAGTCCTCTGATCTGAGGTGACCTTGGCCCCAGGCATAACTGAGAACAGCAGCTTGTAAAAACCGCATCTGTTCTGTCCAATCCCCATCCCACTTCCAGGTCATCACATGTAGCACAACTAATTCTATGCCATCTCAGGATTCTACCGTGTCTGAGGCATGCTAATCTGCCTATTAAGGACATCCTGAATGTCCTTTCTCACTGTGTGGAGACCCCATGAATTTTATTCATCACAACAGAACGTGCAGATGTTTTAGGGCCTTTGGAAATCAGACTACTTTTATTTAGGGACCTAAATACAGACCCTTTAACTTTAGGCACCCAAGTTTTAAAATGTTGACCAATAAGTGCTCCCAACGTACATTCCCCCTCCCCCCACATAGTTCCTCCACTGTGTTGCTCCATAAATCTCTTACGCTTTCTGTTTCTAGTCAGTTTCACAACAGATTAGTGCACACAAGAAAAAGTGATAACTGGGGCTGATCAGAGCAGGAACTGTGAGAATATATGCCATACTATTACCAGAAAAAAATGTGTGGTTCATCTCTGAGTAAGTGCTGTCAAGAGCTGAAAGCTCTAGAGAGAATTTTTTAAAATATCAATTTATTCTAATAAAATTAAATCAAGTGCATCTGTAAAAAATATTGAGTACATAATAAAAATGACACATACAGTTTAAATTAAAAATTATGGTGACTTTTCCAAACGGGGTAGGAAAAATAGATTTAATGGAAGTAAGCTGTCCAATCCATTCCCTTGCAAATTGACTTACAAATATTGCCTTTTCATTCATTAAATCCTAACTCTAATGCAGAAGGTTCTGTATATTTGCTGGAAATGTGGAAAGGTGGTAAGGGTGTAATGGTGTGATATAAAATTGCTTTTAGAATTCTCCTTGATATAATATTGTTTTTCATGAGTTTCAAGGGCTGCTGTAAAAATGCTGATTCAAAACAAGCTGCTAATGCTTGAAGATCATGGGCTTGAGTCAGCAAGATACTGAGCTCTTTGGCCACAATCCAACAGAACATTTACCCAGGCAAGTTATACCACGTACTTCATTGGGTCTATTCAAGTGATCATAGCTAAACACGTGCTTGATTGGGACCAGAGTGCTCTATTCTGCAGGACTGAGCCCACAAAGAATTAGAACATGATTCAAGACAATTAAAGTAATTTGAAAGACTCCCATAGACTTCAGTGGCCTTTGGATCAGTTCCTCAATGCTCTCTTGAGTAACCAAAATAAGGTTCCAGTCCTGCAGGCACATAGACAAAAGCATTATTTTAATCGTGTCAGCATATCCATTAACTTAAATGGAACCCTTCACATGAGTATGATGATCCCAACACACAAATATTTGCAGGGTGTGGGTTAGACTGGAGTAAAATTTAGAAATTCCATTTAATGAGAAATTCCAACATTTATTTTTGTCCCAAATTGGGACAAAAAGTTGAAATTTCAAAATTTTTTGCAGAAGGAAAATTCTGAAAATGTCTCAATTTGGAAATGTTGAACTGTTTTGTTTTGACATTTTCAGTCTAAAGTAAACATTGTAACATTCCAAAAATCAGGTAGTTTTGCTTTGTTGAACTGACCTGATGTACTTTGTTTCAAGTCAGTTCAAAACTAAGTTGAAAATTCTTATACTGATGCATTGCCTTTTGGATGTTCAGGAGCCTGATTTAGACTCATAGACTTTAAGGCCAAAATGGACCATCATGATCATCTAGTCTGACCTCCTGCATAGCACCTATCTACCCCTCTTATAGACCCATAACTTCTGGGAGAGTTACTGACATCCTTGAATCATGTTTTAAAGGCTTCAGGTTACAAACAATCCACCATTTATTCTGCATACTGCATGCTGCAAAAGAAGGTGAAAACCTGCTCTCTGCCAACCTGACCCAGGGGAAAATTCCTTCCTGTTTCCAAATATGGAAATAAGTTGAACCCTGGGTATGTTGACAAGGCCCAACAGCCAGACACCTGGGAAAGAGTTAGTAGTAACTCAGGGTGCGTCTACACTGTACCATAGGTCAAAATAAGATACGCAATTTGAGCTACTCAAATTGTTATTTCAGAATAGCTTATTTTGAAATTTGGCGCTGTCTACACAGCACTTATTTTGAAATAAATCGCTATTCCAAAATGTCCCTTACTCCTTGTGGAATGAGGTTTGCAACAGCATCGGAATAGTGAGCCCGTTATATTGTGAAATAATGGGCGTGATCAAAAGACACAGAATAGCTATTTCGGGATGAAATAGCACTGTAGTGTAGATGTAGCCCCTGGACGCATCTACACAGCACCCTTACCTCAAAATAAAGTGCTATTTTGACAAATCCCTTAGCCCTCATGGAACGAGGGTTACAGGGATGCTGGACTAATGCACCTGTTATTTCAAAATATATTTTGAAATAACAGATGTGTTTAAAGACATAGACTAGCTATTTTTGGATACCAGAGGTATCCCGAAATAGCTCGCTATGTAAACGTAGTACCTGAGCCCTCCCCATCTCCAGCTGTTGAGGATATTTGCTACTAGCAGTCACAGATGGGCCACATGCCATTGTACACTGTCTCATCCTATCGTTCCTTCCACAAACATATTTAGTGTCGTCTTGAAACAGGTTTTATGTACCTGCTGCTTCCACTGAAAGGCTGTTCCAGAACATCACTCTTCCTCTGGTTAGAACCTTCATCTAATTTCAAGCCTAAACTTGTTAATGGCCAGTTTATATTCATTTGTTCTTGTATCAACATTAGCACTTAACTTCAATAATTCCTCTCTCTCCCTGGTATTTATCCCTTTGATGTATTTATAGAGAGCAATCTTATCTCCCCTAAGTCTTCATTTGGTTGGGCTAAACAAGCCAAGCTCTTTGAGTCTTGTAAGATAAATTTTCATTCCTCCGAACATCTTAATAGCTCTTATGCACCTGTTCCAGTTTGAATTCTCCTTTGTTAAGCATTGCACACTGTACTTTGGATGATATTTCACCAGTTCCTACAGTACTACCACTTCCCTATCTCTACTGGAAATAGCTTGCTTGATACATCCTAAGATTGCATTAGGCCTTTTCACTGCCATGTCCCATTGACAGCTCATCGTCATCCTGTGATCAGCCCCTATACCTGGGTCTTTCTCTTCCTCTGTTGCTTCCAATTGATAAGTCTCTAGTTTATAGGAAAAATTGTTGTGGTTAGTCCCTAAATGCATGATCTTGGATTTTGCACTATTAAATGTCATCCCATTTCTATTACTCTAGTTTACAAGGTTATCCAGATCTTTTTGTATGATATTTTGGTCTTCCTCCCTGTTGGCAATACCTCCCAACTTGGTGTCATTCACAAATTTTATTAAAACACACCCACTCTTTAAAAATGTTAAATAAGATTGATGCCAAACCCAATCTCTGAAGAACTCTTCTAGTAATCTCCTTGTAGCCTGGCAGGTCAAATTTCAGTATTACCCATTATAATATCCTCTTTAAGCAGTTCCTTATCTACCTTTCAGTTCTCCAATTTAATTGATAATTTCTCATGTGGAACTGTATAAAATGACTTACTGAAATCCAGATAGATTAGATTGACTGCATTTCCTTTATCTAAAAAGTCAGTTCGCTTCTCAAAGAGATCAGGTTGGTCTGGCACAATCTACCTTTTATAAGACCATTTCATATTTTATCCCAATTTCCTCTGTGCCCTGAACTACCTTTTTTTCTTTCAAAATTCATTGCTGGGTCAAACTAACTGGTCAGTAATTTTCCAGGTCACTTTTTTTTCCTTCTTAAAGGTAGGCACTATACTAGCAATTCTCCAGTCATATGGTATAGCCCCTGAGTTAACAGGTTCATTAAAAGTCATGTGCCAATCCCTCTAATAATCTTGGATGGCTATTATCCAGGCCTGCCAATTTAGTCCCATTAAGCTAGTTGCATTTGCCTTTCACCTCAAATGTGGTAATTTCTACTTCTCTATCCTTACTTCCTTAGCCACCCTGCCACTGCCCCTAAGCTCCTCATAACTTGTATTAAAAACTGAGGTAGAGTATTAATTTAGATTTTGGGCCATGCCTAAATTATTTTTTATCACCACTCCATCCTAAGTACTGTGTGGTCCCACTTCTTTCCTTATTTTCTTTTTATTTATATGGCTATAGAACCTTTCACTATTGCTTTTAATTTACTTTGCCAAAGTGCAACTCTACTTGGTTTTTGGCAGTCCTCCCTTTCCCCCTACTTTCTGATTTCCAAGAGGTAACTTTCCTTGCTTATCCATCTTCCATTCCGTGTTGGCTGTCTGTTAATAACCTGTTCAAGAAGCTTGTTCATCCAGTCTGGTCTGCAGACCTTCCCTATTTGCTTGAGATGAAGGCTTCAGATTCTTCCTGCAACTTGGATTTAAAATAATTCCAAACTTTCTCCACATTTAGATTCTTGAGTTATTCAGTTCAGTCTGCTTTCCTAACTAATTGCATTAAAACTTTTTAAAGTTTTGAAATCAGGAATGCTAGTTCCAGAGCTATTTTAGTTTATCCTTCCATTTAGTTTAAACTGAATTAGCTCATGATCACTCAGACCAAGGCTGTCTCCTATCACCAGTTCTTCATCAGGTCCTCACTATTCGCTAATACTAAATTTAAATGGCATCACTTCTTGTTGGTTTAGTGACTGTTTGATGAAGAAATCAGTCAGTTATCACATCCAGGAATATCTAGGTCTTCCCATTATTAGTAGCACTGATCCTCAAATCTATATCTGAGAAATTAAAGTTCCCTATAATCACACAATTCTCAATAGTTTTTGTTTCATTAAAATATTAGAGAAGTTTCTGTCCATAACCAAATTTGATCCTCAAGGTCTGTAGCATACCCCATCCTCTATCCCCATTCTTTGCTCTGAGCCAGGCTATACCTCCTCTAATTAGAGCAGATACAAGTTTCTATCCATGGATGCAGATATCAATGGCTAGAAATCAGTATCCACTGAACCATAGGGTTCTACTCCCAGGAATGGCAGTGGCTAAAGGAGAAGAACATGGTGCCACTGCTTCCAGAAGTTTCACTACCCTCTGTATCAACTTCAGACCCACCCCCAGTGGAGTTTCATGACTCCAGACAGAAGATGGAGCTGCATGGAAGGGCTGGGGGTTGGGTTGGGGGGATACAGTTGCCTAGCCAGAAGTTGCTGGCATGGGATGTTGGCTCCTGCTAGCGGTGGCACCACATGATTCTCTTTTGCTGCGGTTCCTGGGAGCAGAGTCCTGAGGTTCAGCGGATAACGATTTCTGTCCACGGAAAGCTGCATCTGCAGATAGAAATTTGTATCTGCGCAGGGCTGTACCCATAATGCACTCCATCGTGTGACTCCTAGGATGGACCACACAACTCAGTCAAAGGGAAATCCATATTTTCTTATGTGACTCCAGGGAGCCTGGCCCATCGGTGGGAATGTAGACCAGAACGACAACTCCCATAATACAGTATGCTGGTAGAAAACTGTAACTTAATTTTTGTTGAACTCATTTGAAATAAAATCTTCTGGGTCACTTCAAAAAATGAAATATACCAAGTCAGGTCAAATTGACTCAAAATGAAATATTTCATTTTGATTTTCCCACAGGAATATCTAACATTTGTGGGAGGAAAAAATCCAAAATTTCCCCTGGAAAATTTCTGTGTACTAGAAACGGCCTTTTCTATTGGAAAATCATTCCAATGGACATCTCCCAGCCAGTGGCTCATCTGAATAAAAGCATGAATGCATGAGGTCCAGAATAGGAAAAAGACAGGAAGAGGCCGGATAGAAAGGAGTGCAGCGAGAGTGAAAGATGGTGAGCAAGCAGTAGATTGTAGAGAGCCTTGCAAGCTAAAACATAGAACTGAAATGTGATGTGCAATGAAGAAACCCCAGTAAAGGGAGTTGAAGATACTCAAAGAAGAGACCAAGGAAGATTATTTTTACAGCTGCATTTTGAACACCATGAAAAGGAGGTGAAGCGAGAGTCATTTATGCCCAACTGAGAAGAAAAACAATCAGGGCCTAGACAATAGGTTTGACTGTGGGGATGAAGAGAAATGGTAGTGCATTAAAATACCTTATGTAGCATCCTTTTCTTTCCAATACACAAATATCCAGGCAAAACATGTTCATGCCACAATGTAAGGAACATGCATTTCCTTTGTTTTACCAAAACACTTGTCTCAGTTCTGTCCTGTGTAGGGGGCTGTTCTTCTCCCAGAATCAAACACTTCTGCGACCAGAGTGCTTCTCTGTAAGGTTGATGACTGCAATGGTATTTTCCATTTGAGTCTGAAAGCCCTTCCATACTTATGGGGAGTCGCATTCTGCTATTCATGTTCTGGTTACCTTTCCTGTGCAGCTGGATAATAAAGTATATAGTGACTTGCTCTCCAGAAGACAGGAGAGTGACAGGAGAGTGACTTGCTCTCCAGTTATGAGAGAGCTGGAATTTTCTATTCTGCAGAGTGACTGCAGAGATTATCTTTTTTGTTGGATCAATATTTTCTTCCAAGCCTTAGAAACTCTGCAGAGGCTCTTTCTTCAGGAAATTAGGAAATTATTTTTTCCACTAAGAAAACCCTTAATTACAAACTGATAATTAAAATATGAAGCATAATGTATTCCATGGTTTGCTTTCTCTTCAGACCCCACACACAGAGCTAATGATTTTCAGGCACAAAATAAATGATCTGCTCGGAAGAAGAATGAAGATACATTGCAGGGTCTGAGAGCTGTTTATTAAAAGAGGAAAATATGGAGAAAAGCAGCTGTTGGTTTTGTGTTCACAAATTTCAGTAAATTAAGAGAAAAAGCCTATGTGAGAACAGCAGAATTTAGAGATAAAAGTAGGACAGGAAGAGGGAGAGAAATTGGGTTTTATCTCACACTGGTTTTGGTTGTAGGGTATTCCAGGCCCAGATCCTCAATTGATATACATTGACATAGATGCAATACCCAGTTTGCACTACAAGTTAAACTTCTCTAATCCAGCACTTTCTGGTCCAACAATATCCATGGTCCAGCATGATTTTAGCTGGATGTCCACTTATCATGGGTATGGCCAAGTTTCCTGTGGTCCCATAAAGTTCATTTAGAGCTACCAGTCCTGGTTCTTAGACTATGTCTAGAGTGCAGAGCTTTTCCGGGATACCAGACACTCTGCTGCATCCAAGGAACATCCAAACATTTTTTGGAAAAGCAGACACATTTTTTCATCATCCCTGTAAACCTTGTTTGGAAATGTCGGAAAAGCCTCTTTCAGAAGAAAAGCGGAAAAAGATATGCAAATTCGCAATTTGCGTATCTTTTTCCAACTTTTCTTTGCAGTGTAAACATATCTTTAGTGTTCTGTGCAGATAGTTGTTCTGATTTACCTCTAAATGTCTTCTCAGAGCCCAGTAAGCAGTGGAAGTGTTGGTAATGCGGCTAGACACTCCTATGGTTCAGCAAATTCTCTGGTTTGGCACTGGCCATGTCTGATGGTGCTGAACTAGAGAGATTCAGCCTGTAGCTACAAATCTGACCACTCACTAAGAGTGGTGTAAATGAAATCAGAATCTGACCAAGGGAGTCTGACCTGTTCCTTCTTTGGCGCAATCCAGCAAGATTCTAAAAAAAATCATCTGATATCTGATGCAGTCAAATATAGATATGAAGCAGTTTCCTAGGTCAGGTCTGCAAGAAACCAGTTTGCTCTGCCCAAATCTGAATGTACGTGTATAGTGCCTTTGAGTGGTTCCTTCCAGGTAGCCTTGGAGGGAGATCACTCTGTCTCACTATGCCACCTAGTTTTCAATAATCAATTGGCAGGGAATTAGTAAGGTATAGTAACAGACTGACAGCTCATGGTTTAGAGCAGGGGTGGGGAACCTAAGGCCTGGGGCCAGATGCTGTCCCTGGCTTGCCTGGATCCAGCCCTCAAGGCTCAGGGCTCCTCTCCCCAAGCGTTTGGGAGCACATGCTGGTGCTCCAACCCCTGCTGGCCCACTCAACTGATTTTTCTGTGCATCAGTGGTCCCCAGCCCAAAAAAGGTTCCCCCTCCCTGGTTGATAGGGCCTTGATCCCTTTGGGCAGAGGTAGGTAACCACCTTGCTTGGGCAGATGGCAGTCACTGTCAGGAAAAGCTGGAATCAACAGATCTAGAAACATTTACTTATCCACGTTCTTCTCAAAGCCATATAAATACTCACTGCCTGACTCTGATTTCACATACAGCAGTGTGTAAAACAAGCAACTCTAGTGAAGTCCATGGAGGTACACTGATGTGCAGTGTTGTGAGCTCCTGCAACCCCACTTCTAGGCCTCCCTTATGAGTCACCATATTTGTATACTCCCTCTAACTCAGTTTTTATGCTATGACCAGATGGCCCACATTTTGAGATCCTTACTTCCTTTTTTTTACTCAGTCTATTCAGGAAAACACCCATTGACTTCAGTGAGTGTTTGTCTACATAAGACATGAGTGAGGGCCCTAAGGATTCAGCCCTGTGTCAATTACAGTTTTGAGTGATCTAACATTTCTTATTCAGATGTAAATGGAATGTTAGTTTCTTGTCTTGTTGCTTGCCTCTGAAATATAACCTCAGTCAGGGACATCTTTAGGATTTATGGGGTCCTACGCAGTACTATTAAACTGATGGCAGCCCAGAGAGGAGGGTGTGATTTTATAATCGTCAACAACACACTAATGTTATTTTAAAAGCAAATGTTAAACTAAGGTCCTGTAGCCTACCACAGTAAATTCTGAAACTGACAGGATATACCTGGAGTTGGCAAATGCCTGTTAAATTGCTTCATTGCCACTTGAATGGCTCTTTCACAGGTTCAGTGTTCTGCTAATATGTCTGGCAGGCTTTTTTACTTTTTAAGTTAACTAGATTCTCTCCAAAGGAAGCAGAGCCACAAAACAGACACAGGAAAAGGTGAGTGGGAATACATTAAGTTCCAGAGTTGCCCCAAATTTTGAGGTGCCCTACGCAGCTGTGTATACTCTGTACGGGTAAGGTCAGCTGTGACCTCAGGGTTCCTTTAAGAATAATTCCAGCTGGACATAGTCCCCTAATAAAGCAGTTAAGCAATCTTACTTTCTCAATTTTTGCTTACTCACAACAAGCTAAACACAATATCAATCCCCTACTTGCTGGGGGGCAAATGTGAGCACAGTGATGAAGTAATTATGTAAACAGTGAAGCAGGGAATGTTTCTACCGCTGCTATGACCTGCAATTTCCATAGTTTGCTCTTGGGACAAAATCACTATTGTGTAATTTTTAACACAATGAAAGGAAGAGTATTACTTGTAATAAATTATATTCAGCAATATATGAAATGAAGCTTGGCAACAGGATAAATAACAGAAATATGGTATGAGGAGTTTTTGTTTACTTTTACAAAGTCAAACCATTTAGACTGACTAAGCCAAGGTATTCTGTTGAAAGCACCAGTTGACCAGTTCTGGAGACTTTTCTGGATGAAAATTGTCCCAAAAATCGCTGTTTTGGGTGTGACCAAAATATCCATAAATGTAAGTCAAACTCAGCAAATAGTTTTGACAGAATAAAACTAATGACAAAAAATTTAAAGAGCAAAAAGGTTCATTTCAGCATTTCCCAAACTCATGTTCTGACTTCTTGCGTCAAAACCTTTCACTTTAAAATGTAGCTTTAATTTTTAAGTGTAAAAAACCCAAATCAGTAAATGTGCTTTGTTTGACTCAAATCAGTTTCAGTTTGAAGCTAACCAATATTTTTAAAATTTTCAACTCAGTCACTGAACTGAAAAATTAATTATTTGCTCAGATCAGCTGGATACTATGGACCCGAGTCTGCAGAAATACCAGTGTAAATCACTAACTCCATCTGACACCGAGCCAGATCCTGAACTTATGTAAATTGTTATAGCTCCATTAAAGCCAATAGGGCTATGCTGCTTTACATCAGCTGAGAATTTGTCCCAAAGAGTTATACCATGTAAAACTGGTATGTGATTAGTATCAGGACATACAGTTACAACTTTTACTATAATGGTCCTGGCCAATCATTGAATTATTTGCATAAAAAGCCCACTCATTTTACCCCCATGAGTCTCTCTCTCATAACTTCCTTAAAGCAGAAGCCTTCCAGTTTGGTAGTAATTAAGGTGATTTATTTTGGAGGATATTTCAGTATCCATTGTGTGTCATCTACGATGTCATAGATACATTAAAGCTTCCATATCAGTCTGAGCAATGTTTAGAACACTGCTTTCTGGAGCAATTATACAGGGGGTCCTTCCATGCTCTGGGTCACCTCACGCCATCCCTGGAAGGGAGTCAGTAGCACAGGCTAGTGAGGAGTTGCAATGCAGAGGCCAGTGTTGAGGTAACTGAAGCTGCGCTGTCTCATAGCGATATTTGTAATAGCGTTAGCAACATTCAATACTGACCTGCCTCCCCAGGGGGACCCCTGGAGGGAGAAGGCCATTGGGGTGTGACAGTGGCTCCCCACTCAGCTTGCTGGTTTTTGTGAATTCCATTGTAGGTGCCCCATTCTCCCAGGCACTGTATTGGGAGCATGAGCACTTCACTGAGGGCCAAGGATCCCATTGGGTAATAGAGTTCCTTAGAAGTTAAATATCGCAAGGCTGAATGGTGCAGCACCTAAATCCTTTTGTGGTTTAATCCTTCTTTGTATAGTGTTGTCCACTGAAGTATGGCAAACTATTGCAGATGGGTAGGTTCTTCCATCAGGTGCTCAGAAAATCATCTAAGTTCTTCTGCATAAAAGCCACCCCATCCTGCTCTACCTTGCGCTATCCTACAAACTGTGCAGGGTGGGGAAAACTTGATTTAGGGTGACATAGACTGGCACTTTCTGACAGCATCTAGGCTAGATTCTGCTGGGGTAGAACATACAATATATCTGTTAGCAGCATAAAATTCTTTCGTGGAAGAAGTTGAGGTGGCAGAAAATGACCACAGACTGCCTCCCACGAGGGTGGTGGATAGATCAGTGTTTAGATGGCAGGGTGTTGGATGGTTTAAAAAATAGAATCAGAGAATGATATAGATGTTGGCAATCGAGCCCTCTCTCCTCAGCCAGATCCTCAGCCCTTTGTCAAACTAATTTGCGTTGCTCAGGCAACTCATAGCAGCTGGACAGCTGCCCTTGGCATT
This sequence comes from Pelochelys cantorii, assembly GCA_032595735.1. NCBI lineage: Eukaryota > Metazoa > Chordata > Testudines > Trionychidae > Pelochelys > Pelochelys cantorii. Next base: position 182,367,135 of record CM064328.1, read on the forward strand.
TTGAGGATGGGCTAAATAATTATTTAGTATTTTGGACCTGAGTACTCAATTATGTTGAAGGCAATTAAGTGTCATTTGTATAAAACTGATGTAAGTAGAGAAAAATCAGGCCTTTCTTTTTCTTGGAGTAGACAAAGATAAGGCAAAGATGAAGTACATTTGAGATTGTGCTAGATTTGTTTTGCAGGTTCATCCCATCAATAGATTCTGTTCTCTTCATACCACTTGGTTTGGGTAAGGATGTGTGCAGGGCTGCCAATGGGTAGGGGCGAACGGCTCACTGATTCAAAGGGGCCTGGGGCTCCTAGCCACCACCACTGCTACTGCGGCAGCAGCAGTGGTTGGAGCCCTGGTCCCTTTAAATTCCCACTGAAGTACCATTCTGCATGCTCCGTGCAGCTCTGAGGGTGGGGTGGGGGGAGGGTGGACACACCCATGCTTGCAGCTGAACAAAATTATTTCTTGCAGCAGAAATATTATTCTAGCTCCTTTAGCAAAGCATAGGTCTTAGCACAATATGAGAGAAACTGAAACCACTTGGCAACTTCCAGGATCTGAGCCACTGGCCAGATGTTCAGCTTATAGTAGCCAGCCTTGGTCCATTGACTTCCACAGCTGCTGTGGTGCTACACTGATTTATACCAGCAAGTATCTGCCTCTAAAATATTCTAAGAATACAAGTCAAGCTACTCAGGATCAAAATGGCACCTGGATATCACAGTTTCTACAGACTAAGTATCATGTAAGCACTGCAGGAGTCTCAGAGTTTTCAGATCTTGTCCCTATTGCATCTATTTAAAAAGAAAGGCTGATTTAAATTTATTCCTCTTGTGTAAGACAGGCGGACAGGCACACAGCTAAACATGCTCACCTGTAAACTAAAGACTACAGCTTTGTCCCCAATGCTTATTTCTCCATATATGTAATTAATCAACTTCATCCAGAGGTGCAGATTGCTCACCATTTTAATAAATACCTAATACTATTCTTTTGCACTTCAAGGCTATATCTACACAACAGCATCTGTGCGACTACTCTACAAGCCTTTATTTTGAAATAATTTCAAGCTGAAGGACTTCTTACTCTGACTCACAGTAACCCTCATTTCATGAGGAGTAAGGGAAGTCGAAGGAAGAGTGCTCTTCCTTCAACTTCCTGCAGTGTAGACAGTGCCAAAAGCCAAATTAAGCTATTTCGACTTCAGCTATGCAATTGACATAGCTGAAGTTGCGTGGTTTAATTCGACTTCAGCCCTGCTGTGTAGACATACCCCAAGTGTCCATGGATAGTAAGTTAACTAGAGTAAAATGAGGAGGGCATTCGTATAAGAGTTAGGATTACCAACTTTGATTGGATGAATTCCTGGAGGTTTAATCACATGACATTTGCTTTAATTAAGATTTATCTTTAATTCCTAGAGGCTCCAGGACAATCCTGGAGGGCTGGCAAACCTAATCAGAGCAGGCCTAAACTTAGGATGGTGCTGCAGGGAATAGACACTGCATATGCAGCTAGCACAGGGGCAAATAATGGTGTAGATGGTGAGGCACTGCCTAAGTCTATAGAATGTGGTACACATCTGAACTTTCAGGGTATAAATGGCTTTCTGCATGCTCATCTCATGCCCCCCACATGAACTCATCTGTGCAGTTATGTGCTGCCTCCCTGCATCTTGAGCCTTCTCCACTGCAGTGATAAATTCTAGCATTGGGAAAGGCTCTGGCAGGGGGGAGGCAGCAGGGAATGGAGCTACTCTCCACTACCAGAATCTTACACTATGGCAAGAAAAGGTTTAGGCAGCTCTCCCCATCAGAGCCTTTACCTCAGCACCCTGAAAGGCTCCAGCATCAGAAAAAGGCTCTGGCAGTGAGGGGTAGTGGGGAAAGGCTCCTAATGCCTTCTCTGTGCCAGAGTTGTTCACTGCACCACATAGCTACACTCCACAGTGGGTGTGGATCCAGTCTTACTGGTGCTGTGGTGTGTACCTGCACATATCTTACTCACTACCGTACGTACACAGAACATCGATGAGTGCGGGAAATGACACTCCTGCATCAATTCTGGGCTGATGCTTTTGAATTTAGCTTGTCATCACTGTCATGAATTTCTGTGGACTCCACTTTTGAAGATTCATCTTTTCCTGTTTTTTTATTTGGAATAGAGGGGAAATACACAGACTTTCTGTTTGCTGTGTTCATGGAGATAGCAATTTTTGGTTTGTTTGATTGTTTGCATCCCAGTCTGCTGATTACTTTGAGTCAGTCTTTGACAGAGCTGATCAGAAATTTTGTCACAAAGGTTTTGTGATGGAAAATGTTATTTCTGCAAAATTGACATTTTCTGCACAAAATAGAGATGTCATTGAGTAGACGATTACATGATTAACTGATAAACCTAGGCTTATCAGTTAATCCTGTCGACTACACATATCCCTCCCCTTACTGCCTCTGTATCAGAGGCAGTGAGAAGGGAGAGGTGGGAACTGGTGGGAACTGGTGTCCCCCACCCCCGTGCTGCTGCCTCTGATAGAGAAGCAGCAGCATGGAGGGTGAGACGGACAGGCGGGAGCCAATACATGCAAAGACCTTCCTGCCCTCCCTTGCTGCCTCCTACAGAGGTGGGGAGAGCAGGAAGGATCTGGCTCCCCATAAGCACCAGCTCCACAGAACCACTTGCTTCCCCCCCGCCCTGCACTGCTGCCTCTCTATCAGAGGCAGCAGTGTGGGGGAGGGGCAGGGGAGGCTGCCTCAGAACAGCCTGTGTCTGTGGCGGCCTCGGGCTCACCATGGACAGAGGCTGCTCTGCGACAGCAGCCCCTCTCTGTGGGGGGGTCCGAGGAGCAGCCTCTGTCTATGTGGAGCTCAGTCCCCTGCAGACAGCAGCACAGGGTGGCAGGTGGGAGACGGTCTGTGTGGGGAGCTGGTTTTTAAACCCGCTCCCATTGTGGGCTGGCTTCCACTTGCCACCCCACGCTGCTGCCTCTGATAGAGAGGCAGCAGCATGGGGTGGCAAGGAACTCCCCAGGAGTGGGGCTGGAGTGCACTGGCTGCCGGGCCCACCCCTGAGACTATCGAATAGTTGTGTAACTGCTAAAATTTGATGTGGTTACATAACTATTCAGTTACACGCTATTTAATATCCCTAGAAAGATTTTGATTTTCTAGAAAATTTTTCTTTTTCTTTTGGGAAAATTAAAATAACAGTTTGATCTGAATCCCAGTTTTTTAACTGATTCCCAATTTTTTTGTTTGCTAGGATTTATATAATCAAGTTAAAAATGGAACTGAATTTACCCATGGGATACTGCCTTTATGAGATTTATAGTTTCAGCCCCAATTCACTTCTGTGGGCCAGGCTACCAAGAGGACTCCATCTTCCAAAATAACAAGAAGTCCAGTGGCACTATAAAGACAAATACATTTATTAGGGCATAAGCTTTCATGGCTACCCCTCTGAAAGCTGTCATCTACCTGCATTTTCTCTGTGTTACATCATAGAAGTGACAATACCACTGCATTATGGGAAATGTAGTCCAGCCAAGGAACCTAGCTGATAGTTAGGAGAACATAGAAGCCTCAGCTACATCTCCCAAAGGATATGAAGTTTACTGTTTACTGTTGAAATACAGTTCAACAGGCTGCAATAAATTGTTTCCATTTCAGGAATGTTTCCTTTTAATAAAAAAAAAATTGAAACAAAATGTTTCAGCATTTCCAAATTGAAGCTTTTCAGAATTTGCATTGAACAGAAAATGTTGACATTTCAACTTTTTAATCTGCTTCAGCATGAAAAACAGTTACAGTCAGCTCTAGCCTTCTGGATAATATATTTCAGATGCTGGCCTCATAGGGTACAGCTACACTAGCTCGAACTAATGAGCTAGTGTAGCTGTACACATAGGGAGTCTTTCAAGCCTACTGAGAAGTTTGGTGAGGAAAATTCAGTTCTTGAAATCAAAAGTAATTGAGTGGATAACAAAACATGGGGGAAAGGCAGTAAGGGATGGATTGTAACCAAGCCCTGTGTGAATATGCAACCTTATGGAAGGTTACGCAGTGACTTCCTGCTTTCCAGGGCTAGTCACAATCAGAGTCTGAGTAAAAGAACTGCTTCTGGTTAGTGTCCTTAGCCACCACGTAAAGGGCTTGGTCAGGTGAACTGTCCAGCTATGGTGAGGATCCTAGCCCTGTTGTGTAGCACTTGTGCCCAACTATTCCACAGCTGGTATAGAGGAAATGCATCTCCATGCCACTACCAATCTGTGCTTGTGCCTTATTAGTTCCCATGCACCTTATAACGTTTTCAGCACTTTTGGCTATTACCGTCTGGGATTTATTCTAGAGGGAATGGTTTCTGAATCCACAAGCTGCTCTATTCTCCTCTTGATTAAGAAAAGTGAGAGCCAGAAACCTTTATATGCTATTCTGTGTGATTGTTCCTTGGTGCATGACAACACATTGATCCTGAGAGCGGTGAGAGAAAGAGTTCTTGGGCTTTACTTCCTGTCATTCCTTGCAAATCTGACATGAGCTGATATCATTCAGTGCCCCTGTGAGGAACGTGTGATTTGTGGAATACATTGCAACGAGTGTAAGTATACACACTGAATAGGTAATGAATAGAAGATAGCAATTAACAAAGGGCTCGATTTTCCTTTCTGATACACAAGTTTTATATAGTGGAGTTACTCCTGCTTTATATTAATGTAACTGGGTAACAATTTTGTCTCTTGTTGTTATAACTTAGACAAAAATAAAGGTAACTTCTCATAGTTAAATGCTTGCCCTTCACTATTGTTATCCGTAAATTATACTTGCTCATTACAGATGGTTTCCACTGCTTCTCCCTGACCCCACAAATCTTTTATTTGCATTGTTTGTCCTTTATACATACCATTTATATTGTCAATGCTACCCGAATGTTCACTAGGATTTCTGATGTACAGTTGCATATGTTTTCAAAATATTACAAATGTATGCGAATAGAAATTTATTTTGTTCTCAGCTGAACAACTTTATAATTATGGATTTGTTTGGTTGCCTGGCCTAGACCAGTTTAGTTTTTAAATAGTTGTAAGTTTGCACAGTTTTCCTGGAAGATGCAACTAGTGTAGACCAGAGCTCAGAGACTGTATACTTTACATTATGAATGATAGATAACATTTCAGTCTTATATCCTGTTGGAAGCTAAGTCATCTTAAGCACAATGACATTTGAGCCAGTTGGGAAATAAGTCAACAACGATACCATGTCTGATTAATGTAATTCTGAAGCTCTTGTTCAGTGAGCTAATGGTATCTGAGGTGTCTCATTTGCATTACGCCTGTTGGAATTCTGTAACTGTTGCATCTGGAGCCATAATACTGTTGCATCATTCCAACAGGATTAGCATGTCTCATAAGTTACTGTTAAAATATTGACTACGGTCAAACTTATTAATCTTTCAGAGAACAGCCTTCTGATGACATGTAAATGATAACGGGATCTTGATAAGAACATAAACCTCTGAAAAATGTTCCATGAGTAGCTCTCGCGTGTGATTACCTGTTCCAGAGGGGTCTCAGCTCCACTTCCTAGAATTTTATGTGTTGATGTTTCCATTTGTTTCATAGGCTTCTGTACAAAAGAAACCATTAAAACATTTTTATAATTGAAAATAATTTATAAACAGGAACATGAAGGTCTCGAGAAGACATGTGGCAGACATTAGACATGCTACTTAATGTGCTGTTAAAAGCGAGCTGAATCACAGAACACTAGAACTGGAAGGGACCTTGAGAGATCATCGAGTCCAGTCCCCTGCCTTCACAACAGGACCAAGAATTGTCTAGATCATCCCTGACAGTATCTGTCTAAACTACTCTTGAATAGCTCCAGTGATGGAGATTCCATAACCCCCTTAGGCAATTTATTCCAGTGTTTACCCATCCTGACAGTTAGAAAGTTTTTCCTGGTGTCCAACCTAAACCTCCCTTGCTGCAATTTAAGATCTTGTATAGACTAGAGTATACACAGTGTGACTTCTTAGGATCTTTTAAATCCTTGACAAAAAAAATCAATCTAGGTAATAGCTTGTATGTACTTTCTGATTTACCCTTGGAATTTTGGAATTGGATTACAATACCATTTATTAAATGGCCTTACATCTTCTTCCCTCTTTGTACAATTTAAGTGGGAACTCTGCTTGAATTGCCTGTAGGCTTGTTCCTTCCATTTCAATCTATAAAGCTTTTAGAGCGGTAACTATCTTAACCAGTTGCCTGCCTTCAGTCTGTTCACTGCGTTTCAGATCTATATCTTTCTCTATAGCAGACCTGTAACATTTCTCTCTCTCCATACTGAAACACACTGGCTTTTAATTTCTACCTTGTTTTTCTTGTGATAACATGACCAGAGTTTCTCATGAAGCAGTTTTCAAATATTACCAATAATACCTTAGAGAAACACTTTGCTAGAATCAGTCTTGTAACTGCCAGGTTTCTGAAGATGACCACATTCACCAACACTATATGGAATGCCAGAATGAGCTCTTCTGATTTAGGAGCTTCAGGGGATAGCCGAGTTAGTCTGTTATAGAAAAAAACAACAAATGGTCTGGTAGCACTTTATAGATTAACAAAACATGTAGATGGTATCATGAGCTTTTGTGGGCACAGCCCAAACTCCGGTCATCTGAAGAAGTGGGCTGTGCCCATGAAAGCTTATGATACCATCTACATGTTTTGTTAGTCTATAAAGTGCTACCAGACCATTTGTTGTTTTCTTCTGATTTAGAGTGCATATCTAGAAACATATCCCAAAAGGCTTGCTTTGACGTTCTTGTGGATAGAAATAGAGCCTAATCTATAGGGTTGCCAGATGGTTTAACTAAAAATACTGAACACCCTCCCTCCCACCCGGGAAAAATTCTAGTTGTTGAGCAAAAAACAATAAAAAATAAAATAAAGCATGGCCCCTTTAAGCCTTTGAAGCTTTTTGGCCGGCGGCCATCTTGTTTTCCTGATCGAGCCAGAAGGCAGCTTCTCTGCAAAACCAGGTAAGTGGGGGGGCTGGGGAGGGGAGCCGGGGACTGGGCCCGGTTGCTGAGTGTGTGTAGGGTTGCCTGGTGTCTGGTATTTTTGCCTCCTGGCAGGGGAAAAAAATCAGAAATTACCGGACATTTTAGGTGTCTGGTATTTTCTGAATTTTTTTTACCGGACAGGAGGCAAAAATACCGGACTGTCCAGGTCAATACTGGACACCTGGCAACCCTATTACTCTATCACCCATTGAAATCCAAAACAATTTTTGCCTTTGACATCAGTGTGATCTAGACCGATCCCTAAATGTGCTAGCAATAATAAATCCCTCAAGCTCCTCTATCCCATATAGTGATTTTGATTAATCTTCAGTGAGTCCCTATATGCAGATTTGGTTTCCCCACATTCTGGCCACAAACCCATGTCATTCTGCTGCAGTTATGACTATGGTTATGTTCTTACTATATGCCTTTAATTTAGAGGGTTTCTAGTGCTTATGGGAGGGGGGGAATCTTAGCTACAGTTTGACATTTGACAAAGAAATCTGCACACTGAGCATGATCCAAAGCTCACTGAAATCAAAGGGAGTCTTTCTACTGATTTCAATGGACTTTATATCAGGCCTGTAGAGATTAGCTAATGCATATGAGAGACAACTGTCTTCTCTTCTTCCCATTTCATCCTTCTATAGATGGTGCAATGACTGTCATTAAAACTCAGCTTTCATTGTTGGTTACCACTGTTCAGTGTTTAAAGACAGCACTGTTATTTCTTATTCTAAGTGTAAGAATATAATTAAGGATAATGGACCTGAATTTCTATTTTTCTACATCAGTTTTATCCCTGTGTAACTCCATTGTCTTTCAAGAGATTACACTGATGAAAAGGTTTGTATTAGATGGGAGAATCAGGTCCGGTTTCTTAAGATCTCTGATTCCACAGTGTAGCATCAGTTGATTTTTGTGTTGTCAGCCACTATGTACACCCTTAGCGTTTCTCAGTTAAAATTATTGAGATCTGTCCAGCTGCTTATAAAATACAGTATACAAATCAATGAATCTTATATGTCTGATCTTCCAGATGCAGATTCCCCCCCACCCCCCACCCCCTTTTACTCTAATGAAATCAGCAAAGAGCATTTTCTGTAATCAGAACTTTTGGAAGTGCTGCTTGCTCTGACAGTGCTGAACAATAAACCCTTTAATTTTCAAAGCAATATGCAGTGCTATAGACTTCCAGTTCCCCTTTATTTAATGGTGGACTCTTGTGCACCACTTTGAAAATGAAAGGGTAGCTGGCTAAGCACACTAATAGTTAGCCGCTTTTGTATTTTAGCTTTCTTTTTCCCATCTGTAAATAGAACCTGGCTAGGTAATTAGCTGTTCAAGTCCTATTAACAATGGGAATAGTACTTCTGATTTCCTACATATCACAGCGAAAATTACATAGCCATGACAGTAGCAAGTTAAGTTGTCAAGTAGCCTTTATTTAGTAGCAATTGAGGTATTCAGTTTACCCACTTCTCATTTGGAGGATATGGAGTGTAGTTTAGGTTAATTTACCCACTTTTTTTTTTCACCACGTCACTACTGCCTTTATTAAAAAACCCAATTTTGATACTTTCTCATTCCCAAAGTATTGTGGGTGTGTGTTCATAAAAAGATGATATCTGCCCAAAATTCTCATGCTTTTGCTTAATCTAAAGAAAGATTTGTGAGTGGGAAGATATGAAGGTAATTAGATAAGACATTTAAAAATTATTTAAGTAGTTACAATAGAATGTTAGCATACTACTTCATATATTACTTTTTCAAGATCAGATTAATATTCAAAGAATGTGGATAGTCTGGTTTGCCAACAGGGGAGCCCATTTCCTCTTAGTAAGTTAGAAATGGTAACCAGATTTCTAAACAACTTAAAGACTTCTTTTTGGCTCTTCTGTTGTGTACAACTTGGCGTGAAAGCTTTTCTGTGACAAGAACAGCCCATATTTTCGAATACAACAATCCCATAAGAGGAAGGGGGTCCCATTTGTTCAATAAGGTGCAATACAGAGTCTAGTTGTAACAGTAGAAATGAAATGTCACCCTGTTTAAAATTCAACTCCTTTACTGCAGCATTAAAATAAGGAGGCCAGGGGATTTCTATGAGGGCGACATTTTGTCATAAGATGAATCTCTTTAATAATGTCCTTGATTTAAGAGATTTGAAAAATGGTAGGTTTTCTCTTTCTGAAATGTCTTCCCATGTTTGCTATTGTAAAAGCACAATGTAGTTCAAAAATATCTCGATCCTGAAACTCCAAATGTCTTTTGTTAATTGTAACTCATTTTGGTGGTGTTCAGCTTCAATATTTGAACATCTAGAAATTCCATGAAGTCACCTTAGGATTCAAACACTTCTAATCTTGCAGTATTTGTAAACTCTGAAAACCAAATGGATTCAGTAAAAGTAGATTACAAAGCTGACAAGCTATGTATAGGTAGTTTATAAACTGCAAACACGCTACCTCTGATCCAAGGTTATAATCACTATTGCTGCCTCTCTGCCGTCTTGGAAACTTTGTAGGCTTGCCAATTTCAAAACATGTAGATGGTATCATGAGCTTTCGTGGGCACAACCCACTTCTTCAGATGAATGGAATCATTAAAGGTCCAGTTCTAAAATAAATAGGGGATGGGTGGAGGGGGTGGGAGGAAGGAAGTCAATTAGAGTGTTCATATTACATGAAGCTGATCGAGAAGGTGCAAATTATTCTTAAGTACCCATTGTTTGGTTTTTTAAGCCATTAGGATGGGGAAGGTAGTGTGCTAGCCAAGTAATGTCTTTATTCATACCTTTGTGATGGGTCTCAAACTTGTAAATGAAGTTAAGTTCCAAGGCTTCTCTGTGTATTACTAAACGGTGGCAAGGGGAAAGGGTCAAATGCTGTCCAGGAATGTTTGGGCAGAGACCATATCACCATGTACAAGCACCTGTCTCCATTCTCTCTCCTCTCTGCTGACTTTTGGCACCCGTCCCCATACTTAGAGACCACCCTCAGTCAGGGCATGCTGAGCATAGTTTTGCTGCCCCCACTCACACAACAAGGACAACAACCTTTCATCACCCCTGCAGCCAACATCAAAGTGAGTCGCAGTCTGACACCAGTCAAAAGTGATCATTTGAGCAAAACAACTTCAACTCCGCAATTTGCGTAGCTTTTTCTGATAGTTTTTTCGGAAGAGGCTTGTCTGAAATTTGGCCTGTCTACACTGGGCCAAATTTCAGAAAAGCCTCCTCTTTTGGAAGAGCCCTTCTTCCTCATGGGAGGAGGAAGACAGGGCTTCCGAAAGAGCGTGCCTGCTCTTTCGCAAAAAAAAAGTGGAAGAGCAGACGCATTCCCTGGATGCGGTGGAGTTTTTCATGTAGACATAGCCTGCATGTGAGGAGAAGCCTCATCAGGATCTGCTTACATCTACAGATGTCTGTTCAAAGCACAACAGGTGGCAAGCCAGAGTCCTACTCCACTAGGTTAGTTCAGGGTTCTATTTTATTTTAAACTGCTTGATTCTTAGTGTAGCTGTTTTAGTTGGAAGCTTTGTGAATTGTTGCTTTGTGTTCTGAAATCATGGTTGCACCTTGTACTGTATTGTCTGTCAGTGCTACGCTTTGAGAACAGGCAGTATGTGGTGTGTCAACTTCACCCTGGGAGGAGAAGTAGGACTCCTGAGGCAACTCTGAATAGCTGGATCAGCAGTAGAGAAGAGTCAGTAGGTCTGTGATCTGGGGTGCTAACCAAGGGCTGGCATATCCCATCTTTTTCAAATGCCTTTCCAATCTATTATAATCTGGTTATTTTCAAATAGAGAGAAGGATTGGGTAAAATAGTGCTGCCCTTTCAGTATTAAAAATCTGGTTTTATCTAATTGAGTCGACACAGGGCATTTTTATATTGCTGGAAGCAAACTATTTTATTCACAGGGAAGCTGTCTTTGAAGGTGACTTGTCACATTATTGATGTGTTCTGGCTGTCAGAGGTGTCTGAAAACCCAGACTCTGCTGTGCCAGCAATATTCCATCACAATCACATTTCAGGCCAAACTATATCACTTGTATGTATAAAGCTGCAGAAGACTGCAAATCGTTAGGGTTTTGTTTGGTTCCTAGCCTACTGGAGATGAACATGTAGAAATTACATGAACTGTGATGGGGATTTTGTATACAACTACTTACAGGAGTAAATGGATGACATAAAAATCTGCAAAACTAGGTGCCCAACACCATAAGGAGCATAATAGTGAGTGAATAGATTTTTTTTCCCCTGTGCAAGCGGGAATTCATCTGTCCCCTCTTGCTTTCTGGAGTCGGTATAGGGAATATCTTTTCTTTCTAAACGTAGTGTTAGTAAATGGAAGATATTAGATAGAACTAAAGAGCAAAGTCCTCATTTCATCCACAGAATGGTACAGTATGAACCATGAAAGATTGTCACCTTCCTGCCAGGATGCCTGGCTATTTATTTGGGGAGGGGGCTATTTCTAAAGAGGAGAAGGCACTTCACTCCCCAGGCCAACCCAGTCCTAGATCTTATTAATGAAGATTGCTAATGAGGGTGCCAACTAACATTAATTATTGCTATGCTTGTAAGAAGCACCCGGGATCTTTTTCAGGAGAAAAGGCAATGCTCTGCGTTTATTGAGAATACAGTAGAAAAGCAGTTAGCATATGCTTCATAAAGACAAGCCCCCCCCCCCCCCCCCACATACAGGTCCTGCAGATGGTGTATAGTTACCAGTCCGTCGTGGCTCAAGTCATTCTTATTGGCCAGGCAAGGCTGACTGAGTGAGGAGTCAGGGTTCCCTTGAGACTCCTCTGAGGTTTGGTTTGCAGGACAGAACTCAGAGTCCTCATGGCAAGAGGTCCCCACTTTATACATCTCAATTTCCATTTGAGTCTGCGGGTGTTGCAGTGTCATGCTGCAATCATCTATCCTTAGGGGTGTTAATCTGTGTTTTCCAGACTTATCCTTTGATGGTGAATGTCAGGTTTCCATCATTGTCTCTCACTCTTGGGGGTCTCTTCCTGTCTCCAGGGTTCTGTCAATGCTCCTAATTCAATTCAGTCTCAGACACAATGGCTGTTTCCTGGTTATCTTCAAGATTCCCACTTCTTGATCACCTGGGCGTTGGTGATGGCTTTCAGACTTTACACACATATGCCACTCACACCAAACAATTTGTGTAGAGTTTCAGACAAGATTAATAGTTACTCAAGGAACAGCCAAAAGAAAGGAATTTTGCACAACTTAGTTTGTGATACAGACAAGAGGTACAGCTTAATTTGTAATGCTATCAGAAAGCAAGGCCTTATAGTAAACATTCTCTAATCATGAGAAACAGGGTGAAATAGAAGCATATAGAATTTATAAGCAAGTCATTATACATCAAATCATTATGCATCATACTTATAGTCGTATAACCAACACTAAAATATACATTTTTGCTACATCGTGTTAGTGCTTTCTGAGGTTGGGGGTGGAGGGATAAAACAGAGAAAGAGAGAGAGTTGTATAGGTTGGGTGCATAGTCTGCTGCATAGAGCAGTGTGCTGCGGGAGATCTGGGTTCTGTTTCTTGCTCTGCTATTGAAGAGAATGCTACCCGATGAAGAAAAGCACTATACAATAGTCAGGTATAATTATTAATTCACATAGGCCATGTAAGAGAGGCATCCCATCTACTGTCCTGTTGGGAACAGGATTTGCTATCTTCATTCCTCTCTGGGGCGAATCACAGTGTCACACCACTTTTAGCCTAGCTCGCTGGGTACACTGATCATACGTCCCGATTTTTCCGGGACAGTTCCGAATTTAAATATTCTGTCCCAGTGCCCCATGAAGTAGTGAAATATCCTGAAAAGCCCCGCTGGTCATTTCATTACTTGTTGGGAACACCGGCTTGTGGGAAGAAGTGACCAAGAAATGGCTCCATGCCATTGTTCCTCACGCTGTGCAGCAGCCTCCTTCCCTCCACCCCAGCAAGGTGCATAGGCAGCTTCATTGGAGCTTTGCCAGTGGGCAGCGGGGCTGGCTTCCAGTGGCATGCGGCTCCTCCCTCCCCCCCGTGGGACCACTTCTGCCACGCAGGATCCTGTTCCAGCGGCACCACCTTCTCCTCCTGCTCCAGGCTGCTTGTTAGTACAGTGGCCACCGCCACTGCTGGGGGGCAGGCAGGTCCAAGGCAAAAGCTGGTGGAGCCACTTCCAGACTTCTGCACCTTGGAGCCCTGGCAGGAGACCGCAGAGCCCAGCTGGGGTGCTGCGGGGTGGGGCACGCTCAGGCGTGGCAGGTGCTGGGACTGGAGCAGAGGCCACCTGCAGTGCTATTTTTAGTACTGCGGTCCTGGTCCCCTTGGGTGGCCCTGGCTCCAGCGAGAGGGAGGAAGAGGAGAGGGGAGGAGTGGGTGCCAGGAGAAGAGGGGTTGAAAAGAGGGGTGGGCATGAGGAAGGCAAGGGATGGAGCAAGTCATGTGTGAGGGCACAGAGGGGCATGAGGGGAACCAAAGCAGAGGATGGTGAAGGGGTGGGCACCAGGGAGAAAGAGGGCAGGGAAAGGGACAGCACCAGGAAGGTGCAGGGGTAAGGAAAGGTGCAGGTGCCAGGGGATTGTGTGGGTGAAGCAGAAGGGCAGACATGTGGAGGAGAGGGACAGGTGACAGAGGAGAGAGGAAGGGCAGGTGGGTAGAGGGAGGTGTTAGGAGAGGGGGTGGGGAGCAGTAGCTACAGATGATCAGAGTGAGGCTAGAGGAGGAGTGACACAGGGGGAAGAGAAGGGTGGGTGCAGGGGTCAAGGAGGATGAGGAGGGAGGCAGGTCCCCAAAGAGCTGAGGGGAGTAAGTAGAGCAGGAGCCAGACATGAGAAGAGGGTGAGTGGTAGGGGGGCAGCAACAGGCAGCAGGGGAGCAGATGGGGCAAGGGGAGGGTAGGATACATGGCATCAGAAGGAAAAGGGAGAGGCTTATAAGATATTTATTAATAACTTAGGTGCCACAGTGGCACCATCCAAACAAGTGCCCATGAACTCAATACTGGTGCAGACAAAATTCACTCTGCTCGTGGGAGGAAAATCTTAGAGGGAACACTTCTCTCAGCCTCTCCCCTCGAGTTAATGCAATGCAAGTTGGTTTAGTGCAGTTGCAGGATAGTTGCATGGGGGAGTCCTTTGGGGACCAAACCCATCCCTATTGGTAGAGGATGGTGGGAGGAGTTCTTAGAGGGGTTACACCACACCCTTTACTTCTGGTCATGTGTTCATTTTGACCCCAGGAGTACTACCTCCAGGGACTTCTTGTGCAGGGGGAGTGGCTAATGGGAATCAGGGGGAATGGCTAATGTGTCCCTAATTTTGGTTCCAAAACTACGGTCACCATATCTCTGGGATGCAGCCCCCCTGTTTCCCAATCATGAAAACCCAACAGATCCAGCTGTGTTTGACACCTGAAAGGCCTTTACCTCCATGTGCCTGTGACAGCAGCTGATTAAAATGATTCAAAATCAACTTCTTTAAAACGAAGTGTATGTAGTGCACAGAGCAAAGGGTAAATGCAACAAAGGCCTGTACGTATGGAACTTACCTACAACAGAATCTTTCTTTGCATCCTTTTTATGTTCCCTTCGCCCCAGTTATCTCAGTGCTTGTTACAGTTGAATCTCTCACCCTCACTGTGTCTTTGTCAGTCTCTCCCCTCCAAGGAAGCTGCTGACAATCAACTCCAGCTTTCTTCCCTAAACCAGCATCTTTCAGGCTTCAGTATCCCCTTTGATCTTAGGCTAAAGCATGGGAAAAGTACATTTGGCTGAAGCCAGAGGCACCCCCCAATTCATTGCTGCTTCTGTTTCCAAAGGAAACTTTTCTGTCATTGCTTCATTTCATTGGCCACATCGGCCTCCTCTGATTTAATGCTATTCGATCAGGCAGGAAAATATCATACAGTTAAATGAAGGCTGTGGAAAATAATACACAGAACTCCCTCATTCTTCAGCTTAGAAAGCACCAATGAAATGAAATAAAATATCCCTAATCTCGGTGGGTGACGTGACCGAGGGGATAACTCAGTTTCTGCACAAGGCCAGGCTTGCCCATGGGTCCATGCCGGTATCTGTCTGGATCTCTATAAAATCACCTACCCTGATGGCATATGACTGCCTTCTGTCACATATACATGAAAACAAAGAGCTAAGCTGGTCCCAGACAGTCTTGCTAAAGAAATAGTGTTGCTCACATAAGAAAATCTTGTGATCATGTTCAGACAAAAGAAAATATGAGACATTTAAAATTGGGGACAATCCTGGCTTTAGTTTGACATTCCCAGTAAAGGATCATTGGGTTCTACTCAATAGTCTAGCCACAGAAGGAGGACAGAGAGCAACTGTACTGCACCCAGACAGCAGACAGCCATTTGATGATATCTGTACACCTATTGCAAATAATCATGCTGTACTAAAAGAAATGGCATTTATAATGTTCACCTGTACCTCTACCTGTACAGACTTATCTACCTCTGCATGTACACATAAAATGAACTGGAGAGCTAATTAGTATATTTCTATGCATTAATTTGCAGATGCCTTTTAAAACGTAAATAAAAGGTTACCCTACAGTACACGGCACTGAGAAATTTTCATGTCAGAACTGTTTGTAGCAAGAACCCTGTCGTATTTTTTGGTCAGTCTTGAACCAAATACAAACCAAATACTTCAGCTGGGAAATTAAGGACTTCTCCATATCAACATTTGATGCCATTGTTTGTGTGTTTTTCAGTGAGGCATTTTGCCTTAAGCAAAGAGCACACTGTTTGCTTTTCCATTGCATGGAGAATTTATCCTCTGTACTTTAGATCTTATGCACAACAACTGAATTATAATTTCCATGGTATAATTTTGAATGGTATTCACAAGCAATTTGTCAAAGATGTTACACACCATCATTTAGGTTTAATGTTTCTTTGTCTTTGGGTCAGGATAGGAGCCAAGAGAGCAAAATGGTTACAGGACCAGTTCCATGAGGGATTACACTCATTCAAGGGCACAAAGAACTGAACACAAATATTATAAATCTTTATACATTATAACCTCTGTACTCTGGGATTTCCTCTTTTGGGGACACCCATGGTAGGGACCCTGATATGTGGAGGTGGAAGGGGTTCTCCATGCAGCCGATGTCCCTTCCCCCCAGTTGGGGGAACAGCAGTGGAGCAATGTGCCCTGCCACAGGCTTTCCTCTGCCATTCCCATAAGAATGGGAGATGCAGAGCACCAGGTAAGCCCCATATACCCTCCCCCATTTCTTTCCTGGCCGGGCAAAATCTTTAATTGGACAAACTCTGTTTCCCAGGGTTGCCGGATTAAAGAGGCTCATAGATTTTTAAAGACCAAAAAACTCTGGGCCAAAGTCATCCTTATTCTAATTCCATGGATGAATTTAAGCTACAAATAGGGAGAATGTTTTAATGTTTGCCTCCTGGACTGTCATATAAATGTAGAAAAAATTCTTGAGTCAAATAGGACACTTAGCAAATGTTCTTTAGAGGCTCATACAACCACGAGCAAAATTAGGAAGAGTTCATTATTATTTGAGGTACAAAATTATTGCTCAACAATTTGAGACAATTGGTTTAGCATTTTCCATATGGTAAAGAAGAACTGTTACACAATAGAAGGGTTTCTCGCGCACATTTCAAGAAAATACAGAGCTATTGTATGAAAAATGCCAGTCAAAGCTTTTATTTATTTTTTTATTTTTATTTCTGGGTCAAAACCTGTCTTTGTGTCACAGAATATGCACAGTATGTGCGCTTTTGTGCGTCTTATTGCTTGAAAGTATGTTACTCTCTGATCAAGTGCTGCTTGCCAGCTTCGTATTAGAGTAAGGGTTGCAGGATATCAGGGACCAAGTTTGAGATGGCTTTTAAAATACAGGATGAGTGGTCTCTCTATGCAATAATAATGGGTACATTTTTTAGCCTATTGTTTATAATAACATCAAGTTGGTCTCATCAGATATTTTTCTGCCCAAACATTTTTTGATTAAATGAACTTTAAGAAATCAGTGCTTTCTCTGGTTTTTAATCAAAAAACCGCTCTCCCCAAAATGGAAGTTCTCAATGCTTGGATGAAAACTGAAGTGCTTAGAGTACTTAGCTGAAAGTGCAATATTTCAGCTTGGGCCTCTCTGGGCCCAGCACCCAGCCAGATTACATCTCCAAGCCAGGGTCCCCCTTGACCCTCTCATGCATTGCGTTGCCTGCATTGCCTCCCCTCACCGAGAAGGGAGACTGCAGTGCAACATGGAAGATGCAGCTTGACCAGGTATCTTGGCATATAGAGGACAGTGAGAGCATGAGGCCATAACTAGAGGGTTGCCAGATGGTTGAAACAAAAATATCAACCTCCCCCCCCCCCCCAAAAAAAACCACCAGGAAAAAATTCTGTTGAAGGGGGACAAAAAGGGGGAGGGGAGAGCAACGTTGTTAAGCAAAAAAAAAAGAAAGGACTCCAAGGACTTAAGCCAAAAAAAAAAAAAAAATTAAAATAAAACAGGATGTCCCCTTTAAGAGTAAGTGCAAGGATAGGAACAGGGGAGCAGTTGAGCACTAAGAGCATTGCTTCGCCTAGGTCTTTTGGCAGGCAGCCATTTTGTGCTGGCAGCCTTGGGGAACCAGGTAAGCATGGGGGCTGGGGTTGGGGGGCTGGGAGTGTGGGAGCTAGGGATGGCTCCAGGGGAAGGGGGTGCAGAGTGTTTGTAGGGTTGCCAGGTGCCCTGCATTTTTGCCTCCTGGCCAGGGAAAATTCAGAAAATACTGGATATCTCAGGTGTCTGGTATTCTCTGAATTTTTTTACCGGACAGGAGCCAAAAATACCAGACTGTCCGGGTAAATACTGGACACCTGGCAACCCTACGATAACTATAGCTTCTATAAGGAACTGAAGCAGCATATGTTTTTGAGAAAGTATTTTGATTTTTCATCAAAAAGTCAAAATACTCCACGGAAATAAATCCAATTTTCTGTCCAGCTCGAAAATAAAGCACTTCGCTTTGTTTTTTTTTCTTAAGGGCTGCAGAGAGCTTGCTGTTTTCAAGAAGGGGACTAAAGGAAAGCAAGAGGGGAATAAATACTTGAATCTTCATTTGTTTTCTTAGTCTTCCTAAATCTGCCTTTTGTGGACTATTCTTTTTCTTAAAAAATACTCTGCTTCTGTGAATGCAATGCTCTAGCAGGTAACCCAAAATTAAGTAGGTCAAAGGGAGGGAATTTTGAAAGGTTTTTTTTTTTTTTTTTTTTTAAGGATTTTGTTTTGAAACTGATGCTTTGTTCGATTAAATATACAAGAGAGCTAAAGTCAGTAGGGTGGGTTGGATTGTTTTCTGAAGCAATTTGCCCTTGTCTGCTTAGACTATACCGTGATATATGTATACATCTTGAAGGTCCTTTCATCCCTTCTTTCTTTGGGCAAAATGTCTGATAATCAACACTAAGAGCAGTTGATGAGTGTACACAGGGTGTCTGAATGTCTAAATCCTTCCTGACAAATTAGGTACAAGTAATTTCCTTTTGGGTTTAGCAGGTGGGGAATGGATTGAAACTCATGCCAAGATTTGAATTGCAGTTTTCACTAAAGTGAGAATTTTGTGGGAAAAGGTCAGAAATTCTGCACCAAATAAGGAACTGGCCAACAGCCCAGTACTTATTACACTGTGTTTTGAGTATGACCATCCTCACATTACTGGTTAGAAGAATGAGATGTGAATTAAAATTATGTTTAGCTGCCTCCAGTTTGCCCCAAATCCATGCCATGTGTAATCCATGGCAATAACATTCAAAGTGTTAAATCCTGATTCATGTGCATTTCTCTCTAGAGGGTACAGAGATGTTCTTACCCATATGCAGAATATGCAGCTGTAGGACACCTGAAAATTTGAGGCACCACTGGGTCTTAATGTCCACCTCTTCTTATCCCTATTCCAAGGCTTTACTTCCTGTGGAGAGGATCTAATTAACTTAAAAGTGAAAAAGCCTGTCCTAGCTATTAGCAGAACACTGAACCTGTGAAAGAGCCATTCACGGGGTAATGAAACCATTTAACAAGCATTTGCCAACCCAAAGCGCACACCCTCCATTTCTGAATTTACTTTGTTAGTCTACGGACCTGAGTTTAAAATTTGTTTTAAACCCATTTCATTAGTGAATTTCTAAAAATTATAAGATCACCTCTCTAAAAAAATCACCCCACCCCCCAGCTGCCATCAGATATAGGGACACCAGTTTAATAGTATTGTGCAGCCATAAATCCTAAGGACGGCCCTGGGAAACAAACCTAGACATTGGCACAGAGTGTACTCTTATCTCTGAATTCAATTATCCATAGACAAGCAGGATTTTCATTCTCACTTTACCATGCCCACATAGCTTTCCAGTTGGTCTGATTGTAAGTGGACACAGTATACGCTAATAAAGGACTTTATCTTCTTCTGTTGACTTATTTCTCTGAGGTGTATTATACAAGGCTACTAAATAGGGAGGGGTCAATGGCCAAGTTCCCACTGACTTCAACAGAGCCAAGATTTCCTCCTGATCTTTTAAGATTGGGTGTTTGAGCTGAGTGATAAACAAGTTGCTTTTTGGCGTGCTCTACATTTTCTCTGTCACGTGGGATGCGTCTGCACAGCACAGTTATTTCGAAATCACTGACGTTATTTCAAAATAACAATGCGAGCATCTACACAGCAATTCCATTACTCTGAAATTTCGAAATAACGGACGGTTTCTTCCGACTTCTGTAGACCTCATTCCACGAGGTATAACGCCTTTTTCCAAAATAGCTGTTTCGGAATGGCAGTAGTGTGGATGCTCCACTGCTGCTATTTTGAAATAGCTCCTCTATAGGGCCATTCAAAGTAATCACTCCCCAGTGCCTCCTGGGGCTCTAGATCAAGGTAACATGTCCACAATAGGGAAGCCTCGGACTAATTTTGAGGCTTCCATATGGTGTAGATGCGCTATTTTGAAATAAGCTATTTTGGAAAAAAAATTCCAAAATAGCTTATTTCAAAATAAGTGTGCTTTGTAGACATACCCATGGATACTTCACCTACATACTATTTGATTCCTAAGGTCTGGCTTTTGGCACAAAATTGGGGGCTGTAGCCCCTGAAGGTCTCACAGTTATGGAAAGTGTCAGGTTTTAATCTGAATCTACCTCCCCTCCTGAAGAAGAACTCCACTCCTGGGCATTCCCTGGTGCTGCCACTGACTTGCTACATAACCTTGGTCATGTTACTTTGCCCCTCAGTGGCTCTGTTTGTCCTTTGTCTGTCTTGCCTATTTTGATGTAAATTCTTCAGGTTGAGGTCTGTCTCTTACTATTTTTTTATACACTGCATAGCACTCCCCCTCACATGGGGTCTCTGGGCGTTACTTTAATGCAAAGAATAATAATAATGCTCAACAGTGGTAATGCAGATTCTCAAGGCTCTGTACAAGGGGGGTGGTAAATTTTATTATTCCAATTTGGAGGGAGATGAGTCACAAAGAGGTTGCATGACTTGCCCATGGTAACTAGGGACCCAGAGACAGAAGAAGGAATAGCATTAAATGATAACCCACACAGCTTGCATACCACTTTGAGGAAAGCTCATCTCAGACATTTAATGCAGTAACTCTAATAATAAATGATATTTATATGTCACTTTCCATCAAAAACATGTTATGTTCAAATATAGGTAGAGTAGATACACATCTTGGGTCTGAGTGTCAGAAGTACAGAGCATTTGCAGCATCAGCTGAAAATCAGGGCCATAATACATAGATAGGCAGCTCTGTAAAGACACACATAGGAAACACTGAGTGCAGTTTGGATTGGAGAATAGCAGCCAGCCACAGAGCAAACTTCTACTTGTGTGAAACATACCAGGGGATCTTTATTGTCCACACAGGGGAGATACGACTTCACTTTCTAAAATTCTCATCCTCTCATAGTAAATTGCCTGGTACTCAGTTTATTTACCCTGGAAGGATGAAGTGCTGTGTTGACCCTGTTGAACTTGGATGCAGTGATTGCTGGGAGTTTACAGACTTCAAATCTAGGAATTTGTCAGGCTTTGGTGTTATTGCCAGAGTGCCTATTCCTGTATCCCATTAACACTGATTTTGCTGAGGGGGGATATTTGGAGCAGCTTAGCTATTCACACACAAGTCTCAATTATCCTGAACTGTATAATCATCAAATATCACAAAGAACACAAGAACATATTAATTAAGAATTAACATAATTCCATTCCTAGAGTATGGAGTTTATTAAAATGCATACTCTATGAAGATGTATCAGGAAAAGCGTGCCTAACTATTTTTTAAAAGCTGAAACTTTAATCATTTGTGTTGCTCATCTCTGGACATTGTCCTTCTATACAGCCATGGCATTTGACAACTTCTGTTGAATTGCTGATGTTCCCTTGGAATGTCTGCCCTTATACAAGCCTATCTCTGTTGCATGGACAGCAATAAAGGTGTGTTCTGCCCAGCAGACCAGGTATATTAGACTACACTCAAATGGATAAAATAGAACAAAAAGGGGAGTTTATTAACACTTTACAAGTTCCCTCATTCTTCATTCTGTTTTGCTTTGTTGGCCTCTTGTCATGCTGACTCATGGAAATATTTGTGTTTTCCAGAATGCCAAAGCCAGCTACGACTTCAGCAGTAACGATCCCTACCCATATCCCCGCTACACAGATGACTGGTTTAACAGGTAATAGAGCTCAGCCAGCTGTCACTTCATTTATTAGGAAATCATAAGGCTCTGCTGATAGTTTCAGTGTCTGTCTCTCCACTAAATGATACGGTTTTCAGCACAGAAGCTGCTGTGTCGCTATTGTCTGCAAATTAGATATTACTGTTTTTACATTGATTTTATTTTTACCTGGTGTGTTCTTCTGGGAATATCTTTTATCACTCGGCTCAGCTGAATTATGGTATATAAAGGGTTTGCTACTCCCGAAGAATGACAGCATACATGATATGTGTGTGTAGGTGATAACTGTATATAATTTTCTGTCTGCTAAATGACAAAGTCATGATACCCAGGTCGGAGTTTATGCTTCATACCAATTTTTATTGTTCTCTTCCTCCACAATTATACTTCACCCACATTTACACGGTTTTCATGTCATTTTAAAAGGAGCAGTATGGAGGCTGGGAATCAATGAGGAAAGGAATTGGTGAAAAATTTGAAAATACATTTAAAGTTTCCATAAAGACTTGGAGTCACATTTTGCCATAGTGTCCTAAGGCCACACTTCCTAATCCTGGGCTACTGCAGCATCAAACATTTCAACTAGCACACTCCATCGTGTGTGTGTGTGTGTGTGTGTTGCAGTTATGTAAAAAATATCAATCTAGTGATAAGCTCTTCTTATATTATTTCTACATATGACACAAGTAGATGTTCATAATATTCCTGTCTCAGCATGGATTTTTAGACAGTTTTTGAGCATCACAGCTTCTCTGAACCCTACAGGTTAATAATGAATAATAACGAAATAATGAATAAAGATAATGAAAGCCCAGTCACGCTGTAGCTTTTTCACAGTTCCTTTAACAAGGACAATCAAGGAAAACCTTCTGAGCTGCTGAAAGAAATTTATCCAGCAGGTGCGCAAGAAACATATTCCTGTCTTGTCCCTGCGTAAAGAGCTTTCAGAAAGGAGGTGTGAAATAGGCAAAAGATTTTCACAATGGAGAGATATTTGGAAACCAGTCATTTTCCTGTGATAGATTTGTGTCTAAAAACATAAGCTAGGAAATATTGCAGCAAAAAGAATACATGGTTCCAGTATTTCCCACACCTCTGTTGTACCAGCCTTTTCAGCTTGCACTTTGAGGGAGAGGGAACGGAGATAGAGGCTGCATTTAAAAAAGAAATAAAATAATCCAACTGCCTCAAGGTATAGAGCCATATGAGCGTATGTGGCCTTTATAGTGTTATGAGCCACCAGGATATTACAGAGATAACTGCAATATATAAACATAGAGGGTAATATAATTTAGATGTAGAAAATATCCCATCTGCTAAAATATGGTAAACTTTCACTCAGTATATATGGTTATTTTATTGGAGAGTGGAAAACCAGATTCCCCACTTCTCAGGTTTCTCGTAGCACGTATTTTCAGCATTAATTTGTTAATGATTGTAAAACATTCTGAAGATGAAAATATGATTGAAGCATAATGGGGTGGTTTAGAACCTGGGACCTTCAGTGCCAAAGCTCAGACCTGTCCCATTGGAGCATAAAGAAATCACTTTATTAGCTAACAGCAGTTGTGGGTTGCTATTTGTTCGAAACAGCACCATGATGCAATTATGCAAGTGAAGCGTGGGATATTTAAATTCCCGTTTCATTTGCATTTTCAAAACGTCTAATTTACATCCCTCTGACAACAGAGGGGTGTAGTTTAGATACAGCCTAAAAGAGGAGGAGACACACCTGCGTAACTGACAAGTGCTCTTGCAGCTGGTGTGCTGTGACTGCTGCTTGACACGTGGACCCAAGTTTTCACATTGTTTCCCTGTGCTCCCTTGACTCTGTGTTGCATCCACCTGCTGCCTCTTTCAATTGTGAGCTCTTCAGGGCAAGGGCAGTCAGTTTGCTGTGTGTTTGCAGAGCACCAGGGACAATGGGGCCCTGGCCAATAAAAGGCCTTTAGGTGCTACCATCACACACAAAATAAATAATAAATAAAGTACTATTCCTATATACTGCTGAGGTGCTAAGTAGCAGTATTATTATTAGACTACACTCCAATGCTATTTCTACTGTTCATCAAGACAGAGCCTGCTTGAAAGACTGGATTTTAAAAGAGCTGAATAACTTTACAGCTAAATGGAGCACAATTATACATGCTACTCTGAGACGATAGATTGTTCAGACGTTAGAGGGAAAATCTGGTTTCTCCACACAGAGCACGGTGCACTTTGCTAGGTGCAGCAATGGAGTTTTGCTTGCTTCTGGAGCATCTAGTGTTAACTGGGGCAGGAGGCAAGATACCAGCATTGATTAACCAATAGTCTGATCCAGCGTGTTCCTAATGGTGTGCGATACTGTATGGGCCGAGTGGACAATCATGTTAATCAGGATCAGTGGTTTACATGGCCTCTCTCTTCATCTTTGCAGTCATGGAACCAGGTGTGCAGGGGAAGTGTCAGCTGCAGCAAACAATAACATCTGTGGAGTTGGCGTGGCATATAACTCAAAGGTGGCAGGTATGTTACCAATACAGTGAGAGAGCCCAATTGAATTCTTCTCACTCAGATTTTCCTTGGGTAAGGCTCCCACTGGATCACAGAAGCTTTGCCCAAATGATTTGGGCCAGACTTTGTACCTCTGTCACAGAAGTTTTATGTGCCAAACATTTTAACGAGGGGAATATCCCCTACTTTTTCCCCACTCTCCCATATTGTTTATATATAGATATAGATAGGGTTGCCAGGTGTCTGGTATTCTACCGGACAGTCTGGTTTTTGGGGCCTCTGTCCAGTAAAAAAATCCAGAAAATACCGGACACGTGCAATGTCCGGTATTTCCTGGATTTCTGGCTGGGCACCGGATGGAAGCCTGGCGGGGGCTGGGGGAGTGGCTGGGAGGCGGGGCGCAATCAGCGCTGGGAGCCCTGGCTGCGCCTGATGCCTTGAGGAGGAGGAGAAGCCCTGTCCCTGCTCCTGAGCGCGTGGTGGAGCCGCAGCCGGACTCACTCGCACTTCTCCGGACCATGCGTGGGACTGACAGCGCCTCGGGATCTGCACGTGCCTGGGTCAGTCCCGCCCCCCCACCTCCTGCTTCCCCCAACCTTCCTGACCAGCTGCGCTGCCCCCGACCCCCTCCCAGCCACCCCTGCTTCCTGCCGGCCGGTTCTCCTCCTCCTGATCTCCCCTGGCCAGCTGCGCTGCACCCGACCCCTCTCCCATCTCCCCGGGCCAGCTGCGCTGCCCCCGACCCCTCCCCCATCTCCCCTGGCCAGCCGCGTTGCCCCCAACCCACTCCCCCGCATCTCCTCCGGCCAGCCGCGCTGCCCCTGACCCCTCCCCCATCTCCCTGGGCCAGCCACGCTGCCCCTGACCCACTCCCCCCCATCTCCCCCAGCCAGCCGTGCTGCCCCCGACCCCCCCCCCATCTCCTCCGGCCAGCCACGCTGCTCCCGCCCCTGGCCCCGCCCATCTCCCGCGGCCAGCCGCGCTGCCCCCGCTCCCTCCTCCCGGCCGTTCTCCCCCCTCCATCAAGTGTGTCCGGTATTTTTTCTAAACCTACCTGGTAACCCTAGATATATAGATAATGATTTAACAAGGGGAATGGCATTTCTTCTGATCCTTCTTATCTGAATCCCTGTTTTGATAACTGATTCCAGTATGAGCCAGCTTATTTCTCCTTTTGTGTACTATTGTACATCTCATCTGAAACAAGTATCTAAAAGGTTGTTACATGGAAGAGAGAGAAAATATTATTCTCCTTAACCTCTGATGATAGGACAAGAAGCAATGGGCTCAAATTGCAGCAAGGGAGGTTTAGGTTGGACATTAAGAAAAATTTCCTGTCAGGTTTATCACTGGAACAAATTGCCTAGGGAGTCTGTGTATTCTCCATCTTTGGAGATTCTTAAGAGTAGATTAGACAACATCTATCAGGAATGGTCTGGATAATACTTAGCCCTGCCATGTGAGAGCAGGAGACTGGAATTGATGACTCTTAGGATTCCTTCTGGTTCTATGATTCAAAATCCCCTTGATTACATCGAACTTAACTCAGTTTGCATGGGGCTAGATACTCTGCTGGTGTAAATCAAAGTAATGCCATTCATTTTGAGGGTTGTTGACCCCAGCTGAAGGCTTAGCACTTGAAGTGCATATATAGTAATGTCCGTTCTGCCAGTTTGGCTGGCCTTTCTTTTGTTGTTACAGCTGAATGATCACCATATCCAGATCCATAAGACAATAAGCATCCCAAATTGGACAGATGCCCAGAAACAAAAATCTTCATGATGGAATGGCAAAGCAATTTCTGCTAAGTGATTTATGCTAAGACTGTTCCCTCATTTTATAATTGGCCCAAATGGCACTCTCACAAGCAGTCTCATTTTTTTATCTATCACTCAGAAAGGTACCAAACTCTGTCCTGACTATGAAAACCCAAGGAATGTCAAATAAATCATAGAAATCAAAGAATTTTAGGGCTGGAAGGAACCTCAGGAAGATATCTAGTTCATCCCCCAGCACAGAGACAGGATTATGTGAATCTAAAGCATCCTGAACCAAAGTTACACCTAGACCAGAGGGTTTCTGCTTTGAGCTTTACAGCAAATGAGCTTATTCATCACTAACTCACCCATGACGAGGCTTGTAACCACAAGAAATAAAAGTGAACACACAAAAAAGCCCATCCAACAAATAAAAAGCCAGGAGTTAAGGGAAGGACATTAGTGTGCTTGGAAATCACACTCTGTAGAGTGTGTTATCCCTCTGTGAAGACATGCCCAAGATGGACCATTGGCCTGAATCCAGTCTGGCAGTTCCTGTATTCCTATGTAAGGAAAATGTCCTCCAAATAAGTAAGTGACTACTACAAATCATGATCAAAATCAACCGGCACATGCAAAGTGTTATTTCAACTTCTGACTCTTTACATGCAATGAATGTACTTTAAAGGGTTTGGATGGTGAGTCTGGTTTAGATCTGCATCCAAAAGAGGACTGGGGGTAGCTAGGGTGTTAACATGTGGGGATGTTTGTATATGGGAAAATATACAATAGCAGCCTGACTTCTTGGATCTGAAAAAATTGGGTTGAAAATTTTGTAAGAACAGGGTTTCCAATGGGCTGTTACTTCCTGCATCCTTTCAGCCAGTTACTTATTAAAATGCACAGGTCTTCATGACTGCAGGTTGCTCTAGCCTCTCTCCACTGCAGTGCTAGCCCTTCCCTACAAAATATGAAGGGCAGGACTGGTGTCATTGTTTTAGTTGCTGTAGTCAGTGAGACATGAAATTCAAATGTATGTGCAGTATTGCACTAAGAAGAGACCTAATGCATATCACCCTTGATCAGCAATAGCACATATAGATCAGAGAAGGACACAAGTCACAATATTTATATTCTGATATTGAAAACCCAAATGTCCATGCATTTGGTTATAGGGTTTTGATTAAGGACCTATCTCTATCATTAATAAAACAATGAAGAGTCCTGTGGCACATTTATTTGGTCATAAGCTTTTGTGGGTAAAACCACTCCTTCAGACAATGCAACTTTGTAACTTCAAGTCAGTTATTTAGAAGCTACATAGTAAAGCCCTTGGGCAGTACTAATATCCTACTGAAAGAGTAACAAGCTACCATACTTGTCAGTTTCCTAACAAAATTCCATATTAAGGAATATTTATTTTAGGGCGAACAGCATCCCATGTTTCTAAACTGAGAAAAGCTCTACTTTATTACTGAGGTCTATAGCACCACCAAGGGGCCAGTGGAAATCAGTAAATCCATCAAACCTCTGGAGAAAGCTGACGTATTTGACCTGTCTGGTGTCTCAACAGATGTAAAGTGGTGTCAGATCTCACATCCGGAGTTTCAGAGAAGAGAAAATTGTTCACTTTGAAACATGTTTGAGACAAAGTTTTCAAATTGTCAAAACGTTAATGTCAGCATTTAAAGAAATGAAAAAAAATCCAGTTTTCCAATTCAAAGCAACAATTGGTTTTAAAATGAAGATTGATTATATTTTTAAATAAAAATGCTCTAAATCAAGATGAAAAAGCTCACAAGTATTACAATGAAATGTTTTTATTGACTTCAGACAATTTTTTTCCAGGTGTTCAGGTCACAAAATTTTTCATGATTCCCAGTTCAGAATGGGAAATTTTCTTGATATCTCAAAAAAAAAAAAAAAATTGTGAGATGAGAAATCTGTTTCCTAGCTGTATGTTTCTGTTCTTTTGTTCCAGTCCATTCCTAGTTTAAAACATTGAGAACTACTAAATTCCCACCGAAATCCATACATGGAGCGAGTTTACCTAAAACCATTCCTGGTTACTCTTGTCTCAGGCAAGAGTCAATGAAAGGAGTCTAGTCCTTAGCTTGGCTTGTGTTTGGGTTTATAAATAATCATGATTTAGTTTTGTCCCAAAAAGACTTGCATTTCTCAAATCATTGTTCTCTTTGGCTTGGTTGGAGCTGGAGTTCAGGGACAGCATTAAATCAGCATACACTGGAAGTTATCGAAAGGGCTTTTTCGAAACAATCGTCAAATTTCTCTACTGTACATGTATACAAAAGTATAGATGCCATTATTTCCATATAAGGCATTGGTAGATGTACCTCTCCTTTCTGATTATAAACACTATCCCCCATTGTAGAACAAGACAAGGGAAAACCTGTTGGGAGATGAATGATATACACAACATGTGAGCGAATGTGATTTGGTGGTTAGGTTAGTGTACCGCATACAAGTTTTGTGCTCTATTCCTTGGTTTTTCCACTGACTTTCTGTGTGATCTTGGACAGATCCCACAATTTCTGTCTCAGCTTCCTCATCTGTAAACCATGTGTAATGATGCCTTCCTTACAGAGCTTTAAACCTTAATTGTTTTTTTTTAATGTGTTTTGAAACACTTGGAGGAAAGGTGCTGTATAATTGGTCAGTTCTACAGGAGAATCAGTGATAAACTACTCGCTCCTTTCTGTGCCACCACTTCATTGCTCTAGGTGTATGTAATGGTGATAACACTCTGTTGTACCGACTGAAATCTGAACTGTTAATACAAAATGATTGTGGGTCTGAAATAACTAGTGATAGGGGAGCTGACAGCCTCTCTAGACCCCTGGGCAAGGTGGGGGGAGGGTGTGGAAGCTGGCTCCACACTCCCCTCATAGAAGGGGTGGGGCCTCAGGTGCCGGGGTGGAGCCATGGCAGCCAGACCTCGGTACCACCAGGGCTGCGGCACTGCCTGGAGCACGCCCTGCCATGACACGCCGCCCTGGCAACCGCATGGTGCTCCAGTGGCAATTTAAAGGGCCCAGGGCTTCTGGCATCTGGGAGCCCCGGGTCCTTTTGGAACACAGGGGCCTAGGGCAACTGTCCCTTTTGCTCATCCCACCCACCATTGGCAGGCCTGACCAGTTTGCTGTAATGCCTGAAACTGCAGGTTTAAATCAGATCCTGAGCCAATAGCCTGTCATAATTTATGTGTATACTGATTAAATCAACAGGTATCCGAATGCTGGACCAGCCTTTTATGACTGACATTATTGAAGCTTCCTCTATCAGTCACATGCCTCAAGTCATAGATATATATAGCGCCAGCTGGGGGCCAACAGATAACGGAAAGACTGTGGATGGACCTAGAGAGTTGACTTTGCAAGCCATGGCAGATGGGGTGAACAAGGTAATGATTCTGTTAAACAATCTGGGGAACACGACTGTGATGCTTACACTGTGCACTGAAAGCACTGCATGTGAGTAGGTCAAAAGTCTGCAGACTCTGCTTACAAACATTGCAGAACACAATCTGATCATGTCAGCCTGTCCCAGTTATCAATTTATGTCTCACAAATCTTTGCCATGGTTCTTCCTTCTCCAGGACCAATGTTTGTTTATATTTGTTCACTAGTCTCAGGACACAGTTTGTCTGCACTAAAATCTCTCTCCTCTCTCTCCCCCATTTATCATGTATTTGTTCTGTTTTATCCTATGGGATCACATTCACAGTGTAAAAGAACTATCACATCATTGTCTCCAGATCTCTGAAAATGTCCTCCCATACAAGACATGTGATTTGTAAAGCTGGTACAACTCTGACTCTTTCTCTGTGTCATCAGTGTATTTATCACCACTTGAAACTACACCATTTCTTTCAGTCATTTATAGATAACCCTCATTGCAGAAGTCATTGAAATAAGGGGGGTTTTCATTTATTAGAAGCTCTCTGATCCCCTATACATAGGCTCACTTCTTCCATGCTAGAATCATTGTTTAATTCCCCCTTCTAATGATATGCCTCTCAGAGGTTGTCTCTTTTTTCCCCACCCTTGAGCCAGATATAGGGAGGAAGGTGAACATTAACTATAAATATACATCAGTACTGGCTGGAGAAAGTGCTGACTGGAGAGTCAGAGCAAGGAGGTGAGGCTGCAGCTACGGAGAGGTGGATAGGGAGCAAAAGTGAGTTGGATGTAAGATTCTTTTTCAGAAGGAGCAAATGAGTGGAAATCTAATGGGTGGAAATCAGAGTGCTGGTGGGAGGAGAGTGAGCACTGAAGCTATGTCTACACTGCAGGCTTCTTGCACAAGAAGCTTTTTGCGGAAGAGTCTTCCGCAAAAAATTCTTGCGCAAGAGCGTGTCCACACTGCAAAAGCGCATTGAGAAAGCGATGTGCTTTTGCGCAAGAGAGCATCCACACTGCATGGAAGCTCTCTCAAAAGGAAACTCTGATTGCTATTTACAAAATGGCCACCAGGGCACCTGTGTTTTTTTCGATTGCCTCTTTTTGTGCAAAAAACCCCCTCTTCCCTGTCCACGCACACCTTTTTGGGCAAGAGCTCTTGCGCAAAAAGGAGTTATTCCTCTTGGAAGGAGGAATACCTACACTGGAAAAACCCCTCTGTTCTTTCATTTTACTTGCGCAAAAATGCGCTTGAGGTGTGGATGCTCTGTGAGTTTTTTGCACAAAAATAGCCGTTTTTGCGCAAAAACTCTGTAGTGTAGACCTAGCCTGAGTGCCTGCAGATATAGCCATTAGTTTTGTAAAGATTTAACTATCCATTAGTCTTTTCTGTCCCTCCTCATGCCTCCCCTATATTCAGACTCCTCCTTTGTAGACACAGGACAGTGGTGATATATGCAAAGAGGGCCTGACTCTTTGTCAGTTATGTTCAATCTCTTTTATAGTGTTTTTAGAAATTATATAACTACAAAGAAGCTTAGGGGAAACGATGTCACATGCTACTGTTTGTACTAACTGCATCATGTGTGCAGCTGATCATTATTATTATTCTGGAAATTATAATCAGCTCACCATGTATTTTCAGTTCTGGTCTGTACATTTTTCTCCATTTTTTAAAACAGAAATGCTATCTTCATTGAAATTGAAATGTTCTAAAAATGGGAGATTTTTGACAAAAGTTCTTGGAGGGGATGGAATTAGAAACATTTTTTTTCAGATTTTTTTTGAATTTTGTAATTTTATTTTGCACTTTATTTATTTTTATTGTTTGTGTTGCTTTACATTACTTCATGACATGTCTGTAGTAGTACATAACACTTATTTCTGGCATGTCATAATAAGGCATAATAGTTGAAATATGCTATTTTATTTTTTAAAAAATTAGAGATGAATGCAACTTAGTACTGATTGAAACATCTTATCTGTTTTAGATAAAAATGTAGCAGCAGCTGCCCTTAATAATTTTAAAAAGGAATAGTAAATTATAAATATTATGTACTAGTACTTCTGACATTTCAAAATAACATAAAAATTTAAAAATAAAATTCAAAATGACAACATTTTAAAAAACTATTTTAAAAAAAATTTAATTCTAGAAGAAGCTTCAAAAATATTTTTGTTCCAAATAAGAATGAAACCAAATTTCAAAATTTCTCAAGGATGGAATTTGGAGCTTGAACCAGCTTTGCTTCTCTTGTCTGTGCACTTTCATTTCTCTCTTTCTTATTAAGGACTGATCCCTTGAAGTGTAAAAAAAAAAAAAAAAAAAGGCTCTCAGTGGCCCTTAGTCTTTTAGCAAAGCATTTTATGCATTATTTAGCTCTATCAAGCACAGCAGGATTCAACTGTGTAGATTAGAGTATACTGCATTGTAATGCAGGGGATATGAAGTCTCTACTCTCGCACTGATAAAACTACCTTCTGCTTATTTCAGTCAGTTTCCATCAATTTGATCAAAATTAGGGGTGGTACTTTTATCCATACAGCCACCTACGTGAATATCACAATCTACACAGCAGATAATATTGCTAATAAAGCTAATAGTTATGTCTGAATAGGATAGTTCCTCTGCTTGATCTGAGAAGTGAAAATAAGAATGGCCATACTGGGTCAGACCAAAGGTCCATCTAGCCCGGTATCCTGTCCTCCAACAGTGGCCAATGCTAGGTGCCCGAGAGGAAATGAACAGAACAGGCAATCATCAAGTGATCTATCTCCTGTCACCCATTCCCAGCTTCTGACAAAAAGAGGTGTGGGACACCATTCCTACCCATCCTACCTAATAACTATTGATAGACTTATTCTCCATGAATTTATTTAGTTCTTTTTTGAATCCTATTAAAGTCCAGGTCTTCACAACATCCTCTGGCAAGGAGTTCCACAGGTTGACTATGTGCTGAGTGAAGAAAAATTTCCTTTTGTTTGTTTTAAACCTGCTACCTATTAGTTTCATTTGGTGGCCCTTAGTTCTTATTTCTTATGTTATGGGAAAGTGGTGTCTTTCTGTTTTTTTCTGCAGCTCAAATAGAGGCGCTGTGTTTTGGATTAGAGAGGACCTCTAGTTGTGAGGAGGAGATGTGATTTGGAGTAAGGATGTTAAATACTGATTAATTTACTAGTCGAGTAGTCAATGGTATTTCCATTGACTCCTAGACTAGTTGATAGGAATTTCTGCATTCCTCCTTTCAAATGCACAAGAGCTCCTCCGGGGGCTTTTGGGCATTTCAAAGTTGGGACTCCACGTGGAGCCTGGAGTCAGTGGGACTTCCCACTGGCCCTGGGCTGCACACGGCATGCCAGCATTGAAATGTACAAGAGTCCCCAGCGGGGGCTCATGTGCATTTCAAAGTGGAAGTGCCTGCATGGAGCCTGGTGTCAGTGGGGGACTTAGAGTCCCCCACTGACCCCGGGCTCCATGTGGTGCTGCCGCTTCGAAATGCCACGCAGAGCCGAGGTCAGCCGGGGACTTTCCAACTGATCCTGGGTTCTGCGCAGCATTTCTGCAGAACCCGGGGTAGCTGGGCACTCCCCAGCTGACCCCAGGGCTCCGCGCACTTTGAAATGCTGCATGGAGCCTGGGGACTCCCAGCTGATCCTGGGCTCTGCATGGCATTTCAAAGTGGCAGCGCGGCACAGAGCCTGGGATTAGTCTGGGACTCCCCAGCTGACTCTGGGTTCCACAGAAATGCTGCACGGAGCCTGGGATAAGCTGGGGAGTCCCCAGCTGACCCTGGGCTCCATGCGGCACTGCCGCTTTGAAATGCTGTGGTGGAGTTTCAAAGGGGCAGCGCTGCACAGCTGATCTTCGGCTCTGTGAGGCTCTGTGTGGCTCTGCCCCTTTGAAACACCGCCATGGCGTTTCAAAGCAGCAGTGCCGCATGGAGCCTGTATCTGATAGAGGCGGCAAGTTGGTGGGGAGGAAGCGACTAGTCAACTCGACTATCCGATAAGCATTTGCTTATCGGATAGTTGACTAGTCGACTAGTCCTTAACATCCTTAGTTTGGAGATGAGAGTCCCACCCTGTAACCCCCGGATCCTTCCTTGGCCTCTCAACTACATGATGGTGTTTCCCATGCCCAGTTCTACTGGTCTGGGAGCAAACAGGGTGACGCTTGTTATTTGGGACAAGGTCAGGGAGGGAACCAGCACAGAGTGCATGGCAGAAGGGATGTGAAGCAATGGCAGAAAGGAGGTGAACAGAGCAAGAAAGGAATTTGATCCTGAGAGAGCTTTGGGTAGGTTTGTTTCCTGGGAAGAAGTGCTGTAGTTGATAAGGGGCAAAGATGGAAGAATAGGAGGGAGAGATCATGAGGAAGTGGAAGGGGAGAGGAAGGACAGATGGAATGGAGAAAAAAAGATCTGGATCTAGTGGAAAAGAGAGGAAGTGGTCAAAGGTTTTGAATGTGTTTAGGATGAAGAACAGAAGGGGCGAAATGTGTTTACCTGTCTGCATCTCCTTACCGTAGCCCAATTAGTTTAAACAAACTTGCCTTCAGTGCTGTATGGAGCAACTCCTCTTCCCTGATTTGATTGTACATGGTGTTTTTGTGGTAAATCTCTTTGAACTTCTCCAGTAACTCTTGGGAGATTGTATGTGAGAGCCCTGATATTACTCATTCTCTGCCTGAATGATTTCCTACTCTGGGTTGTGCCAATCCCTCCTCCTCACTACTGCCTTCCTCAGAACAGGACATTCAGTGTGCCATATTTTGTGACATGGTCGTTAAAATGCAGTGTTGTAGGCAGTAAAGCCTTCTTGAATCCACAGATATCGGCGATTTGCCCTGAATAGATGAATTATAGGCACTGTCTCACTGTTGTCTGTAAATTCCGCAATGTGCTCCAATAGCTTGTTAGAGATTTCCTTTGAAGCCAATCAGTCTACAGTACAAACATTACAAAACTCTGTGGGCCTGATCCATGATGGCTGTAAGCTCCACTGAATCCAGCTTATACCAGCTGAGGATCTGGTCCTCTGCTGTTAAAGTGTTTTAAAAACTGTGACTGTTCCATGTATTTGCAACACCTAAGTCAGCCTCGCCAGGCTGGCATTTTAGAAGAAAGACTGAAAGGAAGGTTCTTTTCTAGGTATGAATATTGTAGAAAGTGAATAAAGAGATCAAATGCACAGTGCTAAAATGAAAGCCCATTCACTAATGATTGACACTATAGCGGGTAGGCATAGTGCTATTACTGTAACAATAAGTGCTATTCCTAAACAATAAGAACTGCATTTGCCTGCATTCAAACTGACCAGAATGTCACCAAGGTTTTCCCGATCCTTCAGCAGCCCCTTGATTTGGGATGGTAACTTTTATTTGTGGTATGCAGACTGTTATTTAAATAACACACTAATACCTTTAAGAATCCAGGTCAGTGTATCAGAGTCCACTGGGAAAATGTTACCTGTCTTCATGTCTGATTGTACTGAAGTCAGTGGGAGCAGAAGCAGGCCCTTAGAAGACAAGTACAGGGCTGGAACTTTTCTATGATAAGATTCATGTGCAGAATGGTCTAAAAGTGACAGAAAAAGCACTAATAATCCTGGCAAGGGAATGTGAACGAGTCTCAATGGAGGTATTTTATGTATGCAAGAGAAACAGATTCTAATTTGTAGCCTCCGTTCGTGCAGTTGTGTGGTATTTAAAGAGCTTTTAATTAACTTGCTATCATATCACAATATGCGTTAGTTTGTTTTGTAGAATTATATTGGTAAGGCACTTGCTTTATGGCTGGTGAGCATTCAAGAACAGATTTTATCCCTTCTGGTTCATTTTCTTAACTCAGCCCAAGCATCAGAGCAGTGGGCATCAGATTCTTTTATATTTGTTTCCCTCCACAGCAGGAGTACAGCTCCCTGTAAAATAAGTATTGCTATGGAAGGACATAGTGCACTGACACTTTCAAATGACCTGCCTTCCCATGTCATTGTAAATTTCAAAATCAGTGCAAAAGGAATAGTAGTACATATCTGGCTGATGTTCATAGAATTTATATGGAGGAAGGAATAAAATGAGACGCTAGACAAAAACAATTCTGTGCCCTAACACTCTTGAAGTATATTATAGTCACACCCCAGATGTTCTCATTATTCCATGCATTCAAAGACAGACAAGTCGCAGTTCAGAATCCATATTTATTAAAATATTAACAGGACAGATCTACCTATATAATACAAGTAATCAGCCTGCTGAATTTGTCAGTAAACTAAGCTCCCCAGTGCTCCTGGAATATTTACATATAAATGAGTCAAATGCATCTAGTCTCAAGTTCAGCAGCTACTGTATTATCAAAATATCCATATCCAAGGTGTGCTAATCACAGCACATGGGAAAAATCAGGTCCTCTCTGTTTTTCTCAACATCCAGTACATAAAATATGCAGCTGCTAACGCCATCTTCCTTGCTTGCCAGTCTGATCATGTTGCTTCTCTTTCTGAAGGCCCAGTTCAGTAAAACATTTATGCACTTTGCTGGGATGTACATGCAATTGAATTCAGGGCATAGGCAGTTGTGACTGTAATGTGCTGTGCCAGCACTTCTCATACTGAAGGGTATCATTTTACTGCTCCCTTGTGCTCCCTGCTATCTCTAGTCTTATACTTAGATTTTGAGCGCTTTGGGAAAGGGGCCTTTTTATTATATTTATGATGTCTCCATTGCACATACTATACTAGCACTGAGGTATCTATGCCTGTCTGGATAAAACTAATATGCCTGTGTATTTTGCCGAATCAGAGTCTGACTTCCTCCACTGGCCACCTCTTCTCCAGTCCATCAGATTCAGTCTTCTTGTCCTGCTTAACATTCCAAGCCTTGCTTAACTCCTCTCACTGTCTATCTGCTTTTCTTTCATTTCACTTCATCCCCATCTTCTCTTCTTTGCCAGCTTGTTCCTTGCATTTGCTTCTTGCACAAACATCTCTGTGGGCGTGTCTGCACAGGGATGTAAGCCAGGTCTTGGGCCCAGGATCAAGCCTAACCCCCATTGCGTCTACACACCCTTTTGTTAACCTAGGGCTCAAACCTTGGGTCTAAGCATCCTGCAGGGCTGAAAGGTCCGAGCTCGTGACTTAGGGTCCAAGCCTTATTGCTTCCTGTGCGCACAACCCTGGGTTCACTTGGGTCCTGAAGTCTTCTGGCTGTGTCCCAGAGTTCTCTGGGGCAGTCTCCTTAGTCCTCTCTCTGCCAGCAGTTTGTCATGCAGTGTAACACACTCTGTTGTGTACAGATGCCACACTTGCCTTTGCCAACCATCATAAGTGCTGGAACTAGGAGTTCTGGGGACAGGCCCGCTGACGGGTGAGGGAGAGGGGGGAGAGGGCACCTGCACAGCGATTCATAGGAAACAGGGCTCCTGGCCACTGTTTCTGTAGCAATGGCGGCAGCCAGAGACTCAGATCCTTTAAATGGCAACCAGGGGGTGGGGGCAGGGCCCAGGCAGCACTAAGGAAAAACCCTTCTGCTGTGAGAGAGCTATACCCCTCCTCTGGGGCAATTCACCAGGCAATGTTTATGAAGCAGAGTAAAGAAATTAAATTAAAACTTACCATTGCCTCTGTACTTCAATAACTCCCATGAACAAGGCTATGTCCAGAGACAGTGTGAAGACCAGAGTGTCCTGTTCCCAATATGTGTTGGTTCACTTGAGAACAGTTCCATTTTATGGCCTTGACGAGCTTGTTTAGACAGTAACCCTCTGTTCTTTGGCCTGTCTCAGGACCCTCAATCTACACTGCCTGCTATTCTTTAGAAACTCCGTTCCTTGCTCATCTGAAGGAGGCACTTCTGTGAAGAACTCACTGTAGAGGTACTGAGAGAAGAGAGAAAACGGGCAGGAATAATGTCAGGCATGCTGCCAGGCAGGCAGACATGTGGCAGAGGTTCGCCATCGAGCTGAAGGAGAAGGTTTCAGTGAGGCAACAGGCCTTTGTACATCAGTTCCTGGAACATGAATGGCAGCAGAGGGAGGAGGACAGATCCCAAACAGAGAGAACCGTTCCAACAACTCCTGTCAGTAATGGCTGCAAGATTACCGGAGGCCAAGGGACATGCAGTGAGAGAGGCACGTTTCGACTGCAGAGTTTTTCCGGGAAACCAGAGGTATCCCGGAAAAGCTCTGCCACGCCCAAGGAACAGGTCCGCTTTTCCAAAAAAAAAGGTTTTTTGGCATCACTGTAAACCTCATTCTATGAGGAAAAAAGGATGTTCCAACAGAGGCTTTTTTTCCAACATTTGGCCCAGTATAGATGGGCCAAATGTCAGAAAAGCCTCTTTCAGAAGAAAAGCAGAAAAAGATACACAAATTGTGAACCGCAGTTTCCGTACCGTTTTCTGACTTTTCTTTGTAGTCTAGACACAGCCAGTGGGATTGTGTTGGTCATAAACAATTTCCTGTGCATTATTTTTGGTTGTTTGGTTTTGTAATGGCAGCTGGCCTGCCCAGTGCTCTGAGAGTTATGTACTGTTTTTAGACCTGTTGAAAAATAAACCACATTATGTTTTGAAGAAAGCATATTGCTCTCGCTGCAACACATCTTACAATCCAGATTTGAGTAAACAAAGGTGTAAATATGTTAAGGAGTAATTAAGCATTAACATCCAAATAGTGTTTCTGTATTTCCCATGGTCCACTCCCCAAATATAAACAAATTAATTTTTTAGTCATAAATGAGCCACTTTCTCCCCACAAGCACATTTGTACGTGTACTATCCCCTCTCTTACCTTGGGCCATGCAAGTCCATAATGTGAACATACACAGCATCCCTGACTTTTGCGGCTTAGGTGCAATCAGCTCCAGCAGTGGTGGCTGCACTGTCTGGCTGAGGGAACTGATCCAGCGTCGCCTGGCTCTCATAGGTCCATGGCTTACCTTTGGCTTCGCAAAGGTTGTGAAAAGCACAGCAAGTCAGGGTTGTGCAGACAACACTGATGACACTGGCATCCAAACAGATTTATAGACGCCCCCAATATGGTTTTAATCTGCCAAAAGCACATTCAGTAACACTCTACACAGGTGTAGAATGGCAATTAAACCTTTCTTGCCACTGAAATCAGGGTCTGGTTTTAGAAGCCAAGACAAAAGGGCATGAGGGATCCCCCAAAATATCAGTGGGGATAGTAACACTTTTATGTCAGTGTTGTTTGATGACCCAGCCTGTCCATGAATATAGATTCCTGTGCACTGAAAAATTGGCATTGTGGATTTTCCTGTACAGCCCATGCTTACTCTCATAAATCTGCCTCTATGGCCCATTAGTGCCTGTATAACCATGGAGCAGTAGCCTTTGCAGTGTATGTTCTTATGTGCTTCTTGAGGAGGACAAACCATGGGCACATGAGTCCCATCTCTAACCACAGCATAGTGGGACACCCCATTCTCTCAAAGCCAGCAGTTACCTCTGGAATATCTCTGATGCTTGTGGCCTTGGGGTAAACCACATGTCTGCTTGCCTCATTTACCTCTGCCACCACTTTAACCACAGGTAACATGACAGCCCCAAACTGAATGGCAATGGACCCCAAACTGTAGTAGCTGGAGGGAGCCAGCTCCCAAATGGTTCTGGCGACCCGCTTCTGGAC
The DNA here is from genome assembly GCA_032595735.1 of Pelochelys cantorii. Lineage (NCBI taxonomy): Eukaryota > Metazoa > Chordata > Testudines > Trionychidae > Pelochelys > Pelochelys cantorii. Next base: position 182,406,256 of record CM064328.1, read on the forward strand.
TGCTGAGAGTGTCTCTGTGCTGGAGGCTGGGGGGAAACGGCTCACAAAGCTCCAGAAGTGTTGCTTTCTTCATGCAAAAAGTTCTGGACCCACTGCACGTCATCCCAGGTCTGCATGACGATGTGTTTGGCCACATGCCGGAAGTGGCAGCCTGTCTATGGAGCAGCAGAAGCTATCCCAGTTATACCCCCACTGAAAAATGTGTCACGGTATGTCTACGCAGCAGCGTTATTTTGAAATAACTGACGTTATTTGGAAATAATAAAATGCGTGTCTACAGAGCAAGCCATTATTTCGAAATAACGTCGAGGTAGATGACTTTTTACGCTGACTCCTGTCACCCTCATTTCATGTGGAGTAAGGGGAGTCGAAGGAAGAGAGTACTTCCTGCTGTGTAGACAGCGCCAAAAGCCAACATAAGCAATTTCGACTTCAGCTATGCAATTGACATAGCCGAAGTTGTGTAGCTTAATTTAACTTTTGGCCTACTTTGTAGACATACCCTAAGAGTCTGATGCTGGAGTATTCGTCTTCCTCCTCTTCCAGCACATCGATCAGGAAATCAGTCTGGTACCTTCGCTGGGGCAGAAAATATAGCTGAAATGTCCACCAGTGCCTCACAGATATCAGTTTCCTGACATAGGAGTGAAAATGCCAGTAAGAGAAGTTACTCCAAAGGTGTCTCCTCTGTGTTGCTGGCTCCTGTACCTGGGAGCACACAGAACACAATGATTGTTCAGCCAACTATGTTGTCAGGCTATTCCAACACTCTAACGTAGAGTTTTTCCACAATGCAACGTGTTCCTGGGGTAGAGTTGACACTGTGCGGGGGGGGGCAGGCAGAAGGGTGGTGCTAGATACTTTGGGATCGGTACTCTAATGCTGATCTTTGCACAGCATTGTGGACACCAGAGCCCTAGGTTCAAACATGGGTCCGAAAATTCTTTACCAAGGGTTAAAATGCAATGTAGATGCTCAAGTCCTGGGTTCCCTGACACAGGTCAGCTGACCCAAGTCCAATTAGCCATAAGCTTACATTTCTGTGCAGACATTCCCTGTGTCTTTTCTGTGCTGCCCCAACTGACACTTACTTTGTGACTCTTTGTCCCCCTCTAGTGGCTGGTGAGTCTGCTGCTAGCTTGAGCTAACAGCCCTGGTCCTTTAGCTCAAGCAATAGCTGTGTGTGCTTTAGGATCCAGAGATCTTGCATTCAGTCCCTCTTTGCCAACACCCACGCACAGGTGTCTGCACACTGGAAGCCTTTCTGGAGCCCATGCATCACATTGCCACCATCTCTGCATCCAAGATCTGCTTCTGCTGTGATGCCTCCAAGGAAATTAGCTGATTGCTAATGACAAATCTGAGGAGGCATTGGGAACAATTTTGCAGTTTATTTGGAGGATAAAAACAAATGCCCTGGATCAACTAAGCCTATATTATATAGCCAAGCACCATACTGACTACTTTCTGAATATGCTGCACCTTCCCCCTGACCCTCTGTCCATCTTTTCTATTTGGCTTTCAGCTGGTAACTCCTCAGGGCAGGCTCCATGCTTTCTTTTCTGCTTGGCAGCACACTGAAGCTGCTGCCAGAATTAAATAATAATAATTCCCTCTAAGCTCTTGTGCTGGGGAGTCTGTGATACTAAATGTGCCGGCAAGGAGAATGCTTTCCTGAATGCAAATTTTATTGTTTGACCCTCAGCTCTTTCCATCTCTACTGTGGTACATACTTTCCATTTCTTTAAATCAGAGTGGTTCCAATGGATGTTTTGGAAGGGGGCCGAGGAAGGCGAAAAGCAGAACTCTATATTTTTTCAGTGAAAGCTACTTCATGAAGTGCCTTAACACCCTCTGTTTCTTTCTGTCTTATTACAGTGCAAAAGGTAGAGCCCTCCAGACTGTATTTATGTGTACTGCAAAAGCTTTCCTGGCAAGAAAACATTTGGAAGGCTAGGGCTCGGGGTGGAACATTTTATATTAACCAGCTAGTTGTTATGCACTGACATGACATTTAAAAAAAGTTTTGTTGAGTTAAATGTGCAAAGCTTACCGTCAGTTACCTTTTCCTAGTTCAGTGTTTGTAGCTCCCAGTTTACTTGTCCTCATTGTGCCAGAGTCGTACCTGCCAGAGAACTGAACTTGCTCCATGCTGCTTCACTGTTAAGTATGGCAGTCCTCAAGTACCAGACAAATGTGAAACAATAATTATTCTAGCAGTGTATTGAAGCTATTTTCCAACAAGGCAAATAGAATTTCAGTAAATTCCCCATCACCAAAAGTCACCACCTCTGAACTCAAACAAGCATGAGGAATTTCAGCCCAAAGGGCAAGTAAGCACTGTGGCATGGAGCCTCTACAGAAAGAGGGGGTATGGGGTTGGATTCTCCAATCTGCTTCACTTGGTGCTGCTTGCACAGCCTTGCATAGTGGACAACTGAGTCCCAAAGCATTCGTATGACATTAGAAGGAACCCAGCATGTTTGCTGCTCCTGGGTGTCCTATCAGCAAATTTTAAAGTTCACCTGCTCTGTGAAGCTTCTTTTTTAAATCTACCAGCTCCCTCTGTGCATAAAGCCCACAGAAGGATGATCTGGGAGGTTAGGCGGCTAGGCTGGGAACTCAGAAACTTAGCGTCAATTCCCTGCACTGCTCCAAGTTCTCTTTGTGATGCTGGATACGTTCCTTAGCCCCAAGGGTATGTCTGCACTGCAAAGTCAGTCCAGGGTTAGTAGACTTAAGTAGTTGTTAACCTAGGACTCAAGCATTTATACTCATTTGTGATACCCTGTTCGGAATTATTGAACCCTGGCTCCCAACCTGTGGCAGCAATGTCAAAATGCATTATGTGGGTCTTAGTGCAGATGCCCATATCCCATGCCCTAATGCCCTCCCAAAATGTAGTTTCTCTTGCCCTTTGTTCACGGTGCCGTCTGGGAAAACTTGACTACCCACCAAACTAGACTGTGTAGAGGAGAAAGAAAGCCAGCTTGTGGGATATTTTTCATGGACTCCCACAGCCCGAGCCCAATGGAGCTGCATCCGCACTACACAGCAATAGCACTTGACCTCTGAGTCCGGGCTTGGTTCCAGTTTGGCTCCTCCACTCCACAGACTCCTGGGACTTTGGGTCTGCCCTCTGGGTTAGCATGATTTAAGTGCAAATGGAAAAGGCGTAAGGCTTGAGCTTGAGTGGTTCCAACCCTGGCTTGCATTTCCATGTAGATGTAATCTGTGTGTCTTGGGCCCCAATCTGTGCGTGAGGGTAACAAGACTTCCCTACCTCACCGGGGTACTTTGAGGATAAATACATTATAGTTTGCGAGGCACTCAGAAACAGCAGTGATGGGCGCCAAACAAGCACTTTAGATAGATTGAAATAATTTTGGAGCATTCTTATGGCATTAGTGATCTTTGGTTGAGGCCCAGAGAAATTAGGCTTGAACTCAAAATGACAGGCAGTAGCAAACTGTCCCCTCCACACGCCTGATGTGTGATTGTCCACACAGTGCTCCGAGGTGCACAGCTCTAAATATGTGCTATTGGAGCAATGTGTGAGCAAAGCGTTAGGGACGTTCATTTTAAAAGGTACAGTAAGACAATAAGGCTGAGACTATAAATGCACCCAAGTTAGGACATTTGAAGCTCCTGTTTCTGGGGGTGTAATATGTCACCATCATTTGTAATTGTATTCATGCTCAAAGGGGAAAATTATAGCCCTGAACCTCTCCTGCATTCAGGTGCTGTTCTACTGCTAGCTCTGGGAAGATCATCCCAGTGTAGGCTGAATCATCTGATGGTATCGAGGCAGCGTAGGGCCATCTTTTGCAGCATATAGAGTTCATGACCGGGGAAAGGGGAATATGGTCAGGACTTTTGTAGACTTTAGTTGTCTTCATATTGGTGCCTCAGGGCTATTGAAGGCTGGCATCAGAGTGGGCTGAAGGCTGAGATCTTTCTTGCACTGGGGCTGCAGCGCAGTGCACAGCCAACATTATTGTAGGTGGAGCACAAAAAAAGTTTAAAGTCACTTATGCACACAACTTTTAATTGTGCTCTGCTCTCAGTGACCTCTTCCAAGGATAGGGGTCTATATTTGCACCAAGAGCCACAGCTTTGCATATCCTGACTTTTGTGTTGTTCAGGTCTCAGTTGTAATGTTGCATTAATGTAGGGGTTTTTAGATTTGTGGGAGTTTTTCATTGAGGGCCAGATTTTCAAAGTTATTTAGATGTCTTTACATGATTTATGTGGGTGGTAAGGGTCTAACCTGCTTAGATGTTTTGAAAATCCCTCTAGGTGCCTTTCTATAGTCTAGATGCTTATGTAAATTCGAATAACAGATTTTTCTTTCTTTCTTTCTTCTACAATCTATATGGAATGTATAAATACAAATCTATGACTATTTTCAGACTGGTAAAATACTGATCAAAAAGCAAAGTCATATGTCTTTTATATTCTCAAAGATGAATAAACATTTGAATTCTTTTTTGCAGTCCAGGACATGATTCTCAGACACTAGGGTAGTAGCTCATGAATAAACGATGAGAGCTGAAATGTTGGCAGTGAATCAGGGACATGTCAAGAATTTAAATATGCTATTAAACTGAAAACGATACTTGCAATGTCCTGGAAGGAAACTTAAGATAATAGAACTCCTGCACACAGCAAGTTTAATATTCTTGTCTCTGATACAGTAAATGAAAATAAATAATTGGGAGTGATATGGAGTGTAAAGATTTTTTCATTACGAATATGCAATTAAATTAATTGACAAGCACAAGTAATATCCATCCTGCTGCCACTGCAACTAGGAAATAAATTAAGGGGAAAAGACATTCATGAGAATTCCCCAGCACATGCTGCCATGTCATCCTTAAAATCTTTCCTCCAGATCTCCTCCTGCTGAGATTTCTGCAGTAAAATGTCACTTGGCTAGATGGAGATAATGGAGGAGATTTCTCAGACTTCTCTCTATTTTTTTTTGTTGTTACTTTTGTTTGATGGTTAAAAAGTAGTGACTCAAAACTGCCGGGTTAACGTGAACATGTTAATACACATGCTTGTTTTGTATCCCTTGGCCATCCCCCTTCTGAATGTTTGTTATCCTCATTCTTACATCCTGCTGTAATCAAGGGATAGATTCTTGTAACTTTACTCACACCAAGCAGCACTTTGCTCCACAAGTAAATAAACTATTCAGTGTAAGTAAGGGTTAGCATAATCTGTCTCTCGGATTGTAAGCACTTTGGGGCAGGACTGCCTTTGTTTTACCTAGCACAGTGACACCATGATCCTGAGTGGGTTACTTAGTTGCTATTGTTTACAAATATCAAAGAATAATAACAATAATGCTAATATCAATGGACTTGGGCTGTTGTGTGGAATGAATGTGACCTCCCTGTTCTTTACTGCACTCTGTTAGGCTGCTCTTCATAGGAGTTGGTGGCACTTACTAGAAATTAATAGGCTGTAGGGCAAGTTCTCCAACTGTCATTACTATCAGCAGCAATATAAGTAATATAATAAATACTAAATGTACTAATTCTTGAGTAAGCTTTATATGAAGAATAAAGGTTTGGTTAAATGTCATACATTTATCCACAGGGAAGTCTGAGAATTGATTCAAGCATGAGTTTTACACAAAGAAACAGGCGAGGACCTAGGGCATGATGTAAATTACACCATCTAGGAAATACCTTTTTGCAAAACAGGTACAGCATGGTTGGAGGGGATGCAAGATTTCTGGGTTGATGCCATCTCTATCGATGGGTATCCAGGATGAACTCTGTGGGTTTTGAAAGGGTTGAAGAGATTATCACACAGCCAGGCCTGCCGACTGGGAGTGCAAGGGGAGCAGCTGCACTGGGGCCCAGCGATTCAAAAGGGTCCAGGGGTCCCTACCCCACCACCACTACTGTATGAATGACGGTGGCCAGAGCCTGGGCCCTTCAACTCGCTTATGGAGTGCCACATGGTGTTCTCTGGGCGACTTTCAGGGCTGGCTGGGGGTTGGAGGAGCCAGTGCAGCATGCTCCAGGAGGCAAAGGGCTGCCTGCCCCAGCCTGGCCTACCACCTGAGGTCCAGGAGTGCAGAGCCGGCCCTCCACCACCATCTTGCCTGGGGGCCCAACAAGTCTGTCAGTCGCCCTGCACACAGTCGCCTACTGTGGGGTTCTTTCAGTTTTCTCTGAAGCATCTGGAGCTGGTCAGTGTCTGTGATGGGATACTGGACTAATCGGACCATGACTCTGAGCCAGTACCGCTATTGGTATGTGCCTAAGTGAAATGCAGGAAGGGCAAAATTCTGTCCTGATGTGCACAAGTGCTCTGGGCTGAAGGAGAAGATGCACAGGGAGCATTGTCTCCCCAGACACCCCTGGCAGAAGTAAGGCAGGTTAGATTCCTTGGCATTAAAAAGAGGGCCAGGCGAGTACACTTTCTCTCCAAATGCTGAAAGGGGCATTGCCATCTGGCTTGCAGTGTGGGCCCCTAGCCTTCCTGCCCACATCTGTGGTCAGCAGCAGAGGCTGGAGTTTAGCGAGAAAGGACACGTGCTGCTTGACTTTGGAGCTGCAGTAAAGGGCATAGCTAAGTATATTGCTCTAAAGGCCTACTGAGCTTTCTTAACCTGCACTGGCAAAAAGGGTCCTCAACCCTCAGCTCTGCAGACTAGTCGGCCTAAGCGCACACGTCTCTTTGGTGCACTAGAACAGCATGTCATCCCAAATGGAGGGAAAATACAGACACAAATATAGAGCATAGAAGAAGAAAAGGGGATGAAATTACAGATCAGTCCAATAGAATCAAGGTTGATCAGTTGACTCAATTGGGGCTCATTCTGCAGGAGAAGGGGTCAGCATAAGCTGCCACACCTGAAAATGGCATTGATTGGCATCCTGCAGATATCATAGATGGATAGATAGAGTTATAAAGGTCATGGCTGACTATCCTGAAAGCTGAGATGCTCCCTTTTGGGCAGTTCTTGCCCACTTTTGGGGGCAGCACCTGTGTTCCCTGTATGCTGAGAGCTTGGACAGCTACCCAGGAAAGATTCAAATACTGCCCAGCTCATTGTCAGAGTGCCCATAGCTGCCCACAGCTGGCAGCATGTGTTTCTATTGGTAGTGCACATCTGCGTATGCCTTGGTGTACATAACAAAATTTATTCCACACACGGATGGAAAATAAGTTAGAGGGCCCATTGGGCAGCACTGAATGGTGGTGGGTCAGATGGGATGCTTGGGAGGGCACAACACTCCTGCAGATTGACTATCCATCACTGAGGACATTGCACCCAGAGTTAAGCCAGGAAAAGTGATCTGAACTAGAGCTGAATCTAGCCCAAAATATAGGGTCAAAGTTGGAGTCTAGAAGTTTTCTGATGTGTCCCCATTTCATAAATGCATCCAATGGGCTGCTTTTTTCTTGCTGCTTCCATCTTCCAGCCTCAGCTGTTTGAGTTTAAGGGACTGAAAAAAGTAATCCAAATAGCTGGTCTCTGCCTATTGCATTTTAATCATGTCGGCTTTTTATATTAGTGGGTACTAAAGGGTAGTTCATGGCTTGAATTAATTTCTTTAGGTTTGACTTGCTCAGCCAGACTATCCAATATGTTTTCTTCTCCTCCATAGCTGGTGAATATATTGTCCCCATAATATGTTTTTACGTAAAAAAAATGCTGCGACAAGAGAAATTTCCATGAGAGAAATATTAAGAATTTATAATCTAATCATGACATTATAATTGGGTTCTCCAGTGAAAGAAGTGGTGAGAGTATTAAAAATGCAAGAAATTATTTCTCATTTCCTCCCATCTATTGCATTTCTATTGTTGGAAGATGAAGGTTGAGAGCAATACATTACCAAAATTCCTGCCAACTCGGTAGTTTAATGGGCATCGTCAATGTAATTTGAGATATTGCAATGTTGTGTGTACTAGCTATTTTTCAGAGGAAGTTTTGCTAATTCTCTTTTACATTAAGAACCAATGTACTACTACAGCTTTTACAGCATCAAAGCAATGGGCTGTAATTGTAGGGTTTGTCTTTTTTGTGTAAATTAGGATAAAACTTTATTGTAACTTTACAGAACTGCACTTCATCTCTGAGGCCAAATTTCATGTTCTGTTATAATGTTGTAAAGCTGATGTTACTCATTTGATTTAATTGCCACTGGTAAAATTGACAGCAGTTTTTGGGAAGTTAAATTCTTTTTATTCTCCACAAAAACAAGACCCAACTACTGCTAGAACAGAGACAGAACTTTACCATGTTTGCAATACAGTGTCCCAACATAGTAACTTTTGTAATGTAGATAGATCCTTGTTTTAAATGTTTCATCTTTTGGGGTTAAATTATTGGTTTAAAGGCACAGGAACAACTCAGTTTTGATTCCATTTGGTTGGTAATGAAAAACCTTAATGCAAAATATTCTCATTCATTTCTTGCACTTTTTAAAAGTGAAAACATTGGAGTGAAGCTTTCCCCCTGCAATGACTGAAACAAAAACAGCTGTCAACTAATGCATGAGAATGTAAAAATGAAAGTGATCATAGCACGATCTGACTGGGGAAAAAAATATTTTTAGTGGAGAAAATTAAGAGATAATTAAAATCCTTTCTCCTTTAATAATCTAAGGCATTTAAAAAACACCGATGAGGGATTACTTTTGAAATATGAAAGTTATGAATTTTACAAATGTAAGTAATACTAGAATTGTGCAAACTGCCTGTAAAAATGTGAAGCCAAATTCAAACAGCCTAACTCACATTTAATACTACCAGAGGCCCCAAGGGGGTCCCAATGAAAAAAATGGGACTATGTGAACAATACACATAATCAGACTGGTTTACTGTAGCTATGCCAATTTATACCAGCTGAGCAAACCACTGGCACATGGAGATGAACAATTATTGGAAGCAAACAATAGCTGAACTCTTCTGAACCTCAAAGGGTTGGATCAGATTTTGCACTAAAACTCAGCTACCTGGTTGAAAGTAACTCCTGAAAGCTCTCTTTATGTGTTTGCTTACATATGAACTAAGCTGAGCTTTGTTTCCAGCTCTCGTAATGCCTTTTTAGGTATGGAAAATGGCTTGATCACCAGGTTCATTATTTATTATTTTAATTAAATAAAATATTAATAAGTAAATAGAAACAATTATTAACTTTTATTTTAATTGTTAATATAATTCAGTGGGCAGGGAAGTCTGAAGCCACTTGTTGTGATTCAGTGAGATGTGGCTGGTGTCTTCACATGGCGCCGTAAGCAGGACACCCTTTCAGGTCAGAAGCATTGCCTCTATGCAGCAATGTGCTTGTAGGAAGGCTACATCCTGTTGTTAATGGAATTAATATATAAATAATGCAAGAGACACAATCAAAGTATGGACTATGGGTGAGTGCTTTCTAAAGGCTGCAGTAATGGGTTTCCCTGAACACAGCACAAAGTACATCACTCTAGGCTGTAATGGGAAGCCATATTGACATATACCATACCTTGGACTGCACTATTCTTGACAGAGTCCTGGCAACCCAGGCCATTCAATTAGCCAGCACCCAAGTAGTGCCTGATCTAGAAAGGTGTGTGGCTATTCCAGATACATACAGATTCTAGATTATTCTTGGCAAGTAGGACTACAGAGGCTGGTCTGAGGAGTGACAGGATCAAGTCTGGTAAAAAGTGTTCAGGCAGGACAACGTGCTCCAGCAATCTGGTCTCATTTGCAACAATACACCCCATTGAATGTAGTTTAGTTAACAGATATTTAAAGACATGTTTCATATTTATTCTCATTTAAATGTTTGTAGGATTCAATATAAAAGCATTAACGTGAACTACAAAACTAGAAGAGAAAGAAAAATACTTTCTTTTATGGGAAAGCAGTATGGAATTTAAGAGGAAGGAAACCAATATGGTCCTATAGAAATGTCAGAAGGGCCTATAGAAAAGACTCCAGAAAGCTATAGAATCTAATAATTAATTATATTTTTCTCTTTTTTTCAAACCATTCTGTCTAACTTTATGGCAGGAACAAAAATTTCTATTAAATTATATAGGAGGTTCCAAAACATTTCCTATCTCGAAAGAAAGAAAGCTATACTACTAATAGGTTTAAAAAGGAGAAAGAAGACCCACTGACAAATGTTTCTTGGCAGAAAACAATGTCCAGCTTCATTGTTTTTGTGTTACATTTTCCACAGACACACCTTCACATTTCCACACACACACACCCCCATGCTGCCCCTCTCACATGGAAGAAATTACCAGCAAACTTTTGAAACCATCATGTTGTCTTTCAGGTCCCTTCTTGCCATGTATCTTAAAAAGCAAGGCTGAGGAGAGACCTTATAAGGCCCTTGGGGGAGCCAACTCCAGGTCCCATGGAAGGGGCAGGACCTCAGGCAGAAGGGGAAGGACTGGGGATTAGCCTCCCTCAGCTAGCCCTTCAGTGCCACTGGGGATGCAGGGCATGTGCTGCATGCAGCGCTCTCAGTGATTTAAAGTGCCTGGGGCTCTGGCCACTGCTGCTGCTTCGGTAGCAATGGCTGGGGGCCCTGGGCCTTTTAAATTGCTGGGCCCCAGGGTAGCTGCCCCCTTTGCCTCACTCCTCTCCCATTCAGCAACCCTGCTTTAACTACCTAGCTTTCTCGGGTATTTTTATGTGCTGGAACTAGAACCGTTGCATTGTTTCCTTGAATTTCCCCTTCTGTCTGTCCCCACCAATTGTCTCTTGGGGCAGGTCTACATGTAAAATACTGTGGCAGCATAGTGAACCCACCTCTAGGAGTGGCGTGTTGAAGGGAGTAGTGCTCTCTGCAGCTGGGGCCTTGTTGGTATAATTGCATCACTCAGGGGTGTCCGTTTTTCACAATGTGAGTTTATAGAGTATTCTAGTGGGCATGTCATGTCTGTTTTAACTGGGAGTGTATAAAGAAGATTACAAATGGGCAACTTGTTGGTTTTCTCAGCTAGATTTAAAAAAAAATCACAGTAGCTCTCTACAACATTCCCGGTCTCGCACATCCGCCTGTATTCCCGGGGTGGGCAAAGAGGGGAACTGCCCTGGGGTCAAGCGATACAAAAAAGGCCCCTGGAGAAGGCATGCCACTCTCTGGATGGCGCTGAGGGCTAGGGCGGGGGTGTGTGTGTGGGGGGGGGGGAGGGGCATCAGATGTGCACGCCGGGATGCGGCTTGCTTTTCATCCCATTCCCCTGACTGTCAGCGAGTGAGGGGAAAGTACTTGCAATCCATGCATGCCTCTTACACCTGGCCGGTGAGCTTTCTTCACTAATGAGGGAAGAACTCTAAACATTCAGGTAATCAACCAAAAGTGTCCCTCAGCAACCTGTCTGAATCCCTGCAATCTGCAACATTGGAGCAGGAATCCCAAAAGAACAGACTCTCTCAGATTTCCAGTCCTTCACTTTAACTATTAAAGCCTTTTCCATGGTATTTGAGCACTTCTGGTTCCAGTCCTGTCTAGAATCAAGAAATGAGAAAAAGGAAAAAGAATTGTGAAAAATGTGGGTGGTTAAAACAATTTCTTTGAATTCTAAACATTGTTTCACTTGTTCCTAGGTGATGATAACTTGGAGTACTTCATATTTTATATGAAATGAGTTATTTTTAGGAATTTGACCCAACTAGCACTCTCTAGCCTCAGACCCTGCTGCTTGTAGTTATAAACTTGTGTATTTTATTTATCTGATTTATTCTTCTAGACTGTGTTAACATTTCACAACAATGATTTAACTTGATACAAGAATCCCCCCAAAAAGATGTATTGAAACACAGGCAAGTTCTCAAGGAGCCATGGACATTAGGGCAAAGTGACTGCCATCTTCTGCTCCCAGTACAAAACACTGCTGAGCCTGGCTTTCTCTTCTAGCGCAGGCGGAGTTGAGAGTAAGGCAGTGCGTCTCAGGCTCCGTCTACATTGCAGGCTTTTGCCGGCAGAGAGTATGCTAATGAAGTGCTCATTAGCATTTGTTGCGCTGCCATTTGCATATCTCTGCTAATGCTTTTTGTGCAAGAGGTTTTCGCGCAAAAAGAAGCAGTGTAGACAGGTCCGTTTTGTGGGAAGATCCCATATACCTCCCATATACTCTCTGCCGGCAAAAGCCTGCAGTGTAGATGTAGCCGCAGTGTGCTGCTCTGGTAATAGCTGTCTGGGGTGCCTCACTGCAGGTGCAGGCGTGCGGTGAGGCTTACAGTGCGCTCTCCCAGCCAGGCACCCACCAGCAGCCCCAGGGCTCCTGCTGCAACCTGGTGCTGGTGGCCTCACACCCCATGAGCAGCAAGCCCCCAGATGCGGCAGGAAGGCGTGAAAGGGACCAGCTGAGGGAGCACTGTAGGAGAGGCGTGTGCACTCCCAGAAGGTCTCTTGGTGGGGCATTGGCACCTGTCCCTGCTGCCCCTCTTTAGTTGGATACTGGGCAGCACTCACACAATACCTGGCATGCACTGCTGCTAGCAGCCCTTGGGAAGAAGCCACAGAAAGGCAGTGGCAGGCCAAGTTTTCTCACATGCCCCTGCCACCTGTTTGCCTGCAGCAGTGCCCCCTCACAGCTGGCCCACGGCTCCCTTGGCACTGCAGTGAACAGGAGCAGCGAGGCAGGGACTCCACCCGCCAGGTAAGGTAACCCAGCTTGACTGGGACTGCTCCAGGCCTGAGCCGCTCCCCTACACACACACATACCAGCCCCCTACCCTGATTCCTGCACCTCCCCCTATACCAACCCATTGCCATGACTCCTGCACCCCTCTCACCCCACCCCTGCCCTGACTCTTGAATCCCCCCCCCCGCACACTCATGCCCTTGCCCTGACTCCTGCATCCCCCCCATCACCCTCCTGCCTTGTGCCCATTGCAATAGACAATATCTGTGAGGAATTTAAGTTATTTTCACCCCGGAACTGGAGTTAGCAAAGGATAATATCACTTATTCTTATCCACTTGAAGGAGCAGTCCTGTGAATTAAGAAGAGGTGCTCATTATGCTACTGCTGCTAAGACCTCCAGGCCTCATCACAATGCCAGTCATTGGGAATAGCACTGGAGTATTAACAAACATACGCTCACCATAGAGGGAAAGCATTGCCTGCTGACCAGCTCTTACTTAAGGATACTGCATCCCTGTTTCCTTTTTCCCCCAGACCTTAGCCCTGGCAGGGGAGTGTTCAGGTCACATGAGATATTTAAAAATGGAAGAAACAAAGGCGCTATTTTTCTTATTTTGACGCTCTGCTTTTTAAGTATCATGTGGACTGATACAAGGTTTCACAATAGTGTAGCCGATCCATTGTATCAAAAATGACCACCCACCACTCTGTATGGTTATGCCTAGGCTGATTTCAGTAAGCAATCTACTGTCATCATCTTCATTACAAGAGTCCACCTCCAGAGAAGAAATACATCCTAACAGCAGAAATCCCACTGTGATAGCAGTGCATTATAATGCAACTTCATTATTTTAAACAAGTTAGCAAGTAGCATCATCCAGTGTGTTATGATAAAAGATATGAGGCACTGCTGTGAAAAGGGATTTGATGTAAAGTACACTCAGAGCATATACCCCATTAAAATGCTGTATTCATCGGCCCTGCGAATTCCAGATCAGATTTGCTCATTAACTGGCAAAAAGGTAGATTTTTATAACCTTCAGCACTGCAGGCATACTCAAGAGCTGTGTTCTTCCTCCCTTTTATCCCATCTAAAATAAATGGAAGGAGGGGATAAGACTAAAACACAAAGGGTAAAATCTGAGTTTCATTTCTGTTAATGGAAATTTTACCATTGACTTCAATGTAGGTAGGATTTCTCCCAAGTTTTCAAGATTCTCAGTTAAGACACTTTATACCCAGCCCGCACCCCTCTTTTTTCTGTAGTAAGGAGCTGAAATAATCCCTCCCGCTTCCTGGTTGCATGGAGTCGGTGGAAGGATACTACTCTCTTTCCCTTTAGCTCAGAGGGGGACAAAATATGGCCCACAGGCCGCGTCCAGCCTCTTAGTCATTTTAATCTAGCCCTCAAGCTGCTGCTGGGGAGTGGGGTCTGGGACTTGCCCTGCTCTGTGCATGCCATAGCTCTGTGCAGCTCCTGGAAGCAGTGGCATATCCCCACTCTGGTTCCTATGTGTAGGGGCAGCCAGAGGGCTCCTGTGAGCTTACCCGCCCCAAGCACCGCTCCCAGTTCCCACTGGTTAGGTCATGCAGACAAGGGCCTCTGTGTAGGAGCCAAAGGGAGGATATGCTACTCCTTCCAGGAGATACTTGAGGAAGTAAATGTGGCATAGAACCTGCACCCCTGAGCCACCGTGCCCCAACCCTGATCCCCCTCCCTTCCACCAAACCCCTTTGTCTCAACCCAGAGCCCCCTCCTGCACCTAAACCCCTCATCTCCAGCCCCACCTCAGAGCCTGTGTCCCCAGCTAGAGTCTTCACTCCCCGCCCCTCCCCCACACACTACAACCCCTGCCCTAACCCACAGCCCCCCTCCCAAATCCTGAACTCCTAATTTCTCACCCCACCCCAGAACCCACACTCTTGGCTGGAGTCCTCATTCCTTCCACAACCAACCCCCAATTTAATGAACATTCATGGCCCTCAGGCCATAAGGTTTGAGAGCCCTGCTTTAGCTACTGAGAAGGTTCTATCCATTATGCCTCCTTCTTGGCTTAGATCTCTCCATCCAACTCCAGCTCCAGAAGGGGCATCAGGAGGTACTTTGATTCAGTCTCAGCAGTATTGGTTGTACAGCACTAACAGTAATTCAAACTAGTCTGATCAGTAAAACAAATAGAAATGAGTAAAAACAGCCAGGGAGCCAATCTATTGAGCAAAGAAAGCGGTGACAGTTTTGCAGGGTTTTCTAGTCACTGTTGGATCTTACAAGCCCAGTCAATGAGGCGAACAAAATATCCATTTTAACACAACACTTCTCCCATAGTGCTTAGTGTCTGGTATCAATGCCAGGTTCTAATGAATCCATAAAATGTCTTAGCACAGGAGCCTTAGCGTGCCAAGCAAACAAATTGATAAATGAGAACGCTATGCACAGAAAAGATCACAGAAGAGGCTGTGATTAACGGCTAACTGGACTTTTAAAGTCTGCAGCAGTCCATGCACTTTCAGCTGCTCTTGATGCACATTTATCTAGGGCCTGTTTTCTCCTTGACAGATGGATGCCTTGCTTCAGGTTTGAATGAATAATTTAACCTGACAGATTCAATTTCTTTTCCACAGGGCCGTGGTGGCAAGGGAAGCATCTATGTCTGGGCCTCTGGAGATGGAGGCAGCTATGATGATTGTAACTGTGATGGCTATGCATCAAGCATGTGGACTATCTCCATCAATTCTGCCATTAATGATGGCCGGACTGCTCTGTACGACGAAAGCTGCTCTTCGACCTTGGCTTCCACTTTCAGCAATGGGAGGAAGAGAAATCCTGAGGCTGGTGTGGTGAGTGCAGATATTATTGTGCTGTTGTCCTGCTCCTTACGCTTACGCACGTCTGTTCTCATCATTTGCTGTTTAGGAGCAGCAGATGTTCCTTTGTTAAGACTAATATTTTCTAATTCACAATACACAACAGTGCCCAAACTGTCAGCTGAGGAGATGGGATGTCGATATTGAAAGCAAGCCATGAGCTTCTCTGCTTTGTGGCTTTTCATGTAGGTGGTGTTCCCTAGTGATCAGACTACAATTTGGAAAGTGCAGCAGGGGCCTATTTATTCCTGTGTCCTCGGAATTTTTAATTCCCAGGCAGACTTGCTTTATGTAATTGCATGATAATGAAGAGTTGAAATCCCAGCACAATACATCACCTCCTTTTGCAACATATTTTAGGCTAATATAGTCATTGCCAATTCATCTGTAACCCAGTGTATGTTTGGCAGATTAATGATGATAACAAAACAAGTTGAGGGAAAAATAGTAGTAAAATATAGAATATTGTTGAGCTTCCTGAGTGGCTTTTGCATATTCTTGCTCCCTGTCAATCTGCTTAGTGTTTTTCTAGTTTAGGAGTGTGGTTACATAAATGCTTGGTTGTTTAATAGCACAAGAAGCCTCTAGAGCAAAGGCTTAAAGCTCCTTTTTAATGGATGGATATAAAACTCTACATAAACAACCCTGACATTTGTATCACAAATTCCCATCATTTAATTCCCTAGTGATTTATTAATTTATTATTATTTATTAGCATTGTAGTAATGGTTAGGTGCCCAAGTCATGGACCAGGAGCCCATTGTGTGAAGCGCTGTGCAAAACAGAAAGATTGTGCCTGCCCCAAAGATGAAACATCACGTGTCAAATTATACCTGATAGATGCAAGCCTGTGTTGAGAGCAATGTGAAGCTTCATATCCTAGGGGTGCAATTCTGCACAGTTCCAGGTGCACACTGGGAATGCTCCCACTACACAACCTGTTGGAAGGGCACAGCATGCTCCTCCCAATATGCCAGTGTGTGGTGGGGGTGGAGGGTCCACATATTTTAATAGTCTTCAGCTTATCCAGGATGGGATCTGGTACTTAAAAAGAGCCTGGATGGAGTCAATATAACAAGGTCAATGTTTGGCAACAGATACTACACATCTTCCAGTTATTTCATGTTCTGAGTGTAGCGACAAACTGTACTGTCTTAGATACCTCTCTCTGGTATCAGTTTGAAAAACTGACTTTTTTTTCAATGGGGTCAGTTGTATGCACAAATTAATCAATGTTACCTACATGACTATCACTGTGCAGTTTGCTTGCTGACTGTGTATCACATTTTCTTCTAGTAGCCAGTTCACAGAGATGATAGCATCCTGCTACTACCGGCTATTGGAGC
Organism: Pelochelys cantorii; assembly: GCA_032595735.1. NCBI lineage: Eukaryota > Metazoa > Chordata > Testudines > Trionychidae > Pelochelys > Pelochelys cantorii. Next base: position 182,423,092 of record CM064328.1, read on the forward strand.
TCTTCCTGTAACTTAAGCATTGGAAGAGTCTTATGGTGCTAGAGTCTTGGGTTCAAATCCTGTTGATGGGGGGTTTGATTATATTTATAGAAAATATAATATTTGTATTATTGTATAATATTTGTAATATTGTATTTCGATGTTCATGAACATTTACTTCTTACTGTCATTGTTTAATCTAGTGTCCACCCCTCCCATCCCTGGGTATCTATCCATTCTATTTAAAAGTTAGCCTTTTGAAAAGGCAGTAAGTATTCTGCTTGTAGCAACTAGTATAACGTTACTCCTCCCTTTTAGTCACCAAGTATTGTCTTCAGTGCTGTTCTGTGTCAGCCACACACGGGAGAAGGAAACAGCAAGTTTGACACATTCTTTCTGTATTGTTGCAGGCAACAACAGATTTGTATGGCAACTGTACCCTCCGTCATTCTGGCACATCTGCAGCTGCACCGGAGGCAGCTGGAGTGTTTGCATTGGCACTAGAGGCTAAGTAGGTTGTTAGAAAAATTCTAGTCTAGGTATAGGCAAAGAGTGCTGTTTGGGGTTTGTTTTTCCAATAACTTGCCTGTGACACTGAAGCTAAGGGCAGGGACAAACCTGTTAAACTGTCACAGCCAGATGCAAAGCCCTGAAGTAAATGGAAAGACTCTTCTTGACTTGAAGGGCTGTGAATCAAGCCCTAAGGGCAGAAACCTGGATGAGTTTATGCAAAATGCCCAAATTTGCATAGTGGATATAATTTGCATGGCCTCCTTTGCATATATTGATTCCTTTTACAGATATTTCCTCCCCTCCTCACCTGTTTTTTGTCTCTGCCTGCCTGCCTGCTTAAATGCCCCTCATTCTCTGGCTGGCTGGCTTCTCTTGCCCCACTGCCTCTCTCTCTGATGTCCTCTTCTCAAGCTGGCTCACCTGTTTCCCGCTTCCAGTTTCTTTTCTTTTCTTTCCACTTCTGGCTGTGCCCCTATGGACTCCCCCTACCTCTTGAATTTTCCTCTTCTCTGCCACAAGTTGCTCCCTGACAGTATAAATCCTGGCTAGCACACAGCGCCCCACTCCCTCACAGACACAGAGATATGGCTAGAGTAACTGCCTACACAGCACCATTGAGGTTATGTCTCCTCTGCAGCTGGCCTCCAAGTCTCATAGAATTTAAGGTCAGCATGATCATCTAGCCTGACCTGCACTCTGTAGGTCACAGAATCTCTCCAACACATTCATGAAATAAACCTGTAGCCTCTGGCTGAGTGACTGATGTCCTCAAATCATGATTTAAAGACTTCAGGTTGCAGAGAATCCACCATTTACACTAGTTTAAATTTGCAAGGGGGCAGCAGGCAGGGTGGAGGGACATATGGGGCAGGGGAAGGAGGAGTGTGTTGGAGAGGGGAGTGTGTGTCGGCAGAAGCACCCAGAGACCCCCACCACCAGGGGCTGTTGCCAGAAGGGGAGGTACACATCCACTCCTCCAGTACCCTCTTGTGCATCCCATTACCTCCAGAGCCTGCATCCTCTCCCCCACCCTCCCTCCAGCTATCAAACTCCCTCTCAGATCCTTCAGTCATAACCCCCTACCTCCTGCCCCAGGCCACAGCCAGCACCCAGATTCCATCCCAGAGCCTGTACCTCAAATCCTCACCTACACCCAATCCCCCTCCCAGAGCTTCATCCCTCACCTCTCCTGCACCCAAACTCCCTCTCAGAGCGTTAGGCAGGTGGTGAAGGTGGGAGAGTTTGAATGGGGGAAGGGTGCAGGCTCTGGGCATTTTGGGTCCCACCAAAATTTTTGCAAACCTGCCACCCCTGCAGTTAGACCCTGAGCATGTGGGCAAGACCCACCAGACGTCTCTGAAAGATTTCTTCATAGTAACTCTGAGCCCTCCCCATCTAGTGTCCCATCTCCAGCAGTTGGGTATTGGGTATTTTTGCTAGTGGCAGTCACCTATGGGACATACGCCACTGTAGGCAGTCTCAGTAGACAGACTTGGGCTAGCAGGCTAAAAGTAGCTAAAACCTGAGCCACAATGCTCACACAGCTCTTTTTAGTGCATTTGCCTTATTGAATATTCAAATACATCAGTCTTGTCAAATTTATTATGGAAAGAGAAAACCATCTTCTTATAAACACCACAAAATCATCACCTTTTCTACGTCACTCTTCTGTAGCCTGGATCTGACATGGAGAGACATGCAGCATCTGACCGTACTCACCTCCAAAAGGAATCAGCTGCATGACGAAGTCCATCAATGGCGTAGAAATGGGGTTGGTCTGGAATTTAACCATTTGTTTGGCTATGGCGTCCTCGATGCAGGAGCAATGGTTAAAATGGCGAAAGACTGGAAGACTGTTCCAGAGAGATTCCACTGTGTTGGAGGATCAATACAAGAGCCCGAGTAAGTGAAAACAACGCTTGTCTTCCAATCGGTGAAGTTTGTTCTGTTTCATGAACTTACGTGATAACAGGCAGACACACGCGTAGATGGAGTCAGATGTAATGGGTAAGAGTGAGTGTGTATAAGAATTTCACTTTTTTATAACTTGAGGATCCAAACTTATACATTTTTTCTCATAACATAAGAACGGCCATACTGGGCCAGACGAAAGGTCCATCTAGCCCAGTATCCTGTCTGCCAACAGTGGCCAAAACCAGATGCCCCAGAGGGAGGGATCACAGCAGGTAATCCTCATGTGATCCCTCCCCTGTCACCCATTTCCAGACAAACAGAGGCTAGGGACACCATCCCTGCCCATCCTGGCTAATAGCCATTGATGGACCTAACCTCCATGAATCTATCTAGCTCTTTTTATGAACCCTGATAAAGTCCTAGCCTTTATCACATCCTCTGGCAAGGAGTTCCTTGAACTCACAGAAGTACATCTTATTCCCGTGAATAATCACGTTTTTATGTCAATGGCACCGCTTGCGATAGTAGTGTTTGAAGAAACACTTGTGGGAGTAGGCTTTAAACCATTTAAATTATATGATACATACCAAGTGATGCCATATATGTGTGACATACCAGGCACAATCCAGACCTGAAGCAGGCTGGGTCACCCTTCCTTGCACCCTTGGGTGCCTTACCATGCCAAGTTGAACTAGCTCCCACTGGGCCACTCACAACCTTCCAGCAATCAAGCTGCATGTGTGTGTGTGTGTGTGTGTGTGTGTGTGTGTGTAACTGCAGCCTGTCAGCCACCCTTGGCTTATTCTGCAAGCTGGCTCCAACACACCCTCATTCTCAGATTTTCCACCAACAATGTATGTCCCATGCTCCCCAGCCCGCTCCTGGACGGCACACATATTTTAAGTCCATTATTCCTTAAAAGGAGTAACATGACATCTTATTAGCTCAAATAGTTATTCAGGCACTACAGTTTAAAAACACAAGGTTATCTGAAACAGTAAAACAAGTTTATTAAATACAAAGATGTAGATTTTAAGTGAGTACAAGTAATGAAGCATGATAGTCAGAAATGGTTACAAGAGAAAAAGATAGACATTTGCCAATGCCTAATTTAACAAACTAAACTAGATTCAAGCAAAGTTTATCACTATATACTCCATTGGAAGATTCTCAGATCAGGACACCTCCCGCAAAGTCCAGCACCTACCTCCTTTGTCTTTTCAGGTCCAGTGAATGGAGAGAATGGTTCCTTGAAGTGTTAACCCCCTCTTTTTGTACTTTCATTCCCTCTCTTGATAAAAATATCCAGATAAGCATAGGAAAGAAAGGCTTTGAGGAAGGACATTCCCTGCTGCCTTTTTCCTCACATGTTTGAACTCCCTGTCTTCCGTTCCTGCTTAATAACTCTGTTTAATGCTTACATGCAAATTGACTAGAGCACACATTCCCTTATTTAAGACAGACCTGTTTGCCAGTTTCTGATTGGGCAGAGCTGCAGGATTTAAACAAGTGCTAATAACACCATAGAGGAGAATCTTATTTCACATATAATGTTGCCACATGTTGTATCAGGACAAAACTGACCAACAAATCACGATTTTTCAAGTGTTTCCTTACAAAGTATACATCGTACAGAAATTATTAGTGTGTTGGTGTGAACACAGAGGTATTGTAACAGAACAGAACTCACTGCCACAGCTCCTCCTGCTGGTCACTTGGGAATTAGCTCATTTCAGCCCTAGAGCACCTCCTTTCAGTCAGTGTCTTGCCTGCTGTTACCTTTTTTTTCCTCCACCACTTTGTGTTCGGGCTCCCATCCCTCCAAGGCTACAGTGCCCTTCCCTCTGGGTACTGCCCTACCTCAGTGTCCTCCTCCCCACACTGGGGTCCTCCCTTCCAGGAAACTCCCAACCCCCTTTTAACCACCTTGCCTCAGTGACCCACTGCCAGTCATCATCTAGCCCCTGCTGCAGGGGCAAACTGCAGTTTGAAATGGCAATTAAACATAGGCATAGGGTTGCCAAGTGTCCAGTATTGATCCAGACAGTCCAGTATTTTTGCCTCCTGTCCAGTAAAAAAATTCAGAAAATACCAGACACCTAAAATGTCCAATATTTTCTGTTTTTTTTCCCTGCCAGGAGGCAAAAATACCAGACACCTGGCAACCCTACAACACACTTGGCAACTGGGCCCAGCCCCTGACACCCCCGCCCCCAGACTCCTTGCGTACCTGGTTCCACAGGGAAGCTGCATTCTGGCTTGATCAAGAAAACAAAATGGCCACCGACAAAAAGCCTAAAGACCAAGGGGAAGCAATGCCTTCCCTGGGTCTTAGTGCTCAACCGCTCCCCTGTTCCTATCCCAATTCTGATTCTGCACGCACTGAAAGTGCTATGCTGTTTTAATGCTGTTTTATCTTTTAATTTTTTTTTCCAACAACTTTGGTCTCCCCCTTTCCCCCCCCCCCAGAATTTTTTCCCTGGTGTTTGGTTTTTTTTGGGGCGGGGGTGTTCGGTATTTTTGGTTAAACCATATGGCAACTCTACATAGGCAAGGGGTGTGGACCTGCTGCCTTCCACTGTCCTGCCTGCCTCTCTGCAGCCCTAATTCTCTCAGGCCTTGAGAGCAAGGCCTCAACCTGGGAGTTCACCTGGCCAGAGCTCCCCAGCCCTGCCTACTTTTCCCTACTCCTACTCCTACTCCTACTCCTACTCCTACTCTGCATCAAGAAGCCTCTCACTTTCCTGGCATAGTTGAAGCATGAGTGAGTCCTCTCCTTGCCTCCAGGAGCTCTCATTTATACAGCCCTCAGCTGGGCCCTAATTGGCTTGCTCCACAACCCCAGCCCTCTCCCAGGGCTTGCTTTAACCCTTCTTAAGCTAGCGTGGGGCAAATAACCTGTCACAGGTATATTCTGTAACAACAATGGGATATGTTTAAATTTGGTAACTTTCTATTTTAGTGGATAATTTTAACTCCAAAGAACTAAAACAATCACTCACAGATATCAAAGATTCAGTTTGAACATTAGAACATTTTAACTGTGTTTGGTTTATGTTCTCCACATCTCTAATTGCCAGCTAGGTAGTCAAATTATTTTCTGATTACTTTCATGTGCAAAGCAGAATGAGTCAACAAGTGAATCAATTAATACTAATTGACTACAACAGCTAAAGTTCAATTTAATTATTTGAAATACTAACCTAATGATGGTCAATTTATGCCTATAACATATGCAATTTGGCTTTTCAGTGCCGTTATTAAAGGCATTATTATTTTATAGGAAAAGGGAAAGAAAGCAATATGCTACCATGGCTCAGAGTTAAGATAGGCCAGGAAGGCTGTGAGTTGTTCTTACAAAACCTCATTCATTAAATTTTGTTTTTTCAAAACCAAAGCCAAAGGACAGTTCAGACTTGACTGCATAATTAAAATGAAGAATCATTAGTTTTCTAAAGACAAATCGACAAAATCTTCTCTCACACAGAGCTGGGCAGGATAAAAAATTGAAATATTAAAAATATTTGCCTATTAAAAACCCCTTTTCCCCATTTTGAGTCAATTGAAATGTGTATCGATAAATTCAAAATGTTTTGTTTTGATATCATTATTCTTTTCTTCTTCAACATTTTTTGGTTGTATTAGCTTACATTTCTATACAAAAAGTTGTTTCAAACTAGAAAACTTCACATTTTCCTTTTGAAAATGTCCAAACACTTTTTTGACAACGTGATAACTTTTTTCTCCTCTTTTTTGAGTGGGAAAATCTGTCAGCTCCAAACCTATTTCATGAAAAGTTTTGAGGTTGATGAATTGGCATTTTTCAATGAAAATAACAATTTGTTGAAAATTTTTTGATCATCACTGCTTGTGTCACTTTTCTTCAGTACCCAAGGATGACTGGCAAGGAGGAACATGGGGGGGGGGGGCACCACCCCTCAGGCCAGGGAAGGACCAGAACAACTCCTCTCCACCTCAGACCACACCTCTGCTCCACCCTCTTCTTTTTCCCCTTGTTCTCTTCACTTCTTGTGACAACCTATGCCCTGAGTGATGTGACCTGTGGGACTGATGGGGCCGGAGGTCCAGCACCAGCAGCGGGGGTCTGCCCCCCTGCATGCTCACTGGCAATGTCAAGGGAAGTGGAGCAGCACAGCCCCAGCTTTCTCTACTCTCCTAGGCATGTCACTCTGCTTCCCTTCAGCGAGTGCGAGGGGCGGCCCTTCCCCCGAGCGATGTGCCAGGATAACAGAGAGAGCTGGGACTGTGTCACTGCCCTTCCCCCACTGCTGCCAGTCAGTATGTAGGGGGGACCCCTGTTGCAGGTACCAGGCCCCACTGCTAGTTTCCTGGGCCACTCAGAGGCTCTGGCCCTGCCAGCTGCTGACCAGCCCCTTGCCCCTATTGCCCATGGTGTTTGGGGCATGTGCCCTCTTGTTCTCCCCACATGTGGCCCCTGTCAATTGTGGAGATGTCTTGTGAGTAAACTGAGCCAAAAATAGCTTTGTGCTGTACCTCATAGTAGTCACCACCTTTCTAAATTTCCCACGCGCATTACTGCGATTGAAATGTGTGTTAGAAGCATGCAGGCATTTTGCAACAATTAACCTCAGCACATCAAAAAGGATCCTCGACTGAAACACATGATGGGAGAGCAAAATAAATGGAAGTTGATGCTCTTTACCACTAGAATGGTTTTTAAGAGGGGGCTTTGCCCCAGTAAAGTATCCAGGTGATGGCTGGAATGTATTTGTTTTCCAGGGGTCCCCAGGTATGAGAAGGCCTCATTGAGTACATCTACAATGTGATGATAAACCCAAGTCTCAGAGCCCAGGTCAGCTGGACTGGGCCTGCAGGGCTAAAAACCGCTGTGGAGACATTTGGGCTTGGTCCGAAGTCTGGGCTCTGAGACCCTCCCTCCTCATCCCAAGGTCTGGTTTTCTATGGGGGAGATTTCAAAGGCACAAATGAGACGCCATTTCAATGGGAGTCAGGCACCTAACTGGTTACTGTGCCTCTGAACAGGTCTCTCCAATGGGTTGCAGATGCAAGCCAGAAAACACTAGCATACCTTTGATTCACAGTATGCACCTAAAATATGTAATTGTGGTGTTATACACATGTCAGATATGACAACGTTGATGCCGCACATCTGACATGTCTCTCACTTGGCTAATGGAATGCATGATTTGCAACGTCTTTATACTTTGAGTTTAAGAGAAAAACAAAACCAACGCGAGATGGATCCAGCTCATCTCCAGAGATTCTATGGGAATGACAACTGTTAACTGATATTTGCTTTAGATGTGGATACCTGTTTTATTTTTTTATTTGGCTGTTGCTGCAACGATGATGGTTTCTATATTGAGGTGGGTGAGCACAGGATACACTGTCGGAGAAACAGCCTGGAGAAGAATCTACAGCCTATTGTGTGATATGACCAAAAGCCACCAGTCTAAAAAGTGTGAGATTCTCTAGGCTTCAAAATGGAGAAAATATGGATGCCAACGAGGCCTCACCAGTGATACCACACTGTCACTGGAGGCTGGGTAGCCTTCTGGCTTGGTCTCTTGAGCTGAATTTGATCTGCATGATTGCTGATTTATGACTATTCAAAGAAAATGTTCCAAGTTTTGCTAGCAGAATAACATAGTTCACATCTAATGTGACTTTTAAATTAACCTTTCTCTCATCTACAGCTGTTGCATACTGCATAGCATATCCGATGTGGAAGATAAAAATCTTTATAGCATTATATCTTTATTTTGAACATATTTTATTATTGATATTATATTTACAATGGTCAAGATTCTGCTCCCTTTATGCACACTGAGTATTTAATTATTCCTCACATAGTCTTAATAAGGTACTACTCCATTTATGTAACAGGAACAAAATGTGCTTTGGGAGTTAGCATGGACTAGTGGATAGTGTAGGTGCCTGAGATTTGGGCTCTGCTGGTGGATAATCTTAAACACACTACTTGGTTTCTTGGTGCCTCGGTTTTACAATCTGTAAAATGGATGTAATGATCCCAATTTCCTTTGTAAAGCACTTGGAGAGCTAGTGATGAGAAGCGTTGTATAATACCATCATTATAACATAAGATCCAGGATTTATTTCATTCACATGTGAGAGAGTACGCCTTTGTGAAATGCTTTCTTTTACTGTTCTTAGAAGAATTGTTCTATGTTGTTATTATTTGAAAAGGTTTGGATCTATAGGTGTAACAGTTTGTATCTATTTCTTTATAAAAATAAAATGTTAAACATAAAAACAGTCTAGTTTTAATATAGCTAGACATTGGTAAACAGTATGTCAATTATCTAGTAATAATTTATGCTGCTTCTTACTATCTTATGCTAAAAACCACATAGACTGGAATAAAGTGTATTTATCTTAAAGAAATACATTTGAATACTGTTCTGGGTTTTAAGAGATTTTAATAAACTTTATTCTAATTAATTAAAGAAGAAGTCACATTTTTATATAATTCAGAAAGTGTTAACCAAACAAACTTAGGTTTGAAAGGTGCATGGTAGTTGAAAGGAGAACAGTGAATGATGTTTCTTTAGGTTGCCCCCTCTTCATCTGAACTAGTATGGTGAATAATTAGTAATTAATAACAATTAATACCTTACATGTACAACAGCGCCTTTCCTCTCAAAGAATCCCAGAGCACCATACAAACTTCACATACCCTTAAAGCAGTTGTTAGAATTTTATGCCTCCAAAAATGTGCCATGGGAGCTTTAATCACTACTGGTAGTCTAGGCCCTGGATTACATCTCATCTGGGGAAGACAGCACCTGTAACATAAGGCTGGGATGTGAGTTCAGTGCACACTCCGTGGTAAGACTGCCAACTGCTGAAATATCAATGCCACTTTCTTACAACCCTGAAGTATTTGGGGATGTTTCCCATTCAAATATTGATCAAACCCTACCCTGCTTTGCCTATATGAGGTCTCTGTGAAGCCACAGGATATACAGACTTTAGACTAGTTCATTATTCTTTAGATGTTTTGATCTCTATGTTGTACTGCAGTGAAGTATTCCAAGACACCAGAGTTTAACAATTATGTCATTTGATTATGGCCAGAAATGCAGCATCCTGCTGCATGTTGCTAAGTGTCAACAGCCTTATCACTGGGGATGGTCATGCTGCCAAGGGAAAAAATCACGACGAGCAACATTTATAGAGCTAACCCAACTTTACACAATAAAACATTTCAAAGGCCATGTTAAGCCCTACTTTTCCTATGGACATGAGGTCCAGCTGGGTGGCATTTCTACCTAAGAGGGACCCTGTCATTATGCTTTTTAAAAAAGTAATTTTGACCATATGAAAATAATCCTTCTAAAGAGCCTTTCGAGTCTCATGTTATCACAATTGTACTTAGTAAAATGTCAACCTTATTTACGTTTTTCAGACTGCAAATGTTGTTTTTTTAAAGAGAAAAATCTATTTCTTCATCCCAGCATGACCGATGTTGCACTTTTTAAAAGAGTGGCACATGCAACACTGTAAATTATGAGCAACTGCATTATTACGTGGGGGGCATGAACGTTAGACATGCAGAAGAATTTTTGGGCAGGTAAAACAACAAATGCAGTTTGCTCATTATACCAAAAGAGTTTTTTTAATGACTGAAGTAATTCCTATATCGTTTAACTATTAACACGTTAGGCTGTTTACAGCATGTTGCTGCTAAAAGCATTCACAGACTTTTACGCTGGCTTTGTAGTTATTTTGATGTGTGAGGCAATTCTTGAGGTAATTTTTCAGGATCCAAGAATGCCTAATAGGCATGTGCTACTGGCAGTGGGAAGCCACACTGTACCAACATGACTCCTCAGTGGCATTGTTGCTCTGGGACATGAAGTTTCTTCCAGAGTTCTCAGGGACACAAGGGGCGTGAACTCACTACTACCAGCTGCCATTGGCTAGTGTCTGAAAGGATGAGTCACAGATTTGCCTCTTTCCTACCCCTTTTGGGATGGCAACTGGGGAATAATTGCTTTGCTCACACAAGCACGAAGAGTGTAATTACAGGATAAAATGTGAAACCCAAGATGTGTAAATAACATTCAAGCAGAGGCTGGCCATAAATGTCCCTAATTTTTACTTCTACCTTATTGAGGCAAATTTTGTTGAATTCACTGGAACTTTGTCTACATAAGACTGGAGTTATAAAGGATTTGACATTTGGAGAATGTAGCAAAATGGTTGTGTTTGTGTGTGTGCGTTTAAATGTTGAGTATAGTATGAAGTTTGACTCCTATTGATCTAGATTTGAATTTTGCATTTCCTTTCAATACATTGCTTTGAATTAATGTGGAAATGGTTACATAATTTTATATCAGGAGGCTCTGGGATGAACAGATAACATTTCTCATTCTTACAATTCAAATTTTATTACAATATTTTTGTGTTTCTATAAACACATGTGGATGTTTAATAAAAAATTAATTACCATATATATCTCATTTTAACCTCTTTTATTGTTATTTAACCCTCAGAAAAATACCATCAAGTGGCAAGCTTGTTCTGTCACTCACAACCGATGCTTGTGAGGGGAAAGAAAATTTTGTACGCTACCTGGAACATGTGCAAGCAGTTATAACAGTGAACTCTACTAGGCGAGGGGACCTCAACATCAACATGACATCACCGATGGGGACTAAATCCATTTTACTGAGCCGGCGGCCAAGAGATGATGACTCCAAGGTGGGTTTTGACAAATGGCCTTTCATGACAACACACACTTGGGGAGAAGACCCCAGAGGCGTTTGGATTCTGGAAATTGGGTTTGTTGGGAGCGTGCCACAGAAAGGAGTACTGAAGGAATGGACACTGATGCTACATGGGACACAAAGCGCACCCTATATAGACCAAATAGTAAGAGATTACCAGTCCAAACTGGCTATGTCCAAGAAGGAAGAGCTTGAAGAAGAATTAGATGAAGCAGTAGAGAGAAGCCTGAAGAGTATACTGAGCAAGAACTAGCATTGGTCTCTGCATGTTCATCTCTTTACTTTCCTAGATTCTTCGACTCACCTTTCTACTATCCAAACCTCTGTGTTAGACATATTGCAATGAGTGTCTCCGTAGCCAGATTATCATATGCTGTTGATTTTAAACTCTTATATCCTGTCAATGATTATTTTAATTACAACTGAAGCAATCTTTTTTTACTCTAAGCCACAAATACGCTGTTCCCTATCAACTACTCTGTACAGTTTGTGACTGTAAATGATTTTGTGTCATACAAATAGGTAATAACTTGCAAACAAAACCGTGATGGCTTTTCCCTTCATATTTTTGTGGTAAATGTTGTTTGTACTTAAAAATCAAAGAGGGAGTACTTTTTAAAACAGGCATTTAGTGGTAATGGACCCATTTGGTCAGCTTTCATGATAGAGATGTTATCAGTAACAAGTTGGCTAGAGATGCCTTTGAATGACTAATAGCCTGATTCTGTGGCATTGAATTCACTGGGAGTTTTCCCACTGGCTTCAATAGGAATAGAAATAGGCCCTAAATGGAAAAAAGAATCCAGAGATTAAGAAAGAAGTCAACCTCCTCTCAGAAATCAACGCCTTTTGCAGTTTCCTTCACACAGAAACATATTTTTGACTTAGAGATGATTCACGTATACGTAATAAGTGAGACAAAATGATGTTCAAAATGTCTGAGAAAGGACATGCATTGCGAAACAGGGTCCAAATGTTCTAAAAGCACAACTATTTTTTAAAAATGTGATAATTCAAAACCAATTTATGCCAAATCTGCACATTGGGAACAACATTTCAATTAGTGAGCTACCCTTTTGCCATGTGCATCTGCTCTCCTTTATACAGAAATGTATTATAACAGCGTAAGGTAATGCTGTGTCAGCATTCCCGCTACAGACCCTTACATTCTGGTGTTAGTAATGTGTTATGGGTGAAACTTGGCATATGAACTTTGAGTCCAAAAGCCATTTTAAATTCAAATTTCTTTATATTTTAAAAATAGAGATTAGATCATTTTTGAGAGATACCCATTCATTTAAGAAGAAAGGCTGCTTAGATTGTTTTATGATATGTGCACAATGCAAAGGTAGTTTTGACTAGCAATAAAGAGTAATAAATTTGGGAAATTAGCCCAGAAATCACTGTTGCTATTTAAAGGACCTAGTCCTGCTATCTCTTACACATATGAATGTGCTCAGGATCTGGTCCAAAGGAGTAAATTAAATCTCTCAGAGCCTGATCCATCTGCTGCCATTGACTTCAATGGAGATTACACACTGTGTCAAACACAACAGCCACAAGTGTTTGCAGGACTGGGACCTAGGGTAGGGACTATGGGACCAATCCTGCAAACACTTACGTACTTGCTTAACTTTAAGTACATGAGTAATTACACTGGCTCCAGCAGAACTCTGCCATCCAATAGTCATGTGCATAATTATTTGCAGGGCTAAGGTCTAGAATGCTGGCAGTAACTAGATTCAGAATTTGATTATTTTCTATTTTTAATATGCAGAATATACACCTAAAATGTGTGTTATCAAGAGCTGTTTGGGGTAATCAGTTGCAAACTAAAATTAAAATGAATACGTATTTATCCAATCATTAAAAATCTCTCCAACAGGTTTTGAAATGCATAGTTTCCCCCCCAGAATGTATATTTAGTCTATTATTTCAAGTTAATATTTGTCTTTTAACTTTCTATAACAGGATTTTTTTCTTTTCCTTTCAAATGCCAAATTATCTGCTTAAACTATCTTTAAATTATGTGTTGAACCTCTCTAGTCTGGTACCTTTAGGACCTGACCTGCTGCTGAGCCAGAAAATTTGCTGGACCACGGGAGGTCAATATTGTCTGGAAGCATTACAAATACTTCCACTGTTTACTGGGCTCTTAGATGACATTTAGGAATAAATTAGGGCTAAATAACAGCCCAGAACACCGAGAACCAGGACTGGTGACTGTAAACAAAATTTATGGGACTATGATAAGTGGACAGACGGCTAACTAAAATCATGCTGGACCACAGCACCCCGGACTAGAGAGGTTCAACCTGTACTATAAGTCAAGTTAAGCATGTAAGTATTCATAGGCTCTCCTTTCCCTTACACCGATCTAACTAAGGAGTTACTCCAGTACAGATAACAAGTTATATTTAGGTGTAAGGGAGAGGCGAAACAGGCCCTCAGGCTTTTAGTTTTAAAAAAACACCTATAAAAGTGACTTTTAAGAGCATGTTTTTGTATATTTGTTCAAATAGATGGAAAGCATCAAATATATTTCATCTGGTGTCCCTAAAATAAACCAAAGGACAGCATGGCCTCAGATACACACATGTAGGCAATAATCCAGTGTTTAAACTAGTATGTGGGTGTCTCTGGAACTGTGAAGATGCCCATTGTCTTCAGGGGGTTGTGAATTGGGCCTGTGATTCCCAGTAATTAATGGGAGTTGCACGTGTATATCTGAGGGAAGAATTTGCCCCTATTATGTTTACATATGCATTTGATAACACACAAACAAATGTGATATACAGAATATATACAGAGTATGTAATATATATATGCAAATATGCATAATATATATTACATATATTATTGAAAATAATAAATACATATACACTCATGCACTATATTTATGTGTATGTATTTACTAAAGAAACAAATCATTTAAACTTATTAAAGAGTATTCTAAAATACGTGAAAAGTTCTTGGCTTAAGAAATGTGGCAATTTTAAATGAAAGTGTACGTTAATTCCTGTTGCATTCATGTAATTTTGCAATCTCTGTTTAAACATTAAATGTCTTATATAGCAGCAAAATAACTAAATGGGTGGTCATATTTTCATAATGCTGATTTAACTTATTAAGTGCAAGATGACTGTAAGGGGTGATTAACAGAAATGATGAGTTTTGATATACGTATATATAAAACAAGTGTATATACTCTCTCTATATATATAGCTAGACTTCAGACTCTTCAGAATTTTTGCATCAGGGTAAGCACTGAAAAATGTCCAATTAGAATAAGTTTTTATGGTATTACTGATGCAAAAATGAAGTTAATTTATTAGCATTTATAACAGAGGGGAACTATCACAGTTCTTGATTTAAAACAGGTGAATGTTGTTAAAATATATAAAGCCCTGTGATGATGTTTTATAATCTGAGTAAAATAAAGAGATGTTGTAAACTGGCAGGTCCTATCATCATTGCGTATCAGAAGGCATGGGGGATGTGACATGTGTTCAGTGAAACCACTTCATAAAGGCCTGATAGGGTAAATCACCTCTCAGGTATGTTTGATACATAGGAGATAAATATCTTCATCAAAGAAAAGGATACCAGCATAAAGGCTGTAAAACTAAAGCTGTTAAACAATGTTTTAGCTGCTAGAAGTGTTATACAATGGACCACTGTGGATTGAGGCCCTAATTCAGGAAAGAACTTAAGCACATGATCAAAGGCAAGCATGCACTTGAGTCCCATTCAAGTCAAGGGGTATTAAAGGCTTAACGTTAAACACCTGCTTAAGTTAAGCACCTGCATTCCTGTGAACAATCAGTCGTCATTAGATGCAGCTTTATTGAAAGTGGACACAATGTTCAGCTTTTCAGAATCCAGAACAGAGGCTGGAATGGGAGTTTTGTTTGAAAAATACTTCAACATTAAAAGAAATCCCTCAAATACAAATTTTGATCCATAAGAACAGCCAAACTGAGTCCCAAAGGTCCATCTAACTCAGTATCCTATCCTCTGACAGTGGCCAATGCCCGGTGCCCGAGAGGCAATGAACAGAACAGGTAATCATCAAGTGATCCATCCCTGTCACCCGTTCCCAGCTTCTGACAAACAGAGGCTAGGGACATCATTCCTACCCATCCTGCCTCATAGCCATTGATAGACTTATTCTCTGTGAATTTATCAGTTCTTCTTTGAACCCCGTTAAAGTCCTAGTCTTCACAACAGCCTCTGGCAAGGAGTTCCACAGGTTGACTGTGCCGTTGCATGAAAAAATTCTTCATTTGTTTTAAACCTGCTATTAATTTTACTTGGTGACCTCCTAGCTCTTGTGTTATGGGAACAGTAAATAACTTTTCCTTATTTATTTTCTCCACACCAGTCATGATTTTAAAGATCTCTATCATATTCGCCCCTCAGTCACCTCTTTTCTAAGCTGAAAAGTTCCAGTCTTTTTAATCTTTCCTCATATAACAGCTGTTCCAAACTCTGAATCATAAGAAATGTTTGTCTTTCCTTGCGGTTTTCCTGGTTTCCCCTTTTATTCCTATGAGACAGGACACAGGTGTTGTTCGAAACCTAGCTATGTAGTTGCCCAGCATGACTGAATGATCCCAGAAAATCCATTTACTCAATTTCCATTGTTGTGGAAGTCAGGGTAAAGATAATACATTTTGGGGTACATCTACACAGCAGCGTTATTTCAAAATAATGGGCTTCTTATTTTGAATTCTGTAACCCTCATTTTACAAGGAATAACGCCTATTCCAAAATAGGGCATGTGTAGATGAGGCAGCTGAAGTTATTTCAAAATAAGTGGCCTCCAGGAAATCTCACAGTTGTCCTGGTGGCCACTCTGTCCACACAGATCAGAACTCTGTAGTTCCCCTTTCCCTGCAGCCCTTAAAGCTGCAGGCAGAAGGGAAAGGGCTTGTGGCACGAAGCAGGCTCTGCTCACATCGTGCAATATGGCAGGATGCTGCACAGTCTTCCCTGCTGCCGTGGCTGAGCCCACTGCTCCAGCTGAGCCCCCCCACAGCCGCCAGCACTGTCCCAGGCAGTCCTCAAGCCCCTGCCTGTGGCTGAAAGAGGAGGGCACCATCCTGGTCTGCTGCGGAGATCCTGAATCTCGTTGAGATCTGGGGTGAGGCAAACCTGCAGGATCTCTGCACCAGACACAGGAATGTGGATGGCCAATAGCCTGGGCCACAAGTGCATCCAGGAGCAGGTGTGCATGAAAGTCAAAGAACTGAGGCAGGGCTACACACAGGCCAGGGAGCACAGTTCCCGCTCGGCGTGACACCCCAGACCTGCCCCTATTACAAGCATCCCCACCACATCCTGGGAGGGGAGGTCAGTCCCATTCCCCCACTTTCCGTGGACTCTGGGCTGGAGACGTCCACCATCAGCCACCCAGAGAGCGTGGCCAAGGGCTAGGAGGAGGAGATACAGGAGGAGGACAACAAAGCCAGTGTGGACATGATGCTCGCCAGCCAGGAGGTCATCCTGGCCTTGGAGCCGGCACCACCCTCCCAGGATGTCGCCCAGGGATCGGAGAGGAGGTGCCCCCACAAATGAAAAACAGACTTTATTGTTCAAAAACAAAAAGTGTGGTTTAATATTTTTGCAGGGGAGGGGAGAGAGAAGGGAGGAGTGTAGGAGGAAAGGCTAAGAGAAGCAATGCACAGGCTTCTTGTAGGGAGGTCCAGGGGTGTGTCACTGGGGTCCTGTGTGAAACTCTCCCTCAGGGCCTCTCAGATTTGCACAGCCCCCTGATGGGTGTGCTGGATAGCAGCTGTGTGCAGCTGCTCAAAAGCCCTGCCAAGCCCATCGACCTCTGCCCCACCTCCCCCCAACCTGGCAGGAACGTCTCCCCTTGTTTTCACAAATATTGTGCAGGACACAACAGGCCGCCACCACCTGGGGGATGTTCTACTCGCCGAGGTCCAGGCAGGTGAGGAGACAATGGAACCTCCCTTTCAGATGGCTGAAGGCGCCCTCCACATATGGGCCTTGCTAAGCCTCGTGTTAAAACATTCCTTGGTGGAGTCTAGTGTAGGGCTTCAGAAATCAGGGGAGCAGAGGGTAGGTTGCAGTCCCCACAATACAGATTGCCATGTCCACATCCCCGACCCTGATGGTGTTGCAAGATGGTGTTGATGGCCTGTGGAAGGGGAGACACAGAGAATCACAGGGTTGCCAGGGCCCTTGGGAGATCCTCAAACCCAACATCAGAAACAACCCCCAGCTTGCCAGGATAACAGAGAGAGCTGGGACTGTGTCACTGCCCTTCCCCCACTGCTGCCAGTCAGTATGTAGGGGGGACCCCTGTTGCAGGTACCAGGCCCCACTGCTAGTTTCCTGGGCCACTCAGAGGCTCTGGCCCTGCCAGCTGCTGACCAGCCCCTTGCCCCTATTGCCCATGGTGTTTGGGGCATGTGCCCTCTTGTTCTCCCCACATGTGGCCCCTGTCAATTGTGGAGATGTCTTGTGAGTAAACTGAGCCAAAAATAGCTTTGTGCTGTACCTCATAGTAGTCACCTCCTTTCTAAATTTCCCACGCGCATTACTGCGATTGAAATGTGTGTTAGAAGCATGCAGGCATTTTGCAACAATTAACCTCAGCACATCAAAAAGGATCCTCGACTGAAACACATGATGGGAGAGCAAAATAAATGGAAGTTGATGCTCTTTACCACTAGAATGGTTTTTAAGAGGGGGCTTTGCCCCAGTAAAGTATCCAGGTGATGGCTGGAATGTATTTGTTTTCCAGGGGTCCCCAGGTATGAGAAGGCCTCATTGAGTACATCTACAATGTGATGATAAACCCAAGTCTCAGAGCCCAGGTCAGCTGGACTGGGCCTGCAGGGCTAAAAACCGCTGTGGAGACATTTGGGCTTGGTCCGAAGTCTGGGCTCTGAGACCCTCCCTCCTCATCCCAAGGTCTGGTTTTCTATGGGGGAGATTTCAAAGGCACAAATGAGATGCCATTTCAATGGGAGTCAGGCACCTAACTGGTTACTGTGCCTCTGAACAGGTCTCTCCAATGGGTTGCAGATGCAAGCCAGAAAACACTAGCATACCTTTGATTCACAGTATGCACCTAAAATATGTAATTGTGGTGTTATACACATGTCAGATATGACAACGTTGATGCCGCACAACAGGCTTTGTGAGGGTGGGCCTGAAAAAACCTTCCAGGGGAGGGAGCCTCCACCACTCCCATGCACTTCCCTAGAGAACTCCATTCTAGCAGTACCCCACCCTTCTGGGACAATAGCACAAGAGAGTCATACCTACATGAGCACGGCCCCGACTTGGGTCGATCTCCGCATGCTGAACTGGGTCCCACGGATCAGTAGCTGTCCGGCCTGGTGTGCTTCTAGAAGGTGACGGCAACCCGCTTCTGGAGGGGGATGGTGGAGGGGTCACATGTGGGTGTCCTATCACGTGAGGGTAGGGGCGAATCACTCACACAATTCCACATGCAGAAATTCTGGTGCCACTGCTGGTTGGCTGACCGCTCCATGGCAATCCAGACCCACCAGTCGGAACTGGTGTCCAGTTGCCAGAAGCAGCAGTGCATGGTGTGCAGGGGAGGGATTGAGCAGCATGTGGAGACAGGAGAGACCCCAATGAGCTGAGGGGGTCCTGTTCCTGCAGAGCCATGAAGGCAGCCTGCAGAAACTGCAGCAGGAGGTGCAGCATGCGACGTAAGAGCAGTTGACTGCTTGAAGGCAGGTCCATTTCCATGGCTGGAGTGCTGTGGTGTCTACAAGGGCAACTGGAGCACACAGAGAAAAGGTTTGCTGTCCCTCAAGGAGGTAGGCAAAAGAGAAGAGCCTGAGACATGACTGTACGGGGTGGGGTGGGGGGGTCCCTTTAAGAACGCGCCTCAGCTAGCCTCAGGCAGCAGCTACAGGATGAGCGTCCTTCCTGAAGTGCTTCTGGGTGGCCATAAATGCAATTCAGCGTTCAATGAGTGTGGACGCTCAATTTCAAAAAAAGCTCAGTGCTATGCCGACTGGCATGTGCTGTGTAGATGCGGTATTTTGAAATAAGCTATTTTGAAATTTGAAATCGCTTATGCTGAAATAAGCGTACAGTGTAGACATACCTCCAGAGAGTAAAACACAGGTCTCCTGCTCATAAAAGACACTGGCTTAACTCCTATGTTTTAATATCACTTCCAGAATAGTTGTAAGAAATAACAAATATCTATCTTCTGTTAATGTCAGCAGGAGTTGAGGGAGCTCAGCACTTCACAGGACTGACCCTTTATCTAGCACCAAAGTGCATTACTTTCTGTATGAGTACCATATACTGCTTCCTGACAACATGGGACATAGAACTTATTTCACTTGGGATTTTTTTAATATATGAAGGCTTCAAAGCCAAATGTATTTTAGTCATCGTGTGACTGTCACCCCCTATGAGAGCAAAAGCCTTATGCACCATTTAAAGCCACTTTCAGCCATATTTTGAGGGATAGACTTTTTGCTTGGACCTCTGCAATCAGTAGATTTTCACCCATATTGAGGCAAAATATGGTCTCATTAGGACATGTACTCAGCTGGACTCATTTATCCCTCACTTCTTTTTATAAGGTAACTAGAATCCAGCGCCCTGTATAAATTTAGAGCGCCTTGTCTATAATAAGGGATACGTAACAACCCGCTTTGGAAAAAGGCACGTATGACATATACTGCCATAGCACTACAATAAGACAACAGCAAAAAAGTTATTTAAATGAATGCAGTATTTGTGAATGCAGTATGACACCCACAAAAAGCCCACAAACCAGACCTCATTGGTAATGACCTAAAGAAGCAATTATGCTGTGATAAGATTGATTAAAGTAAAATGTGCTTCGTCAGCTTCTTGGTTGCTTAGTCTAGAACTATAGTTTTTTTTAACTGTTTGGGCTTCAATTAATTTATTAGTATCAGCTCATGATATGAATGTGTGCATTACCTAGCACGGTTTAAAAAAAAAAAAGCCAATTTATCAAAAGCACAGGCTGAATGTAGATTAGGTAGTAAAATGCATCATGAAGCCCTCCCAAGGAAAAAGTGTACTGATGGTTCTGCTTGGCCTGGAGGCTTTAGTAGGCAGAACAGACTAAGGGTATGCGTTTGATTTGCATCCCCAGAGCTATGTCTACACAGCAGCATTATTTCAGAATAACTGCTGTTATTCTGAAATAATGTACTGCGTGTCTATACAACAAGCCTGTTATTTTGAAATAAATTTGAACTTATGGGCTTCTTACGCTGATGTCTGTAAGCCTCATTGTATGAGACGTAAGGGGAGGAATGCTCTATTTCGAAATAACTGCTGTGTAGACACATCCAAATTTGAACCAAGCTATTTCAACTTAAGCTACACAATTAGCATAGCTCACGTGGCATAGCTTATTTTGAGTTTAGCCCTGCTGTGGCAACATACCTTTGGGCTATGTCTACACTACAGGGTTTTTGCGCAAAAACCCACGGAGTGTCCACACCTCAAGTGCGTTTTTGAGCAAAGAAAACCAACAGTAACTCAACAGGACAGAGAGCTTTTGCCAGTAGAGTTATTCCTCGTCCCACAAGGAATAACTCCTTTTTACACAAGGTGTGTGTGGACGTTCAACAGGAGTTTCTTGCACAAAAAGAGCCTATCACAAAAAGCACAGGTGCTCTGATGGCCATCAGCATTTTCTTGTGCAAGAGTGTCCATTCAGTGTGGATGCTCTCTTTCACAAAAGCACATCACTTTTGCAATGTACTTTTGCAGTGTGGACACACTTTTGAGCAAGAAGTTTTTATGGAAGAGCTCTTCCGCAAAAAGCTCCTTGCACAAAAATCCTTCAGTGTAGTCAAAGCCTATGGCTATGTCTACATTGGCGCGATCTTGCGCAAAAGCAGCTGCTTTTGCATCAAAACTTGCTACCTGTCTACATTGGCCACGAGTTCTTGCGCAAGAACACTGACGTTCTAATGTATGAAATCAGTGCTTCTTGCGCAAGAACTATGATGCTCCCACTCAGGAATAAGCCCTCTTGTGCAACTGTTCTTGCGCAAGAGGCCAGTGTAGAGAGGCAACATGAATTTCTTGCGCAAGAAAGCCCTATGGTTAAAATGGCCATCAGAGCTTTCTTGCGCAAGAGAGCGTCTACACTGGCATGGATGCTCTTGCGCAAAAGCACATCTCTTGCGCAAAGGCACATGCCAGTGTAGACGCTCTCTTCTGGAAGAGTTTTTGCACAAGAACTCTTCCTCAAAAGAGTTCTTGTGCAAAATCATACTAGTGTAGACGTAGCCTATGTGTTTTATTACTGCTTGCAAGGAACATAGACTCAAGCCCTAGGAAATACAGAACATTCTGATAGGCTGAAGTAGATTCTTGTTAACTCTAGAGCCCAAAGGCCTTATAAATGCTTAAGAACATACACTGGTTTAATTCAGTCCTTTCAATACATGTTTTGTCTGTCTGACATAGGGCCTTCACAAGTCTAGGCCCCAAACACTTCCATGGGACTACTCACATGCTTAACCTTAAGGACATGCTTAACTCCTCTGCTAAACCACAGCCTTAAATAATACCCAACTTAGGTACACATTTTTATGGTTGTAGACACTGAAATTGCTGGGATGTCTCACATGAATAAATTTAGCAGGATTTGGCTAACGTAGATGTGAAAAATGATACTAGGAAAGCAACACACATATGGGAGCATCATTTAAATTTCATGTTACATTTGTAGTTCTGGGTAATTATTTGAGTTGGTTGGGCATTTTCTATTAATTTTTTATGGAAATGAAAGTTTTCTGCAGAGCAAGGTCACCATGGGAAAAAAAAAATTCATCAAGAGCATCATGCTGTC
Source organism: Pelochelys cantorii (assembly GCA_032595735.1). NCBI lineage: Eukaryota > Metazoa > Chordata > Testudines > Trionychidae > Pelochelys > Pelochelys cantorii. Next base: position 182,445,124 of record CM064328.1, read on the forward strand.
ATCAATTTTTATGACACTTGTGACTGGACTACATTTCCCATGATGTACAATGGCCTCATTTCTGGCTGAATTCTTGCTGTGCATCATGGGAGTCCAAAGACTATAGTATATAAAGGGAGAGGTACTCCAACCAGGCCCATAGAGACGAATGGGAGACACTCAAGCTACCCCTCAAATGAGGCAGCTCAGGTAGATGCAGGTGAACATCCAACTGAACTGAAATAGTGTTTTGACATTTCAGAATAAACAAAATGTGGCATGTTCCCTGTTGTGAATAATTTCCATATTTTGGCTTATCGGTCCAATTCAAGAGGGAAAAAAAAAAAAAGAAAACATCAGCATTTCCCCCAGGACAAAAATTCCAATTGTTGACAAGTTGTGTAATAACCATATTTTCTCTTGTGTGTCAAAAACAAGATACAGTCCCGCAATTCTTCACGCCCTATGTGCTTGCGCAATCCCATTGAGTTTAATGAGACTGTTCACATAAGTAAGATTTTGCAGACTCACATAGAACGTTTCAAACTCTGGATCACTAAAATGCAATTAATTTTAAGGGACAAATATTAAATTTGCACGGATAGTGTCCCAAACCAACAATCTTTGAAGTGTCTGCAATCCTCTGAAGAGATCCCAGTGAGCACTCTACTTCAGTAATATAGGATTTTTGCTGTGGGCCTAATTTTAAATGGCATTCAAGGAAGCTATTAAAAAAAAACCAGACAACAGCAGACATTTAGGCATTAAAAATCAGATGCAAGTTGCTTAACTATAAACATAATCAAATGAATATCCTAGTGAAATCTTGCTCCCCTTGAAGTCAATGGGAAGTTTTGTGTGTGTGCAAAGGCTGAGTTAATACTTTTAATACATTTTTTTTAAAGTTGTCCCTTTTTGTTGCTTTTGATATCACTACATATTTTATTATGAGCAGCCTGGGTAATATGTAGTAAGTTGTTAATGACAAATTCAGCTCAATTTTCTTCTGGCAACATACCTAAAAACAAATGACTGCTAAGCTCTTCTATCATATGTACAAACAAAGGCTAGTTGTAATATGTTACTGAAACTACAGTGCTTAGTCTTTGACCTTGACAACAACATGTCAATCAGTTTGTTAATCAGTTAATACTAGCTTTGTTAATGCTGCTGTTTAATGTTAACAGTAACACACACCCACTGTGACTATGATTTTTAGGATGCAAAGCTTTTATTCAATGAACCAGATGTCACAAGCTAACATTTGCAGCTGTCAGAGAAATTGGAAACTAATGGCAACTAAAGCATCGTTAGAGGAATATATACTAGGAGGGGTCAATTTGTAGTGGTCACATATTACTTTGGTGTGGCTTAGACAGGATATGTTTTAGTAATTACTTTCTACGAAAAGTGTTGCATAAATGAACCTGCTGCTAGTTGCCCAAGGAAATTTTAGTGATTATTACATTAAAGGTGAACCTTCACCCAGACAGAATGGCCATTACTGTATCAATGTTTTATATCAAACAGCAAAAGTTTCACTATGTTAGCACTGGGGAGGGGGAAAAATAATTACATCATTTAATAAGAGTGCCAGACAAGTTGTTTATCAAATGATGTAACTTAAGAGCCTTTGTCTCCTAGCTTCTTCTTGCTTGTCTTCTCAATTGTTGTCTCCACAATCAGAGCTGTCTCTTCATAAGTCTGAATTCTGTCATCTGAAAATTTCTCAATGGATTCCACCAGTTCCACTTTCTCATAGCTCATGGAACTGGGTAAGCTTGGTTCTATGAATGTCGGGCCTTCTCGTTGGTCTTCTCTGACATACTCTGCCTCTTTAAATATGTCTGGCTCAGAAGGGCTGCCTACATCAGCTGGAGGTACTGCTTCAGGGCCGGAGATGTGTGGCTGCTCTGCGAGCTCTTCAGCTTTTTCTTCTGACTTTCTGCCCTGTTCTTCTCCCTCTTCAAGCTCAGACTGCATTTCGTGGACTTCTTCCTCATTTGGTGATGGTTCAGAGGGTTCTGGCGGTTCTGGAATTGGCTCTACTTCCCCGCTGTTGGGTAGCTTTCCATTGCTAGTGGAAACAATGATCCCACCTCCAGCTGGGATGGAGGAAGAATAGAAGCAAGGGTGGTCATAACTTGCTTCCCCTGTGACAAGTACATAGCGCCCTTTGGCAGACAAGTCAGTCTTAGGCTCGGGTCTCGTGTAGCATCTCATTCTCTCTCTCACCGTGTTACACAATTCATCAAAAGCTTTACTTATCTGAGCTCCATCAGGCACATCCTCTGGGACTGTTTCTTGCTCAACTAGTTCTAATCCTGCCTGCTGAGGTTCACATATTACTGTGCTTTCGTGTTTAAATTGTAGCTGATCCTGATCAAAGCCTTCCAGAGTTCGTTCATACATATTTTCAGGTGAAAACCCATCTGCTATGCCTTTCGAAGTGCTCTCCTTTCTCCGAGAAATTTTCTTTGCCAGACCTTTTTGTCTTGGTTTTGCACTTGCAATCTCTTGCATAACCAGTGTGATATCTAAAGAAAATGAAAACAAAGGCAAGAGCAAACAGCATTGAAAGGTGTTGTCCAAAACAGCTTAGCAGTCCATCTGCAAACAAAGAGGCTCATTATCAGTGCAGTCTGTGCAGAGCAGAATGAAACTAAAAAGGTGGGCAAATACTCATTTTATTTATGAAAATGGATATTCTGAGTTAGTACAAACACCCCTTTCATATCTGAAACATGTACAGACTAAGTTTTGAATGTGCACAAAACTGGATGCACAAAATCAGCATCTTTAAATTATGAAGACTATACCAGCAATCGGAAGGTGCATTTAGATCTTGCTGCTGCTCTTCCGTATAGTGTGCTACACCACTATCTTGGATCAGTAGCAGGATTAAGCCCTTTGGAGCCATATCAACATGGAAGTAACTCTTGCGGCTGCTTAATAGGATTCCTAGGCTTTCCAGCTGCAGAAATACCTCCCAAATGTGATGGGGAAATATACCTGCCTGTTCAAAAACAGTCCCTTTCCCCAGAGGAGATGACCCCAGATTGTGGGGGTACATGGAGGGGAAAAAAGTAACTGTGGGTGAGACACCAGCCGAGGGGGGGGGTACTCCAGTGCTGAATGAGCTAATTTCCAAGCGACCAGCAGGAGGCACCCTGGCGGTGAGCACACCCGGTTACAGCAATTCAAAAGTATGTGGACAGAAGTACATAAGGCAACTTCTCCTTGTCCAGTATAATGAAGATAGTTTTTTCCCCTAAGCATATTACAATCTATCCTGTAGATAATGATCAGAAGTATAGTTAGATGGAATGGCCAGCTGTATTGAGCAAAGCTTCATTGACGTCCACATAGATACATATGTGCACACCACTTAAGGATCTAGTCCTCATGTATTAGTAGCTAATTTATTCACTAGCAAACTTAATTTAAGCCTACTTTATTGGGAAAAACGCTAGGGAAAACACCCCATTTAGTCTACAAAAATTTGAATACGTATCAGTTTATCTTCATTTTTAACATGCCTTGTTTTCAATGAAACATCCAATTACCCATCTATACTTCTGAGATATCTATTAACTTGGCATGTAAAGTATCCAGCTATCAAACCATCCATCCTCATTGTTTACAAAATTCTTTCTATTTTTGCCCTGGACGTTTGCCTTCCTACTCTTAAGAACACCCCAACTCTAAATATATTAATCATACAGTTCCAGAGAGCAATCATACAATTCTGAATGTGACTCTGTTCAGCACAAACTGGGTCATGGCAGCTAAATAAGACTAAATTACCTCTTCCTATTTGCAGAGCTACCCAAGTGTTCCTGTTTTGTTTTGTGATGACAGAAGGATGTTCAGACTTGGGATATAACCTAAACCCTCTGCGACCACTTTGAAGGGTTTTTTTTTTAGGCTACCTGTTCTTTTAGGCCATAGCTTCACTAAACATAAGATTGTGAACAATCTTCCAGAGTTTGATTTAGCGGGTCTAGTTAAGACTCGCTAAATTGAAGTCAGAGGGCATTCTTGTCAGCAGCTGATACTCCTGCTTCTGCAAAGAGTAAGGGAAGTTGACAGGAGTGTTTGCTCCCATCTGTGGGGGAGGTGGGAAAACTCAAATCTAGATGTGTCGACTCCAGCTATATAATTAACATAGCTGGTGTTGCGTATCTTGATTCGACCCCCCCTTTTTTGGTGTATACCTGGCCTTAATTCTCTTTGTGCATCTCATTTATTTGGTGCAAGCTACTTCTACTGCAGAAAGTCATGCCATCAGTCTAGCAAAAGAACCAACCTTTAGGGGCCTGAGCCAAAGCCTACAAATGTAAACTGAAAGTCTCCCATTGACTTCAATAGACTTTGATTTAGGCCCCAGTAATGGGGTCCATGCTGAAGACCAATGAAAATGGTTTAAAATTCAAATGTTCTAAATGTGGTTGTATTTACTGAAATAGAAAAAGCATATCAGAAATTACCTCGCCTCCTCCAGGTTGTAGTTTGGAAGGGTCTGTAGCTCTGTGTGAAGAGTGCAACTGGGGTTCCAATTATGGCAGAATTTAACCTGGTAGAGAGAACTTGCGTGAGTTCAATTTCCCCCAGTATACCTTGAACAAGTAGGACAATTCGCCTCATATTAAACTGCCATTTCAATCAATATAGCGCATAGGCTGTGTACTATTGGCCTGCTGGTGTAACTTAGCGATGCTTCCACGGTCTTCAAAGGCTGATTTACACCAAGGGAGGATCTGGCCCACTATATTTCCATACAGAATGTAGGGCAGAGCATATAGTTTTAAAAAGCAGCCCTAAGTGTGTCAGGGAATGATTCCATAATGTAGAGGGAAATTGTCAGTCTCAAACCATATGCAGATTATTGCAAATAAGAAAGTGGCCAATAAAATTAAACTAGAGATTTTATCTAACTTAATTCAGTACAACAGCTCTTGCTATCTGACCTTTTTGTCTTTCCCCATTTTTTTCTTCACACAAGCTCCCTCTGGTGTTCCCAGCCAGGCATTGTATCGATTTGTACATCATCTGCAGCTCTGAATGAACCAGTGGGCGCTCAAAGGCATATGAAGTAAGGGGAGAAAAGCAACCATCACTGGCCATTTACCAGCAGGGGAAGTTGTAAACCAGAGATCTACAAGGCACATGAGAGTCAGTTGTGCAAGCACATAACACCATGGGACTGCCTAGCCCTCATGACAAAGCAAGGCGCTTTCTAGCACCTCGAGGAGACTATAAAACAAGGGACTGGGGCATAACCACCCCACCTCTCCTCCTGTACCTACACTGATGGCAACAAGATCAGTTGGAAGAAAAAGAACCATTTGAACAAGGGTAGGGGTCCTAACAGGAAAAGCTTTCCTGTTAGCACAGACTGCTATAGGTTTTAGGGTAAGAGAAAACTTATTACTTCAAACTGGACTTAACTTGATAAAGTTTAGGAATGAGAGAGCAATTTTATCTCATTTCTTTTTTATAATTCTGAACTCCTATGCCTAGACTGTTTATAAATCACTTAACATCTATCTTTGTGTAGTTAATAAATCTATCTCGTGTTTATCTCACCCAGTGTGTTTTTGGCTGGAGTGGTCAGGTTACAAAGGCTGGTGACTATCCACGACCCTTTGACAGAATGGCAAAGTAATGCACTTGGGCCTTGAACAATGTAAGATGCACATTTCTGGGGTGTGAGGCTGAGGCTGGTTGGGGATTTGCTGGTGTCGCCTGTATCCAGTTCATAAGTGGCTGGAGAGAACATTCAAGTATTCTGCTGAGTGTGCATCTGCATGCTGAAGGCTGAGTGAATGGAACCTGGAGGGCTTTGCTGTTCACTAGTATAGCAGTGTAGGCGACAGCCTGAACAGGCACAGGCTACTGCACTCTGGGGGATGTTACAAGAACCTTCACTGCAAAAAAATACTTTGCCTGTGGCTAGACCCAAGTGCTAGTTCCAAAAATGGACTTAGGCACCTAAATCCTACATTTAGACACCAATGAGATCATCTTAGCTGCCGTCTGATCCTGGAGGTGTCTAACATCCCTGGGCATCGAAATTTCTACAGCTCCCAAGTGCCTGCATTTATGCCACTATCTCATACCTATGCCCCAGCAAGATCTTCCAGCTGGGTGTTGTTCCATGTAGCAAACCTGCAAGCCCTGTTCTGGTAGGCATGATCAGAGCACATCTAACCCATACCAAATGGGTGTGGGGTGGGGGAAGGGAAGAGGGCAAATGGAGCATTGGCTCTAGACTCCCCTGCCCCCAACACCCTAGTTTAGTGGTTAAGGTGCTCATGTGGGATAGGAAAAAGTCCAAATTCAATTCCCCTCTTGCTTGGACGTGAAGCTGAGTTTCTTATCTCTTTAGTGAGCATCCTAATTACTAGCTGTGGGATACTTTGCCAGAGAAGTCTCTTAATCTTTCCTGCTGAAGCTGGACCACAGTTTATAAATAATTCAATAGGCACTGGGCCAATAGGTTGGAGTCTAGCAGGGAGATGTGGCATGTTGAACCTCAGATTAGCATCCCAGCTCTCCCGTATTCACTATGAAAATGTGATTATGACATTTTGTCCAATGCATGCTCTGTGAAGTATCATTTAAAAAATCCTGATTAGTTGAACATTAATATCCCATTGGATTGTAGCTATATAATAATACATGGAGATATGCCTATCTCATAGAACTAAAAGGGACCCTGAGAGGTCATCAAGTCCAGTCCCCTGCCTTCAAGGCAAGACCAAGTACCATCCCTGATAGATTTGCCCCAAATGGTCCCCTCAAGAATTGAACTCAGAACCCTGGGTTTAGCAGGCCAATGCTCAAGCCACTGAGCTAGCCCTCATGGTTTTTGTGAAAAGCATTCTGAGGCATATCATCATCCCCAGGGAGCATAGAAACCTGACTCAGGCTGTGTTTCCATAAGGCAGCAGGACACCTAAAAGTTAAGCTCTACAATGGTGAGTCTCTTCTCAGGATCTAGCTGCAAACTGCCGGCAGATTTTTAAATAGGTAGCCCCCAGTATTTAACTGTGGCTATTACAGCTCTGCAGAGGCAGCCAGTCACAGAATCATAGAGATGCTTTATAGTTTACACCTGGCCTTTGTGTACAGAAACAAAAAGCGGGCAGGCAAATGGTGATTAGACTCAAAGGCTGAATGAGAACCTCATACACGCGTCACACTGGCCATGAGCTCCCTCTCCCCATAGGCTTCAGTGGGCTTTGAATGAGGACCACTGAACTCAGGTTACTGCTTTGAGAACCCAGTAGGAGTTCACGCAGGCTTTAGTTGGCTTAAACAAATCCCCATTTTCAAATACTAGGCACCTGCACAATCCCCAGGGAAACACCATTAGAGATGGCACGTTTTCTGGGTTTTGATCAGAAAGTCTGGTTGGAAAGGGAACCTGGCAGTATCTGGTCAGCACTGCCGACAGGAGACTAAGGGTATGTCTACACAGAAGCATTATTTCGGAATAACTGACATTATTTTGAAATAACAAAACGCACACCTACACAGCAAGCCATTATTTCGAAATAATGTGGAGCTGGAGGACTTCTAATTCTGACTCCTGTAGCCCTCATTTCATGAGATGTAAGGGAAGAATGTTCTTCCTTCAACTTCCTACTGTGTAGACAGCACCAAAAGCCGAGTTAAGCTATTTCGACTTTAGCTATGCAATTGACATAGCTGAAGTTGCGTAGCTCAATTCAACTTGTAGGCGTGCCCTAAAAGTCCAGTTACCTGCAGTAACCAGCCTCTGCCACTAGGGAGTGGAAAGAGCAGCAGCTGCTGTAGGAGTCTGGAGGAACAGTAGAGCACTCAGCAACTGCTCCAGTAGAGAGAGGTACTGGTGGCTCCTCCGTCCTGTCACATTCACCCACCCCACCACCTCCTGGACTGAAGCTTTCCTTCCCCTGCCTGCGCTGCCCCACTCACTCTTCCATCCCCAGACTGCAGCTCTCCCTTCCCCAGTCACCCCCCCACCCCTAGAGTGTGGCTCTCCCTGCCCTGCCCCAGTCAACCCTCCCACCCTTAGAGTGAGGCTCTTCCTTCCCCTCTTACAGGCACTCGTCAGCCTCCCTGGCTGCCTGCTGCGAAGGGACTCTGTCCTAGCAGTCAAAGACTCGGGTGTGATAGGGCTCACAGACCACTCACTACCCCGGCCACCGGCTAACACCTTAGAGTGAGGCTCTTCCTTCCCCTCTTACACATCCATCCCTGGAGTGTGTATCTCTTTTCCCCACCCTGCCCAATCAACCCCAACCTCCTAGAGTGAGGCTCTTCCTTCCTCATTCTGCCCTAGTCACCCCTCCACCCATAAAGCCTATTCAGCTGGGAGGGGGGATGGTGGTAGAGAGCAACAAGCATCGGTGACAGGAGAGAGAGGAGCAGGAAGGGGGGCGAGGCTTGAGGGAAAGAGGTGGAGCTAGGTGAGGACCCTGGGAGGAAGAAGAGAAGTGGTGGTGGGAGGTTCCAGCACTCAGTGTCTGGTTTTCACAAATTAGAAAGTTGTCCACCATACCCACCACACAGAAAGAAGACCTACCGGTTGTCTTCATTCTCAATGATACGTTTGTACCGCTCCAGCTCATTCTCCAAGGACTGCTGATATATCACCAGTTGGTGGCAGTCATTCGTGAACTTCTCCAAGGTCTTTTCGGCATCCTCTATCTTCTTCCTAAGGGTTTCAATCTGTTCGTTGTAGAGCTGAACCTCATCATCATAACTCTCTTGAGTGCTCTTAATAGCTTGTTCCAGCATCATGGTCTGAAATAAAGAAAATGGAGAGCAATGATATACAGCATTTCCCATAAGGGGACTGACAGACATTTTAAGAGGCATCATTAAATGAGACATACTTTTCTAAGTCATCAGACTAATGACTGACAGTAAGTAGTAGCCTTTGGCACTGTTATTGAAGAAGAAGCTGACTTCAATACTATGCATGGCTGGTGGGCTGGGTGTCATGAATACAAATGGTGGGAGATGGCTTTCCCATCCCAGAAGAGTTTGAGATTTCAGTTCTTTTCCCATCCTGCAGTGAGATGAAAAGTTGCAACCTCAAAAATTCCCCATGGACCAATAACCCGAAACAACATTCCCATGGGTAAATCAAAACATTTGATTTCGATCATGCTGAAACCTTTTGATCTCTTAAAAAAACTTTTGAAAGTCTAAATTAACTGAAGTTCAAAATTTTCCCACACAAATAGCTGTGTTGAAACTGACTCTTTTCTGTAAACCGTTTTGGTTGCTACAAATCAGCATTTTCCTTTGAAAAAGTATTTAGGTCAGAAAATTGCCCATCAGTTCTCACTATGAAGACATCTCTCAGAGGACATCTAAGTGGGCCAGATGAATAATTTTGATGAAGGTCTTGAATCCCCTTTCACAAGCTCTGAAAATGCATTTTCATTACATTCAGTTATTGATTCATATTTAAGAAATGCATCTGTTGATCTCACCCAGTGCCATGATCCTGTCCAATAAACGAAAACATAAACTAAGGCCTTTCTATAAACAGGGCTTAACAAGCGGCGGCGAGCCCCGCTCACCAGCCGCACGGTTTGGCATGCTGCGCATGCGCAGACCGCTCTGCGCATGCGCTTATTGTGCTGCGGTGCCATGCTGGGCTAAAATCTGCTCACCATGGGTGAGTAGATTGCCCTAATTGTTGAGCCCTGTCTATAAATATACCCATCATAGCCCATATCAACAGCCTTAGTAAGTAAGATGATGGGCTTTACAATGACAAGTCTGGTCCCTGGCAAACTACAGGGAGTCTGTGTGTGAGGGGAGCAGGTTTGAAATTTGGACGGAGAAGGCTGATTTGGGGGCTGTGGCGGTAACATGAGGTTTAGGCTTGATTCCTGGCTCCATTGCAGATGTTATGTGTGGTTCCAGGGAAGTCACCCAGCATTTCAATGTTGGTTTAGAAGCCACAATGCTGCATGTGCAGGTGAGAAGACTCATCTATACACTGTGTAGAGAGCAATTGCCAGAGCTTTCTACCCATGGAAGACCCAGGCAGCCTGAATTTCTCTGGGAAGTGCAGGCTCATGACTGCTTCTTACTTTTTTTTGGAGGGTCAGCCAGCATTCTTCTTGCATCACCTCTGGTTTTGAGGAAACTTGGCTCTAGCCACACATCCCACCCAGTCCCCACCCCCGTTGGTAGTGTAGCACCAACAAAGTTGCTAAATACTCCCTGCAACTGGCACTCCAAGGGCACCAGCCCAAGGATTACCAAAGCTGCTGAGTGGCCCAGAGCACAGAGGCAAGAAAGCTGCCTGTTCCGCTCAATGGTAGCTACAATCTGGCCTATAATCTCTTTCTACCTCTTTCCAGCTGTCAGTTGGGCACTATAATACTTACCTATCTCATTATTGACTGTAAAGCTCACCTTAGATGAAAGGTGCTATATGAAACTACAGCTGATGAATTCTAAGACAGCTTCTAGTAGAGGGTGACCATATTTCCCTATGGTGAATATGGGACACCAGGAGAAGTTGCTCGAATGCAAATGAGTTCAATGACAATCAATCAGAACAATGTGGTATTGCCCCCCCCAAACATATCTCCCCCCCAGCTGTAAAAAGTGGGAGAAAGAGAGCTAAGGGGGTGCCCTTAGGTTAAGGTGTAGTCAGGGTTGACTGGTGAGGGGTGACACGAGAGGCCAGGGTCCACATGACCGCCCCAAACCTGGGGAAAGTCTGGGACAACCCCCCTTTGCTCCAGGAACCATCTCTTCCCCACCCTTGCTCTGCCCCTGCCCCACCACTTTCCCTGGGGAACTACTGGGGCAAAGGGTGCGGTGCCGGCAGCAGGGGGATCCCCCCGCCCCTCTCACCAGCAGTGGTAGCCCCAGCTCGGTCTACTCACTCAGACATGCTACTCTGCCTCCCAATGGTGAGTACAGGAATGGTCCAGTCCCTCTCCCAAGCACTGTGCCAGGCGAACAGAGCAAGCTGGGGCTGTGTTGCTCCACTTCCCCTACCACAGCCAGTGAGTGTGGGCGCTGGGATGGACCCTGCTACTGGTGCCAGGGCTCCCAGCTAGTCCCCACAAATGCCTAGAGACTCTGGGCCTGCTGGCTGCTGGCCAGCTCTTTGATCCTCCTGCCCATGGTGTCTGGGGGGGGAGGGGGGGGATGTGCCCTTTCTTGTCACGCTTGTGCATCACCTGCCAGAGAAGCAGCTGCCCCACACTGCCCAGCCCTGGCTTCCCAACTCCAAACTGGCCAGGGGGCAGGGAGATAAGAGGGGTGGGTCTGTCCCTAGGACATTCTCTCCCCCCCCCCGCCCCCCAGCTCTGTGCATGGGCTCAGGGCCTTCTGTTGCATGGGGAGCACCAAGAATCCAGGATTCACCCTGCTTCTCCCAGTTTCAGTGACTCCTGCTTTCAGCCCCACAGGGGTTGTTAGGGTTTTGGGCTTCAGCCCTTAAAGGAGGCCACCGAGGATCGAGACTTCAGCCCTGCTGCAGGTGTCAGGGATTAGGGCTTCAGCCCCCCCGGCCTGAAAGTTCAGGCAGCCCCCTGTGCTTTAGGGTGCACATGGGGCGGGGTGACACCCCCCCCCTTACTGCTCGATCACACACAGGCTCCTTACACTGCCTGCCCTCATTCACCTGCCAGTCGCAAACAGGAGGCTGCTGCAGCTGCGCTGACTGTGACTGACCAGCTGGGGGAATGCCAGAGCAGAAAATATGGGTCAATTTGCCCATTCTTTCAAAAAAAAGATGGGACACCTGCAAGAGGGCTCACATAAGGGACTGTCCCATTAAAAATGGTATCGATGGTCACCCTATACTGGTACAGCCATGTTGCTATATCTGGCATCTCTACTGCCATAGGCCTTATGGGAGTCCCGTCTGCAGGACTGCAGACCAAGTTACAGCGGGAAGCAGTACGTGGGTAGCAATCGACAGACAAACTTGTTAATGTGACCTGCTGCATCCTGCCACTGACATGACCCTCCCAAACAATGGGGCTGTGTCTAGACTGGCAAGTTTTTCTGCAAAAGCCGCTGCTTTTGCGGAAAAACTTGCCAGCTGTCTACACTGGCCGCTTGAATTTGCGCAAGAACACTGACGATCTCATGTAAGAAATCAGTGCTTCTTGTGGAAATACTATGCTGCTCCCATTCAGGCAAAAGTCCTTTTGCGCAAATGCTTTTGCGCAAAAGGGCCAGTGTAGACAACCCGGTATTGTTTTGTGCAAAAAAGCCCCGATTGAGAAAATGGCGATCGGGGCTTTCTTGCGCAAAACCGCGTCTAGATTGGCACGGATGCTTTTCCGCAAAAAGTGCTTTTGCGGAAAAGCGTCCGTGCCAATCTAGACGCTCTTTTCCGCAAATGCTTTTAACGGAAAAACTTTTCCGTTAAAAGCATTTGCGGAAAATCATGCCAGTCTAGACGTAGCCCGGGGCTGTGTCTAGACCGGCAAGTTTTTCTGCAAAAGCACCTGCTTTTGCGGAAAAACTTGCCAGCTGTCTAGACTGGCCGCTTGAATTTGCGCAAGAACACTGACGATCTAATGTATGATCGTCAGTGTTCTTGCGCAAATACAATGACTCTCCCGTTCGGGAAAAAGCCCTCTTGCGCAAATGCTTTTGCACAAGAGGGCCAGTGTAAACAGCTGAGAACCGTTTTGCGCAAAAAAGCCCCGATGGCGAAAATGGCGATCGGGGCTTTCTTGTGCAAAACCGCGTCTAGAGTGGCACGGACGCTTTTCCGCAAAAAGTGCTTTTGCGGAAAAGCGTCCGTGCCAATCTAGATGCTCTTTTCCGCAAATGCTTTTAACGGAAAAACTTTTCCATTAAAGACATTTGCGGAAAATTATGCCAGTCTGGATGCAGCCCGGGAGAGAGTCACATATGGCAAGCAAGCACCATCTAACCCTTAGGGTATTGTTATGTCACCAATAAGTGACATGATGACCAAGGACGTAGTGTGTGGGAGTTTCCTTTCACTGTTAATATCAGAGCATTCTGGCTTGTAGAATAACGATCATCTGAGCAGTGACTCCTGCATAGAAGTGGGGTTTTATTAATACATCAGTGAGATGTCGGTTGGCCACAAGATGGTGCTGAGTCACTTGAGAAAGAAAGCTAGGGACCGTGCAGCAAAGTGTTACTTCTGCTGGCGTGTATTTAGTTGATTAGGCAATTCCTGTAACACCTCCTGTTTTCATTTGCAAACAGTCACAATTGCTAAGAAGGGATCATTGGTAACTAGTCTATAGGGCAGAGGTTCTCCGTCAGCACACAGCTGTGGCCCGTGAGACACCCTCAGGGCTAACTTGGGAGGGGCACCTGTAGAACTGGTGCTGGTTGTAAAAATGGGTGGTGCAGGATTGGGCCATAGGCGCTGCAACTTGGGGTGCTGGGGATGCTGCCACGCCCCCATCTTGAAGTAGTTTCCATCTTATTTAGGGTTTGCCATTTGATTCAAAGGCTCTCAGCACCTCCACCAAACAAATAGTTCCAGGACCCCTGGATCAGACCTAGGCAGGACTGGGCCCCGCAGCATCAACAGGAGGCCAGAGTGCTCAGTCCTTCCCATCCTGCAGGATCATGGGTCCGCTGACTCCGGCTGGAGCAAGTTCCCCAGTACTAGGCTCGCAGGGACAGGTGGGCAGGGTGGGCTGCACTGCTGAGTTATGTGCAGCCGAGGTAAGAGACCAGCAAGTGCAGGGAGGGGGATGAACGGGGCGAGGGCCACGGGGATGTGAGGAGCGGGGCAGAGGGCTGAGGCATGGGGAGTAGGTGCAGCCAGTGCATGGGGGACAGACTCTAGGTGTGGGGACTGTTGGCTGGGGCTGTCCCTGTATGAGGGGGCTAGATACTAAGGCACAGTCCTTGGATGGAGGTGGTGAATGTAAGTGGCTTTTCTTGGGAGGGCTGATTTGTCTATGCAATGGCTCATGTGGCTGGACACCATCCTGCTACTGTCCTTTTCCACAGTGAGAACAATGGGATTCCCACCACATAGCAGAAGCTATAAAAAGATCGGGGAACGTCTCCATTTTGCCTCTTTCCCTCTCCAGTTTCTCATCTGCTCAAGCCTTTGGACTATAGAGGAGGCTGAGGAAGAGGTGTGGCCTGAGCCCAACCCCTCTGTGCAATGACCAGAAGCATGTGGAGACTGGCTGTGTTTCCCAAGATCTCTGGGAGGTGCTGTGCATCAGAACCCCATCCCTGGAACCAGCACAAAGGAGCCTTGCCTTGAGTTGTGAAGCTAATGGTTTGCTATGACTACCCCTTAGTTAGCTCCTTCCTATGGGTGGGGATAGGTCCTGACATTCATGGCCTAGGTTGCTGTTTTCAGCCTAGCCTGACAGGATCACAATGCTGGGTGGGTTGCTGCTGAAGATGTGAGCTGCACTATGAAGTTCTTGGCTGGGGCAGGCTGGAGCTGCAGGAAAAGTCCTTGGGACTCGTGCTCTAGGAATCAGCGCCTCGCAGATGCAGAAACTGTTGCTGCCGGTGGAGATGGCTGGGGCTAATTCATTGGTTAGCATTCTCAGGGAGGTATGTCGGCTGCTGTATGAAACCTGACATGCCTTTTTTGAGGAAATTCATAGATTTTTAAGGCCAGAAGGGACTGTTGTGATCATCGAATGCAACCTCCCTCACAGCACAGGCCCTGGGGAAAATCACTGAATTGACAGCTCTGTAGACCTCTGGTTTTATCCCTACACTTACAGGTGCTGGTTTTATCCCTACACTTACAGGTGGGCCCAGCGGGTAGTGATCAATGCCTCGATGTCAGGATGGCAGTCGGTTTCTAGCGGAGTGCCTCAAGGTTCGGTTCTAGGATTGGTTTTGTTCAATATCTTTATTAATGACCCGGATGAAGGGATGGATTGCACCCTCAGCAAGTTTGCGGATGACACTAAGCTAGGGGGAGAGGTAGATACGCTTGAGGGCAGAGATAGGGTCCAGAGTGACTTAGACAAATTGGAGGATTGGGCCACAAGAAATCCGATGAAGTTCAACAAGGACAAGTGCACTTGGGACGGAAGAATCCCAGGCATAGTTACAAGCTGGGGACCAACCAGTTAAGTAGTAGTTCTGCAGAAAAGGACCTGGGGGTTACAGTGGATGAGAAGCTGGATATGAGTCAACAGTGTGCCCTTGTAGCCAAGAAGGCTAATGGCATATTAGGTTGCATTAAGAGGAGCATTTCCAGCAGATCCAGAGATGTCATTATTCCTCTTTATTCGGCTCTGGTGAGGCCACATCTGGAGTATTGTGTCCAGTTCTGGGCCCCCACTACAAAAAGGATGTGGACACATTGGAGAGGGTCCAGCGGAGGGCAACCAAAATGATTAGGGGGCTGGAGCATACGACCTATGGGGAGAGGCTGAGGGAGTTGGGTCTGTTTAGTCTGCAGAAGCAAAGAGTGAGGGGGGATTTGATAGCAGCCTACAACTTCCTGAAGGGAGGTTCCAAAGAGGATGGAGAGAGGCTGTTCTCAGTAGTGACAGATGGCAGAACAAGGAGCAATGGTCTCAAGTTGTGGTGGGAGAGGTCCAGGTTGGATATTAGGAAAAACTATTTCACTAGGAGGGTAGTGAAGCATTGGAATGGGTTACCTAGGGAAGTAGTGGAGTCTCCATCCCTAGAGGTGTTTAAGTCTCGGCTTGACCAAGCCCTGGCTGGGTTGATTTAGTTGGGATTGGTCCTGCCTAGAGCAGGGGGCTGGACTTGATGACCTTCTGAGGTCTCTTCCAGCTCTATGGTTCTATGATTCTATGACTGGTGGGTAGGAGGGGAAAGTCAGTCTGTGGATCTTCGAGTCCTTGGACTGTCTGCTAAGACTTTCCAACAGGGATCCAGTTGTGATCAGGGCATTTGTTCCATCATGTACTGGACTAGGCCTCCACCTGCTTTTACTCATCCTACTAAGCAGATATCACACAGTAATAACTGACCCTCTGAAACTAACAATATAAGTCTTCATCCCACGTGGTTGGGTCTGTTAGAAGGAGGAAGTTGAGAAAGGTAAAGTTCAAATAAAAAAAATCTTTCTCATTAATCCATCTTATTTGTAGAAAATAATTCATTTGCGCAAAAGCCCATTAAATGCCAGCCACGCTGTGTTTTCCAATGTTAGAAGTTGATTTGTTGTGATTTCACTAGCCTGAATCAGTAAGTGTCACTGTAGACTGTCCAGTTAGTTGTATGGTACCTCGGTCTGTAGTTTCAATTTCTGAGTCTGCAGCTGACAAAGAATGCTCTTGTACTCTTCCAGCTGAGTCTGCAGGATGGGAATTCTCCTTTCTGCTATCAGCTTTTCCTGAGAAAAAAAGAAGAAAGAAAGTCTGATGTTGTAAACACGCCACCAGAGAGTTCAGTACCTGCAGTCAATCTGAAAAGACAAAATTAATGATGGTAAGATGATACCTCTGGCTCATGCTACATAATTTTCATGGTCTCAAGTTCCCAGTGGAAGCTTTGTAGAAGCACTGCTTATAGTTTAAAGTAGTTCACTTCCTTGAAAGGAAAATGCTGTTGTGTGGAGCAGACTGATAAATGCTTGCTTATGCCATTCACTCCCAAACAACAATTGTTTCCTAGGGAACATCCTACATGGGTGCGAAAGTGAAACCCACCACATTTGTCTCACCTGGTTTCATCTAATCAGTTTGATTCACAACGGTTCACCTCTTCTATTCTTGCCCCATCTTGCCTGTTTGGAGAGAGACTAGCCTACGGCTGCTGGACTAGCCTTTTAACATGGGGGCTGATACATTTCCCAGATTAAGCCTGGCTAATGTAAATCCCTGTTCAAAGATTTCTGCCATCTTGTTTGATATTTAATCTCCTAAAGCTAACTTTGGTTTTTCCATGCTCCAACTTTGATCTTCTGTAGTCATCATTAGCAATTCCACATGTATTCATAGATACTATGGCACCTCCCTCTGCTTAGAATAGGAAGTAGCTGGAATATCTCAGGTGTTTAGGGGAAATATCACATTGTGAGTGCTTGCTACACAGCAATTATTTACTTGGTGAAACACTTACGTCACTTACTCCAACTGTAATGTTGGTCACAGTAGGGGTCATTTGGATGATCTGTTGTAAAATGCTGACATAGGTCTGTATTTCCATGAGATTCTGTGGGGGAGTAAAATCATTTTAATTAGTAATCAGTGGAGTGAGAATTTCAACTCGCCTGACTGCACTTCTGTGATTTATTTCTTGAGAACTTCTTTCATTATAAAGGCATGGATCAAATCCAGATCTGCCATAAATGCATGCCAATCTGACTCTAGTGGACTTCCATTCATCTGAACTGGCTCTACATGTGTTAACAGTTCAGAAACCCAATCACCACATTCAGAGATAGTACTTTGCTAAAGCTTTTGGATTACTGATGAGATGCAGCATATTCTTAATTCAGTATTATGTATTCATGTTTTAAGGGAACAAATACGATTTGATTTAATCACCGATGGAGGAAGAGTGGAAGGAGCAAAGCTTGTTACTGGTGGAATAAAGGCCAATGGAAGGGGGTTATTTTCATTTGTATGGCCAAAGTGTAGGACTTTGAGTCCTTTCAGTTGACACTTTGTAAATGCACTCAGAAAACATTGACCTAGTCCAGCCTCTGATTTGAGTCACTGACCATCGACCCTGTTCTAGTTTTTGCCCCAATGACTTAATCTTGTGTCCATCACTATCACTGGGAAAAAAATCCAGCAAACTGCTGAAAAGGATTAATGTTAGTTTCCCTCCTTTTACCAAAACTATTCCCAGTTTATATGTGGCTCTTAGAGGTATTTAATGATGGTCTTTTCCCAACAAATGCCAGGCTACAATCCTCCAGTCAGACCCTTTAAAGAATTTGAATGAGGCAACACTACAAAACAAATTGTAGTACCTCTGAGTAAGTACCTGAATCATCACAGCCATTCACTCACCTGATTCCTACCGATTTCAGTGGGAGTGAGGTGCCTACATACATTTGAGGATCTTGACCTAGCTGCATAGCATGGTACTCAGAAGGGTTCAAGCAGAACTGGCTCCTCTGTAGATTAAATGATGATAGATGATTCAGGCAGATCCTGCTAATCACATTAATGATTCCAGGCTGCTGGCCTTGAGTGAGTGAGCTTTGATAAAATACAACTGCCTATTGTTGGTCCAGAATAATGAACTGAATGTATTTTGTTCACTAATGTGCCCCATCTTCCCTGAGGTCACTGTGCATGTCTGAACCATATACAATAAAACAAAACAAACAACTTTTACCCTGTAGGCGTTTGAAGTGGCCACTGAAACAGATCAAAGGTTAGCGATGCGTTTTTTTCCCTCCTTCCTGACTCCTCTCTGGAAGGAAGCTTTCCGAGAAGTGGGGAATTCAATGCAATTACCTTCTTGTACCTGTCCTTTGTGGCATTAATGTCATCCTGCAGGAACTGAGATTCAAGCTGAAGTTCCAGATTACATAGCAAAGCTTCATCTGCTTCCTGCAATGCAGATAGACACAATACTTTCAGTACTGGCTTTGGGACCACTAAGAATAGAGGAGCCACTTACCCAGAAAGTATATCATTTGACATTTGTCGCCACCTGTGCTGAGAATTAAAGACTTCTGGGAGAAACAAAGGTATGATGAAACCAACAAACAATAAGCTGTTTGATCCATTTGGCTTACCCATGTGACATGCTATTTTTTCTAAACAAAGCTAAATAAAGAGAAGTAGTTAATATATTTCATATTATCTATCATAGCGCGTTCCTCATCTGCTTTATGACAGCTGGGAGACAAGGAATAAACACTTTATGAAATACCACTCACTGAAGCTTGCAGTGGTGTCTGATTCTAAGCAAGAGGAATCAACAATATAAGCCACTGACATCTCCAATTTTTATGACAGTTTGATACATTGTGACACTTAAAATATCCATATTATAGAAGATACCAGCGTTTTGTGCCAATCTGACATTTTTCATCGCTTCATCTTGTGCCATCTCACATGTGATGGAATTGGATTTTTCTGTTACATTTCTGGGGCTAATCATTATTAACATGGTAGCTCATAAAAACTTAAAAGGCAATTTTGGGTCAAAAATTTACAATTAATATATCATTCATGCTTAATTTTGACACTTTATGAATGGGCCTTAACAAAGATGCTAACTACCTTACTCATTACAAAGATAGCTTCCCCAATTATCACCCCTAATATAATTATCTCATAGACACTAACCTCCCCCCCACCCCTCCCCCTCTGTTCTAAAATCTGATTTGTCAATTTTATATGTGTTCACTTTTTTTGATTGTATCCCTTTGGTATATATGGTCATGCCAAGTTTCTTCCACAATTTGATCTGAGGAAGTGGGTCTGGCCCATGAAAGCTCATCACCTAATAAACCATCTTGTTAGTCTTTAAAGTGCTGCATAGTCCTGTCTTCTGTTTAAGGGAAAGACTCTCACTGATTTCAATGGACCTTGATTGTGATACTTGGGTTGGCTGAAATTCACCAGCACAACTGAATTGACATATACAGAAGACAAGTGTATTCCCTACAGCGATTAAAAAAAAGGTGTTAAAATATGGTAATCTGGCCCTTGAGTAAAACCCTGGCTCCCACTGAAGTCAATGGCAAAATGCCCGCTTAGTTCAGTGGAGCTAAGATTTCACTCCCTGTATTTTGGATAATTGTTTACACATAACTTTGTGTCAGAAAATCAATACTGACAATGACTGTGACCAAATGTTTGTGGGGAAGGCTTTGAAGAACACAAGCTCTCTGAAACCTGAGACCTTTTATTCATCATGAAAATTCAACCCTTTGCAGCCTTTCTCTAAGGTCAAGGATTATGTTATGATATCACAAAATCCCATGTATTTTCAGTAGCTCTTATCCTAGTGAACAAAGTACATCCTCAGTAGGGGAGGAGCTCTTTTCTCAGTTGTTTTTGCAATTTGCTTACTCTGTGCATCTGACAGCACTTGGTATATAGCTTTAGTTTCCTGATACAAGTAGGCCATTCTACCTGCTGTATTTGTGCATCTCTGATGCAGCAAGAGCAAAAAGAAATTTTAAAATACACGAATATGTGACTGTAAATCAAAAATATGACAGTGAGTCTCGAAGGCAACTAATAGCTGCAGGTGCATTAAATTCATATTTTCACATCTAACTACATTTCAAGCTGATGATGTCTCTTTAATTCTATCATATCAGGTTTTACGTGGTAAGCTGTGCTGCACAGCAATAATTGTCAACTTTGTAGCATCTTTAGGGTAGCCATAGGTGCTAAAATCAGTACTATTTCATGGGCCTGATCTGATTCTGATCTGATCTAGACTAGTGTAACACCATGGGCTTCAGTGTGATCCTAAATTTTTAGGCCTCACTCAATCAATGCTTTTAAGCATATGCTTAATTTTAAGCACATGAGAAGTCCCACCCCTATTCAACAAAGCACTGAAACAAGTTTTAAGCACACACTTAATTCCTGATGAAGTCAAGGAGACTCATGCGTGTGCTGAAAGTTAGCATGTTCTTAAGAGAGTTGTTGAATCTGGGCCTTCCACCAGAGATCAGAATCAGGTCCCATGTGTCTGAGTTTATGAGATAGTTACATTCAAAAAGCACATGCTTTTTTCCTCTTGACTCATTTCTTTCCTGATAATTCCAACCACCCTGCTCATGCCAGCTCCTCGAGGTAAGGGCATGCTAGTGAGAACGGAGAATACCTCTGATTCAGTACTTTCCAGTATCTGAGATAGAAAATGTGCATGACTAAACTACCAAACTCATGCTTCCCAACGTGTGGGGGAATCTGATCTACAGCATAAGGCAAGCATAACTTCATTGAAATCAACAGTGCTAGACTGGATTCAGGGAGCTCAGAATCAGGCCCTTTCAATATAATTGGTTTTGTCATAGATGATAATCCCAAGGCTCATGACTAGTTTTCGGATAGGCGTGTTCTACTTCACACGAACCCTATCCTGATGCAATTCAATAGTCGTCAAGGGAAACGAAGATCTGATCTACCCTTAAAAATTAGGTCCATATAGCTGTGGTGCTAAGGGGGTGGGAAAAATTCATACTGCTGACTGCCACTGCCAGGCCAATTGAACTCTAGTGTAGATGCAGGGACGTTGATGGACAAATGCTTTCTTCAACCTAGCTAACAATGCTCGGGGATATGCAGCTCCTACTGCAATGGGAAAAAACCCCAACCTTTCCATCTCTGTGAGACGTGTCTATGCTATGGCACAAGAGCAACGTAGTTACAGCACTGTACCTAAGCTGCTGTACGTCTGTAGTATAGACATGGCGTGAATAAATAACTGACAATAGAGCAGTGGTCCCCACATTTTTTTAGCTCTCACCCCTCCTTAGCCTGTCTGTGTCCCTGCACCATTGCCCCAGGGCCAGGAGCAGAAAGGGGGGACACAGACAGGAGTAAGGGAGCTGTGAGGCTGGTGGAGCCATAGTTGGAAGCAAGAGTGGAGCCTCTCCACCTTCCAGATTGGAGATCTCTGACTTAGAGTCACATGTGACACTGTCCATGCATAAAGCACTGTCAAATGCACAAAGTAAACAAATAAAAAATATGGGAACATATATTTTTCCTCATTGACTTCAGTCACAGTAACACTAGATGTTGCTTGTAACAATAGGATATTAAGGCGGCGGGGAAGCGGGGGAGGCAGAGGAGACAGATTTTAAAATACATAGTGTCCCTTTAAAACTCACCACTTTCAATTATCACAGGTAAATATATGGCAGAATGATCAGATCATGTGCAGCAAATGAAACACTAAACTCTCTCCCTGGGCAACCCATGTGACTGTAGTGAAAGAGGGATTTCCTTTTTCACATGCACAGCAAACTAATCCCCAGGGCTAATATGCTATTCAGCAATGCGTTGATGCTTGCGATTTTCATTATCCCATTGAGTCATCCAGCCAGGTTTGCTGATGAGCCATTAAAACCACCATGAACTTTTTTGACACTGGAGCTGGTTAACTGCACTGCGAGCAAACACTGCTAATTAAAACAGACCATGCCCAGAATATTCTAAACCAGTCATCAGGAATTTGCGGAACATTTATGCAGCCTTAATGATTTCCCATTGAGAGAAAGATCAGTACAACAATGATAGTGTTAGGAGTCTTGTGGGAGAAGCAGGCATCCCTAATTAGCAGGTATTTTTATATTTAATGAGCAAAATTTAGTCTTCAGCTTTTCAAATGTTTGCCCAAGGGAGAAAATGCTTTCAGTTTTTCTTTTCAAATAAGATAGATTTAGCAAGGCATTCTTTGAACCCTCACTCTGTAGTAAGACAACACAGCAGCCAGTTATTTTCTTCTCAACTTTCATTATTCTGTATGTGCATTTAAAGAAAATGACCAGCTTTAGATATTGACTTCAGCAGTGATGATCAAGGACCCAGATCTTCAATGGGTATTTAGAACCTAATTCCCATTGATAAATACCTTTGAGCATCAAGGTCATTTTCAGGCAATAGCATTGACATAGGACAGGTCAGGTACTGTGCAGAACTGTTGTTTAACGCTTCCATATGCTGATGTGTTTATCTATCTATCTATCTATCTATTTTATCACACACACACACACACACACACAGAGGAATCTTCAAGAAGAACGCACACATATATCAGGCTTCATCTTGGGTACCATACGCAGAATGTGAACTGCAAAGCAGAATGGATTTATCTTTCTGAGTAAAAGCCACTGCATTCCTACATCTGTACATTGACCTGAATGTACTCAATGTTAGTTTAAGCATAATCTGATAGATAGGGGGCTATGAATGCTAGTTCACTGATAAATATGGACAATTCAATCAAGTCAAATGCCAGAAATTTGCTCTCAGCATAATATGCATCACATATCTTCTATGTACCCTTCTGTAGGGAATACTGCCGTCAAGAGCCTGCAAAAATGTATATTATCCTCTGTGTAATTTGATATAATGGAGCGTAATCAGTGGCACAGAATTTTATGACACAAACATACATGTATGGAGCAAAGAGTTTGCAAAATGGCCTTCATGACAGGGCTTGGATTCCTGCCTTTATGTTTTTTATAGAGAGAAGAACAAAATTTATAAACAACTCATTCACTAAACTGAGCCTCTTTTCCTATTCAGCAGAAGTCTGCAAATGCACTGTAAGTGTGAGCTTTTTTAAGCCTCTTCGTTATCTTCATTATTCAGATGCATCAGTGAATGTGGTATATGACATGAACACATTTTCTCCTAAAGATTGTTTGTGACCTGGCTGCCTCTGGGAACATTCCATGGCTCATTTGATAGTTTGCTGCCTGTGCTTTGGCCTCTTTGTCACTTGATATTGTTTTTGGTCCCTGATTGTGTTACCGAATATTTATGATCACTTGTGTCTGTGTATAAGATGCCATCTTCACTTGCACTCTGGGGACTTCCAGAGCTAAATGCGTAACCTGAGCAAAAGCTCTCAACCTACAGCTCCAACAGACTCTGCCACAGGGGGAAACCTCTAACACACATTTAACCTTTGGTAATATAAAGGGGGTTAGTACAGGATTTCTCAGACTGGGAACTGTGATTTCTCAGAGGGTTGTGAGGTATAAAATGGAGGGTCATGAGCTGTCAGTCTCTATCCAAACCCCGCTCCACCTGCAGCATTTATAATAGTGTTAAATATAAGAAAGTGTTCTTGATTAATAAAGGAGGGGGTCGCACTCAAAGGCTTGCTATGTGAAAGAGGTCACCAGTTTGAGAACCACTGGTTAAGAGAAGTTGTATCTGCTCTCTCTCTCTGGCTATGTCTACACTATAGGCTTCTTGTTCAAGAAGCTTTTTGCAGAAGAAATCTTCCGCAACAACTTCTTGCGCAAGATAACATTCCACACTGCAAAAGAGCATCAAAAAAGCGATGCACTTTTGCAAAAGAGAGTGTCCAGACTGCATGGATGCCCTCTTGAAAAGAAACTCTACTTGCTATTTAGAGAATGGCCACCATGGCACCTATGCTTTTTTCGATTGCCTCTTTTTGCTCAAAAAAACTCTCTTCCCTATCCACACGCATCTTTTTGGGCAAGAGCGCTTGCACAAAAAGGAGTTATTCCTTGTGGAAGGAGAAATACTTACACCGGAAAAACCCCTCTGTTCTTTTGTTTTACTTGCACAAAAATGCACTTGAGGTGTGGATGCTCCACGAGTTTTTGCGCAAAACCAAGTGGTTTTGCGCAAAAACTTGTAGTGTAGACCTAGTCTGTGTTCCCCCCATCTTCTCTTTTCATAGCTCATGTACAAGAGAAAAAGACGGCCACTATACAGCTTCCATGTCTGCTCACACCATCACAGGCACCATGTTTCCCAGCAACACATATGTTTTTTTCAGATTTTTCATATGCTTTAATTGAAAAACAACTCTCTCTCACAGTTTTTGCAGAAAAGCCAAATCTCTTTACCTTAAACAAAAACTCTGAGTGAACCTTTGTGAAAAATGTGTCCTCCCATCTCTGATCCCTGTGAGCCATCTCAAGATCAGACTAGATGGTCACAATGGTCCCTTCTGAATCTGTAGCACTACAGTCAAGCATGAGTATCAGACCAGTTGCTGAGTAATCTCCATGAAGGGTCTAGAGCAGGGGTAGGGAACCTAAGGCTTGGGAGCCAGATGTTAGGGTTGCCAGATACTTTCAAAAAAAACCCCAAACGAACGTTGTGGGGAAAAAACTGGTTGAGCCAAAACCCCTCCCCCCCCAAAAAAAACCCCACGACATGACAGGGGAAGAATGTCACCACCGGCCTTCTGTCCAAGAAAAACAGAAAATACTGGATATTTTACATGTACAGTATTTTCTGTTTTTGTTTTTTTTACCAGACAGAGGCAGTGAAAACCGGACTGTCCAGGCAAAAACCGGGCACCTGGCAACACTACTGGATGCAGCCTCTGGCTTTTCTGGATCTTGCCCCCAAGGTTCAGGGCTCCCCCTAACATTGGGGAGCACACACTGGTGCTCAAGTCCCCCCTTCCCCAAAGCCCCACTGCGGGGCTGGAGCATACAAAATCTACTAGCTTGCTCCCCTTCCCCCCCAGGCTCTGCTGTGTGAGGAGAAGGTGGGGAGTGTCTTTCTCCTTCTCAGTTGGGGCCACGTCAGTGAGGCTATGTCTACACTAAAGAGGTATCCCAGAAAAGCTCTGCCGCATCCAGGGATGCGGAACAGTTTCTGAAAAAGTGGGCATGTTCTTTCGGAAGCCCTGTATTCCTCATTTTATGAGGAATAAGGGATCTTCTGAAAGAGGAGGTTTTTCCCACATTTGGCCCCATGTAGACAGGCCAAATATTGGAAAAGCTTCTTCAGAAAAAAAAAGAGGGAAAAGGACGCAGTGTAGATACAGCCTGAGGTGGGTTTTTTTTATTTTTTGTTTTCTTCTGACGTGTGTGTGGCCCCTGAGTGATTTTTCTGTTGGTGAGTAGCCCCCAACCCAAAAATGGTTCCCCGCACGTAGTCTAGGAGGGAGCAGGAACTGTCTTCCTCAGATGGCAGAATGGCTGCAGAGCACCCCCTGATCACTATTTGCACCTGCTTGAAAGGGCAGGACTGAGGATCCATGCAGCACATGCTTCAAGCTCTACCTCGCTCCCTACCCCCATCCAATCCTGGATTGTCACCTGGGTTCCAAACCACATGATGAGGGTCATGTTGCACCACATTCCAAAATGCTCTCCCTGTACAATGGAACCATACTGATTCTGATGCCAGAGAGACTTTGAAGTCTCTAGAGATGGGTCTGGATTTGCCTTTCCATTTGTGAGCTTATAAAACACCTGTAAAACGTATTCTAAATAAGCTTCAACACACTAGCAAATTCTAAATATATGATCTCCCTGAAATATGCAGGAGAAGAGATGTTCTAAAGATTAAAATGTAAATAAAAAAGTACAAGTCATTCAAATGACCCCTGTTTGAGCAAAGCCTCTTCTGCTTTGCCAGAAATGAAATAGAAAGATGAAAGATTAGCAATGAAAATAGAGCTGAAGAAGGAGATAATCTATTTTTTTAATTCAAAGAAGAAAGTAAACAGCAAAGAAGAATAAATTAGATTTTTTTCTTAATTTCATACCCTTGGCCTTGAAAAATCTTTTTTAAAGATGTTAATGGACTTTCCAAACTCTTTTTCTTGCAAGCCATTATTTGTCCTCCAACTGGCTAAATTCTGTAAAGTGCACATGTGAGCCAATATTTTTGTGCTACAGCTAGAAAGAAACCATGGTAAGCTGACTACACGGTATTCATTTAAAAGAGAAACAAAATGTATTATTAGCATGTATGTGGAGTCTTGCTGACTAGTTGTGCATAGATTCCAAACATAGAAGACAAATCCTTAGGGACACAGAAAGAAATCATGAAAGTATAAAGCCAACTACACATTGAACCTCTCTAGTCCAAAACTCTCTGGTCCAGAAACATCCATTGTTCAGAATGATTTTAGTTAGCTGGATGTCCACTTTTCATGTTTCCTGCCCATCCTGTAAAGTTTGTTTACAACCACCAGTCCTAGCTCTCGGTGTTCTGTGCTGTTATTTAGCTCTAATTTACCCCTAAATGTCCTTTAACAGCCCAGTAAGCAGAGGAAGTGTTGGTAATGCTGCTAGACAATATTGACCTCCCATAGTCTGGAAAATTCTCTGGTTTGGAACTGGTCAGGTCCCGAGGGTGCTGGACTAGAGAGGTTCAACCTGTATTAGAATACAGGGCCAGATTCTACCATCTTTACACGTGTTGGGCCACAGCATTCGATGGTATAAGTTGTCATAGCTACATGACTTAGACACATAGACTTTAAGGTCAGAAGGGACCATTATGATCATCTAGTCTGACCCCCTGCACAATGCAGGCCACAGAATCTCACCCACCCACTCCTGGAATAATCCTCTCACCTATATCTCAGATACTGAAGTCCTCAAATGGTTTAAAGACCCTAAGATGCAGAGAATCCTCCAGCAGTGATCCTTGCCCCATGCTACAGAGGAAGGCGAAAACTTCTAAAAGACACTACATCGACTCCCAAGGGATGCTCTGACACGCTAATCAGACCTCATTTGCTCAATGCAGGAATCCCTGGGTGAAATTCGATAGCCTGTGTTATGCAGAAGGGCAGCCCAGATGCTCATCATGGTCCCTTTAAGGCCTTCAAACCTATAAATCTATGAATTAGTTGGTGCTTCATTTGTGCCAGAACTGAGCCCTGGCATCTCTAGGCTTGTTTTACATTAAGAAAGGAGTCCACAGTTGCTTGAACCCAGCACCTAATTTCTTGCACCTCAGCACCTCTTTCATTACAAATTCAGCACTGGAATCAGTGTAGGCAGCTAAGGATCTGGTCAGTCGAGCTTACGTGATAAGTAAACCTACTGAAATTATTGGGAGTTCTCATAGAATAAAGCATTAGTCAATGTCTATGTGTGACAGAATCCAGCCATTTTACACGGGCCTTGGAAAAGAGAAAATAGTTTTCTTCAGTGCATAGAAAACAGCAACCACTTGTTTTGATGAGTTAAGTGGGTAGAACTGCTGAGCTAAAAGCTACTCTATCTTTTGCCACTTCTGACACCTTAATTTTTCCACTTTTACATCTTCTGCTAGCAAAGCCATTTTGTATTCAGAAGTGATGGGTATACACAGCATTTTGTATTCAGAAGTGATGGTCTGTCACTAAAGCCAGACACAGAAAAGTTCAGACGATACAAGAGATTATAAGGCAGGTAGCTGATTGTTACTGATTGCTCTATAGCATTGTTCTCTATGAATGCATTCCTATTTGGAAAGCACAAGGATTTCTCAGGGGATACTTCGCTACCTTGGTGCCCAGGATACTTTAAAATGGGTGCAGGGAAAGCCAAACAACTGACACTAGGATTTTCCTTCTACTCTCAGCAATAACCCCCCCACATTTACTAATAAGAAAAATAGCTGGAATAAATTAACAAAGCATCCACGAATACATCAATCTTTAAGTTATAGCGCTGCACCCTCTTCCTCAATGGTGTCAATGTTGGTGTAGCCTACCTAGTTTTGTTGCCAGTAGCAAAGCAAAACTCCTATAGATCTCCAGTAGAAAAGGATTCCAGGAGTAGCCCCAATGTCCACTCCTATTTCTTGGTTCTCTTGTCCCTTTCACATTCCTGTGATTGCTCACCTAGGAAGGTACCACTCACTCACCATGGGGAAGGGGAGCAGAATGAGCACTAAGTAATGTGGCTTGAAAAACACGCACTGATACCCAAGGGTGCTGGAACTATTGGTATATTCAGGGGTGCTGAGAGCCATTGAACCAAACTGTAAATCCTGTATATAATGAAAACCACTGCAAGCCAGGAGGAGCTGCAGCACCCCCTAATCCGCAGCCCTAGTTCCAGCACCTATGGTGATACCCACCCTATTGATGCATTAGATAACACAGAATGTGACTGGAGTGGATGACTTAGTTTAGCAATACTGTGCCAGCTTCTCTGGGTTGGCTGAAGCTTGCTCCTCAACAGGTCCTCTTGTACAGTGCTCCTGATTCTCTCTTGCCAGGTAACTTGTGGAGTCACCTTTGCCTGGGCAGAATGTGTATGAAATGTTACTAAGTAAGAGTGGGTGCAATTTACACGCACTTTGCATTGGGATAAAGAGCTTCACAAGGTGCAGGGCAATGGGCAATCTGACCCCCAAAGTGGCAGAATCAGGACCTTTTTTTGTATCCCACAACTGGAAATAGTAAGGCCTTGTCTACACTAAAAGGAAGATTGCCTCTGCTATGATCAGTCTTCCGGCATTTGATTTAGAAAGTCTGATTAAGACTCACTAAATCAAACTTAGAGGGCACTCCCACTGGCATCCGGTACTCCTCCTTTTACTGTCCCTGCACTGTGGGGACCCTGTGAAGCTCGGCTTGAGGTAAGCCGACTCCAGGTATGCATTCTACGTAGTTGGAGTTGTGCACCTTAAGATGAGCTGCTGGTCTAATGTAGACCTGGCCTAAGATTAGTCCTGGAGTTCATGGCTCCAATACTCATTCCTGCTAAGCTATGCTCAGGGCAGGACTCAAAGGGAGAAGGAGAAGGAAAGGCAGTTTTTGTAAAGGTGATTTACAGCATCATTGTAGGCTACTTTAAGTCCACCTCGCCACAGTCCCAAAGACCCACATTGAGAGGGGGGAACAGAACACCCTCTGTCTCTTGGCCACTCTTGTTTGCCAGGGATGCAGTCAGGTGTTGTGCAGAGATGCTATATTCATTCTGCATCCCTTCCTTCCATACACAGGAAATTCCCAGGTAGCCACATCCTCTGGCTTTATAGTCCCTTTATGATGGAAGAGAACAGGTCTGAGAATAGGCCAACCTGAGAAGAGGGTCTTGTTTATCTTTACTAAATTGAATTGAAGATTCCTGAAAGAGAGTAAAATAAAGGCAGTCTCCTTTATTTTAGCCCCCTTCACTGCAGATTACACCTCATCATTTATCCACAGAACAGGCTTCAGCTTTGCCTTGTTCCTTATACACCACTCGGTGAACAGGCATCAGCTGCATTCTGTACAGAGCTAAAGTGGTTTCAGACTCTCCAGAATGGAGATTCCACCCTTTACTGCCTTCACTAAGATGGCCAGCAGTGCCAATATCTGTTTTGATGTGCACAGATATTTTCAAATGGTTCCAAATTAGATGATTCTCTAAAGAACCAGCAAACATGGGCAGGTCTGACCACTTTGCTCAGCCTTGATGGGCTCTGTTTCTGAGCTAAGACTAGGCTATCACGTATACCTTCTCCAGCACCATTATTGCAGGATTTTTTACTTCCTCTAAATTGGCTGGTAGAATAAGCCTTATAAAACAATGTCAGTGCTGCTCTCTAGCTGAGAGAGCAAATATATGCATGTGTCTGTATAAACAGATTGATTAACTAAGTTTTCCTGATTGAGTTTTAGATGTTCTGATCCTTCTCGCTCTCTCTACTTCATTAGGACTGAATGTAACACTTTAAAACAGTGCACACTCATCAGGGTATGTCTACACTACATGGCTCTGTCGATGGAGCCATGTAGATTACCTTTGTAGACATAGGAAAATGAAGCGGCGATTTAAATAATCGCCGCTTCGTTTAAATTAAAATGGCTGCCATGCTGTGCCGATCAGCTGTTTGTCGGCACAGCGCTGTAGTCTGAACGCTCTGTGGTCGACATCAAAGGCATTTGTCGACCTCCCCGGTATGCCTCGTGGGATGAGGTTTAGAATATAAAAACAATTTATAACAAAGGGCAAAAAGAGAAAATATGTAGCAATCGATACTCATTGGAGGTTATGAAATATAGAAATGTGACAGGGAAGCTAAAGACATCAGGAAAAAAATGATGTCTGGCAGAGCTATGGCCAATAAAAAGTTTCTTAAAATATATTTGAAACAAAAGAAATTCCAGTAATGATATAATTATAGGCCTATTATTAGATGGAGATTGGAAAATTGTTAATAATGATGCAGAAAAGACAGAAGTGTTTAATAAATATTTTGTTCTGTATTTGGAAACAAGCAGGATGATGTGCTTGTACCACATGAGAATGAAGAAGTACTATCTAGTACGGGGGTGGGGATCCTCAGGCCTGGGGGCCGGATGTAGCCTCTGGCTTGCCTGGATCTGGTCCCCAAGGCTCAGGGGACCCCAACATTGGGGAGCCCTCACTGGCATGCCAGTCCCCTCCCACTGCCCCACCACAGGGCTGAACACATAAAATCTACTAGGCTGCCCTCCCCACCCCCCAATGCTCTGATGTGGGAGGGAAATGTGTGGAGTTTCTTTCTCCTTCTCAGATGGGGGCCACATCAGTGAGGGTTTTTGTTTTGTTTTTGTTTTACTTCTCACTTGTGTGCGGCCTCCTACTGATTTTTCTGTGAGTCAGTGGCCCCGACTCTAAAAGGGTTCCCTACCACTGATTTGGTACACTAGTAACCAGAGATGATGTTTAAAATATTTAATTGAGAAAAACATTTCTAAATCAGCAAACCCAAATAACTTGCACTCAAGAGTCCTAAAAGAGATGGCTGATGAGATCTTGGGCCTAATAATGTTAAATTTTGGAATACTAGGCAAAATTCCAGAAGACTGGAAGAGTGCTAATGTGGTGCCAATGTTCAAAAAGGGTCTTTGGTAACTTCAGGCTGGCTAGCCTGTTACCAATCGTGATAAAATGATGGAAAAGTTAATACCGGATTAAGTGGATAAAGACTAAAAGAATATGAATATAATGCCAATCAACATGTTTTTTATGGAAAATAGGTCTTGTCAAGCAAATCTGATTTCATTTTTTTTGATAGCTGGAGCATACTTAGACTTTTAAAAGTCATTTGATTTAGTACCACACAACATTCTGAACAAAAATGTAGCAATATACAATATCAATTAAACACAAGTGAAATCAATTAGGAACTTGTAACTGACAAATGTGAAAAAGTAGTTTAGTCAACATGTTCATCAAAGTCACAGTTGATAAAATGTGCCGGTGACACAAAGATGGGCAAAGAGATAGATGATGATGATGATGACAATGACGACAGGGCAGTAACATAGACTGATGTAAATCCCCTGCTAAGTTGGGCCCATTTAAACAAAACATCTGATAATATAAGTGAACGCAATTTCATGAAGCTAGGAGCAAGGCAGGAAGGCCATATCTACAGGATGTATCCTGAAAAACGTTCACTAAAAAGGAGTGAGGGTTGTTGGGCTGTGTCTAGACTGCATCCCTCTGCCGAGAGAGGGATGCAAATCAAGCACTTCGGAAGTGCAAATGAGCCCGGGATTTAAATATCCCAGGCTTCATTTGCATACTCACGTTCCGACGCTGTGCTGATCAGGCTCAGTGTTGAAAGTGAACGTAAAGTGTAGCCACAGCTCTGCTGACAGCGGGGAGCTTTTTCGGCAGCTCCTGTAGTCCTCAAAAAATGAGGGGTACAGGAGCTGCCGAAAAAGCTCCCCGCTGTTGGCAGAGCCACGGCTACACTTTATTTTCACTTTCAACACTGAGCCTGATCGGCACAGCGTCGGAACATGAGTATGCAAATGAAGCCCGGGATATTTAAATCCTGGGCTCATTTGCACTTCCAAAGTGCTTGATTTGCATCCCTCTCTCGGCAGAGGGATGCAGTCTAGACACAGTGTTGTAGACAAGCAACTCAATATGGCTACGTCTATACTACAAGTTTTCTTGGCAAAAAATATGCTATTGAGGGACTCATTTGCATGAGTCACGATCTCATTTGCATATTTTCTGCCAATCCATTTTTGCACAAAAACAAGCAGTGTGGATGTTTTCTTTGTGTGCAAAACCCCCTTTTTCTGCAAGAACCTTATGCCCCCAAAAAGGAGGTATACTGATCTTGTGCAAAAAGGGGATCTTGCACAAAAAGAAAACGTCCACACTGCTTGTTTTTGCGCAAAAACCCCAGCACAAAAATGGATCAGCAGAAAATATGCAAATGAGATCGCAATTCATGTAGATGAATCCCTCATTAGCATATTTTTTGCCGAGAAAACTCGTAGTGTAGACATAGCCTATGGGTGCCCAATACAAGATGGTGGCAAAAACTTAATGTGATCCTTGGATATGTAACTCAGGGAGTAGCAAATAGGAACAGGGAGATGATTTTTACCTCTGTATACAATATTGATGAGACTGATTCTGGAATATTACATGCAATTCCAGGCACACATTTTTAAAAGGATGTTTAAAAAATTGGAGAAGTTGCAGAGAAGAGCCACAAAAATTAACCAAAGACTGGAGAAATTGCCTTACAATGAGAGATGTAATCCTCTTAATCTGTCTGGTTTATCAAAAAGATTGAGAGGTGACTTGATTAAAGTGTAGAAATACATAAAAACATAAGAACATAAGAATGGCCGTACTGGGTCAGACCAAAGGTCCATCTAGCCCAGTAGCCTGTCTGCCAACAGTGGCCAGCACCAGGTGCCCCAGAGAGGGTGGACCGAAGACAATGATCAAGCGATTTGTCTCCTGCCATCCTTCTCCAGCCTCTGAGAAACAGAGGCCAGGGACACCATTTCTATCCCCTGGCTAATAGCCTTTTATGGACCTAACCTCCATGAAATTATCTAGCTTCTCTTTAAATTCTGTTATAGTCCTACCCTTCACAGCCTCCTCTGGCAAGGAGTTCCACAGGTTGACTACACGCTGTGTGAAGAAGAACTTTCTTTTATTACTTTTAAACCTGCTACCCATTAACTTCATTTGGTGTCCTCTAGTTCTTCTATTATGGGAACTAATAAATAACTTTTCTTTATTCGCCCTCTCCACACCACTCATGATTTTATATACCTCTATCATATCTTCCCTCAGTCTCCTCTTTTCTAACCTGAAAAGTCCCAGTCGCTTTAGCCTCTCTTCATATGGGACCCGTTTACCTTTACCAGGAACAAACATTGAGTGCTAAACCGTTTTTCATGATAGCAGAGCAAGGCAGAGCAAGAACCAATGGCTGAAAGCTGAAGTCAGGCAAATTCAAATTAGAGGTAAGACTCAAACTTTTTACCAACAGGCTGACTAACCATTGGAACCAACAACCAAGGAAAGGGGTGGATTTTCCATCTCTTAATGTCTTCAGATCAAGACCGGATGGCTTCTGGAAGATGTGGTTTAGCCAAACACAACTTATTGGGCTCAATACAAGGGTAACTGGGTGAAATTGAATGCTTATCACATACAGGAGATCAAAGCAGATGATCTAATGATCCCTTCTGGCCTTAAATATTATTTATTTATGCAATTCATTGTCACATGATTAGAGCAAAGTTTAAGATTTCAGAGGCGTTCGTAAAGAGTGGAGCAGTCTGACAGAGTTAAGTTCTGGGTGGGTGCTTCAATTCCTTAGCTCACAGCATTGAAAACTGAAAAGAAAAACTAATGGAGAAAAAGGGCTGTTAACTGAAGCTACATCTACACTACAGCCCGGATTGACACAATGGGATTGATCCACTGGCGGTTAATTTAGTGGGTCTGATGAAGACCTGCTAAATTGACCACAGATCATTTCCCCATCAACCCTGTTACTCTATCCCAGAAGAGAAGAGTAAGGTAAGTCAATGGGAGAAACTCTCCCATCATGTCTTCACAGTGTAGATCCTGTGATAACTTGACTTAAGGCATGTTGACGCCAGCTACATTATTCACATAGCTGGTGTTGCGTAGCTTAGGTTGACTTTCTGTTGCAGTGTAGATGTTGCCTGACTGTTTTTGATAAGTGGCTGCTCAGGCTCAGCTTAAACATTATTATCTTGACTAGCTTATAGAATAAATACATTCAGGCTGGATAGCAGAATCTCCCCTGCTCACCAATAGAGTCAAGGACTAAGTCTACACAGCCCCTTTACTGTGCTGGAACTTTCTGGCTCAAGGGTGTGAAAAAACACCCCATGGCTATGTCTACACACAAGGTTTTTGCACAAAAACAGCTGTCCACACCTCAAATGTGTTTTTGCGCAAGAAAAGTGACAGAACAGAGGCTTTCACCGGCAGAGTTATTCCTCTCTCCACGAGGAATAACTCCTTTTTGTGCTACAGCTCTTGTGCAAAAAGGCAGGTGTGGACATTCCAGAGGGGTTTTTGCACAAGAAACCCCTATGGGAAAAAGCACAGGTGCTTTGATGGCCATTCATCAGAGCTTTCTTGCTCAAGAATGTCCATGAAGTGTGGATGCTTTCTTGCACAAAAGCACATTGCTTTTGCTATGCACTTTCAGGTCTGGATGTGCTTTTGCACAAGACATTTTTGTGCAAGAACTCTTCCGATAAAGGCTTCTTGCACAAAAACACTGAAGTATAGACTAAGCCCATGAGCTCAGCAAGTTACAGCACTGTAAGTACGAGTATAAACAAGGCAATTAGACATTCTCCTCGTGGAGGTGGTTTCACTTTAAAGCACTGCATGGCAATGCTACTGCTGCTGTGCTTTAATTTTAGATGTGTAGACAAACCCTAAGTGGTGTGGAAGCTTAGTACGATAACTCTAGTATAGCTGCATCCTAACATCATAAGCCACTGAGTTATGTTTGGCTTGATTGGCACTGCATACAGTGTCCCTTGTGAGCAAGCTCCCATCTAATTATGTCTATTGTTTCTAGGGGCATGCTTGTGAATGGGAAAAATGCAGTCACTTATTTCTTCTCTAAGGCTACGTCTAGACTGCAGTGCTTCTCCGTGATAGTGGAGGTATCCCAGAAAAACAATGCTGCATCCAAGGAACGCGTCTGCTTTTCTGAAAAAAAAAATTTGGAAAAGCAGACGCGCTCTTTTGCCATCCCTGTAAACCTTGTTCTACGAGGAAGAAGGGATGTATTGAAAGAGCAGGTTTTTCCAAAATTTGGTGGTGTAGACGCACCAAATTTCAGAAAAGCCTCTTTTGACAGAAAAGCAGAAAAATATGCAAATTGGAACCACAATTTATGTATCTTTTTCTGACTTACCTTTGTAGCCTAGATGTAAAAAGGGATTATGGATAGAGAACAAACTGGTCTAGAGCAAGACACTTCAGAAGTTTCTTTCCTATCTGTTGTACTTGCATGGCCCCCACCTCTCCATAACTGTAATAACTGACCGCTCTATAATCTTTAATGTATTTATTCTTGCCACTCCTTTGTGAGGGGTGGAGGCACTGTTATATCTTGTTAGCTGTTTCCAGTAAGAAATGTTTAAATGTCAGTTGGTAGTTGAAGACAGAACAGCCCAGGAAACAAAGCTGCCAGGAAATATTTCATTTAAAAATCTTTAGAAGCAGCGCTATTAATTCAAGGCTCAGTTGTGCCTCAGAGGCATAGTTGGGCCTGGAATAGAATCAGACCATTCCAGAGGGAGCACTGGGAAGCATTCTCACTCCTAGAGAGCTTGCAGGCACTGAGCTTCATGCCCAGGACTGCACCCCTGTTTAGGATGCTTTATACTGCATGCTGTGTAGCCAGCTGGATCCACTGGCAGCTCTAGGAGAGGGACAGCCATAGCTCACCTTCTCCTTGTCCCTAGGGGACTAAATTGGGAGTCCCTGGGATTTTTAAATGGAGAAACTGGACTTTTGCATGTCTCAAGTCAGGGTCAGACAAATTACTACAAAACTGCTTGTGGTTTTTCCCTCATTGAGAACCTGCATAAGAGTCGGGCAAACTCTAGCCCTTTGCTGTTAAATACCAGGCATGAAATCCTGGTTCCACCTCAGGCAGAGGAAAAACTCCTGTTTTTCACCTTGGCACTGGGTTTAGCCCCCCCAACTCCCACTGACCTTGAATGGGAGTTAGATACCCAGCTCCCTTACAATATGTCTACACTATAGAGAAGATTGAAGCTGTTGCTATCAATCTTCTAGGATTTGAATTAGCGGGTCTAGTGAAGACACGATAATTCGAACTGAGAGGGGCACTCTGGTCGATGTCGGGAGTCCTGCTTCCATACGGAGTAAGGGAAGTTGAAGGGAGAGTTCTCCCTTCAACTCCCTGCAGTGTGAACAGAACCAAAATTTGAGTTCAGATACTCCGACTTCAACTAGCAATTAACTTAACTGAAGTTGCTGATCTTAATTCGACCATACCGTAAAATCTCAAGTATAATGCACACTTTTTTCCCCAGTTTTTAAGGGTTAAAACCAGGGTGCGCATTATACATAGGAGGTAATTTGTAAAGTTTTTACCTAACCATCCCCGTCAGGCTCCCGGACAAGGCGCCGAGTGCGGGCAGCTGGGCAGGGGGCCCCGTGGCAGGCGTGAGCTCAGCTGCCCCGCCCACCAGCTCCTCACCTTGTCTGGGAGCCTGGCTGACCTCGCGCCTGCCATGGGGGGACCTGCTGCCCAGCTGCCGGCGCACCGCGCTGAGCTTGCGCCTGCCACAGGGCCCCCTGCCCAGCTGAGCTCGCACCTGCCGTGGGGGCCCCCTGCTCAGCTGCTGGCATGCCGTGCTGAGCTCGCGCCTGCTGCCGGCAGCTGGGCAGGGGGTCCCCGTGGCAGGCCTGAGCTCAGCTGGGCAGGGGACTCCCACGGCAGGTGTGAGCTCAGCGCGGTGTTCTGGCAGCTGAGCAGGGGGTCCCTGAGGCAGGCGCGAGGTCAGCTGGGCAGGAGGTCCCCGCGGCAGGCGCAAGGTCAGCCAGGCTCCCGGACAAGGTGAGGAGCCGGCGGGCGGGGCAGCTGGGCGGGGGGCCCCGTAGCAGGTGCGAGCTCAGCCCGGCGCACGAGCAGCTGGGTGGGGAGCAGGTTTCAAACTCTGCTGCTGGCTCCCCTGTGCTGCGCGTGCTTTTCCTGAGCAAGCCTGCAGGTGGGAGCAGCCCGTTCCTTCCTATATATTTACCGTAAAATCGTGAGTATAATGTGGGTGCGCATTATAGATAAAAACTCAGTTTACTCCAGATTTCTGATGTTTAAAAGGTAGGTGTGCATTGTACATAGGTGTGCATTATACTCGAGATTTTACGGTATTTCATAATGTAGACATACCCTTAGAGACTTTGTCAGTCCTAGCTCAAGTCATTATGCTGTAAAGAAGGGCTCTAAAAGTGAAAGGCATCTATTATCTGCCTGATGAGAATTAGGGAACTCTGTACTAACTATTTTTAATATTCACCTGCTGCCTTTTGTGCTTTCCCTATACTTTCATGTTCATTTGATCACCATTTGGCTAAACTGTATGACTTACGGAATAGCTTCAGCACTCTGCCAGCTTGTGGTTCCCACCTTGGGCTCATGATTGTCTAGGATATCTTAAGGCTTCTGTGATATTACTGGTAGTATTCTTTGCCACAGAAACAGAGCAATATGGGTACAGGGCCAAGTTAGAGACAGTGGCGTAGCAAAGGATAACAGGGGTGTGGGTGTGTAATTGCCCTCAGGCGCCACGCTAGGGGGGCACCAATTTAGCTGCCAAAAGTTATGTTGTTTTAATGATTATTTTCTATTTTGTATATATTCCAACAGTTGACTGTGAAAAGGTTTCAGCAAAACCTTCAAAAAGTTAATAGGATGATAGTTATGTTATATTATATTTTTTTTAATAGGAACTTGTGTTATTGAATGGAATTGACCTTTTCCAGTGGGGGAGGATACAGTTTTAATGCTCAAGGCTGTATAACCTCCTTGAAGCTCTGACAGAGCCCTGGCAAATCTGTGTGTGGAGAGACTCATGTAGTTTTCTCTCACGTGGAGTTCAATCATTATAATACATCACATTACAGCTGGGGTACTCAAACTTCACTGCACCGTGACCCCCTTCTAACAACAAAAATTACTACATGACTCCCTGGGGGGGGGGGGAGGGAGAGCAAATACTGAACCTGCCCAAGCCCCACAGCTTTGGGCAGCAGACCAAAGCCCAAGGACTCAGCCCCAAGCAGGGGGCCTATAATCTGAGCCCCACCATCTAGGGCTTCTGCTTCAATCCCAAGCAGTGGGGCTCAGACTTCAGTCATAGGCCCTTGGAAATCTCAGCCAGCTCTGGTGACCCCATTAAAAAGGGGTGTGGGTTCTTCAGTGGTCTAGTGGATAGGCCATGGCCTGGGGAGCTCAGGGTCACACATTAAAATGGGGTCACAATGTTCCTTGTAAATTGTATGCTTGTGTAGACACTTAGGGTGTGTCTAGACTACATGGGTCCGTCGACCAAGCCATGTAGATGAGTTTACTCGGCAAAGGGAAATGAAGCGGCGATTTAAATAATCGCCGCTTCGTTTACATCAAAATGGCCGCCGCACTGTGCTGATCAGCTGATTGTCGGCACAGCACGGTAGTCTAGACGGGGATCTGCCGACCCCAGAACCCTTTGTCGTCAGATCCTGTAAGCCTTGTTTCACGAGGCATAAAGGATCTGACGACAAAGGGTTCTGCGGTTGGCTGATCCCCATCTAGATTACCGTGCTGAACCGACAATCAGCTGATCGACACAGCGCGGTGGCCATTTTGATGTAAATGAAGCGGCGATTATTTAAATTGCCGCTTCATTTCCCTTTGCCGAGTAAACTCATCTACATGGCTCCGTCGACGGAGCCATGTAGTCTAGACACACCCTCAGGAGACATTCAAATGCTGCCCAGCTGGTTATCAGAGTGCTCACTGCTAGGGTTTTTTTTTGTTTTGTTACTTCTGGTGGTGCACATTTGCACATGCCTCAGAGCACATACAAATCATTCTGCACATGTCTGGAAAAGATGAGAGGGAACATTGGTCATGACCCATTTTGGGGTCCTGACCCACACTTTGAGAACTGCTGGATTAAAGGTATTTCTTTGATCATTGAGCTGAATGCTTAATAAACATGATAGTACACTTAAAGATGGGATATCTGTCACAAGTGAGATCCCTTCCATATTGAGGAGAACTGGTAATCCATAAAAGATTCCAGAATTGACATCCTTGTCCTACCTTAGGCCCTTCCTCTTCTCCAATGCCTTGCCATCACTCACTCCATTCCCCCTCCCTCTGTGGCTCACTCACTCATTCACTTACCCATTTTTACTGGGCTGGGGCATAGGGTTGGCGTGTAAGGGCTCTAGAGTAGAGACAGAAATGAAAGGTCAGGATGCGGGAGAGGGGGATCCAGGTTGTGGCATGGGGTTGGCTGCAGCAGGGGTCTGGTCTCTGGCTGTGGGTGCAGGCTTGGTGATGGGTCCAAGGATTAGGGGCTTGGGGAGTGGGAGGGAACTCTGGGTGTGTATGAGAGATTTGGAGTGTGTGGGGGGCTCTGGAATAAGGTAAAGGGTTGAGGTGTGGAAGAGGGTACAAGATCTGGGCTGGAGGTGTAGGCTTTGTGGTGGGGCCTGAAATGGGGGGTTCACAGTGGAAGAAGGGGGCTCTGGGCAGCGGGTTAGCCATGTTTCCCAGCTAACAGGAACCGCAGAGATGATGTTCAGGGCAGAGGCAATGCACAGATCTGCCGTAGCCACCCCTGCATCCAGGACCTGGAGGGACAAGCCCCATGGAACTGGGAAGGGAGCCTGCCAGCCCCGTGCCCGCCAGACTTTTAATAATCCAGTCAGTGGTGCTGGCTGGGGCAGTTGCGGTCCCTTTTTGACTGGGTGTTCAGGTCAAAACCCCAACACTTGGTAACCCTAGTAATCAAAATGAGCAACGCAATGATTAGGGAGAGCGCCCTTTCTGTCTGTGATAACTTTGCTTGCCTCTGATCCAGAGCGCTTTTCCTAATGAAAGCCTTGGTGTGGTGCTTTCAACCACGCAAACAGGAGCAGTTTGAAGCCACCAGAACAGTCATTTTTATTCAGACCCTCTGATGGGGGGTGGAATGGGCAGTTGCCCCAGGGCCTAGTGATTCAAAAGGGCCCAGGGCTCCCAGCCACCATCACTAGTGGGGCAGCAGCAGCAGTCAGAGTCCTGGGCCCTTTAAATTGCTGCCGGAGCGCCATGCAGCGCATTCCAGGTGGCTCTAAGGGCACCCTGGAGGGCAGGGGATGTGGTGCGCCCCAGGTGGCACTGAGAGCTGGCTGCCCCCAGTTCTGCCTCTTCTGCCCAAGGCCCCGCTCCTTCCAGGAGTGCAGAGCCACTCTCCCCCCTTGGCCAGGGGCCCAGCAAGGCTGTCGGCTCCCCCTGCTTTTATCTCTCTAAATCTTGTAGCCAAATGATACATATTCATATTTAGATGTAGCTTTCCCACATCATTATCATGCCGGTGGAGCTCTTCCTCAGATGGCCAGAGATACACAAGAGCAAGAAATATACAGTGGGGATGCGTTGCAGGGCAATGCTTAGTGAAGGATCATTACAAGATGTTACCATAAAGGACTGAGAAAGGCTTAAAAAAATCATAGGCAAAGGAGATACTGCCTGGGGAAGCACATAAAACACTTCCCCCATTGGTAGAGGAAATGAGTTTAAAAATCTGTTCTCTTGGGCTTTCATTCCCCTTATTAGTTTGTGACTCTGGCTGTCCTGATATTACAGTGCCCTGCTAACAACGAGTGTTTCCAACTGTTCTATCAACCTGATCCTGAACTCTGTTCTCAGGCAAAACTCCCATCTACTGCAGTAAAGTCAGAATCATGCCTAACAGCCAGAACCCAGCAAAGCACTTACTAATGGGTGTAACTATAACTTAAAGGGGTCTGTGTTGCTAGATCAGTTACAAAGTTTATATTCCAGGGGTTTAGGGAGGTGCAGGAAAACAAAGGAAACAATAAATCCACTTAACCATCAAATAGATCTCTAAGTGCTTAATCCAAAACCTATTCTCACAGGCTATGTCTACACAGCAGTGTTATTTTGGAATAACTGTCGTTTTTTCCAAAATAACAAAGAGTGTGTCTACACTGCAAGCCATTATTTCAAAATAATGGTGAGCTGGAGGGCTTCTTACTCTGACTCCTGTAACCCTCATTTTACGAGGGTTAAGGGAAGTCGAAGGAAGAGTGCTCTTCCTTCGACTTCCTGCTGTGTAGACAGCACCAAAAGCCAAATTAATCTATTTCAACTTAAGCCATGCAATTGATGTAGCTCAAATTGCATAGCTTAATTCAACTTTTGTCCTGCTCCGTAGACGTGCCCACAGACTGCTAAGGGTCAACCTTTCAAAGTTACTTAATTGCCAGATAGTCACCTAATGGCATTTCCAAAAGGGTCCAAGCAAGTTAGGTGCTTAATTCCCATTGAAATCAAGCTTTGAAAATCTGTACCTAAGGGCTTCCTTTCAGAGTTTACAAGATGAAAACAAATTAGTCAGGAGTGGAGAATGAGGAAAGGTCCCAAATTTTTGCACTGCCCTAGAATCTGATTTCTTAATATTACTGACAGTAAAGTTTCCTGTACACACTAAGGGTGCGCCTACACTGCACCCAAAACTCAAAATAAGATATGCAAT
Source organism: Pelochelys cantorii (assembly GCA_032595735.1). Lineage (NCBI taxonomy): Eukaryota > Metazoa > Chordata > Testudines > Trionychidae > Pelochelys > Pelochelys cantorii. Next base: position 182,487,007 of record CM064328.1, read on the forward strand.
TTGCACTGCACAAATTGCATAGCTTATTTCGAGTCTATTTCAAAATAGCTTATTTCTTCATTTGGTGCTCTTTACACAGTGCCAAATTTCAAAATACAGTGCTATTTCAAGCTATCCCTTACTCCTCATACAATGAGGCTTACAGGGATGGTGAAATAGCGCATCCGCTATATACCTCTGGTATCCCGTAATAACTTTGCTGTGTAGACATACCCTAATAGTTTATGGCCAGAAATAGGACAGAAGATGGGAACTGTCCTTTCATGAAGATAAGTGTGACTACAGGGGAAAAAAAGTGATATTATATAATATTACCAAAAAAACCCCAAGCCCCACAACTCTCCATCAGAACTAAAAATAACTGCGTAAAAGTGAATTGAACTGAACTGAGTGGACATCAGCTTTGTCTAGTAAATGACATGAAAGGAAGCAGCTGATGCAAACAGCATCCTTGCCACCGTACTGGGCTTACCTTATTAAGGCATTCAAGAGTCTCTTTTAGCATCTGCTGATATTCACGTTCATTTCTGTACCTGCAAATAGAACAAAGAAGCTGACGTCAGTTGGCTTATCACTTCATATACTGCGTCTCCATCTACAATATCTTTTAGTATCAAAGCTTCACATTGAAGTTGGCGATGAATCTTGATTGAGCTCACAAGGTTTATTGATACATTAATCACAGATCTTTGGCTTCAGCGAGGGAGAATAATGCTTATTTTCATTAGATCCCTGCAGTCTTTACATCAAACACGCACAATGAAGTAGATGGACATTTGCCATGACTTCTCCAAAGAAAGTGCAAAGCCAGTTCATGTCCAATCAGATGTCAGTTATTTATATCATACAAAGCTATATCAGACAACAGTGCTCATCATTTAAAAGCTACCATTTACCAATAGTGACCAGACTCAACAGCAACAATATCACGTTCTGCTAGTTACAGGAGATAACTGTGACAGTGTATCTGAGATAATCTTGCATAGTATAGTAACCACTGATACATGTAGATATTTTCTTTGTGCTCATGGTAAATAATGTTGCAACTTGTGGTGTACAGTTGATTTCAAAGGAAATTTCATCTGAGTAAGATGTGTAAAATCATAATACATTTTGATTTCCTTGGAGTTTGGGTCTTCCTTTAGAATATTAACCACTATTTTATATTGTTCATAAACACTAGTGCAGATTTTAATGAGCACATTATTTAACCTTGCCTGCTGAAACTAGAAAACACACAAACTTTTCTATGCCATTATAATACATGCCTATGCATCCACATACAAACACAAATATGTATGTGTGATCTTTCTGATAGCAGAGAAAAATTGGAAAAATTCCATAGTGTATGTTTTCTTTCTCTCTGAATTAAGAGGAACAAGGCATAAAAGGTTATATTTTGAGAATTTCAGCTTTGTATTGTAGTGTACACAGAGTTCTCCCACAAGCAGATTTTTCTCATGGAAACAAACAATAGCCATCATCACCCTTAAAAGATGATTGATTGATTGATTGTAGTTCTTTCTTTGGAGATGGCACAAAAGAATTCTATTGCAGATTATCACCTCTATTCTTTAGAGAAAAGCAAGAGTGTAAATAAAATGCTGAACAGGAAAAGTAATTTAATTAGATGGTGCAATTAAAAAAAACCAATTAGAAACATGTTCCAATACTGAGCAACACGATTTTATCATCCAATACTGAGCAAATTGCTCATCAAAGTCAGGCTGTTGCTGGTGGCTGATGAGTGAAATAGATACAGCTTGCCTGTTTATTTCTCACTCCCTGAAGTAATTTCTACTACAGTCATAGAAAATAGCCTTCTTTTCATCATCTGCTTTAAACATTTTAAAATATGGTTAGTCATCCCAGGGAATATCTTCTCTTTATCCATAGAGTTGCTGTAACATAGGCGGCTATGGTAGTGAACTTTTCCTCACACTGCCTGAGGCTTAACCTAGGAGGAAAACATCAAAGAGTCAGAAGAGAGTTCTCTCTCCCTAATAATTTAATCCTTCAGTTCTCTCAAAATCATCAGTTCTTTCCCGGTGAGTTGGTAGTTTCCAAGGTACCTGTCCAGTCACCAGGAAATTCCTTTCATTCAATGCTAGATTCATTCTCTCCTGTGGAAGCCATCCCACTTGTGTAAGATTCTTAAATATCTGTTGGAGCACAGATTGGAATCTGAGTCTCCCAGAAAAGTGCACTAATCACTAGGCTATCGAATCCACTCCCAGAAAACGCTATAGCTATGTGGTTAGGGTACTCACATGGGAGGGGGAAGAGTCTGCTCCCAGCAAGGCCGCAGGGGAACTTGCACCCCCATCCTGGGTGAGTGCACTAACCACTTGGCCCTTGAGAATAAGAGGACTCCTCCTTCTCAATGTTTCTTGAGGAAGACTGATTTGGTTTAGGCATCTAACTCCAGGAAAGGATTCCCAGCTGTAGGGAATCCAAGAGCCTCCACAGACTCCCAGGAAAGGTGGGGGGGGGGGACCACAGCCCCATGCTCCCAGAAGAGGGGGGGCCTCAGGCAGAAAGAGTGGGGTTGGAGGGGCAGCCAGCCCTCCATGCTGCTGGGAACATGGCACCCCACATCCCTTAGAGCAACGCAGAGTGCACAGTGTGGTGATCAGACAGCTATTTAAGGGGCCCAGGGCTCCAGCCACCATTTCAGCTGCCCAAGCAGAGGAGAGCACTCCCTCCTGCCCAGCCTAAGGTACCTAACTCCCTTTGAGGTTGGATCATAGCTCCCACTCCTTTTCTAGACATTCCTACTGTCTAACTAAGGCAGCTTCTGGCTCAACATGCTGGCATCTGAGAATCACATTCTAAAGACTCCTAATTCTCCCCATGCTTCTAAAGTTGGGAGTCCAGGTGCCTAATTCAGGTCTGAAGATACTACTAGGTGGCAGGGTGCCAGGAGTTAAGCCTCACATTGCTGAGCCCCTAGCTATCTACCATTTGTGGGTCAGCCCAATTCACAGGAAGTTTGTGGTGGAGCTTAGAGTTGAATGTAGGCTGCCCCATGTCCTAGACCCAACAACTGGATCATTCTGTCTCCTTCTGAATTTCCCCACTCCACACCCAGGGCAGGTAGCCTACAAGTGAGAAAGGGATAAATAAGGCTCCTTACTCTCCTGCATAGTGTTGTAAGGGCAGGGCACAGTTCTATTATTAAGTGCCAGTAGTGAATTGGGAACTGGTAACAAACACAAGCAACAACAAAGGTGCTTAGTTTCACTCAGGTTTCCATACATTCATGACTCTCTTCTGCTGAATTGCTGTTCTGTAGCTTCCTAAAGCAGAGCTTGCCAGTCAATCACAATATCTGCCCAAATGTTCCCCAGTGCAGGGCAGGGCACAGTTCTATTATTAAGTGCCAGTAGTGAATTGGGAACTGGTAACAAACACAAGCAACAACAAAGGTGCTTAGTTTCACTCAGGCTTCCATACATTCATGACTCTCTTCTGCTGAATTGCTGTTCTGTAGCTTCCTAAAGCAGAGCTTGCCAGTCAATCACAATATCTGCCCAAATGTTCCCCAGTGCACCAGTAAAGCCATTCATCCTCTGAGTTAAAACCATATTCCATATTCATTACAGAGCTTTATTAAATTGCTGACCTCAAACAATTTTTTTTACACCTTGCAAATCTCTTCAATGTGCAGTTGACAACAAAGAGTTCGTTAATTTGCATAAATTGATTCCAACAACTGGGAAAGAACGAAGACGATTATAGCACCTTATGGAAAACCATACAGCCATGCTAGAATGCTGCTCTCCCAGTAACATAACTCATGGAATTTAACAGAGGTGAGGCTGACAGAGTCTGAATCCAGATCTCATCCCCACCACAGTTCAGGGCTGCTTGGATCTGGGAGAGGATGAGATGTCTGCTTCTGGCTCATTGCTTGAATTTCTAGATACTCCCGTTATCTGAAATATATTTTGCACCCATTTTGATCCTTGTCCTTTAGCTCAAATGCTAATGGCATAGTAAGGCAGTTATAGCACACATATTACATCATTCTCCTCCTCCTTGTGAGCATGTGCCTTCCAAGGACAGAGCTTTACACTCAATGCACTGAGGGGTTTGAATGAACATCTTTTGGGAGAGATTTCAATCAATCCCCATTCTATTTTGCTCTTCTCTGTACACTAAATGATCTATGAGCCTTCTGAAAAGGTCTTTCACACAGACACATGGATATAACATGTTTAAAAACATGGTTACTGTGCTGGCTTTATACACTTGCTACCCTGCCAGGTTCTTAGGGTATTAATTGCTTTATAAAGCTCTTTATACATTTCCCATAAGAAAGGCACTATACAAAACAAAATTCTATTATCTTCTCTCGAGTGGTTTCTTCTACCCTGGAACCCAATTATGCAAAAAATGTGCATTGATAAAAAGTACATGAGAAACTGTGCTGCCGAAGTGCAATAACCAGTTGCCCATCCTCAAAGATGAACAAATCACAACCAACCGAAGATTTTCAACGTGACTAGTATTTTCTGTGCTGTTTTTAGTGCCCAACTTAAAGGAACCTTAAAGGAACCTGATTTTCAGAGGGCAGGAAATCAGCCCTTTCTGAAAACAGGCCCCTTTTAATTGCCTCCAGTTGGGAACCTAGAAAACTGTGACACCCCAAATCTCTAGTCACTTCTGAAAATCTTGAACAGAGAAAAGGTTAGTCATTGAGTGGTGTACCCATGCTGATTTAGTGCTTATGTCTGAAGAGCTGAAACTGTGGGCCTAGCCGCAATGATCCATATCTTTGTTATTCAAGTTGGAATTATGGACATGTTCTCTCCCTAGGACTGACACAGGGAGATTTACAGGTGCTAAGTATGGTTCAAAATGCAGTGTCTTGTCTCCTAAGTAGAACAGTAGCCAAGAAAATATCACAGCATTACTCAGCATTCAGCCACTCAGCACTGGACCCGGTTCATGCTACCTGCCTAAAAGTTGCCTTTTTCTTGACTCACTCCAAGAATATTACAATCAGCAAGGAAGGTGAAGATACCTGGAATGAAAGCTTGCCAGAGCCGGAGACAAAACATGTTCTGTAAAGGGTGTCCAGCAGAGGAAATCTGAGGTACGTGAGGTTAGGATGTCCCCATATCTCACTTCTTTATGACACAATGAAGGACACATGTACTTACACTATCCTTTTCTCAGTAGAAACAGCAGCGCTTTGGCTGCTAAGTCCTTCTTCCTCAAAGGGACCATAACCAAAGAAAAGACAAACTATGGAATGCAAGTCCTACCAGGATGATGTAAAAGCCTAAAATGTTTGCATTTCATCTCTCAGTACTGGTGGTTGGCAGACTAATTGTATACATGACATAGCTTATAGTGCTTATCTCCAAGATAAGGACTGCTACTTGTACTAACTAGAACAATGGGCCCAATCCTGATAACCTCCTTTTTAGTTCTTCCAATGCACACGTCTCATGAAGCAGTGTCACCTTGTGTAGTGGATGGCACCAGGGCCTTCCGGTATGCGTCTTGTGTATAAAGGCACCCTTCTTTCTGGTGGTGTCACATTGTGGGATGTAATCCAGACCTCTGTGGGGTTGTGTCATTAGCTGCCTTGTAACCCTGACTGTCTCAGAACACTCTGGGTGTGTCTAGACTACATGGCTCCGTCGACGGAGCCATGTAGATGAGGCAGGATGACAAAGAGAGGATCTGCTGCCAAAGGGTTCTGGGGTCAGCAGATCCCCATCTAGACTGCCGTGCTGTGCCGACAAACAGCTGATCGGCACAGTACGGTGACCATTTTGATTTAAATGAAGCGGCGATTATTTAAATTGCCGCTTCATTTCCCTTTGTCGAGTAAACTGACCTACATGGCTCCGTTGATGGAGCCATGTAGTCTAGACGTACCCTCTATTGTGGCTCTCTTGTCTGGAGGCTTCCAGCCAGCAGACAACCATGCATTGAATGTCTTTAAACAGCTTTCCCTCAGCAATTCTGATTCCAGCAGCTGCTTGTTACACCCTTGTCCCCTTCTGAACTCCAGTAGCCTTGGTCACACCAAGCAAAATAACACATTTCCCCTCAGTCTTGAATTTTCCCCAAACCATGTGCTGTGCAATGTCCTACTCTCTCCTGGACTATTCAGAGAAATATTAAGAATTATTTGTTCCTTAAAAAATATAGTACCCAGAAGGTTCCTACATGAAGTAGAGTTAACATTCACTTTAAACCAAGCACAGCCCTGGCTGGTTTAGATAAAAAGTAAAATGAGTTTATTAACAAAAGGAGATTGAGTTCAAATACAAAGGACAGCATTAGCACACAAACAAAAGAAAAAAATGCCTTCTAGAAGCTAAGACTTAACAAAACAAGCTACAGCCTTTGTTCATGGTAATTCTCTTACCAATCTACCTCCCAACAAGATGGCTGACCCACCTCTCCAGTCAGGATCTTCCTTAAAGTCCCTGAAGTACAAAATCCCTAAAGTACAAAGTGCTCAGATCTTTTGTCTTCATAAGTGATAGATAACTTGAAGTACTCTCTCTGTCCCTCTGCAGTCCAGTGAATCTGTGAAGGTTGCACCCTGTCCCCCAAAGAAAAGCTCATTGAAACTGTGAGGAAAGTGACATGGAGTCACTTGATGTAGAGAGTTTCATGCTGGCTTCTTCCCCTTCTGAGGTTTGCTAAAATGCAAATTGATCTATTTCCTGCAATCTTTTTCCCCTGCAGTCTTGATAATCCCACTGACCTTCTATGCTATTTCCAGTGTCTCTTCACGTAGTGATTCTCAACTAGGATTATTCATTTCCCTGGGAGTATGAAGATGTCTTACAGGGGTTCATCACCTCATCTAGATATTTTCCTAATTTTACTATATTACATAAAAAGCACAAGTAATAATGAAAGTCATAACAATCTTAAATTTTATACAATGACGTGTTTATACTGGTCTATATACTATACACTGAAATGTAAGTACAATATTTATATTCCAACTGACTTATTTTATAACTCTGTGATAAAAATGTTGCTATAGCACTTTTTTGCATTTTTATCTCTGATTTTTGTAAGCAATAGTTTTTAAGTAAGGTGAAACTTGGTGGTACGCAAAGCAAATCAGACCCCGGGAAGGAATACAGTAGTCTGGAAAGATTGAGAACCACTGTCTTAATGTACATTCCAGATGGCTGAACCACATTCCTTTGTCAAGGATGGGATAACATTAGCCCCACTGTCAGACGCACTTTGATAACATTATTTCCAATATGTTTATAATTCTGAATGCATCCTCCACTCCTACTCCACACAATAATATGATCAGTATGTTATTGGCTTTCGGTTGATACCTTACATGAAACCTTTTAGATACAGCTTATGAAATTAGAGAGTTGGGGTACACTGAACTGGTCAAGCCAGCTGAAACATACAACCAAAAATCAGTGGCCTCCCTTGCCCTCTTGCACTAGGAGGCCATTAGGGTTAGAGTGGGCCAGTGGATGTTGAGGGCAGTTCTTCTCCTGACTGTCTCAAAGTATCTGAACAACTTCCAATAGAGCATTAAGCAGAGCCAAATGCCCTGAACACTTTTTCCACTGAGCAAGCCAAAAGCATTTGCTTCTGTAAATGAGATTTGAAAAGTGGCTTTGCAGATGGTTACTTATTATAGAGCACCTCTGATCTCCCACATTCCAGTAGTTGTGCTTCTAGAGCAGTGCCTTGTACCTCTGATTACCAGTAATACTATCACTGCTGCTTCAGGGTGCCGACTGGGGTGCCGACTGGGGAAGAGTATCAACTAGGTTTGATCATAACAAAAATTTTTATGAAGAATTATTGAAGAATCCAGTGTCTAGCTTTATATCCAGCAATTCCAGGGGAGTTCACTACACACAAACCCCGGTTTTATTTTTGGATATATTTTAAACAACACCTCCATTTTAATGAGTAAACCTCTAATTTTTTCAGTTGTGCTTAGTCATTGGCATTACAGTAATTTAGTTTGTAATACCATGGAAGCAGGGAAGTATACTTTGCATTTTCAGTCTTCCCACTGACAAAATATAATACTACTATGATAATTATACTTAACGCAATTAACATAATTAACAACATGATATTGCAAGCAGTGGTAGGCAGTCCCCAGAAATACTTAAGTGAGTTCTAGAGAAGGGAGTCATTATCCATTAATACATAAGAGTCTGAATTCATGCTAATATAAAGAGATATCAATCCCATTAAAGATGAGCAAAAAATAAATCTGAACATAAAATCTGTTTTCAAGTGGTTCATCAGGATTTAATTCTGCAAATATTGTAGTGGCACCACTGCATTTAAAATGTAACTTTGGAAGTACATGTGATCTAACAGTGGTTTTCAGACTCTTGGAGGTCCACAGACTAAGGCCAGGTATATGCTACAGGGGAAGGCTGGCTTAAGGTACGCAATTCCAGCTACATAAATAATGTAGCTGTAGTCAACATACCTTAAGCTGAACTTTGGTGCCAATCCCACAATGGGAAGTTGACAGGAGAAATGCTCTCATCGACTTCCCTTACTCCTCGCGACAGTGCCAGCGCCATCGGGGATCTCTTCAGCATTCGGTTAAAAGCAGGGGTGGGGAACCTAAGGCCCAGGAGCTGGATGCAGCCACTGGTTTGCCTGGATCCGGCCCCCGAGACTCAGGGCTCTCCCTAGCACTGTGGAGTCTGCACTGGTGCTCCAGCCTCCCCTCGCCTCCCTGCGGGGCTGGAGCACACAAAATTTACTAGCCTGGGGCCCCCCACTCTCTGGTGTGTGAGGAGAATGTGGGGAGTGCCTTTTATTTTTGCATCTCACTTGTGAGGGGCCCCTGACTGATTTTTCTGTGGATCAGTGGCCTATGGCCCCAAAATAGTTCCCCACCCTGATTTAGAGAGTCTTTAAAAGACCTGCTAAATCAACTGCCACAGCATCAATCTTCCTGCAAGTCTAGATGTGGTCTATTATCTAAGGGGTCCACAAAAGGCTGTTACCATAGAACAGTGATTTTCAGTTTGTGGACCATGGGGTTCTGCAGACAATGTCTAAGATTTCCTAAGGGGTACACATCTCTAGTCAAAAATGTTTAGGTATTTCCAAATGAAAAAGGTTTAAAACAACTGGTCTAGCTAGTGAAGCAAGTCAAAAGGATAAAGTCAGTGTGTATATGCTTTAATGCCTACGTGTTAAAGTCTTTGTATTTGTAAGAAGTGGGGGAGGAGGAGGTGGTATATTTGAAAATTAGGTAATAAAACATGCCAATTGTAGCAGAGAATTTGGGCTTTTGGTCACAGAAAGTAGTAAGCATTCAGTACTGCAAAGAAGTGAGAGGGAACCTTTGTAAGTTGCAGGCCCACATGAGTGGGTGGAGTAGAAAAATTTCAGTGATTCAACAATGCAGCCAGTAGAAACCAAACATAAAGCATCTAAGACATTACACAATTCAACTAAGTGAGACTTTATCGGCACAACAAGCTATACAGGTGTAAAAACGAATCAAAACCAGACAGACCTGTTAAATCTCTGTTGGAGGTAAGTACAATCCACTCAGGGTAGCTGCATGATTCCATTTGTCTGCATTCCAAGGGGGCTACATAGCATGATGCTAACTCTCTCATTTCTCCGAATGTTAGGTACCTTATTGTTTTTTGATGAGAGATTTTTCATGATCCCTGACAGTTTAGGAAATGTCTTCCTCATACACCTTCAGACTTTGCACATCAGAGCACAGTGCCTCTACATCTCCTAGATAAAATTCCTTAATGGGAACATTTAGTGCTAAGCAGAAGGTCAAAGGCCAAGGCATGTAGGCCCATTTTGAGGGCGTATGTAGTAGGCACGGCCTTAGCAGAGCAGTGAATTAGTATTATTGACAACATGATGGGGGCTTGCAAAAATCGCTAGCAATTATGTTTTTCCACAGGCTAAGTCTTCACATATAGCTTATGAATGAGTTTTCAAACAGGTTTAAAACACATCTAAGAATAGCCAGTAAATGGGCTTTGCATTAGAGAGAGACATGAAAATATATCAGACAAAAGCAAACTTTGTCCCTCACCCTTCCAAAAGGGTTCTGCCTTTTCTACTGAGCTTCTTATAGGCATAAGCACAATGCTCATAAAAGGGTGGTTACCCATGCATTCCCTGCAAAGACTATGCTACTGCTAATTGGCTGGAGTAACTGGTGCTCACAGATCAGTACTCTCATGAAATGCAGGCTGGGGGCTCCCCAGGGTTCCTAATCACATTCCTCGCTTTTCCCTTTCTCCTTCCACTCTGCCCATGTTAGGCCTGGGTGTGAAGGGATGCCACACACACTAGGAAAGACAAAGCAAAAAACTTGAACCTGTATATCAGTGCAAGTAATAACTGCATCCTTAGTTAGGGTAATTGAAATGCACCTCCCTAGATATGGCAATCTCAGATAAGCACAGATGCTGTTTCTGGGTTTCATGGAATTAAGAAATAAAAGCACTTTGCAGTGCTGTAATTTTTTTCAAGCAGTATATATGGACAGTCCTAAACAAATATTCAGGTAGTCCATTGACACCTTAGGGCATGCCTACACCGTAGGGCAAAAGTCAAATTAAGCTACACAACTTCAGCTACATCAATTGCGTAGCTGAAGTCGAAAAAGTTTAATTCAGCATTTGGTGCTGTCCGCACAGCAGGAAGTTGAAGGAAGAACACTCTTCCTCAGACTTCCCTTACTCCTTGTGAAATGGGGGTTACAAGAGTCAGAGTGAGAAGTCCTCCAGCTCACTATTATTTCAAAATAATGGCTTGCTATGTAGACTCACTCTGTTATTTTGGAATAACATGAGTTATTCCGAAATATCGCTGCTGTATAGACATTTCCTTAGAGACTAACAAATATATATATATATATATATATATAGTGTGTCATGAGCTTTCATGGGCATAACCCACTTCTTCAGATGAACTCATCTGATTTTTGTTAGTCTCTAAGGTGCCACAGGACTACTCGTTGTTATTAAAGTTACAGACTAACACGGCTACCCCTCGGAGACCTACTAAACAAATACAGTTAGGGTCAAGATCTGCCCTCAGATGCTCCCGTGTGCTTCCCTCCAACATCAAGTGCCAGCTCTTAGCTGGGGCATGCACAGGAATTTAAATTTGACCCATTTGTGAGGAGCATAGTCTGTGCCCCTCCCCTAAGAACTCATTCTCACCGCTCCCCACTCTGTGAGGAGCTTGCAGACCCCTGCAGCTCAGCTCCAGCAGGAGCTCGCTCTTTCTCCCATCCCAGCCAGAGCTTGCTCATCTCTGCTTCCATGGCCCTGGGGCTGGAGGAGTTCTGTCCCCCTGATGACTATTGTCAGGGTCTGTGGCCCTGCTTCCTCTCTCCCTCCCCCCACCCCACACTAGTGCACACCATTGCTCCTCCGCACGGTGAAGTCAATAGAGGAGCCATGCACCAACATCCAAGACCCCCTCGGCTTAGCGTATGCTGCTGCCAGACTGGCCTCCTAGTGGGAGAGAGCTAGCAAATAAGAAAATTTGAAAGCAGGGGCTGTGGAGATCTGTGCAGTGGAACTCGGGCTGGCTTACTTGTTACGGTATTCATCGAGCATGCACTGTGAATCCTTGTCCTCACGCTCCAGTTTGGCCCGGTCAGCAGACAGTTCGCGGATGCGCAGGCGATTCAGCTCAATTTGCTCAGCAAAGGCCTCCTCCAAGCCGGCCATCACATCCATGCGCTGGAAGGTCTCCAGCTGCTTGCGGAAGATAGTGTTGCGCTGCTCCAGCATCCGGGCCCGGTTGATGTAGTTGGCAAACCTCTCATTGAGCTCCTGCAGGTTTTCCAGGCCCTGGGCTTGGGCCAGGCTGCTGAATTCTGAGACACCCTGCAGATCATCATAAGCATCAGATCGCTCGTACTTCTCCTTGCGCACTTCTCTCAGGTAGCTGCTTCTATACATGGCTTGGGGGAGGCCATGCGGGCCCAAGAGCCCCTCTTCCGCGTGTCTCTGTCTCTCCAGTTTGGATCTGAAATGTGTTTGGGGGATTTAGGGAGGAGAAATAGAAGAGAGTCCCCCCCCCCCCCCCCAATCCCAAACGCCTATGACTTCTCTCCACGGTGGTTTGTGGCACTAAATGCCAGCCACCAGCAGCAAATTAAATAAAATCAAATAGCCCCGCCTCACTCCTCTCTGCCTTTCCAGAGGCTGTCAGCAGTTTGGGGGACTGTTTCCTTCTTTCTTTCCATGACCTGCAATTGTGTATGGCCAGTATAAAAGAGACAGTGGCATCCGGCTATTGTCAGTGGATTAGACTGCTATAAAGCCACCACAAAACAAAGACTTTGCAGTTTTAGAGGCTTGAGTTCAAAGCGTTTGGTGGCTGGGCTTTTGGGGGTTGGACTGTTTGTACTACGACAGTGCATGGAATCCGTTTGCTACATCAGTGGTTTTGCACGAGGGGTTGAGCAAGAGCCATGTTTACCTTTTGCCTGGTCTAATGCTTTTTGTGATTGTTCCAGAACAAAAGGGGAGCTGCATACAGAAGGACAGTGCAAGTGAGCCCTGCATTAACTAGCTGCCCTGTGAGCAATGGGTACATTAACTCCAATTCTTCTCTCTCCTTTCAGTGGCAAAATAGGGTATGTCTGTCCTACACTGTGTCCTCCAGAACCACACCTGGCATCACAACAAGAAAGTCAGAGACTACCATGGTGTCTCAGAAGGCCTTGGTCAATAATCCTGTTATTAGAGGCCACTATACAAACATGGGCACATCTGTGTTAGAGGCTCAGATTATACACCAAGAACGCTCATCAACACTCAGGTAGCCTAAAAGCATCTTCAGGGGACTAAGTGCAAACCTAGCTGCATGAATGCGGAAGTAGGATGCGTCTACACAGCAGTGTAACTCAAAATAAGATACGTAATTTGAGCTACACAAATTGCATATCTTATTTCAATGCTATTTCAAAATAGCTTATTTCATCATTTGGTGCTGTCTACATAGCGCCAAATTTAGAAATAAAGTGATATTCCGAAATGTTCCTTACTCCTAGTAGAATGAGGTTTACAGGGACGTCAGAATAGTGAGCCCTAAATAATGGGCTTGTTGTGAGGACGTAGGATAGCTATTTCACCATATTCCGGTATCCTGAAATAGTGTTACAGTGTAGACATACCCTGGAGGGTCTGGAAATTAGGCTCTAAATCATATAAAAAGAAACATTAGGTTGTGCAGTTATAAGTGTAACCAAGAGGCATGGAGATGACTGACAAGAGAGAGTGAAGTTGGCTCTATGGACTTAGCTGATCGCTACCTGGCTTTTAGCGCATGTGGTAGAGAAACATGCCTTTAGCCCCTAAGGTTGCAGGTTCAATCCCTCCTGCTAATGACCATGTCTGTCAGCTTTACATAAGCATCAGCTCCTGACCATTTCCGTGGGCTATGTCTACACTGCAGGTTTTTTGTGCAAGAACAGCCACTCTTGCACAAAAACTTGCGGAGTGTCTACACTGCATGCGTATTCTTGCACAAGTAAATTTACAGTAAAGATTCAGAAGAGAAGGCTTCTTGTGCAAGAATTATTCCTCTCCCCATGAAGAGTAAGCCCTCTTGTGCAAGAGCTCTTGTGCAAGAAGGCAGTGTGGTTGGGCAACAGGCCATCAGAGCTTTCTTGTACAAGAGAGTGTCCTCATTGCCATGGATGCTTTTGCACAAAAGCACATCTCTCGTGCAAAAGCACATGGCAGTTCTTGCGCAAGAAGCCTGCAGTGTAGACGTAGCCCTGGTGTTTACACACACAGCAGTCCATGCTTACACTGTACAGGATCAATTGCTTACCTGGCTTCCTCACTCTAATGACCATGGAGTTCAGCTCCCTTTTAGGCACCTAAATAAGAGCCAGAATTTTAAACCTACCACACAGCCAGTGTGCTGAGTTCTCCTGAAAGTCTGGCTACATAACAAATTGCAAATAGAAAATCTGGCCCCAGTTCTGAGCACTGAGTTCTTTTGAAAATTTGGTCCTTGATTTGTATACTCATTGGAAATAGGATGCTATTTGTTTGACACAGCATGAAAAGCACCATTCATGCTTTTGGCACTAGGTTATCCATGATACAGTGCCTGATGTTTACAAGTGTTGAACAAATTGGACGCTGGGGGCACAGCATTTTTGAAAGTCAGACCCATAGTTTACACTGAACAGAGACCACTAATTTCCATCCAGCTCTGGCTGCAAGGGTTATTTATTATCTACATCTTACAAGGATTCCTCATGGAACAACATTGTCCTGTATAAGCTATGGACAGAGATCAGATGAATGAGGAGTTGGATAATCCAGTTTTGTTTCCATAATTTTATTGCATGGTGCACAGAGCCTTAGGTAGATGCTCCCACTATTTGCAATAATAATTACCATAATAACATGTGTAACTAACTCAGAATTGGCACCATGGATATGGAATTCACTGCACTGCAACAGCAGAAGGAGCACTGATTCTTGATCAAAGATCAGCTTCATTTTTTTCACGTGCACACAAATAAAATAGGAATTTGGGGGGTTTTGTGAAATATTCTTGGATACATCCACCCAGGTGGATGTGGGGAGGAGGTAAATCTTTTTATTGACTCAGTAAATAGGGCTCAAGGAAGACAATTTTTCAGTGCAATTTTTGTGTTATAAATCTCAGGAAAACTTTGAACTTCCATTTTTATCCATGCATGTGTGTTAACTGAGTAGATTTACTGCCAGGTTGGTTTTCTGAATAGAAAGAAACATAGCTCATACCTGATTTAAAGGGCCAGATTCTCAGCTGATGTAGACTGGCATAGTTCCATGGAAGCCAAAGCCAATTTGCATGAGGGAGGATCTGGCCCTGGAGATCCACTTGTCACATTTGTATGCCCATTTGCGTGTGTTTTGCACAAGATACAGAAGGAACACTTAGGCATGCAGAGCCCTAATATAGGTACCCAAACACCTATATGAATGGTCAAATGCAGCACTTCTGAAGGCACAACTAAAAGAAAAATCAACATTTAGGGCCAGATCCTCTGCGGGTATCAGTTGGCATAACCCCACTGAAGTCAAAGCAGTTACAGAATCATAGAATCTTAGGGCTAGAAGAGACCTCAGGAGGTCGTCGAGTCCAGCCCCTTGCCCAAAGCATTTTATGCCAATTGACACCCTGAGGATCCAGCCCATTCAGTGCCACCGTATTCCACTGTGCCAAAGTATTAAGTCTTCCCTCTACCTCAAGCGGGGAACATCACAAACACAATGGGAAATTTAAACTATCAAATTGTTTTTAATGGAACTCCTGGTAGTTCCTATCAAAGACGCCACCTGCCTTTGGGCTCTGTTTGGGTTCTCTCTTCAGACAAGGCTCTCAGTTTCTGAAAGCTCATTGTTGTCTGTGTGTCCATTAATGAAAGGTATGAAAAATTGTTGCCTGAAAGTTTGAGAGACCCGTGTCCCTTTGGAGAGAGTGTGCTTAAGATACGCAACTCCGGCTACGTTAATTACATAGCTGGAGTCAAAGTATCTTAAATCACATTTGGCGTCGTCCATACAGTGGGAGATCAACAAGAGTGCACACTCTCATCGACTTCCCTTACTCCTTGTAGGAGCAGGACTAGTAGCGCTGATGAGGGCACCCTCTTAGTTCAAATTAGTGGGTCTTCACTAGACCTGATAAATCGAATCCTGGAAGTTTGACTGTGGCAGTGTCAATCTTCTCCGTAGTATAGACAAGCCCAAACTGATTTATTAGTGGATTTGTTTACTGGATGGCTAGTAGAACTCTGTGACCATTCCAATCAAACACGGCATTAGCATTCTCTAGACAACACCATCCATCTGTTTGCAGTCCTTTGCACTCAGTGACGCCAACACAAGCCACGTTTCTCTTTCAGCACTTGCCACATTCTTCTAAGAACAAGCATCCACTTGGTCAGTGCCTGTGAAGTTGACAGTTGAATTTTGTTTCTGAACCTGCTCCAATGAAGCTTTTAAGCTCTGGGAATGAAAAACTCTATGTACCAGTGGAAAGCATTAGGGACTCCCTTTCTATAGTCCTTTCTCAGGGCTCTGTGGTGCATTGAAGGCACAGTTCCATGGTTAGGATGAGACAGCTGAGGTGCAATTCCTCTTGGAGCTGTCTGTATCCCAGAGAAAGCATCCACCGTGATACTCCTCATTCATGAAACACAAGCTCCTTCTATCAACATTGCCAGCTTTGCTGGTCATAGCCAGGGGGTGGGGCTGGAATAGGTCCCTGGCCTCATCTCCTATCCCTGCAGAGGATTTTAAGCCCAAAAGGACATAGAGGAAACAGTATGTGCACTCTGGGAAGTGCCCTGACTACAGATGTCCCTTGCTGCTGAGCAGCTCCACAAAAGGGTGGAGCTCTTTGTGCTCTTCCTGTCTTCTCATGTACCACCCTCATCCACCATAGGGTGGCAGCAGGCCAAAGATCCCTTTTATCACTCTGTCCTCAATCAACCAAAGTCTCTATTGATATCAACTGCAGTTTGCCAAGTCAGGACTGAGTAACAATTGAATCGGGGCTTTAAGAGTTGGCTTCTTTATTTTTGTTTTCAAAACAGTGAGTTTTCCAAACTGTACATTTCCTTTAATATATAAAGACACACGTGTGCATGGATATTTTTTACATGGGCCCTGATTCAGTTCCTTAAAGCTGAATATCCCTAAACCCTGGATCCAAACTTCATAGTAGACGACACTACTATAGTTTTTCATGCCAAATAAAGTCTCACTGAATGGAAACTGAGGGCACAATAAAGACTCCATGAGCTTCCTTCTCCACTACCCCTCCCCATTTAGGGACATGACCTTGCAAGCTATTGCTTAGATGACACAATCTTGCTCGTACAAGATGTTCCATCAATTTCAAAAGAGTCATATTTTCATCAGCACTATTTATCACATGGCGCTTGTGGCGAGGCCACTGCTGAGCCCATATTATTTCATTTCTTCAATGGCTTTCATGTACTGTGCATTGAATTGCTTGGGAATATACTCACTTTGCAGCTGTGGGAGCCTAAATTGTAACACAATGAGTTTGTGCCACATTACAAAACAAATAAAAAAAACAGCTGGGCAAACAGTATGCAGACTTGCACCCAGTGCATTCCCAGTGCAATCCAGTAAATACAATCAGCACAGAACTGGCCCAGCAATACATTAAATGACTTAACTGGGCCTATGAGAGGCTGCCCTGCATTTAGGGCTGTGTGGAATAGCACTGGTCCCAGGGGATCTGTGGGAAAGATGATGCAGTGTCTCTGGACCTGGTACCATATGGGCTATGGGAGAAAAGCGTAAGTTCTTTGTATACTTCCATTTTCCCAGTCACAACAAGAAGGCCAAGTACAATATGGCCCAAAGACCACAGTGACTATACAAATGCATTAGTGCTGATACGTAACTAGTCTCAAAACACATCTTCTAGCTAACATCACAGGGCTATAGTACTACAGTAAGAATATGCTGCAACATTATCTTAGATTAAGAACTAGAGGTCTCCCAGTTACACCAGACTTACGACAATGGGGTGACTCCTGACTTACACATAATGAAAGGAGGAGACAGACCATTCACTTATAATCTGCACAGTGTAAATGAAACAGATACACTTATTGCATTCTCCTTAAATCACACAGTATATTATGTGCCCTGTAAATAAACTGGGTACATCAGATCATATTCATGATGCCTGGGGAGCACCCCCTCTTCTGATGGTCTAGGCACTGGGCTGAGACTCTTTTTGACCAGGGGATTATCATGGATGAGAAGCTGGATATGAGTCAACAGTGTGCCCTTGTCACCAAGAAGGCTAATGGCATATTGGGGTGCTTGAGTAGGAGCGTTGCCAGCAGATCTAGAGAAGTGATTATTCCTCTTTCTTCAGAACTGGTGAGGCCACATCTGGAGTATTGCATCCAGTTCTGGGGCCCCCATTACAGGAAGGATGTGGATGCATTGGAGAAAGCCCAGCGGAGGGCAACCAAAATGATTAGGGGGCTGGAGCACTCGACTTATGAGGAGAAGCTGAGGGATTTGGGCTTACTCAGGCCACAGAAGAGAAGAATGAAGGGGGATTTGATAGCAGCCTTCAACTCATTGTGGCCAATTCTGTGAGTAAGCCCAGCCCAGAACAAGGGTTATTGTGACAGTTTCAAGTTCAACCTAGATCAGTGAGGGGCTTTATCACTACCTGCCCTGGTTCTGGGTGACTTAATCTTGCCATGACTCCTGTTCTGGACACCAACAACCAGCCTGCAAACATGCAGGTCACCTCCTGGCTTCCATCACCTAGTTACTTTTTGCAGGGTGACCGTAACACCCTCCAGTCCTGTATTTCCCCAGACTGGCGCAGGAGGTGCATTCTGCAGCACCACAGAGAAGCTCCACTAGGCATTGAGCCTCAGACATAGACAATCACAAGTCCTCTCTTGTTTCTTTTTTGTTCTGGGGGTGGGGGAGAGGGTGTCAAAACTTGCAGTTCCACTCAATGCCAGCCCTGTGCTCCATGGTGCATTCACCTTCTGCTTACTCTCACATGCCTGGACCAAATGCTTGGGGAGCTCATGCAGGGCTATTAAGGGCAAGTCTTACTCCCTTGTATAGGCATGTGTCCTGAGTTGCAGGGTTTGTCAATATGGAGAAGTTGGTGCTCAATAAGCTAGGATGTGAATTTAAAGTGGACTACCTGCTCCACACCGACTCCCCATATTGGCACTTTTACTGTGCACCAAGTGCCCTCAAGCAGTTCAGCTTTGTACACCTCCAAAGCATACTAAGCTAATGCACTATAAGGTTATGTCTACACTACAGAAAAGATCAACCCTCCAGGGGTCAATCTTCCAGCATTCAATTTAGTGGATCTAGTGTAGACCCCCAAATTGACCCCACCGGTGTCCAGTACTTCTCGATCTATGAAGGGTCAGGGAAGCTGACTGGAGTGTGTGCTCCTGTCAGCCTCCTGCAGTGTAGATTCAGCAGCAGCTTAAGGGAACCTGAGTCCAGCTGCCAATTTGGCAAAGCTGGATGGCATATCTTAAGCCAACCTGCCTGGTTTAGTGGGGCACGTTTACACTGCAGGACTAAGTCAAATTAAGATACACAATTTCAGCTAGGTTAATTGTGTAGCTGAAGTCAAAGTACCTTAACTCGGCTTTTGATGCTATCCAAACTGCAGGAAGTCCAAGGAAGAACACTCTTCCTTCGACTTCCCCTACTCCTTGTGAAAGCAGGGTTACCAGCATCAACCGGTGTGCCCCCTCACTTTGAATTAGCTGTCTTAACTAGACCGCTGGAAGAACTACAGTGGCAGCTTTGATCTTCCTCTGTAGTGTAAATGTACCCATGTAGACCAGGCCTAAGAGTGCCTGGGAAGTTAGTGCAGAGTAACTACTATACAACAGCTATTGCGGCTTTTTTCCTCACATAGACAAGCCCACAGTAAATTTAGCCCTTTCCATTAATCTTGCTTTAGTGCAGCCTGATTTCTACAATTGTGCTTATTATTTCTTAGTAAGAAGTGAAGAATTTATGAACAAATTTCAGCCCATAGGTTGCTCACAACAGCTTGTTTCAAATAATCACTAAGGCCTGGTCTACACTAGACCAGGCAGGTCAGCTTACGGTACCCCCTCCAGCTATGCAAAATGTGTAGCTGGATTTGGCTTACCTTACACCCAGCCACTGCGGAGTTTATACTGCGGGAGGCCAATGGGAGCACATGCTCCCGTTGGCTTCCTTTACTCTTCGCAGATCAAGGTGTACTAGACACTGGCAGGGGCTGCCCTCAGTGTTCAGTTTGGGGGTCTACACTAGATCCACTAAATTGAACACTAGAAGTTCAATCTTCTCTGTAGTGTAGGCATGCCCTAGGTGATGTCCCTGATGTCTGAGCATCTGATTGGTTTTCTTCAGACTCAGAGAGTTAAGTAAATGAGCAGGCATGTAAATAATTGTTGCCATCATTCTCAACACTGAGAGCTTTTGGAATTAAAGAAAATAATGTTACTGCTTTTTTACCCACTAACACCAGTGAAGAAATATAGCTCCTGCCTGAGGTACCTGTAAATTAACTATAATTAGATTAAGTGCCTGAATGTTTATTTACACAGAAAATCTACAAAATTGTGCTGAGTGGAGCTAAATCATCTCCTTTCTTAAATCATGGCTTCAGGACATCAAGTTATAACTTTCACAGTCATTTAAAAAATGACTGTAGGTACATAAGTGAATAGGCCACTTGGGTTTCTGGAGTAGCACATTTACCTTCTCTATAATATCCATTGCTCTGGCTTTCTTGGCTCTCCTGAAGAAGTCTAGCACATGACAAAGTGCTATTTGGAAAACTCTCCACTACCTGCAAATTAACTTACATGTCTACTACAGTAATCAGGGTAATGTCATATCTCTATCTCTAATTTTCTGGGTCTTGCTTGATTTTGCAGACATTAAAGTGTTAATGGACAATCACTGCTCTTCTTGGAGTCATTTTCCTCAGAAGAGTTTTCTTGCTGCAACTTGCAATCTTACCACGTCAAACTCTGCAAAACAGGAGTAACTAAAGAGGGTTGCTCTAGCTTGTGCCAGAGGCCAAAAGACCTATAGCCAGGATCAAAGCAATCATCTAATTAGTGGAAAACCACCTTTGCCCTTCCCTTTTCCCTCCTAAGGTCCTGCGGGGAATGAAGTTCAGCAAGGTCCAAGGATCAAGGCCTTTAATATTTTACTCTTAGGTTGGTTGAGATAAGGTTTGTCTTTTCATACAGAGGTACTTTAATAATTCTAGACTAGAACAGCTTTCATTAATCTAATTACACTTCTCTCTAGTGCCTATCAGAGTAACATAAAAAATAATTCCAATAAACTAACTTTTCCTACTGAGATTAATATTTGGACCTCCTGCCTACTTAGCTAAAAATAATTGAAGACAAAGCTGACATATGCTAATCAGAAATCTCCCAGGACATAAAGATATACCCACTATGTTAAAACACTATTCATTTCATAACAAAGCATCCAGTTGGAAAAAGAACAATATACACATATTCCCAGTTATCACCATTTATAATTATAATAAGCCGAACAATGTTTCAGACCAATAACTCATTAAAATCAGTAGAAAAAACTACCATTGGCTTCAGCATAAGGTGGATCAGACCAAACACAAATCCCAGGACCAATTTCAGGTTGTTTTTAGTTTGTAAGTGAATACCTTTCTGCTGAACAATTGTTCTGTATGCACCGAGGATAAGGGATGTCAGATTTGCATACGTGCAATAACAATATCTTAACCTATGATCATGATTATGAAAAAATAAGATATTTATTCAGATTATGGCATTGCACAATCAAAAAACATATTTGTACAGTAGCACAACAGTAGCAAAATCCCTTGCCAAACTGGATTTGCTTTTCAAAACAATGATGATGTCAGTTAAAATACACAGCTTATAAGCAAACATGGTTTAGCTGCATTCAGCCAAGGCCTGCACAAGTGACGTTAACATTTGTAAACCTAATAAGTTTTGACCACCATGCAAGAAAAAGTATCTCTCTATGTATATCATACGATTACTTAGTATCACATCTTATATTGTCCTTCCCTTATCCACAAGTAGAATATACAGAATGTGATTTTGTACTCAGTGATTTCAGTTGTGAACAATCTGGCTCTATGATCCATATAGCAAGGAACTGCCCAAAAAATCAAAAGATTCTGGTTTCTGGGAGGAAAAAGTGGTTGTAATTTAATCTCAATGTGTTGTATTATCTCCTTTGTTAGCAGCCTTAGTTGTTGATTATTCCTCCAGACTTGGTCATGATATCTTACTTCGATGTTTGCTGCTTGATTTTTCTATGGTTGACTTTATTGTTTACTTGCGGGATGCATCTCCTTTGTTAGCAGCCTTAGTTGTTGATTATTCCTCCAGACTTGGTCATGATATCTTACTTCGATGTTTGCTGCTTGATTTTTCTATGGTTGACTTTATTGTTTACTTGCGGGCATAATATAAATATATTTAGCAAATATACTATGTGGTTTTGCAATCTTAGCATTCTTCTGCATGGATGGGATTTTAAAGGGTGTGTTTGATTTACATCATATTTAGCAGAGTCAGATCCTCACCTGGTGTAAAATGGAGCTTTGCCAGTTTACATGAGGCAAAAATCAAGTGGTAATTGAATTATGTTTTAGTATACATAGATGTGTTTGTTAAACCCAAGTGAAATTGCTTTAGTCACATTTGAATCATTATCATTGAGAGAGAACAGTTTTCTGTCATCTGTTATGAGCTTTCCTTTAATCTTGTAGCTTCTCTTTCACCTTTGAATATTACACATTGCAGTGACACGGTGCCAGACACCTTTTAATCCCTTCCATTTATTTAGCTTGTTACATTCATCTGCTCCAATGTGCTTCCCCCCTACCCTATTCATTCTTTGGTTTAAATACAGCAGTAAATCTGTATAATTTCCTGTTTTTTTTTTAAATGTCTCAGAATGTTTTCTTCTGTTCAAGACTTAATTCTTTTTTCCAAATTGATTTTTGCCATGTCTGTGCACATCAGTTTTAATAGTTCATTTCTGTACTTAGTTGCATCTTAATGCTTGCCAGCCTGCAGCCATTCAGTGCTGTATATATTAATCTGTGCAACGATTTAAATAGAGTTGGCCAAAGATTTGAAATTGGAATTGGTAGTTTTGTCAACAGGTTGATTATTCATTAACAATGTTGCAGAACCCCCCACATTTTGCTTTTCCTTCAGATCTAATTTTAAACAAGCTGTATAACCTGAAAGTCACAATGCCTTGCAAATACAGTTTAGAATACATCTTCCTAATTTTATTATTCTTTCTTTTTCACCTGGAATACTACTGTGGCTTTTACTCTTTACACAGTGAAGGAACCATGTGCGGTCCAAATACAGGCTGAATATCTATAGTGCAGCACTCTCTGGTCTGGCAAAATCCATGGTCCGGCATGATTTTATTTAACCAGATGTCCATTTATCATGGGTGTGGCCAAGTTTCCTGTGATTCCTAAAGTTTGTTTACAGCACCAGTCCTGGCTCTCAGTATTCTCAAACTGGGCAGTCAATATTAGTGGGCTCTTTTGACCTTAATCTCTCTGCCTCTATTCTCTATCTGTAAAATAGGGATGATATCCCTGGTTTTCACAGGAGTGTTGTGAAAATAAATTCATTAATGTTTGTGAAGCACTCAGATACTCCAGTGACCTGAGAACAATAGAAAAGCTCATCGAGACCATAATTCTGTGTCAAGGTTGGTGAGGTGGCAATGTAAGATCATAGGAAGTCAGAGCTGCTCAGTGCCTACTCTGCATCTGTCTTCTCACCCCCCCCCCAAAAAACATGTGACCAGATGATTTATGAAGTCACCATAGATAATAAAGGTGAAGAAATGCAAGTCGGGATAAATAAAGAACACATCAGAGATCTTCTGACCAATTTGTATTAATTCAAGTCTGCGGGGCCGGATGCTATTCGCCTGTGGGTAATAAAGGAATTAGCTCAAGAAATCTCAGAACCATTTGCAGGAATATTTGCAAACTCATGGGTTATAGGAGAGGATTCATAGGCAAGCAACAAAGATGATCAAAGAGAAGGAATTCAAGCCATACCAACAAAGGCTCAAGGAACTGGATATGTTTAGTTTGTAAAAGGAGATTATGGCCTGACAGGATAATGATTTTCAAATGCTTGAAAGGCTGCCATAAAAAAGATGGACTTTTTTTTTAGTCTTGCCCCAGAGGTCAGGACAAAATGCAATGGGTTTATATAACAGCACAGAAGATTTAGATTAAATTTCAGGAAAAACCGAAGAACAGTAGGACAATGGAACAGCCTGCCTTGGGAAATCATGGAAGCTCCTTCACTGGAGGTTTTTGAAAGTAGGCTTGTTAGACAAGGCTTGATCTCGTCTGTATGAGCAAAGACTCTCCACCCTTGCTGCATCACTATCACCGGATTATTACTCAAGTGCAACACAAAATGGCTGAAGTAACAATGACTTTATTAACACAACACTAAACTTAAAGAACAAACACAAAATCCAGGTGTCATGACAAAACAATGGCATGAAGCCAGAACCCAAAATGCAAGTAACTAAAACTGGGGCACACAAATAATAAGGGATCATACCACCATCTCGATGTTTGGAGACAAAGGTAAGTAGATGTCTCAGGATGGAGAAAAGGAAGCAAAGGATCAGGCAGGTGGAGGGTCTTTCTCTTCTGTCTTCTTTCTTCTTTTCTTGACTCGTCCTCCTGCATGTGGTATGCGGACGTGAAGGCAGGTGATGGAAGAGAGTAAGTATATGTGTGAGAGATCCGGCTGCCTGGTCTTACTGCAGTCACCTTAACCTAAAATAAATACACTGTGTCCAGCAACTGTTACAGATGTGGGACACAGGGTTGCCCCACCACAGAAGACTGTCCCAGACACACTCTCTGGTAGGAGATTTACAGTCTCCGTAGAGGCATCAACCAGTCTCCTGCCTCCAATGGATGGTCTATCAAGCCAAACAGTCTGCCCCAGCTGCCTGAAGGGGCATCAGAGAGGAAAAACAAAATGGTGGACATAGAAACTAGCACCCCTTCCCCAACAGGCTGGATAGCCATTTGTCTTGGATGGTATAGGCACAATAAATCCTGCATCTTGAGCCCTGCAGTCCCTTCTAACCCTATGAGTCTTTGAAAAGTAGTGTGTGTTTTAATTTACCATTCTGGAGGTCAGCAATCTATTGCACACACAGGTAGAGTTTCCACATCTAATACACTCAGATGTTAATCAGCTAAGTAAGTCTATTAAATTTTTAACATTTCATTCTGTGACATTTAAATACTTATTTCTAGCCAACGGCTATTTTAAGTAATTTTCTAAAGACGAATCTGAAAGATGGAGGTTATTGCTTTGGTAACCATCTTCATCAGATTTCTGGATTTTAAATTCACAGATAATTTAAGTGACTTTCCCACGCCTACTCAAGAGTAAAGTTTACAATTCCAAGATCTTTCAGCCACACAATGCTGTGTCCCTTTCAACCCTCTTCCTACAGAGTTGAAAAGACAAATAGTAAAAGAAATCGGTGTGTCTTCTGTGCCAGACTGTAGACTCTAAACTGTAAACAGAACTGAATATATTTTACTGACAATATGTATGATTTTACAACACAGACATTAAGGCAGATAGCTGAAATAGCTGCCTCTATGTAACAGGGCCTGCAGTGGACCCTTCAGATTTTGACCACTTCTGCACCCACACAGCAGCCAGAGACCTCTTCTGTATTGCAGTCACTGTGCTTTTTTATTGAATGTGCCAGTTCCCTCCACCTTATATACAGAGCTTCAAACTTGCCACCTTAGGGAGTGCTGGTTTTTGCAGCTATCAGGGGAGCATAGCCTAGGACTTCTTTCCTCTCTTTCCCCTGTAGTTCCTTCCTGCCAGCCATATGTAGCCCCTTGGTTAATGAGACCAGTAGCCACTTCCCATTACCTAGTACGGGGTAGACTGCCTCAGCTATCTTCAGTTAACCTTCCTCATGGGAGCTGGAATAACAGAGAGACCTCTAAGTTTCCACATCTAATACACTCAGATGTTAATCAGCTAAGTGAGTCTATTAAATCTAATATATAAAGGAGAATGTTTGTATGTTTGTGCGCTAATAACTTGGGCACTATAAGAGCTACCGCAACCAAACTTTGCATGGGGTACCCTTTCCTCCAGGAGAAGGTTTTAAGGTACTTTTGGCAGTGCGGGGAGAAGCGGCTTCCCGGGGGAAGCGGCAGGGACAGTCACTCAGTAAGGCCGGCGGCGGAAGTGCGGGGGGAGGGGTGGCGCGCCGAGCGACAGCTGCCCCACTCGCCTCTACCAGGCCGTTCCACTGCACAGGCGCGTCCAGGGCAGGGGAGCCCCCTTCTCCCTCCAGCCCATGATGTCACTCGGCCTGGGCCCCTCCCCTCCGGTGGTTGCCATGCAGTGGGCTGGAGCTCGCGGCTGCTGCTAGGGGGCGGTTGTGGGCGCAGCGGGGCGAGCCCAGCGGGGAGGCGGCGGTGGTGGTGGCAGTGGTGCTGGGAGTGGCCCGGGGTCCAGCGCAGCTTCCTGGTCGTGTGGCGGGGAGCCCGGCACCTGCTCGCCATGGCCTGCATGAGAGGGGAGTCCCTGGCACGGCTCCATGTTGCAGCAGGTAGCGGGGCAAAAGTTTCGGAGCAGGCGGTGGGATCGTTGACCCCTGCAGCACCTGCAGCCCCGGGCGTGAGCTGGGCTGCCCCACCCACCCTAGGTCCCGTGCTCGCCCCCTCCCGCCCACCACTCACACGGGGCACCCCCGGCAGGACCCCACCGCCTGCCCCAAGCAACGCCGGGTAACTCCAGCTAGTTTTTAATATTTCATTCTGTGACAGACACATTTAAATACTTATTTCTAGCCAATGGCTATTTTAAGTAATTGTCTAAAGATGAATCTGAAAGATGGAGATTATTGCTTTCTGAAAGATGGGGGCTCAGGGTTTCCCAGACAGGGTCCCGTCACAAGCTAGCGATATCCAATTTACAGAATTTCTTGGCTGTCTTAACTAACCCTTATACTAGCTATCTAATAGCTAAACAAAGTTTCATGTGAACTGGGTCTGGATACTTGTCTGGCAGTGTTATTAGTCCTATCACTGCAAACTGTTCTCAGAGTATCCTGAAACGTCAAGAACACAGGGCAGTTTTCCCAATGATGTGTCAAAAAGCACACCATATTTATTGAACTTCATTAGCCAGATTTTTTCATGGACCAATCTGAAAGTATTGCTCTTACAGGAAGTCTTTGGATATACAAGATAAGTGGTTCCAGAAAATTGTATCTTAAGTCGAAACATCCTAACTTGGAACTGCAATCCACTCCATTGCAGGACCAAGTATTATAAAGTTAAAATCAATGTAATAAGTTTAATCAGGGTGGCAATCCAGAAACGGTCTAAGTGCTGTTTGTCATAAATCAAACATTGTGAAGTCGAGGACTGCTTGCATGACTAAAACTATCCTGTTTCCTAGGACACCCACAAGTAGGCTAAATGGAGACAGAGTTAGGGTGAAAAATTCCTTAGATTTACATCCAACAAACCTTACCACATGGCTCAAAAGACTACTGATTGAAACATTTTTTCAGAGTGATTTTAATTTTATTTTTTAAATTCCAAAATTTTGAAAATGACTGTTAGATTTTGGATATTTTTAAATAAAAAAGAGCCCCAAAAGCATCCAATGTGCTGTATTCAATTGCTGAAGCAGTAATAGGTTGAATAGAATCAGGACTACTCTCAGTATCCTAAGTGCTTTTGCTAAGCAAGGAATGAAGTGAAAGAATGTGAAGGTTACTTATTTCCAGGAAATTCGCTGATAGCGAAACATTTACTTCATGATGAGCATCATATACATCTTATTAAGAAATTAACTTTAATTTTCATATATAATAGCCAGATGCAGGGGAACTAACAGCCTCGCAGGGCCTCTGGGAAAAATGGGGGGAGTGCATTGGGTGTAAGCGGTGGGACGGGGCAGCCAATGCCAATACCAATGCTGCTCAAATGTCGCTCAAATGATGGTGCCCCACCAACCCTCACCAGCTGGGGCAATTTAAAGGACCCAGGGCTCCCAATTGCCTCTGCTGCTACAGTAGCAATGGTGGTGGGCAGGGAGGACCAGGCCTTTTTGAATCGCCAGGCCCCAGGGCCGTTGCCCCCTTTGCCCATTTGCCCCTCCCCTGTAGGAGGCCCAGGTTGGTTGCTTTTTCCCATTCACTCCTATTGAGTACAATATCCAATGTTAAAACCAAATTAAGGCAATATTATGCTGGAGGTTAACTTGGTGACTAAAAACAGGGAATTTATGCAAAGCAATTGCTACATGGTTTTCCTGCAACCATTTAACGTAGACTTTAGCTGTTTCCTTTTCTAACAAAGTGAATTGACCTATGCACCAAAGGGAAAAAAAAGGTTTTATATGGGATTAAAACATCAGAATGATTCTAAACTGCATCTGGAGGCATGCTTATAATGGACTTCTTTGGGTTTCATCTGTTTTTTAAACTGTTTAAAATGTTAAAACAAGATTTACATAATTAACAGTTAGTGAACGGATGAAAGAAGTGATGTAGATAAATTACTAGCCATATACAAAAAGAAGACTGCCCAAAGCTATGTTTAACTGTCAGCTTAAATTTAGCTCATTGTAAAATAATATCTGAAAATGTAGCAGTTCAAAATGAATTAAGCCTCAGGACAGCAAAATTTGCTTAAAGAAACGGAGAGGTTTTATGCATGCGGCACTGATTTCTTTCTCCTCTCCCACGAAGTTAGACTGGGAGCTACCACTAGCGCTCCAGAAGGGGCAGTGTACAGAAGCAGAGTAAGGACAAAACCGTGTCTCCTGTTTCTCTCTGCCTCGGGGAGTGAGTATTTTGTGCCAGCACTTTACCTGGCACATATGATTACTCCCTCTGTGCCAACTCAGCTGCTCTCCCCAGCATGGTGTGGGGCAGGACTGGGCAAAAGGTGATCTGAAGGCCGGATCTGGCCCAGGAGCACCTCAGCCAGCTCCCTGCCTGCCTGTCCCAGCTCAGCACTCAGGAAAGCCGACTGCAGGGCCATGTGTGTGTTTCTGAATGCTGAGAGCCTGGAGGGAGGGAAGACAGGCTTCTCATGCTGCCCCTGCCCCCAGTAGCTCCCATTGGCCAGTTTCAGCCAATAGCATTTGCCTGTTTGCAGGACAGGCCGCATGTGAAGTGCCCCTCCTCCCTCATCCCCCAAGCTTACAGCATTCAGTTCCGAGCAGTAAACGTGGCTCCTGTAGCTCCCCTGAGCACGTACAAGGGCTGGAAGGCAGGGACCCTGGCTAAAGAACCTGATTGATTGCTGGCTGGGAGCCAGGCAAGGTCTCCCAGCCACAGCCTCTGGCACCCCAGCCTCTCCCTCCCCCAACCCTCTGCCCCCTTCTATCCCATGTAACCCAAACCTTCTGCACCCCTGCTCCAGCCCCCATACACCTTCCCAGACACTGCATCCTCTCCAACACCCTTCCTCAGGTCACAACCCCTTCTCAGACTTTGCACCCCAATCTGCTGTCCCTGGCACAATGCAAATCCCTGCCCCGCCTCCTGCACTCCTGCCCCAGGTTACAACCCCCCTCCCATACCCTGCACCCTGTTCTGCTCTCCTGCCCCAGGTCACAACCCCCTCACAAGAACTGCACTCCCACTTCTTACACCCCTCCTCCATGCCAGAATCCTCTCCTGCACACATACCCACCCAGACTCTGCACGCCAATCCCCTGTCCCAAGTCACAACCCAAACCCTGCACCTCTACCCCAGGTCACACTCCCCTCCCAACTCTGCATCCCCTACTTCCCCCAGGTCAGAATCCCCTCCTTCACCCAAACTTGCTCCCAGATCCCACACTCCAGACCCTTACCACAAGTTCTCTTCTGCACCCAACCTCCAACCCAGGACCCCCGCTCCTCCTCCATTAATATAATGGAAGAGCGCAGCCCTCAATAACTTACCAAATTCTTGGAGTGGCCCCCCCTCAAAAATTATCGCCCTTCTTTGGTGTAGGGGGAACACCCAAGGCTCACTCCCCATTGTTAAAAAATGTGTACCCTATTTCCAGTCTGAATTTGGCTATGTGTACACTGCAGAGAAAAGTCAGAAAAAGATATGCAAATTGCAAACTTCAATTTGTGTATCTTTTTCCACTTTTCTTCTGAAAGAGACTTTTTCCAACATTTGGCCTGTCTACACGAGGCCAAATGTTGGGGAAAAACCCCCTCTTTCAGAACATCCCTTCTTCCTCGTAGAACGAGGTTTACAGGGATGCCAAAAAAATGTGTCTGCTTTTCCGAATTTTTTTTCGGAAAAGCAGACGTGTTCCTTGGACATGGCAGAGCTTTTCTGGGATATCATTGGTCTAGTTTCAGCTTTCAGCCATTAGATCCTGTTAGACTGAAGAGTCTGTTATCAAATTTCCGCTCCTCACATAGGTTCTTATAGATGGATCAACTTAGATTTTTCTCTGATAAATTAAATAGAGTGAGCTTTCTAGGTCTTTCATAATAAGGCATATTTTCCAATCCTTTAATCATTCTTTTGGCTCTTCTCTGATCTGTCTCCAATTTTTCAGCATCCTTCTTGAAGTGTGGACAACAATACTCCAGTAGTGGTTGCACCAGTGCTAGACACAGAGGTAATATAACCTTCCTAATCCTACTTGACAATAGGATAAGATGCAGAGCTCATGTTTAGCTGTTTATTCACCATGACCACCAATTCTTTTTTAGAGTCAATTACTTGCCTGGACAGAGTCTCAGGACAGAGAACTGAACAACCTGGATCTTGGGCTGATCCAGTATGACGATTTCGTTGTTCCTCTGTTCTGTCTCTGTCTTGTGAGCAAGACACAAGAAGTCATTCTTCCGCTCTACTCTGTGCTGATTAGGCCACAATACTCCAATACTGCACAACTGGAGTGTTGTGTCCAGTTCTGGGCACCACATTTCAAGAAAGATATGGAGAAATTTCAGAAGGTCCAGAAAAGAGCAACAAAAATGATTAAAGGTAGAAAACGTGAGCCACGAGGCAAGGCTGAAGGAATTGGGCTTGTTTAGTTTGGAAAAGAGAAGACTGAGAGGGGACATGATAGTGGTTTTCAGGTATCTAAAAGGTTGTTACCAGGAGGAGGGGGTGAGGCATTGTTCTCCTTGGCCTCTGAGGATAGGACAAGAAGCAATGGGCTTAAATTGCAGCAAGGGAGGTTTAGGTTGGACATTAGGAAAAACTTTCTGTCAGGAGAGTTAAATACTGGAATAAATTGCCTAGGGAGGTTGTGGAATCTCCATCACTGTAAATATTTAAGAGCAGTTTGGGTAGACATCTATCAGTGAAGATCTAACCAATGCTTGGTCCTGCCAGTTCTAGTAGTCTATGATTCTATGATTCTTTGTTAAATCCAGACTTACTGTATATCTGGGTACTGCATGAATCATGTTACTCCCTATAATGTGCACTTGCAGTGCACTGCCTTGCCTATGGCATTGTCTGATTAAATATCTTTTTGACAAGTGAGTTTAGCTGCTTCACATAAACTGGAGACAATGGCAGACTGAGTTGTAGCCTCAACAGTACTACCAGTTCAATTGAGTATACCTGAATATGGAATTTGCTGCCGAGGGATGGGGAAGTCAATGGAGTTATACTAACTTAAAACTGGTTTATCAGAGGGATCATTGAAACTTGGGATCATTGTATCTGCTCAGACTTTAAGAAAACAAATTTTATATTTATATGCCCACATAAACATATAAATCCATCCCCATTTTGGGAGGAGAAAATAATTGTTTTTAGTATCCATCTATAAGACTTGGTCTATACTAGACCAGGCAGTCGACTTAAGGTATGCTGGATTTGGCTAACCTTAAGCTGAGCTGCCGCAGTGTCTACACTGCAGGAGGCCAACGGGAGCACATGTTTCCATTGGCTTCCCTTACACCTAGCAGAATGACGAGTACCAGATGCCGGCAGGGGCTGCTCTCAACGTTCGATCTGGGGTCTACACTAGACCACTAAATCGAACAGCAGAAGATCGACCTCCGGAGGGTCAATCTTCTCTATAGAATCGACGTGCCCTGAATGTATAAAATATTCAAAGTTCACTACTGACCTGAGTTGAATGAGTGCAACTCCCATCAGCTTAGTCCTTCAGTATGTGCCATACAATAAATCAAAAGTAAATGCTTTAACAGTCTAGCATAATATCTTTCAAGCATTTACAATCTCCTTTCTATGTTCCAGATTTGTCAATCCACAGCCCAGAATGAGCTTTATACAGATCAGAACATCTTATTCACCCTCCTTTTAAATTCTTAGTAATTCCCTCGAGTTTTGCTGTTAGTCAATTATAGCAAAAGATAGGGCCAAATCTGTGCTGTTGGTGTGAATGTTAACTTCAGCAAAATCATATGGTGAAGAATATGGCCCAATCCGACTCATTAAAGAGGTCACAAAGGGCTGATCACAAACAAAGGGCTGGTGGAGTAGCACCCATAACTCACCAGTCCGCCGGCGAGTCCTATCACGCCCCGCCCTGGGCTACTTCCTACCCCGCTGGTGCTAGCATCGGAGCGCCACTGCACCCCTTTTGCCTTCTCCCAGCCTCTCTCCTAGCCTCTCTCCTCCCCCCTACGTGGGCCCACCTTGCCCTCTTTATTCCCCTACCTGGGTTGCCTTCTGGTGACATCTGCCAACCTCCTCCCTGCCCCCAGTCCAGCTGCACCTCCTGGGGTGTCACGGTGCCCCCAGTGTGCCTCCACTGCTGGAGCGTCCTGCCCCCACCCATGCCGGCACCGTGCAGCTGTGCCGAGGCCCACGAGCATCAGGCGCAAGCGGCCTGTGCCTCGCTGCTTACCCCGAGCAGCGTGTGCGCGGCCGCGAGTTGAGTGCGGGTCAAGTCAGTCCCATCCTGGCGGGGTGACCTCGTACCATCACAAGAGCATCCACACTGCATGGACACTCTTGTTAAAGAAAGAGAATGGCCATCACAGAATGGCCATCAGAGCACCTGTGCTTTTTGTGATAGGCTCTTTTTGCTCAAGAAACCCCTATTTAGTGTCCACACACATCTTTTTGCCAAAGAACTCTTGCACAAAATGGAGTTATGCCTCATAGAAGGATGTTTACCTACACTGCAAAAAGCCCTCTATTCTGTCAATTGACTGTAGATTTTCTTGTGCATAACCACGCTTGAGGTGTGGACGCTCCGTGGGTTTTTGCGCAAAAACCTCATAGTGTAGATGTAGCCTAAGTGACTCATGTCTCGTGCTGCAGTGGACGGCAAACCCCTCCTTGCTCCTGTGGGGGGACTATTCCAATCTGACCCCAGGGAAAATCGCTTCATATGGCTACAGGTATTAAAGGGTATGTGCTGTTCAGGAAAGACAGAAATAAAGGTAAAGGTGGTGGAGTAGGTACTATATTTCATTTGATATATATTTTAAAATCTTCCTCAGAGATCACAAAGACCAACATCCAATATATAAAATCATCGCAAACTATTGCATACGAGGACTAGCAAGTGCAACAATGCCTGAACAATAGTACCATTTGCCTCAGTTACATATCTGTTAATGACACAGAGCTGTGAGAATCAGCATACTTGCTAATGTTTTCTAGTAGTGATTTCTCACTCTGCTCAGGTATAAGATATAGGCCCTGATCTCTAAGTTTGGACAAGCTACACTTAACTCAGGACCCAAGGGCAGGGAGGAGGGAATGGTGGCTCCTTTTCACTCCCTAGGATAGCAACTAAGAGTATCCTGTAATTCAAATGCAATCTGTGCATCATATTAAATGTATTTTTCTCAATCCAAATTAGGTGAGCAGTCCAGCAAACCCCTTAAGACATACCTTAATTTGCTTAGACAAGGTTTAAGATTCAGGCCTTGTCTACGCTGGCATGTTTTGTCACCAAAATCTGCCTTTTGGCAATAAAACTGTGAAAGTGTTTACACTGCAATGAGCCTTTTGTCCGGAAACAAAAAACTTCCACTCCTGTGAGAGACTTTTGTCTTTCCCCCTCCCTTTATTGTCAACAAAGAGCCATTGTGGACTTTGCTGTTTGTTTTGCCAAGAGAACTGGCTTCTGCCAGTATCCCACAATGCCTGCCCTGATGGCTGTGCTCAGTGTTTTTTGATCTCTGCCACCCTGCAGGCATGCACCTTCTACCCTTTCAAAGCTCTGGGAAGTATCTGAGTGAGCTGTTCTGTCTGGGGAACAAACAAAGAACAAAGCATTTGAGTGCTTCTGTTCTGCCCTGCACTAGAAAAAGAGAGGCAGGCAGACTGCTACTGCAGCAGGAGGGCTGAAGAGACTGCTGTGTGACACTGACATTCCTTAGCACAGAGAGCTCACAGAGCTATGAGAGAATCCCAAGAAGCACAGAGATTAGCTTGTCTTTCCCACAACACTACACTGCGGGATGCTTACCCTCATTGCTTTGCTCTATCTGTGGACAAGGGAGCTAGCAATGTGGTCATGAAATGTTGAAGATGGAAGACAGAAAAACTGATTTGACTGGTTTTCACTGTTGGCAACTTTTGCATGTCGGCAGCACTTTTGTTGCCAAACTTTCCCAGGGTAGACATTACCTTAGACTGCTTAAGAAGCTATCAGGGAAATGGAAATTACATTAGCTACTTAGCTGGGTTGCTCTTCAGGTCAAAAAGGGGAAAAAAAGCATTTCGACAGATTCTCAGCTGGAGCTATGCCAATTTACACCAGCTGAGGCTCTTGTCCATCTTTAGGAAGTACCCTTAAGTAGAACTAAGCAGGACATGGTTTTTCCATCCTCTGAAAAATTTGGGATAGAGCTTACCAGGCTCAACTTCTCCTTTTATCATGTTATGTCAGTACCAGCTTACATTGCAGCAGTGTCCTTCCTGCCACTTGAAAGGCTCAGTCCTCTTGCATTTTTCCACCGGCTTGGGTGACCAGTACAACAGTGCACCCTCTCCAAACAGGAAACATGGCTGAAATCAGAACAAAACAGTAGCCTACTTTCCATGTTTAGAATGCAACTTAGTACCACTGTCATCAATAAACAGTGGCCAATGCAGTGATTTATGCATGCAGATAAGCAAATGCCTCATTCAGCTCCTTCTTTTTTCTGATGTAGCCGTATGGGTTCCTATACCCCACAATTGCGTAATTGTAAGTCTTGATCGTGAGCACTGTAGTCAAGGTTCAAAAGATGTTTTTGAAACCTGAAGAGTTTGCCCCATTGCCCAGGAAGGGTAGAGATTTGCTCCTTAAGAGTTTTGGTTGTAAAAAAGAAAAACAATATTAAATTACAAACTCTCGGAGTCTCATGCTTTATGCTGTCAAGTTCCATTAACGTTAGTGGTGTTGCACACATGATTCACAGGCATAATATGGACTTCTGTGAGCAAACACATAAATAAATCCCTTATTTAACTGGAGAAGAACATCATGTACTAAGGCTTAATAGAATAAAGGCCTGATTCTCAATCAGAAGTCACTCAACTGCTGTCAATGAAAATACATCAGTGTATCTTCCATTCTCTAAAGCCAGTTTGCTAGAAATGGTAGAACCTTTGCAAATTAAAACAAGTCACTAAAGGCAAACTCTTTGTATAGGGAATACATAAGTGACTGGATTGTTACCATGATTTCAACTTTATCAACAAAGCTAATGAATGCAGTAGCAGCTCTGGCTGCAGGCTGGCTTGTTAGTGATTTGATTCCTCTCAGTATTATTTTAATACATTTCTCATTATTGCAGCTCTGTGTTTGATTAGCAACTGAGTCAGCAGTTAGCTATCATTTCCTTGAAAAACATCATGAATATCATTCAGAGATGTTGGTTGATTGCAGTATCACTGATTCATCTAATGATGCATCCTGCTGTTGCTGCCCTTGTCTTTATTATTATTATTAGTTACATTGCCATAGCCATGAGGAGCCCATCATGCACCAGGACCCAGCTGAGGTAATTTCTTTGCTCAGATTACCTGAATTTTTTGTAGGCCCTACATTTTCACTTCAGAATGTCTTCCCTATATTTAGTTATGGTGATGGGTTTCGGAGAAATTCTTATTTCAGACACTTTATGTTGAGTTTTCCATTTAAGACTTTTTATGCCTTTTAATTATTTGTTTTTACTTTGCTACATATATCTGATATTAAGTTACCTTGAATCTTTCTCCTTAGTGTCATACCTTTTTGTTCCCTTCACTTAATATCTTTTAGAAGACGTCTCAGAGAGGAAACCACATATTCAATAGATTTTGGGGTAGGCCATTTTGTCTACAGGCCTCTGTTATGAAGGAGGTCAGACTAGATGATCATCGGGATCCATTCTGACCTTAATATGTAAAATTTAATGAATTCAGGGGGAACTGATTATGATGGTTAATAATAATATAATGATAAACAATTTTCTCTTGGATAGCACGCTCGAACTGAGGATCTCAAACTGCTTTGCAAACAGTAGTGCATCAAGGGCTATAAACTGCACAAACTGAAGTCAATGATCATTGATTAGGTCCCATGTCTAATAATATCTTGTGTTTTTTTCCACCTATTTTATTGATAGGGAAACAGAAGTGACTAAAGATTAAATGACTTGACTTCCCATGGGAAGCCTGTGGGAAATCCATATTGTATGATTCCAAGTTCTGTGCTAAAACAACAAGACCACCCTTCCATGCTTCTAGGATGAATTCGGTTCCTCTAAGTGAGGCACATTGGTGATGTCATTAAACATCCATGATTGCTGTCCATGTTGCATCTATCCTGTGGATAACAGAGGACATTTATTAATACTTCAAGGGATCTTCTGGGAGAAAAAAACCAAACATTTACCTCAAAATTAAACCCAAACATATTTTCAAACAAACAGAGAAGGCCAATTTGTATGGAAACAGAGATCTGGAATTTTGGCCAATCGGCCTTAACATTATTTACCACACAGACTCAAAGTAGACAGGATTTTCTTCATTTTCCATTCACTCATGTGGTATTTCACCATTATAAACATCCCATTGGCTTCAATGGAGTTGCTCTTAATTTATACAAGTGAGAGAGAGGAATCAGGTCCAATGCCTGAAAAGTCACCAGGCCCATCAACAGCAAAGAGAGCAGAGTGTAGCACAAGATCTGAAAATGAAGTGACTGTTTTTGCCCAGCTGCTTAGGAGAGATGTGCATCCCTCCTGAGCCATTTCCAATGCCTGTTAGAGGCACCAAGAGTTGTCCAATGGGGTCTACAGTGGGATCTGCCTCACCACTGTGATGCCTCCTGATGGCTGTCCTGGGGATTAGCTCTGTACGCTAGTGCACCCTCTTCTGGTGATGTCTTGCCACCATCACTTCTGCTCCAGGGAGCCATGTCAGTTCCAGGACCACAGCATATTCTTCATGACACAGCTTTCCGGCTGTGCCACATTCCATAAGAACATAAGAACGACCATACTGGGGTCAGACTAAGGGTCCATCTAGCCCAGTTTCTTGTCGGTGGCAGTGGCTAATACCAGATGCTCCAGAGGGAGGGATCACAACAGGTAACCCTCATGTGATCCCTCCCCTGTCACCCACCTCCAGAGAAACAGAGGCTAAGGACACCATTCCTACCCATCCTGGCTAATAGCCATTGATGGATCCAATCTTCATGAATCTATCTAGCTCTTTTTTGAACCCTGCTAAAGTTCTAGCCTTCACCACATCCTTTGGCAAGGAGTTCCACAGGTTGACTGTGCGCTGGGTGAAGAAAAACTTCCTTTTGTTTGTTTTAAACCTGCTGTCTATCAATTTCATTTGGTGACCCCTAGTTCTTTTATTGTGGGAATAAGTAAATAACTTTTCCGTATTCACTCTTTCCATACCAGTCATGATTTTATAGACCTCTATCATATCTCCCCTTAGTCTCCTCTTTTCTAAGCTGAAAAGTATCTCTTCATATGGGACCTGTTCTAAACTCCTAATCATTTTTGTTGCCCTTTTCTGAACCTTTGCCAATGCCAATATATCATATTCCCCCTCCTGGGGGACAGTGTTTTAGTCCCTAACTCCAGCTGTTCCTCCATTGGCGAGTGGGAGAGGGGTCTGGCATCTGGCACAGGGACCTTACAGATAGCCTCCACTTGCTGCATCCTTGTAGATTCGTCTGTAAATCTCTCTGGGTGCTTCCCAATGACCCCCATCACCCTCTTTGCCCTTGCTCCAGTAGCCCATCAGGAGTTGCCTTTAGCTCCCTGGGATAGTGCCTGCAGTATTGCTCTGAGCGGGGTGATTGCTGTCTTCTGCCTAGAAGGGAGCCAATTCTCCTCCCTCCTCACACTCTAGGAATTCACTGAATCTGCTCTGTACTGCAGCTCTTCTTATATGGGCCTGACCAACTCTGATTGGCTGCCTCCTGCACAGACTCCCGAAAGCTATATTAAACCTTGAGAGCCCAGTGTGGGGCAGGTGCCCTGTCACAAGGTCCTTCTTAATAAGAAAGCATGCCCCCCACCTGCCACTAGCCAATCAGTGCTTCAGTGCTGCCCATGAGCTGTTGCCTCCATCCTCCCAAATTGTGCTCCTCCCACAAATACATGCTGGCTGCAAAGGCAGGGGTGACCCGAGCCATTCGTGCGCCCCGGGCCCCGGGAGCGCGGTGCCGTCCCCGGGAGTGCAACGCATGCATGGCTCTGCCCCTGGGCGCACGGCGCCCCCCACCCCCGGGTGCCCAGTGCATGCGCGGCCCCACCCCAGGCGTGTGGTGCATGCATGGCCCCGCCCCCGGGTGCGCGGTGCATGTGTGGCCCCGCCCCCAGATGCCCGGCACATGCACGGTGCTGCCCCCGCCTGGCCCAGCAGCCCCGCGCGGCGCACCCTATAATGGGGCACCCT
Source organism: Pelochelys cantorii (assembly GCA_032595735.1). Lineage (NCBI taxonomy): Eukaryota > Metazoa > Chordata > Testudines > Trionychidae > Pelochelys > Pelochelys cantorii. The sequence goes on from CM064328.1 coordinate 182,525,512, forward strand.
GGGCGGTAGCCCGGTTGGCCCGTACCTTGGGCCGGCTCTGTGCAAAGGGCAGCACATAATAAGGGTAAAGAAGGTTCAAGCATACACTAGTGCCTAGATGGGAAACCGGGCCCTTCCCTCATGGAATCTGGATAATCTCATTAAGGAATCCTCTTCCCTCAAGGGATGGTACATGTTACTGCAACTGGACACTCTCCACACCATGTTCTCTTGCTTCTGAAACCATAGAGGGAATTAACAAGATATCCAGTTTTGTCCTAATTTTATGTCTAGAATAACTTAGCAACATGATGCATGAGAATATTCTTGCTTTTAATCAAGCAAAGATGTAAGAGAACAAATAATAAAAAAAAGCTCCCTAAAGCTCAGAGACTGGGCATGAAGAATGAGAGAGGATTGCATCTACCCACAAGTTTGAATATTTTGGAAATAACTCATGTATTTTATGTGGAATTGGTTGAAAATTTCTGCATGAGACTTTTTTTGAAAAATATAAAATGGCCACCTGACATTATTCAGTGTCAGTAATTAATTCCAAAATGCATGGCTACTCATCATTGATTTCTCCATGATACCCCTAACTGACTTTTTGTCAGTGTTTATTAAAAGTTACATATTCAGCTCTCATAATCCTGCCTCAAACTCCAGCCTCTCCGCACCCCAAAAATATTTGTTTCTCTCTTCAGAACATCAGCCAGTTTGTCAATAGCTTTCTGCTAATGAGCTGCACCAAAATTAATGCAATATTTCAGGTGCAGTCACAAGAAAGCTGGGTAGGTATGTATTATTATCACTCCATCTCAGGCATGAAGGCACTGTGCAATCAATCTAACATTCCACTGGCCCCCTTTTTTTCTCTGCCATGTGGCATTTCCTTTTTCCTCTCTTCATACACACTTCCAGGGGGGAAAAGGAGCACCCATCATTAGCTTTATATAAACAGGCTTCTCCCCCAGCACCTCCTATCCACTTTGACTAATAATTAATGCTGAAAACTTGTTCCTGAATTTCATGCCCACCACTACCTGTCTGGTAGGATTCTTTCAGGTTTTCTGTTTTCTCTGTCCCACTGACCATCTCTGTCTGCAATTATTTTTCCTCAGATGCAGCATCTTGCACCCTTCCAAATTCCATCTCATTTTATTTCCTGTCAAACTTTATGCGTCTCTAAATTATGTTTGTCCCCACTGGTATCCCACTTCCCCCTAACTTACCATCTGGCTTCTGCCAATTTCATTAATGTACTGTTTACTCCCTCTGCCAGATAAGAGAGAGAGAGAGAGAGAGAGAGATGTCTGAGATGGATTACAAACTCCTATCGATTTAGCTCGTCTTCACCAGACCCACTAAATCGATGCTGCTGCTACTTCTGTTCTGATAAACAAGGATATCACACTAAACATGAAGCAAATTAACTTTCCACTCTTACTAAATGAATTTCTTTCTTAATAAAAGTTAAATACGATCATTATTACAAATTATTCTTAAAGCTTGTTAGAGGACTATTGAATTATTGAATTTAGTGGAGTTGTGAAGACATCCCCGTATTGGGACCACATTCCACACCAGTCACTGAAGGAGATGTAGCTATCACAGAGGCGCTAGAAGTTTAACAGCTTCCATGTATGGCTGTGGTGTTTGAAAAATTTACTTTGGTTGAGAGAGCTTAGCACCTATGAAAAATCAAGCCCAGATTTCTCAAGTTGGACACCCAGAAACTGAGGCCATTTTGAACGTGTTGCCTGGAGAGCAAACCTTTCACCCTAGCTAGTTCATGCAGAGTAATATTTCACTATTTTACTTCCACAAGTTCAGACTAAAGATGGGTTTGAAGAGTTTGTGAGACTGGAAGAGAAGTTTCCTATCATTTTTGTCCTTCATAAGTATACATAAGCATTCAGTGATGAGAGAGATACTTCACCTACGAAAACACCCCGTTTTCCTTTCATGTAATCATAAATGGAAAATTTCCTGCATCTGATGCAGCTAGAAAAAAACATTGCAGATAATGAATGATATATTTTAGTTTCACAGTCTTTAATCTACTGATACCAGATATCATAAAATTTCAATGCTTAATTATTTATGCAAAAGAAATCTTATTTTGCATACAGTTCTTTAAAGGCATGTTGAAATGATATTCTGTGATGATTTAATTCTTTATGTCATTATTTAAAAAAAAATCTTGTAGAGGTCTTTGTTACCATTAAAGTGCAAGAATGCCTAAACCTTTTAGCAAGGATAATCTGTCATGAATTCTTTGATCCTGAAGATGCTATTCCATCAGATCACTCTCAATAGCCAGATGAAAATCAGATGTGTCATAATACAACAAAAATAGTCTCTAGGCACAAAACTTTGCAACAGAGACAAAAGGTAACATAGCCACATTTTGAAAAATAACTCCATCATTAAAATGGCAGATTACACATTTTTACATTTTTTCCCTCTGGCATACTGCACAATGAGAAATGTGATGGAGTGAGGTTAGGGAATGTATGGGTTTAAAAAACTGGTGATGCAAAGTTTAGATGCTGGTCCAATTCATATTTGGGTGTCTTGTAACTAACACTATTTATCAGCAAAAATAACGAGGAGTCCTGTGGCACCTTAAAGACTAAAAGATTTATTTGGGCATAAGCTTCTGTGAGCATGAACACACTTCAGATTGCCAATGTATCTGATAAAGTGGGTTTTTGCCCACAAAAGCTTATTGCCCAAATAAATCTGGTAATCTTTAAGATGCCACAGGACTCCTTGTTGTTTTTGCAGATATAGATTAACACAGATATCCCTCTGATACTTGTTACTGTTTGTCAGTTGGTACCTATTTGGAGGCCAAATAAAATGCATGGTGGTGTCTACCCAATTCCTTGTGGATTTGTGTCCACATCTCTCTCTCTCATCTCACACACACACACAGCAGCAATAACAAAACACCACCCATTTTTGGCAGCCTCAATAATAAATGAACATAAAGCACTTTTTATCACTAGATGTCAAAGTGCTCAAGAATTCAAAAGGGCATCAATTCATCCCAAAGGTCAAGGATTCACGTGGCATAGAAATGGCCATTTCAGCTTGAAGATGAGGTACGCTGGCAAGGCAGTGTTTGAAAGCTTAACCTGCTGTTGTCTGTGCTATGCCACTTAATGTTCAGGTTGCCAGGATAACATTCTTGTACCTATTGTGTCCTTTAAGTTGAAGAAGCCAAGTATGAAACAGCAAAGAGGGTTTATGTGGAGTGTCTTTCCTACCCAGATCACCATTTACAAAATAAATACAAACCAAACAGATCAAATATACGATATGAATAAGAATTGCTCTGAAAGGACGGAATATGCTTTCAATATGTTGGGGATAGATTTTCTCTTTTGTCTTCCCCAATCTGCAGAATTGCATTGGCACATACCAAATAGTTATGTTAAAAATCTGGCCAATATTGCTTTTGATGGACAGGAAAACTGTGAGATAACCCTAAACTTAGAAGAGGAAATGCCTCTGAGGTGAATTCATGTTATTCCCTAAGCATTACCTAAGGTGCTCTGTGCAGTTGAAAACACGTACATTTTTAAGGGTAACTACTGAATATGTACCCTTCTCTTTGAAGGTTTAAATACCTTCCTAAGCATTGGAAAGATATTAACATCTGCATTCACTAAATACAATCTAACACCTGTGTGGTGCCAGGGTCCTAGGCAAGCACAAATACAAGCAATCAGAAATGAGATAGCAACTCTAAACTAGGCTGTGTCTAAACTACATCCCTTTTCTTGAAAAAAGGATGTAAATTAGTCACTTTGAAATTGCAAATGAAGCCGGGATTTAAATTTCCCATGCTTCATTTGCGTAATGGCGTCTGCGTTTTTTTTCGAAACAGGGCTTTTTGAAAGAAAAATGTCAGTTTAGATGGGGATCGATTGAAAATAAAACCCTTTTTTGAAAGATCCCACCTTCATTTGCAATTTCGGAGTGTCTAATTTACATCCCTTTTTCGAGAAAAGGGATGTAGTTTAGACACAGACTCAGTTGCTGACTACTTCCCAAGGCAAAACCTCTCAGCAAGGAAGAAAATATAGCAAGTAAACACTTCAGATATAAATCCCTAAGGGAAACAATCGTCTACATTTTTCATGACTAGCAGTAAAGAGAACTACTCTTAGTTTTAATTTTTGGGTTTTTCCAGATGGATCGGATGCCGAGTAAAACCAAAACAATTCATATAGTTTTTTCCTAAATATGGAATAGCCATCCTCTCTGTTGGTGCAGTTATGAAGGACATGATTGCAAAAGGCGTATTTTATTGAACTTCTGAAAGGTAATTATTCAGTAGATCCAAGAGAAGAGTCCATTATGAAATGGACTAGAGTGGCTAGACAGTGGGTTGACCCTTATACAGGTGTGCTGAGCAACACAGCTTGGAAGGAACCATCATCCTAGTTACAAGACTCTTAGAAGAGTCAGACACAAAAGCTCAAGGAAGCACAAGAACTACTCCTTCCATATTACCCTGAGGACATATGGTGCCCTCAAATGATACATGAGGAGGCAGTAAAAAAATGGTGCCATGCTTCTACCTCTCCACTGCATCCCTGGGCTGCATCCCTGTAGCAGTGAGTAAACTGGAAAGCAGCGGGAACAATTCTACTTTAGCACTGGGTGGGAAAGGCTTTTCTGTCCTGGGAACATTCTCAGAGATTTCAAATATTCTTCTATCTTGAATTGGAACAAAATCTTGAATATTCTTGAAAACTGACAATAAAAATATTTTATTTAGGTCAACTGAAACGTATTGTTTACATTACATTAACACTATAATTTGCTTAAATTTTGAAGCAAAAATTCATTGTGAATAGTAAAACTATAAATTCACCAAAACTAACCCTTTCTCGCAAATGGTTTCAGTTCTGATAAATTGGCATTTTCAGACAGAAAATGTTCTATCAAAAATTCCTGATCTACTCTAATCTTTCTACAAGAAGTGATAAATAACTACAATAATACCACTTTAAAACCATATGGGTTAGCAGTACATAGTCTAATGGGGGTCACATTTTCATTATAGCCATGTATATTCAGTATTCTTTATAGACAAGTAGCAGTTCTTTTGAGATGATCCCTCTGAGGCTATGTGCAAGCTTTCAGACTACAGTGATGGAGGCTGTATAAACAGACAGGCAGACAGAGTGATGCATTTGCCTAAAATCCAGAGAAACAATTAGGAAGAGAGACTCTGCCCTTATCAGCTGCAGCTTGAGTCAAGTGTCAGAATCTCCTCTTGAAAGAGGCTTGCCTTAAAGATTGCCCATCACATTTTAGTGTGAGAGAATAAGAAGCTGAAACATGACCAGAACTGAATTTCTGTGATGTAGTTAGGATACCAAACTAAAACAATCTTTTAACAGGAAGAGAAAACACAGAGTAGAGACAGGTGCCTTTTTTAATTCCCTCCCCCAAAGTCTCATCTACTCTAATCACTGTTTGTTATTTTATTATTTGATAATAAATAGCCAAAATTTTCAAAAGTGGCTAATGATTTTGGATGCTCTTTTTTTTTGGAGGGGGGGAGGGAAATGGGATTGCTCAGCCTGAGATACTTTAACTCAGGGGTGCAAAGTTCAGGGACCACTGACCAACAGAAAAATTAATCAGGGATCACACACAAGAAAGAAGCAAAAACAATAAATAAATTTGAAAAAAAATCCCTCACTGATGTGGCCCACCAGCTGAGAAGAAGAAAGACTCTCCCCACATTCCCCTCACACACAAAAGCCTAGGGGACCCAGTCTAGGAAATTTTGTGTGCTCCAGCCCCATGGGAGGTGGGGAAAGCGGCAGGGACTGGAGTGCTAGTGCAGGCTCCCCCATGCTGGGTAAGGAGCCCTGAGCCCCAGGGGCCAGATTCAGGCAAACCAGGGGCCGCATCCGGCCCTGGGGCCTTAGGTTCTGTTGCTTTAAATGGGCCTGATTTTCAGATGCTTTGTGCTAAGCAAATCAGGAAGACCCATCTCTCTGAACAGGAATAGAAGGTGAGTGGGAGCAATAGCTAAAGACGGTAGGAAAGGCCCTGTGATCTATACTAATGTTACTTCAAAACTTAAGCCCATTTCTTCTAGTCAAATCTGCTAAGGACCCACTTATGGGATAATCCTACTGCTATTCAAGTCAAAAGCTAAATTCTGATCAACTTCACTGAAAGGAGGAACGGGCCCAAACCTTTGGCTTAATCCCAAACCTACAGAAGTCACTGCAAAGAATCTAACTTTAATGGATTTTGGATCAGGCCCATTGTGTATTCAATGTCCAGGTGGACTTGATTTCTGAAATAATAATAAAAGACTCCCATTGAGTTTAGCAAACTGAGGTCTGGTCAGAAATTCATTGACAAAATATTTCTTTGTTGGAAAATTCTGATTTGTCAAAACCGAAACTTTTCATAGCAACATATTAGTATTTATGATACTTTATTTGAGAAGGTTTCTTAGGCCCAGTATAGAATTTTTGGACAAGCCCAAAGAAAGAGTTCAAGTCCCTGTTTGGCCTAATTTAGAGCAGGGACTTGAACCTGGATCTACCACTTCCCAAGAGAATTCCCTACCTCCCTATTGGCTAATTTCAGGTGGCACATGCTCACTCTCTCGAATTACATAAAAGAGACACGATGGGTGAGGCAATGTCTTCTAGCATACCAGCTTCTGCTGGTGAGAAAGACAAGCTTTCAAGCCACGCAGAGCTTTTCTTCAGGTCTGAGAAAGGTAACTGAAGAAGAGCTTGGGGTGTCTTGAAAACTTGTCTCTCTCCCCAACAGAAGCTGGTCTAATAAAAGATTTTACCTCACCACCTTGTCTCTCTAGTATCCTGGGACCAACCACACTACAAATTACTTAAAAGTCACATATACATGGCTATATAGAAAATTATATTAGCATTTGTCATTGTTTTGACTGTCACATCTAATTACAGCACTGTATGAAAGCAAACATGCACAGGGAGATTTTATGCACCCCTAGACCTAAATGATCTTAAGTTTAGTATTCTTATCTAAGGTACTTAAATAAGAATTCTTTTCTAAACAGTTCAATAATAATTTTAGGAGGCATTTCAGGGTTTTCATACACTGAAGCACATTGCCTAACTTCTGGTTTTTAAAGATTCACTGAACTGAAATTGGGTTTTTTGGGAGGGTTTATTCTCCTGGATGGGAGGCCTGCCTTTGATACAGCAGATCATAGCATCTTGCTGAGTTAATGTGCAAATTGTGTGGGATGTTGGCACCAGCAAAAATGGCTTTGCTCTTCATTTAGGAGCTGTCACTTTGTATTAGGAGGAGATTATCTGTTCTTAGATTGTGCTGCTCCTGTTACTGTTTGTGGGGGCTTTCTCCTGGAATGTATTCTGATCTATTGTTGTTTGTAACGTCTGCATTATATAAATGTTGGTGCAAAGCCTTTGTAAGCACAGAGTTTGCTTTAACTAATATACTTCTGACACTCAGATTTCCATATCACTCAGTAATGTCAACAAAGCGCTCTCTCTCATCTGCTAAACATAAAAGTGAGGATGCAAGATCATTGACTAAGTGCAGATAAAATAAAATCCTTTCTACTTAATTTCCAAAGCTGCTAGTATTACTTTTATTCCAATAATGTCTTCTGTGGAGTGAAACATAAATGGCTATCAGGCCAATACCAGATGTTAGAAACCTGAATGTCAGCTTTGACTCTGGCTTTTAAAAACTGATCTTAGATAGAGTAAGGTTTCCCCCCACCACCAAATTACATGACGTTTCTGTGATTTCTTATAAAACGGAAAGAATATAAAAAACTAGGAGTCTTGTGGCACCTTAAAGACTAACAGATTTATTTGGGCATAAGCTTTTGTGGGTAAAAAACACTTTGTCAGTTGCAGATGCAATGATTTTTACCCACAAAAGCTTAGGTCCAAATAAATCTGTTAGTCTTTAAGGTGCCACAGGACTGTTTTTGCAGATACAGACTAACACGGCTAAGAATATCATCATGATTAGTGCAATTTTGATCCATGTTTTTGTTACTGTATTGCTGCTCTTCTGTACATCAGAGTATAACAGGGTTCCTCTTATTACAGGGTGTCTGGTAATATTCCAAATCAGAAAAATATAAAAATAGTAGCAGTAAAATGTTAGCATTAGATGGGCAGGAAAAAGGACAGCAAGGGGGTAATTGGACAGTGATTTGCTAATACAGAAGGTAAAAGGAGATCCACAGTTGCTGTTTGATAATCACATTACAGCATCCTCCATCCAGCCAGGAGTCTGTGACCTTTCCTTTCAGATACTGAACATGCCACTGCTATCCACACTTCTGGCACCTTAGACTGTTGCAATGCACCCTACATGGTGCTACACCATAGAACCCTTTAGAGATTGAAGCTGGTGAAGAATCCAGCAGCTTGTTTACTCAGCGAAGCATTTTCCTGGAAGCACATGACACCATGCTCTGGGATCTGCATGAACTGCTCAATGGTTTGCACCCGGGTGGTGGTTAATAAAGGCAAGGGAAAGTATTGCCTTCTCAAAAAGAGAGGGGTGGCCCCACCCAGGCTCTGCCCATGGCCCCCTCCTAACTGCATGCAACAGGCTGCTCTTGGCCCAGAGTTCGGGCTGGTGGCTGGAACAGAGGGAGAGACGGCCAGGTTTGGGTCAGACAGCATGGCCTGCACTTCTTTTTTTCCCACGCAGTGTTCTAGGACCAAGAGAGGTAGGGCCATAGCTGGAAGCCTGGGGCCACGCGTGGTGTGGCTGCCCAGCCCACTGGTGCTCCAGCTGGCTGGGAAGGCTGGGGCCATGCCATGCACTGGGAGGGGAAAAACTGGAGATCTGGGGGTTCTCTGGGCTGGAGTCACTACTCGGGGGTGGTGACTGGCCTCTGCAGAGGAGGTAGGCTTGGCTCCATAGCGGATTGAAGGGGCAGGGATTTGGGCAGAAGGGGCAGGCTGGGGGCTTGCCTTCCCCAGCTGGGGGCTCACCCACCACCCATGGTATAGGTTATGACCTATAAAACGTTAAATGGCCTGGGAACAACTTCCCGCCGGGATCACCTCTCTCCTTGTGACATACAACCACAACTACAGTCTGCAGGAGCATTCTAGCTGTATCTTCTTCCCCTGGCGCCCAGATCTGGAGTCAGGTCATTGCACAAGTGTTTGCCATTTTTATCTGTCCAAGGAGGCACTAAGATCCAAGTTCAAGATAGCTGTCTTCCATAATCCAGGCACAAAGGTACTTGAACTGGTCAGCCTGGTTTAGACATACACAATTAATCTCTATATCCAGTTTCCCAGTGCTATTTCAGCCTTAGTCATGTTCATTTTCATCCTATGCCTGCTTTGCTTGTGATACCATTATCTCCCTATGGTTTTCTTTTGAGAATGCCCTTATTGTTGTGTACATAGTGGTTTCTTACCTTTTCCCATTAGATATGCTGATATAGTCCATCTATGTGTAAAATAGCAGCAGACAGAGGACCACCCTGGTGCAGTCCAACTTTCACATCATAGCATGTTGTCATTCCAAAACACACTCAGACCACTGCTTTAAATAATCCAAATAGGACCTTCCCCATAGAGATTAAATCTTTGGACTCTCTCTGTTCCTCATCACTAAGGTGAGCAGCTGTCTGCTCACTTTATCATATGCCTCTTCTAGAGCTGTAAAACCCCAGAAATGGTCCTTAGAACTGTAGGACTTTTCTGTCACTTGCGGAATTACAAACATGGCATATGAGCTTCCTCATCCTTTTCTAAAGCTGAACTGATCTTGTTTGATGAGTGGTTCCATCATTCTTCGAACCCTAGCCACTAAGAAAAAAAACAGGAAAGACCAAAAAGAGGCACAACATACAATATAATTGTGCAATATGTTGTTGTTAGAACCCTAGGGCAGCGTCCTCGCCCCGGTGAAATCAATGGCACTTTGAGCACGGACATCAATGACAAATTGACCCTGAATTTCTCATTTTCTGACATATCAGGACAGAATGTTTGCTAGAGCTAGGAAGCACAGCCCCTCAAAGAGGCTGAGAGTAAGCCTCCCAAAGGGCAGGCCAGTGAAAGTGTCTGGCCATGTACTGAGGACAGCATTATGTACGTCTTAAAAGAGGTTAATTCTGTATCATTATACACTGGGGGAGCTATCTGAGACATACTGACGCAAATGTTCCCTCAAGAGTGATGCAAGTCCACAAGGCTCCCACTAAAAGTTTCTGCCTTACAGGCCCAGTCTAGCCTACAATGAGTGCAAGGAGGCCCGTTTTGTAACTAAAACAAAGGGCCTACCCGGGCTGCTAGCCAACCCACCAATACAGATCAAGTCCTGAACATCACTTCCCAGGGAGGAGTGAGGTGCCTCCCCTCGTGATAATGGAGTAAGATCAGCAACCAGCAGCCGCCCCCCCCCCCGTCCCCCCGTCAAGAGAAAGTAAAGCAAATGTGGAGAGATCAACCACTGGAACAAAGCCACTCCAGGAGGGACCAAAGTTAATGGAGAGAGGTGAGTTACTGGATTGTGGGAAATTAAATGTCTTATTGTGTTTCCTTCTTTTAAAGCAGAAAAGTGATAACTCTTGACTCAAGCAAACACCAGCTTCTTCCAGAATTGCTGAGAAATACATCACAAAGCACAGAGGAAATGAAAGGTTAAACTTGTGTGGACCAGCATAATGATCTTTTTCAACTTTCATCAGTGAGGCAGACAGAAGTATCTCTTTACCAAATATCTGTATTAGATGACCACTCTCCCTCATATCTTGCAGTGTTTTCTCTCTTCCCTCCCCCCAGTTTCCCCGTGTGTTGACTCTTTTTTCTCCCCTTTCCTATATACAGATCAATTGCTGTGGCTGTTTTGGCATGAGAAAATTGACCAATGTTGACAAAGCATGTTGTCCTCCATTATCTTTGTGTAGCTTACCTCTGCAATCATCTCACACATCCAAATCACTCCTCTATTTTGGCATGATACTGGGGTAAGATCTGCTGTTGTCTCCCTAAGGGCACATCTACACTGTATGCCTTGTTTTGCAGAACAGAATGGACACGCTCACATAGTCCAACCACTATGGCTATAAATAGCAGTGCAAACAGTGAGGTACACTCAAGTGAGCAGAACAGAGAAAGGCTTGAAGGGCCTGGATATGTAGACAAATACACAGTTCTCTATGCACCTAAGCCTTGCCTCTCTGTCTACATTGTGATTTTTAACAGTGTAATGGCCTGCAGCCTTCCCGCTGCTGGATCCTTTCCCCACCACAGGGCGAGACTCAAGTGGCAGGCAAAGGTGGGGGAAAAACTCAGCTTCTCCTGCCTTGCTTCTCTGCCAAGAGCCTTTCACTGACATGAGCAGCTACACACTGCAGTGTGGGTGCAGCCTGTCTTTCACAGTGGCATGCAGCCACACCTACCCTTCCCACTGCTGCCAGTGGTGTGCAGGGGGCATGTAGCATAAGAGGTCCCACACAAAACATGCGGCCTGGAGTGGAGAGACTAAGACAGCTTTAAACTTCTCTCAGACCCTCCCAATGCTGCACACTTCCAGGGACTGTAAAGGCACTGGCATAACTGGGAGAACTGTGGGGGCTTGTCACAGGCCAGGTCTACAGTGGCAGAAAAGATTGATGCAAGATATGCAACTCCAGCAACGTGAAATGCGTAGGTGGAGTCGACGTACCTTGCACCAATTTTCTGGGGTGGCCCCACAGCGGGAGGTCAACGGGAAAAATGCTCCAGTCAAATTCCTTTATTCCTTATCACAGCGGGGAGTACCGGCGCTGATGGGGGCACACTCAGCATTTGATTTAGTGGGTCTTTAGTGGGTAAACCTGCCAAATTGAGCCCTGGAGGGTCGATTGCCAGAGTGTCAATCCAGAGATGTGGCCAAAGTTCAGACACTCTGCCTTATGGACCCACCAGCACCTGGGATCTCTGTAGCTTTGTCTGTTGCAATCTCTTCACTAACACACTTTCTTGCTCCCAACTTGCTCCCTTTGATGAGGCTTGCGAGGAAGTCAGCATCTGTGCCAAGGAAACCACCATCCAACCTACCCCTGGCCAGATACAGCATTTCAGATCCCTTTTTATGTCACTCTGGATCTTTTACTTGGCATATAGGGGCTGGAGTGGGCACGAGAATCTCTCTCAAAACATACGAGTTGAGCTGTAAACCTCAGTTATGATAGGTATGGTCTTTGCGCTGCATCTTCTATTGTCTCTTACTCAGACTGCTGGTTGTGTGTTCTCATTAAGCGCAATCATTTCTCAGTGCAGAAGCTAGCCAAGTGATTACATGTATTACGGGAAATTTTAGCTTCATTGGGACATGGAAACATTTGGAAAAGAATTGAAAGGATTTAGGAGACTTCATAGAGATTAAATGCTAGAGCAATTAAATTTGATTTTACGTAAGTTAAACATCATTTATAGGTACTGTCAAAGAGAGCAGCTACACAGGCTGCCTAAACAGAAAGACCTTTTAGTTTAAATGATAGCTTGGCTCAAGAGAGGAACTGACAGCTGGGATTTTGGATTTCTGGCAGGTTTGTCACTAACATTTTCTTTGAAGTCTTCAGTTCTATACCGTCCACACAATTGCTGTCACCCCTTTCAATGTAAGTCCCACAGTTTTTGTCACTTAAGTTCTGAATGGCAGCATTTATCTCACCTCAGAGAGGTGACCTGGCAGGTTTTTATTTTAAATATTCAGAAAGTAGCATTTAAAACTTTGATGGCATCCAACATAATACTCACCAATGGCAAACTATAGAAGAGTGTTTCTGGAATGCTTAGACAGTCCCGCCTTTCATATTTTAATAAGCAGGTGCAAAAATAAAGGAGTCAACCTTGAAATCTCATTTCTGTTGCAGATGAGTAAGCAGATCAGTAATGATAAGGCTTTGGATTATACCGTGTAGCATATACTATTTGTTTAGTAAGGGGAAAATCTTAAGGGTTACTAGTTATTTCAATTATATCTGAGAATACGAAACTGGGGGGCGGTGAGAGAATAATATATTATCTTAGCTTTTTGTTTCCAACACGAATCAGATCAAAGCTTGAAACTCTGCTGTACTTTCAATTTACAAATCAGTTATTGAGGAAATACATAACAGCAACTAGCATTTTCCTGAGGAGGGCAACATGACTTAGGGGAAGAGTTGAGTGTATTTTTCCAAGTGGAACTTTTTTCCTACTTTGGCTCAAATATAAGTCTCATTTAATAATTGTGTAAATGAGAGCCAAATGTGAACATTGACTGTATGCCACCATGCAGACTGTTCATTTCTGTATATATCTTTGATGGAAGGCTAGGGCCAGTTGTAAGATTTCCATCAAAACCATTTTTCAGTTTTACCTAAATAAAATATTTCACGAGAACAGTCTGTTTTCAAGACTGCTCTTACAGTTTCAAAGGACTAACTTTTTATTACAAAAAGACCTTAACCACTAGCTAGCTAGTTAGCTATTTCCATAGCCTCTTTCCATCCTGCTCTCCCCTTCTAGTCTCAACATACTGCACCCTCCCCCAATGCGGGGATTCAGGTAGGGTGAATGGCTCACAAACCAACATTCCAGTGCCAGAGGAACTTTCAATCATCTTCTTATGGACAGAAACGAGACCCTTTGTCCCATTTAAAGGAACAAAAGGCCAGATTTTACTCAGTAATATGACTCAAGATACTTAAGCAGTGACTGATCAAATCCTGTACATAATTAGAGCACATCTGGAATGGGAGTAACAGGACACGCTATAGGCTATTGGATTTATTGCATGTTTTCATTATATAGGGAAAATTATTGTTATTTTGCTGAAAATAAAAGTTGACCTTAAGTGGATTACTGCTATCCCTTTCCCCACCCATAGGGCAGTAGCTTTTCAATGTGAAACTCAAATATGTTAGTGTATGTATTATTAGACAGGGCAAAATGTTTAGCCCAGATCATGTTTGCTCCAGTGTAACAGCTTCAGGGTTCCACATTCTGAACAGACGCTTGATGGCTTTGAAAATCAGATCATGATGTTTGTGTTAATCCTGCATATGTTTGCTCAACTCCTTGCTTTTAATACTAAAATCAAGCTTCAAGCTTCTAAAAGGCTAGTTAGGCACGAAGCAGTAACGGTAGCGTGACCATTCAGAGGAATGGTGTTGTCTTCATTTTAATTGATGTCTAAGACTTTGTCTACACTACCAAGTTTTGTTGCCAAAAACAATGAGAGCATTCACACTGCAATGCAACTTTTGTTGAGCAAAATACCCAGTTTTGACGACAAAAAATTTCCACCCCTACAAGAGAGGGGTTTTTGCTTTCCCCTCCTTTTATTGTTGACAAAGAGCCAGTGTAGACTCTATTATTTATTTTGTCCACAGAACTAGCTTTCACAAGTATCCCACAATGCCTGCTCTGATGGCTGTGCTCAGTGTTTTGGTCTCTGCTCTCCTTCCCCTTTCTGAGCTCTGGGAAGTATTTGACTGTGGAATGTGCTGCTCCTTTTGGGGGAACAAAGAGCAAATCATTGGCATGCTCCTGTTTTGCCCTGCACTAGGAACACAGCGGCTGGTAGGCAGCTGCTGAAGCGGGAGGAGGGCCAGACACTGTGCTGCTTTGACATTCCTCAGCACCAAGAGCTCATAGAGTTACACATGATGCTGCTCCAAGCAGCTGACGAATCTGTGAGAGAGCTCAAAGATGCGCAGGGATCAGCTCCGCCTTCCCACAATACTGCACTGTGGGCTGCTCACCCACAGTGCATTGCTCACACTGTCAGTGATGATGCCCCCCCCATGTGGCCATGATCTGTTGACAGAGAAAGCAAGTGTGAACACCTTTTGGTGATTTTTGTTTTGTCGACTTTCGGTTGTCAACATACGTTTTCTCAACAAAACTTGGTAATGTAGACATATCCTCATGTTACAGCAGCAGCGTGTATGGTATTTAAAGCCAACACAAGGACATTTGAGTATATAGCAAAAGGCTGGTGAAAGACCAAATTACTCTAATTTAAAAGCTCTTCTTCTTCAGTAAGCATATTCTCTCCTGGCTATTTTGTCTCTCCCTCTGTCTTTTGGCTTCTTCTTCTTCCTCCTTCCTCCCTTATGTTTCCCCAGCCCCAGTCACTGATCTGGGTGTCAGCCCACTTTATCAGCTAGTTGTCCAAAGACAGAATACTTGTCTGCTTTCTATTTCATGAGTAAACCAAATTCAGAAGCAGCTGCTATTGTGTATTTAATGTAAATTCACAGACAAACTGTCTGACCCATCATGGGTGGGCATTGTCAGATGGTACTTGAGGCTCAGAGCAGACTCTGGAGTTCTCCAGCTTGCAGTGCAACTAAATTCCCTGTTTTATCCCGAGGGCTGTTTCCCAATAAGATTTCTCGGTAGGTTCCCCTGAGCCAATGACCGCTGACGTGAGACGTTATTTCCAAGTGTGTTCTTTATCTCTCTCTGCAGCCAACTCAGAGAAAGGGGGGAACCCAACAACTGAAATTAATTTCTTAATGACAGGAAGCAAAATGATTTTGCCATTTATTATTGCCAAGTGGAATTCCCTTCTGTGAATGCTGAGTATAAAGTATGGGGCCTGAAGCCCATTAAAACTCAGCAGATTGATAATAGCTTCTTTATACGCCCTGTGTAAAAGAAATCCTCAGGAAGATGCAGCTATGGAGGCTGAAAGTGAGTGACTAAAACAGTGATAATAATGTCAATTTGTTTTCTGAGGCTGTAAAATGACCAGGTTGGCCACAATGCTGAAACCCTGACCATACATTCTGGTCTGGTCTTTGGAGCTGTTCCCCTGTACCTAAGGGCAGAAATCAGCCATTTATCTGTAACTTTCTGTTTTGTGCCATGTATTTTAATAAACTTTCTTCCCATTTTGTTCTTCCTATACATATTAACTCTTAGCTGGTGTACACCTATGCAGCTTTCCTGACTTCATTGTGAGGATCTGACTGTAAATGCTTCAACTTCTAGAAATGAATAAGGTGAAAAAAGGTTCTCTGGCCAGCGTGATTAAAATTAAGTCATATTTAGTTGTTAGGAAGGGCATAGAACAGTGTATTATTTTGACCTAATTCACATCAGAGAAGTTTGATTTAATTAATGAGTTGCCTTTAGATCCCCAGATAACAGGTGTTATGAAATGCAAAGTTATATTATTAAAAGTGATTAGAAAGGAAGCCAGTAGAGTATTGCCAACCCTAAGAATTCAAAAATCATGAGTCAAGCCTCAAACAATTATGAGACTGGGTTAAAAATAATGAGATTTTAAAATATCATGAATGTGGGGTTCTTTCTATGTGACTTCTGCTATCTGAACCTTTAGGATGCAGGCACATCTTGTTTCCAACATCCGTGAGGGTGAGGTCTTGTCCATACAGTAATTCTTCATTTAACACTATAGATATGCTTCAGAAAATGTTCGTGTTAAGTGAAAATGTGTTATGCGGGGTCAATTTTCCCATTGAAAATAATGGAAAAGGTGCGGGTTGCGTTTCAAGTGGTAGTGTCTGTTGGGACCGGGACATAAGGTTGGGGGAGAAAGGGGACTGGGTTACAGCAGGGAGGGGAGGTGTTTGGCTCTGGGGAAGGGAAGGGGAAGAGAGGGGAGGGGGATTGGGTTGGGAGTATGCCCTGTGATGCTGCCGGCAATGGGCCGGCTGGGGAAATCGTGTTATTCCGGGGACGATCGTGTAATTAAAAAAACATTCCCTAAAAAAAAAATTGTGCTATCGTGAAAACGTGTTAAGCGGGCACATGTTAAATGAGGAATTACTGTACAGTGTTTTGGTCTGCACCAGCAGCGGATGTAACTTCTAATGCACACTAGGTATCACATACTAACTGGCCTGCATGGACCCGGCTGGCAAGCATTCAATGTTTCCTAGCACACACTGACACAGTCCCATTTCAAACAGTACTACATTAATATGCACTAGAGAACTGCCAGCAGGGTCCACATGGGCCAGTTACTCCACAACTAAGACAGTGTGCATAGGAATGTACTTGGTTTTACTGTTGGTGGTGGTTATTTTAACTGAAAGCTAAGATTGCCAAAAAAGTACTAGATTTCAGGTGCTGGGGCTTTGAGGAAAACATCAAATATCCCGAGACTCTGAATTACAATTGAGAGACCTGCAGCACTGCAGTCATCCACTAAAGCAGCACCTCTGGTTGGCTCAGTCTTGCTTGCAGTTGGGGTGATCTCCTGGGATGCAAACAAGACACAGAAGTAGGATAAAGCCTGCAAGTCCTCTCTTCCCACCAATCCCCTAAAGGGGCAGAGAGTTGCAGGTGAATGGGAGGGTCACATGATTTGAGGGGGTCTCTGCAGAAGACATTTTGGTTCAGCATGGGATAAACAACCAGAATCCGCAGTCCTACTCCTTTCTCCTAGTTAAAACTTGAATGTGAGGTTGCACATAGAGAGCCTGCACAAATAAATGTGAGAAGATATTCATTAGGCTCATCAGTCAGTCACATATTAAGTCACTGGCTATAAACTCACCAGGTAAGCTGGTTTCTTAAGGATAAACAGATCAATTGCTTGGAGGATGTTGAGTACTGCTCCTTAAAGCTGCTGTTGAACTGACTGCTCATCCTGATGACCATTTCTTAGCCTCGGCCTCACATCCTTGTTTTTTAGTCATTCCTACTGTGTGGCTAAGTGTTTCGGCAAAATAGCAATGATTCATTCTTTCTGTAGCCCATTTGTATTCCTTCTGCTTTCCTTGTTCTGTCTGGCTTTGCTCATTGCTATATGGCTTCTTTTGTAACCATTTGTGCCATCATCTTGGAACCTGTTGTTGATTTCTGATTTGATCTTGGAGGGTTTATAATTTTGGGTAACATATTCCTTTGAAAAAGCATGTTTAATGGAAGCTATGAAATCTGTAACAGCAAGTAGGAAAACAAATAACTGTGTTATTAGGCTTGCTATGATAAGGGCCTATTGTATTAGCATGAAACCTTGTGGAAACAATTATGCTAAATGATCTAGTGAAATAGTGCTGGCCAATAGAGATAACTTTAGGTCAAATTCTGCACACTTATTCTGAGAAGACAAATAACCACAAAGGATACAATACAACACAGAATTCTGTTTTTTGGGGGCAGAGGGGAAACTTTTGCAATGAGGTTGCTGTACCATCTCAAAGCAGTTTAATCTCATCTATGCATATAAATTAGTAAGCAATGGTTGATGTAAATCATGAATATTCATGCTAGGATGCTTAATTATGGACACCCCAAAGTCACATATCCCATATGGATAGGAATAGGTCTTCATGAAAACCAGGGTGAAGAATCAAATATGGGTATATATCCAAACTGTTATCATAAAGCATGCTATAAAATAATGCATCTAAAACCCATTCTGGGAGATTGGTCAGGTCCCCAGACCAGCGTAGACTTCTGTAGCACAGTAGACAAGGGTAGAGATAGGTTCATAGAGCTTTGTATCAGCTTGTTCCCCAGCTTGTTCCTGATAGATTTATGTGAATTTTTATTTTGTCATGAATATTTTGTCAGGTACTCACAGTATATGAGGTTTCAAATAGGTACTAGCAAAAGGCTAAAAAAGCCTACCTTTGGAATTTTAAAAAACAACAAGTAGTCAGTCCTGTAGCTACTTTGGACATGTCTACACTGGGGTGTTATTTTGAAATAACTCCCTTTATTTCAAAAGAATAAGGCGAGTGTCCACACTACCCAGCCTGTTATTTCAAAATAAGGGACTTGTTATTTCAAAATAATAACTCCTGCTTGTGAAGAGAAATAAGCTTATTTCAAAATAGTTATTTTGAGTGTTATTATTTTGAATAACTTATTTCAAAATAACCTGGTAGTGTAGACTTAGCCTTCGAGACTAACAGAGGACTGCGTGTTGTTTTTTAAAGTTTCAGACTGACCCCTCTGAGATTTACCTTTGGAATTGTCATTCTACAGTCTCTGAATACCTCAAGTTGTCTTTGTAACTGAATGATCATTACAATATATAATTAATCCTTGTTATAAGGACATGGAGTAATCTGGAAATTATTTCCTAATAAGGAGTTAAAAAGAATTACTTTGAAAGAGTAAAGATTTAAATTCACTCTAATCTATTAATTCTGTTTGTGCAGACATAAATCTAACTCAGTTAAATTTCAGCAGACTGGCCTGATTATCTTCTTTTAAAAACAAACAAACAAACAAAAAACCTGCCATGAACAAAAATTTTTGCAGGGGATGTCAATTCACGAATTTTGACAGCAGTTGTGGGCTGCCCCCTGAAGAGACAGGATTCCCGGTGGAAGGGGCGGGGCCTCTGGCAGAAAGGGGCTATTCCCTCTAGGCATGGTCTACCCCTGGAGGGAGGGGAAGGAGGGTGCCTCAGGACAGGGGAGTGTGTCAGTCTTTCGCCCCTGCCCTGCCAAGGCATTGTGCGCCCCTAGCCGGGGGAGGAGACTTCACGCACTCCCCCATTCCCAGGTCTCGATTGGCCTGGGGGCGGGGGAGTGGCAGGGTAGCCACACGTCAGATCAAATGGCTTGGTGGGCCGAATCCAGCCCACGGATCCTATCTTGCCCACCGCTAGAGTAGATTGATGCTGTGGCGATTGATCCACCAGGGGGGTGTATTGATTTAGTGGGTCTAGTGATGACCCACTAAATTGACTGCTGAACACTCTCCTGTTGCCTCTGAAACTCCACCAGAATTAGATGAGTAAGAGTAGTCAACGAGAGCTGTTTTTTCCATTGACCCAGCATGGTGTGGACCCTGCAGTTAGTAGGTCTAAGGTACATTGATTTGAGTTACACTACTAATGTGACAGAGGGTACGTCTACACTGCACAGCTGTTTCAGGACACTGGAGGTATCCTGAAATAGCTGCCCTGCATCTACACAAACGGCCCTTATTTCGAAATATTTTTCGAAATAACGGGCATGCTATTTTGCTATCCTGGTAAACCTTGTTTCATGAGGGATAAGGGATGGCTCAAAATAGTGCATTGTTTCAAAATGTGGCACCATGTAGATGCGCCAAATTTCAAAATAAGCTATTTCAAAATTCAATCAAAATAAGATACGCAATTGGCGTCCCACAAATTGCGTATCTTATTTTGAGCTTAGGCTGCTGTGTAGATGCACGCTCAGAATGCATTGCTTAGATTGACTTGTCCCTGTCGTGCAGACCTGCCATAAGTAATCAGTGAAATGTAACCGTATGACCGAGGCTCAGAAGAGGCCTGTGCTAGCACAGGAAATTTAACCAGAGTGTTCCCATCAGGTAACACAAATTGTACTGATTGTATTGTTCATTGTCACATTTACATTTAAAAGTTGAAGTCCCTCAGTTTTTAATTTACCTGATGCTGCTGCAAAATTTCCAACCCACTACCCTGGAGTTGGGTCAAAATACACAGCAATACTGTTGGGAAGTAACTACAATTATGACCACTCCCTGCAAGCACTCTGGAAAACTGCTCATGCCCATGAGGAGTGCTGTTCATCATGGCTAGTTTGTGCACACCTTCATCCCCACATCCGCATACACTCTCACACTGCCTCCCCTCCATTGATGACCTATAGAGGGGAGCGACTCCTGGCCAGCACTGATACTGACACGTTTAACATTTCTGGCTGGAGAGCTTCAACTTTTCACCTTTTCATCTTTATTCATTCTCCCTTCCTCCTTTCAGTGTTTCATTGATGCAAGCTCCTGTTCTTTTTCTCCTTGCTCTGTCACCTCTGCCGATAATCCCCTTTCTTCCCCCTCCACCAAAATAAAAGTCAAAATAATTCAGTTTAGATTTATGTTGTTTCTAGCAATCCCACTGGAGCTTTGGCCTTAGCTTTTAGAAATCCCAGATGTTCACATTTCAGTGGTTTCCTAGGGCTTGTTCTTTATAGCGAACATAATTATTATATTCAGCACAAATAGGAGGCCTTTGAGAGGCCCAACAGAATATTTTGACAGGACTGATCACCTACACCATTTTAAAAAAATGTTTAAAATATACATTTTAATGTACATTTTCATTTGCTCTTAGGGATTTTTTCAGCACTACAATAACATAGACCATTTTTAGTTGCTTCTCCAGCACACAGACAGCTCAGAGAATTCCTGCAAACATAAATAACATTCTGTGGAAAATATGGACTGTGCATATCTGTCCCCACAGAGATTTAAAAATAATGATCCTATTAATTTCGTTAATTTATATTTGTTTTGACTGTCTTCTTGTTTTGAAAAATGACATTTCAATAAATATTGATTAACTGGTATGAGACTATGTCAGCTGACAATTTATAAGTTAGATCCTGATCCTGCAGCTGCTGTGAAAGGCAGCAGCAATACAGTGATTTAAGCATTTGCAATCTCTAGCCCTGTGGATTCACATAGGAGTAGATTTATCCATTTGAACTTAAAGGGACTATTCACATAAGCAAAACTGCTCAGCTATATAAGTGTTTCTAATAACCAGGCCTTCGTGTTTTTCTTTTTCAAAAGATGATTACATATTTTCTTTTGCAGATGGTTCTGAGACTGTAATTCACCTTGAATAATAGTAGTACCCGGTCTCCTGAAAAGTCAATACCATTGAAGTTCTTTGAACTACTGGTGGAGTTGGCTGCAATTTGAGTGGAAAGTGGCCTTTGGAAATTACTTTTCAAAGACTGGAAGTTTCACTATTATTATATGTGTTATGTGCATTTTTGTACTTCTGACATCAATTTGCAACCTCACAGTTGATTAATGTATCATCAGTGGTTATTTTAATAGTGAAAGGAAAAGCAATGCTAGGAGAATATTAACAAAAGAAAGATGTAAAGTTCCTTACTTGTTAATGGTGTCATGCTGGTTGGAGTGGCTCTCATTTGTCAATGCCTCAGGGCAGACTGTCCGAAAACAGGGCAGACACTCCAATAAGGTGGCGTGATGTATAATTAGGGTGTGTCTACACAGCAGGGCTTAACTCAAAATAAGCTACACAAATTGAGCTATATCAATTGTGTAGCTTCTTTCAAAACTGGGAGCGTCTACACAGCACTTACTTCGAAATAGAGCATTCTTCCTTCAACTTCCTTTACTCCTCATACAATGAGGGTTACAAGAGTCAGAGTAAGAAGTCCTCCAGCTTGACAGTATTTCACCATTATTTTGAAATAACTGCCTGCTGTGTAGACGTGGACTAAGTTATTTCAAATAACACTAATTTTGAAATAATTTTGCTGTGTAGACATACCCTTAGATTTCACCAAGTCAATAACAAATGTGAGTGCCTGAATCGCTATACCAATCTTACTATGGAGTCACAGACTCTCTAGTCCACTGGTCACCAACCAGTAGATCAGGATCTACTGGTAGATCTTGGAACCTTTGACAGGTGATCTTGACTGATTTGGCCAAGAGACTATCAAGTGCCGGCACTTCAGCTGCCCCTCCCCCTACAGCTGTGCACCTCCCTCCCTTTGCCTTGGAGCTGCCTCCCCCCTGCCCCTGGGAGCCTCCTGCTTGCCATGCAGGGCAGGGGAAGGAGAAGAGGGGCACTGATGTCAAGGTGCCCCCTCTCCCACCTTGTATCCTATCTCCACAGAGCAGAGTGGTGGGCACAACAGGAGTTGGGAGGGAGTTTGCTGGCTGCTTTTGAGAGTGGTGCAGGGCCAGAGCAGGGGTGAGCCCACCTTAGCCCCACTATACTGCCACCTGAGGTAAGTGGTGCCTAGTCGGAGCCCACATCCTGAAACCCTACCCCAGTCATGAACCCCCTCCTGCACTCCAACCCCTACTCTAGCCCCGATCACCCCAGCATCCAAACACCCTCCAAGAGCCTGCACCTAGAACCCCCTCCGGCATCACAACAGCCTGCCCCAAGAGCAGCTCAGAGCCCCTCTCACACTTCAAATTCCTTAATCCAAGACCAGAGCCTATGCCCCAACCCTCTGCCCTAGCCTGGTGAAAGTGAGGGAGGATGGGGGAGGGAGGAAGGGAGGATGGAGTGAGCAGGGGCAAGGACTTGGAGAAGGGGCACAAAGGAGACAGGGCAAGGGTATTTGGGTTTGAGGTAGATCTTGGATTGCACTTAAATTCAAAAAGTGATCTTGTGCTAAAAAAGATTAGAGACCACTGCTCTGGTCTATCTTGCCACCATGACAAACTGGACTTTATGATAAAAGGTCACTTACACCAAAAATCACACCGTGTCAGGTTGCGATCAGCTCTAAGATAAACTGGTACTTACCCCAGGTCAACTGGTACTTTAGGTCTTGCACCAAAGACAATGCTGATAGCCAATTCTATAGTAAATTAACAAAGACATATTGGGTAAGAAAGAAAAGTGTGAATTAATTTAAGAGGCTAAAGCAGATAAAATATATGCACAGATGAGTCTGTTTGTCATTCCAAATTGTGGCAGTAAGGTAATAAGCTAATGTTTCCTTAAATTCTTTTCAGGGTATGCGGATTGTCGCTGGGGATCACCACTTTGCATCTGGTACACTTTCCTTTGCACCTGGTACACTTTGCATCTGGTAAGAGTCTAAACAGTCCAGAAATGCAGGATCTTTCCTTGAATCAATGCTTACAGCTACTTCTCACAGAAAACAAGCTGACAGGGTTACTACCCACATGGGCTTTTCCTTTGATGACAGAGAGTGAGGAATGCATTTGGAGTTTCTGATCATCAAACACAATGACCATTTGCTTTGAAATTAGCACTTTTCTGTTAAAAGTTCTTCATTTGCATTACAATGCAAGGCTTCTTGTCAGTTCATTACAGGGAAATACACAATGTAAATGTTTGCTACTGCATTATAATGGGATACAGATAAGTGAAAGAAAAGCGAGTAACATCCCACTAGTTTTCATGAAATTTATACACCAAATAACGTTCTTATACATTTAACCATCACATTGATCTATACTAAATCACAAGTGAATTGACCTGGGGTTCTGCTGCCACCACCTGCCACACAGCTCCAGCTCTAGCCCCGGCTGCGGCTGCGGCCTCCAGAGCATCTGCCACCCACCACATGGCTCAGACTGTACTTGAAAAGGGCATTCTATTTGCCAATTCCGTTTTAGTGCCAGCTTTTGGTGTTGTTACTTGATCCAGCAAGATCCTCTCA
The DNA here is from genome assembly GCA_032595735.1 of Pelochelys cantorii. Taxonomy (NCBI): domain Eukaryota; kingdom Metazoa; phylum Chordata; order Testudines; family Trionychidae; genus Pelochelys; species Pelochelys cantorii. Next base: position 182,549,654 of record CM064328.1, read on the forward strand.
ACAGCTGATTTGTCTTTTCCATGTCCTAATTTATCCTTGCTTTACCTAGCCAAATCTGATGCTAGAGCTCTTTTCATGTGATTAAAAACAGAGGGATACCTTCCTGATCCTGAATGTTGAAAATATGTTGCTGATTGCCCCAAATTACAGTGCTCCATATTATTCAGATTTGTTTCAGTTTTGTCTTTTGAATGTTTGCATACTCACCCATATGCCTAACTTCATTCGCATGAATAATTGCCCATCAGTGTGACTATTCAAGTGAATAAAGTTACTCACATGTTTGCAGGACTTGGCCATTAGTTCTTAAAGAGAACTCGCTTCATTAAACACAGATATCTTTATCCAATTTTGTAATATTGTAAAAAGGAAAAGAAAAAATGCTTATGGAGTCTCATCTATTTCTAGAAAAAAGCCCAGACCAAATCTTGGTTATGCCTCCAAACTCTTTGGGTTTCTAGCTGAAAGTAGAATGTCCAAACTACCAGTAAGGAAATGGTTCTTATGGTGTTTCTGGCCATGACCAGAAGAAAAAATAACCAATACCATGAAAGGGAATCTGATCTCACTATATCTCTAGTTCTGCTTTTCAGTGTCAAGAGCATTACATAGTATGAATAAGAGTCCAAACTTCAAGACATTTCTCAAAGTGGAAAGTAAATTCCAAACATTGGCTGGCAGCTGGTCCCTTTTTAAATCAACAACTCAACTCCAGCGAGAAAAGGCTAAGGGCCATATGGAGTGTTAGCCATTATTAACAATTACACAATCCTGTGAGATGCTGATTGCCTTCCGTTCCTATTGAAGACAGTGTGCAAAGGGCCTTCCAGGCTGTTTAGCATGTCACAGGAAACAGAGCCAAACAGAGTCTTTCTACATTTGTTGTGACATCAGGTGTTACCACTGCAATGCGCAAACAGCCTTTCTTGCATGCTGACAACAGGCAGGATTGCAGTGTTGTTATACACCAGGGAGAAGTTCTAACCGGTCATGCATTTGTTCTTAGAAAACACGTACAGGAGTGTCCTTCTATGGATGTTTTCTCTGCTCATTCTGGACACTCTATGGCTGAACACTTTTGGTAATAATGAGACAACCCCACTCCTGCCCTACTTCTTTAGGGATGATTTATATCTCAGGAGAATTAGCAGGAAGTAGTTCCTGTGACCTCTGATGTGTATAGACTGCAAGTAAGTCTGGCCATTGCAAAGTAGATAAAAGCTAATGGCTCCCTTTTCTCTTACACCCCATCCCTATTTAATTAACCATAATTGCCATCTTAAATGAGTATTTTCCTTGCCCTCATGTTTTGCAACAGGGTTGTGTGAAGGGAGAACATTTTCCAGTTTGTCCAGAGACGTAAACACTTAGGCAGGGAGGGCAGAGGCAAGAACCTAGAAACTTTGCAAACATTTAGGTGCCGAGTTTAGGCACCAAGCTGGTTCAGCAAGAGTTTTGTGAATCATCATGAAGCCTAAAACTTGAACACCTGGGTCCTTTTCTAAATCCAGGCCTAAGTGCCTAACTCCCTAAATTAATGGGAGTTACATACTCAGGTACTTTCAGACAAGATTGTTAAGAGTATTTAGGTCTAATGATAGATGCCTATCAGGAAATGAATGACTTAGGCCATGTCTTTACTTGCCGTTTCAGAGATTGATCTTCTGGTGTTTGATTTAGTGGATCTAGTTAAGACCCACTAAATCGAGTGCTGTGGGTGACTCCAGTTGGTGCTGGTACTCCTGGTAATCACGAGGAGTAAGGAAAGCCAATGGGAGTGTTTGCTCCCAACAGTCTCCCCCTATGAAGACGGCACCAAGCTTGGCTCAAAGTAAGCTGACTCCAGCTATGTATTTTATGTAGCTGGAATTGCATACCTTAGCCTGACCTTCCAGGTATAGTGTAGACATGGCCTTAGGCATCCAGGTGCTTTTGAAAATCCCACTAGGTATCTGAATCTCAGGAGCCCATGTCAATGGGAAAGTCAAAGGGAATTAAGTGCCTGTGTCACCAAAGGTCAGATTTTCAAAGGCATTTAGGCAGACAAACTCTTGAAAACCCCACTAGGCACTTAAATGAGTTAGTTGCCTAACTTGTTTAGGTGCTTCTGAAAATCCCATTAGCTGCTTATCAGGTGCCTAAAATGCCTTTAACAATCTGACTCTGATTCACTTTTGAAAAATGGATTTAGGCAGTTCTGTAAATATTTTGCCCTTAAATCTCTCTGGGTCTCTGTCCTGTAGCTGTAAAATGAAGGTAATAATATTTCTTATCCTGCCCCTTGTCTATTTGGTCTCTTTAGACTAAACTGGAAGGGCTGTCTCTCACTCAGTGTTAACATGAAGCCAAGCAGCTTTTGGTGTTACTGTAATACCCATAATAATCGTATATTCCATGCAACTTAATGGTTGGGCACCTGTTTTCAAAAACTGGGGTTAAGCTCCAGCCACTGAAATGAATGTTTTTATACCAAGAAGAGAGGGAAAAATAGCCAGTGGCCAAAATGCACTTTTCCACAGATAAAAGTAATCGAGACTGTTTCATTTTCCTTATAAAAAATGAAAGTATAAAAGCCAACTTTCCTCAAGCTGTTTTTGTGGTTGTTATTTTGCACCAGCTTATCTTGCTTTGTTGCATGGGGCATGATTTCCAGCTGTGGTAAATAAACTGATATTAGGAGGCTTGTCATTTAATCTTTGCACCATGTCAGGTCTGGGAAATTGGAAAAGGATTTTGTTAGTTGCTCTTAGATGTTCCTATTCCATTGAAACACAGAGCAAATGCCTTTCATTTGTTTTCTATGCCCCTGCAATCAATACATCAGGCAAGATCAAGAGCAATTGCTACCACCAAATGCTACTGAGTCTTTTCAGGTAAAAAATCTAACAGAATTTTTACCACCACTTACAATATTTGAAAGTGAAGTCAAATTCAGCAGAGCTACGTGCTTCCATGTATGCAAAGAGTTAATTAAAAGGAATTTGAAGAGACACTGAGGCCAGGTGCTCAGCTGATGTAAACTGTGATAGTTCTATGGAAACCAATGGATCGTTGCCAGCTTATACCAGCTCAGAATCTGGCCTTCTATGTTCAGTCTCTTTATATAGTATGACAGTCCTAAGCCAGCAGTCGGCTACACTCTTGTGAAGGCAGGTATACAGGGAACTGGATAAGTTGTTTTCTCTTTCCAGAGTAAACTATTAGGCTGTGTCTAGACTGGCCAGTTTTTCCGGAAAATCAGCCGCTTTTCCGGAAAAACTTGCCAGCTGTCTACACTGGCCGCTTGAATTTGCGCAAGAACACTGACGATCTAATGTATGATCATCAGTGTTCTTGCGCAAATACTATGACGCTCCCGTTTGGGCAAAAGCCCTCTTGTGCAAATGCTTTTGCGCAAGCGGGCCAGTGTAGACAACCCAGAATTGTTTTGCGCAAAAAAACCCCGATGGCTAAAATGGCGATCGGGGCTTTCTTGCGCAAAAGCGCGTCTAGATTGGCACGGACGCTTTTCCGCAAAAAGTGCTTTTGCAGAAAAGCATCCGTGCCAATCTAGACGCTCTTTTCCGCAAATGCTTTTAATGGAAAACTTTTCCGTTAAAAGCATTTACGGAAAATCATGCCAGTCTAGACGCAGCCCTAGAGTCTGCTGCAATAAAATGAAGGCAGGAAAGCACCTGAGGCTAATTAACTAGATTGCTCCCTCTGGCAAGTCACTCAACACCTGCAGCCAATTACCGCCAGTGGAATTGCTTTAAAAGGCCTCCCCTAGGTAAGGAGAAGGGTAAGATAAAGAGTGATGGACTGGAAGGAGAAAGGGAAAAACAAGAAGAAGCTGTGTGTGAGTTGGTTAACAGGTACCTGAGGGAGACATTTTGGAGGGGTTGTTTGGGGAAGTGGCCCAGGGTAAAAAGCTGCCAAGTTGAACAATCTTGATGGATGCTGCTACTTTAGGATCCCTAGGCCAGAACCTGGAGTAGTGGGCGGGCCCAGGTTCCCCCCAAACCTTCCCCCACACCAACACAGAGCTTCTCCCAAGAAGGGAGACCAGGACTATCAAAGGTTTTCACCCCAAAACCATGGACTAGCCTGTGATGAGTATGGCTCCCTAAATTGTGAACCCTGCCTCCCGTAAAGAGAAAGCGGTTGTGTATAGGACCACAGCGAGTCTCTGAGGCTAATATTATCCACCAGTAGCACAAGACCCATGGGGCACGGCCAGAACTTTGTCACAATAGCTGAATCTTCTATTGAAATAGTTACCCCCCCGCCCCCAATGGAAACTCAAAATCCAAAAGCACCATTTTATTTAAAAACAAATGAAAAAATTGAATGGACTAGGCTGCATCTTGAATTCACTCCAGTTGCTGGAACTAATAACTTTTGGACTTGCACCAGCACCCTTTGTAATGACTGATAACACACATGAGATGAAGACACTTCAGAAGGATTTTGATAAGCACAGAATAAATAATTCATTAAACAACAGCACAGCACTCTGTTTTCTTTCTCCCACTTTAAATTGCTGCGCTTTTCTTGTCAATTTCTTTGCAGATTGGGGGTAACAAATGCCACACAATGCACAGATGTCCCATAATTGCCACATTTCCCCAGGAGGTGTATAACTCCCACTCTAGGTCCACATTCAGCAGCTGTTGTGGGATTCTGCACGGTGCCAGTAGCCAGCTCCCTTTTGAGTTTCCTGCTAGTATGTTGAAGCAGGAAGGCTTTGTACGCGCAGAATTGTATGTTATATGAAATATTATTATTATTATTATTAATATTACTATGACTGTAATTTGATAAGAGCAAATATGATAAATGTAAAGCCTGAGTTCATGCATTGTTTAGATATCCTATGCCAAGAAAACAGAAAGGGGAGCATTAGAATGAAGTAAGATCAAATGTCAATCAATGAGGTTGTCAATCATTGTAAGGTTACCATAATGACAAAGTGTTTTGGCACGTAGCTCACGTAAGTCACATCCACCAACTTACCTGTTGGAGTTTGAAAAATAATGTATGCGCTTGTTATGATTCTCCTTAGCCAATCATTGTAAAGCTATGCAAATTAGCATTTTGAAATGAGCCAATTGATTTAAAGTAAAATATTATGAATATTCATGAGCCCATATTATAAAAGCCTGTACCACGCAACAGTTGGCGTTGCGTCGGGGCGTCGGGCTTAGGCATAGATCTAGCTAGGGAGAGAGAGTGCGAGAGGTCTAGCGTCTTGTCCCGGCTCGAATGAGTGAGGGTTAAGCATCATCTCAGATTTAAGACAGGCAGAAGGCTTGTTCTTATATTCTGATAGTCTTCATTTAGTTTAGGTTTAGTTTAGTTTAGTTTAGTTTTTAGGTAGATTAGATTTCGTCTTCGTGTTTGTCCGTCAGGCAGCGTCGGTCTATGCATGTCGGCCGTCGTCGTGTCTGTTCGGCGGGCGCGTCGCGAATTAGTTAAGGTTTTCTTTTAGGTTAGGATAGGATAGGATTATTAGAGTCTAGCGTCCATCGTCTGCTCCGGCCGCAACTGAAGAGCGGGAAGAGGACCGAAGATCAAACGCATCTGCGGAAGGTAGATCGGCTGTCTTCGCAATCTTCCCCAGCGCTTCGAGGGATCGCACAGGCTGTTCCTCTCCAAGGGCTTCAAATTAGCTAAGGATTGAGGTCGCCTGACCAACGACCCTGTCACCGAGGGACTCCTGGTTGTTCCTCGCCCGAGGCTCTCAATCAGCCAGAGGCTTGAGGTCACCAGCACCACCACCATCGTCCTGTTTGCGCCGAGGACTCTGGTAATTATTATTAGGGGTAACCATAGGAGGACTGCCCTCCATGGTTATTCGATGTATGTCATTTAAATTTGCATTATAATATAGTCCTGTGGTTTAACTTTAACCATTTGCCAGTTTTTATTGACTGCGCCTAAAATCTCCTGATATTACGACCGGTGATAGATCCGAGTAGTGAGGACCTTAGTCCATCCCACGAGGATGTGAATCAACTGTAGCGTTCTCCGCTAACAGCTTCCCACAGGATTTCCCAAATTCTACTACTGCTTCATTGGAGGGCCTTAACTGCTTGTGGCTCCCTCATTCTCCAGTAGATCCAAGTTGGAGATAGCACTGTTTCCAACAGCCTCCAGTAGATTTTCTTCCTGCCTTGAGGTTCTGTGAATACTGAAATTCCATTCAGGAAAAAGAGTTCATAGCCCCTGCACTTGTACTTGTTATATGGGGCTATGCTGGGACTAGGCATTTGATGGGCTGAAAAATAACTGGTGAATTGACTGCACAAATATTGGTCAAATATTGACAAGTAATGTAAAAAATGGTCACATATTTTAAAGCATTAATTGACTTAATATTTTGTTACTTGGGCACAACATATAAAAATTCTTGCTTATAAGGCTTTCACCTATATGAAATAGTGTATTGCTGGCAGAAATACTGCTAGCAACTATACAGTCAAGTTTATTTTTCAGGTTATGAGGCACTCCATCTAAAAACCACTTGATGAACATCTGAAGGTTTTCCAGAAATAAGAGTGTTTGATGCTGAAGCAGATGGAGTAGCAACATTCTTATTATAAGTTAAAGTCACGGAATTAACTTCCCTTTCAGAGATGAAAGAGTGGAGGGTTATTTGCATGGGCATCTAACATAGGTTGTTTACTTTGTTGAGGATGGCAGAAGTCTTGTGTGTGACGTTAATAACTGTACAACTGAATCTTAAAGACTGTGCATTTTTTCTCTTTGTTTTTGGAGGAAGGAAGTTTAACAACGGTGAACCATCTCCCTCCCCCCTCTTTTCTGAGTTAATTTGTGGAAATTTGTCTAGTTATCTTCAATTGTAAGCTTTTAACTTGCCTAATGTTTCTTGTAAACTGCCATGTACGTTGATGGTCTGATACATGTATAAAGATATAACTTCATACAAAAGGAAAGTATTCATACAAAATCTACAACTATTGTCATTCAGGGTAACCTCACACATCAAATGCTGCAGGAAAATTTGCTCGTACGAAGGAGTAATGATAAAAGGTAGGCACACATAAAGAGATCTTATATAAATGCTGAAGGCTCATTGAAGGCAATGAACTGAGCATATGCACAGAATGTAAACCAGAACCTGTATCTATAATGGATACCTTCTACAATTGCTCAGATGTACAACATGAATATTTCAGTTAGAAATATATCAAATAATAAGCACAATTTAGGGATGCAATATACCCGTAGCTGTCTATTAAGCAGTCAGCCAACGGACATGGTGTAAAACACCACAATGAAACTGCCTTTTACTTTTATGAAAAAGGGCTAATTATATTTTATAGCTGTGAATAAATGAAAGGAGGTTGTAATACAGTGACTTGTTCTCAAGCTGCAGAGCCTGGGGCCAACCCTGATTATAGAGCAAGCCCCACCTGAGGGGAATCAGGCAGTTTCTTATGAACAGCAGGTGGCTGCAGTAAGGGAGGAGCTCAGGAGGCTATAGTGAGACTGCAGAAAGTGAGGGGCTCCTGCAGGAAAGACCTGAGACCAGGGGAATTGCTCCAGCTAGGAAAGGCTGGGAATAGCTTTCTAAGGCAGGAAGGACTGTGGCCCAATTAGGGCAGTCTGGGCTATAACTTGCTGAAGACTTCAGTGTTTAGTTTTGAACTTTAAGATAATAATTCAGCCCCCAGGAGGGCTGTTATCGTTGGACTGGAAAAGCCCCGTGTGGGGATCCAGGAAAGAAAATTGGGTGAGGGGCTGTGTGGAGGTCTGCCTTGAGGCCACTCAACAGAATCCAATAACTGAAATATTAATTAGAAGAACATGTTCCTCTGCAAAAATAAATCAGCTTTTGTCTTAATCAAAATGAAAGTTACCAGAGTTTGGAAGAAAGTTTTAAGCTTTTTCCAAGGAGAGTTTAGGAAGGGAATCAAAGCATAAGTTCAATGGGAACAGTGGGTACTTTGCACGTGTACACATCACACCACTTTTTAGGTGCTAAGTATGGATTTAGAGCCCATAGGAACACACTGAAGCACATACTTAAGTTTTCAATGGGAGTTAAGAACATGAGATTTGTGGGTGCTTGGCACAGGATTCCAGCAATATTCTTCTAACATGGTGGGTTTCTCAGACTCAGAAGAGACCCATCATGCTCATCCAACCTCATGCATATTGCAGACCACAGTATCTCTCTCACCCACTCCTGTAGTAGATTCCTGATCTCTGATTGAGTTACTGAAGTCCTCATGGGTACACCTAGACATCACGCTTCTTTCAGAAGAAGTTTTTTCAGAAGAGAGCATCCACTCAGCAAAAGTGCATAAAAAAAGTGACCTGCTTATTTGAAAGATAGCATCCATTCAGTGTGGACACTATCTCACATTTAAGCTGTGATTGCTGTGGATGGAGTGGCCACCAGGGCACCTGTGCTTTTTCTTCTTTCCTCTTCTTTCGAAAGAACTTTCTCTTCCGCATCCACACATGCCTTCTTCTGAAAGAGCTCTTTCAGAAAAGGTGTTCTTCCTCATAGAATAAGATTTACCAATGTTGGAAAAAACCCTGCATTCTTTTGATTTTTCTTTTGAAAGAATGCAATAGCAGTATGGACGTAAATGAAGTTTTTTTTTCGGAAAAACAACACCCATAGCAATTTAAGGACTTTGAATTACAGAGAATCAACCATTTACTCTAGTTTAAACCTGCAAATGTCTCATGCCCCATAATGCAGAGGAAGGCAGACAGGTCTCTGCTGATCTGACCGAGGGAAAAACTTTCCCAACCTCAAATATGGCAGTCATTTAGACCCTGAGCATGTGGTTGAGACTCACCAGCCATGCACCTCTGAAAGATTTCTCTGTAGTAACTCAGAGCTCTCCTCGTTTAGTGTTCCATCAGCCGCCATTGGAGATATTTGCTGCTAGCACTTGCAAATCGGATACATGCTATGGTAGGCAGTTTCATCATACCACACCTTACATAAATTGATCAAGCTCACTCTTGAAGGCAGTTAGGACTTTTGCCCCTATTGCTCCCCTTGAAAAGCTGTTCCAGAACTTCATTCCTCTCATGGTAAGAAACTTTAATCTAATGTCAAGACTAAACTCTTTGATAGCCAGTTGATATCCATTTGTTCTTGTAGCCACACTGATGCTCAACCTAAATAACGCCTCTCCCTCCCTGGTATTTATCTCTCTGATAGATTTATAGACAACAGTCATATCTCACCTCAGTCTTCTTTTGGTTAAGATAAATAAGGAAAGCCATTTGAGACTCTTCTCATAAGATAGGTTTTCCTTTCTTCAGAGTGTCCTAGTAGTCCTTGTCACTTGTTCCAGTTTGAATTCATCTTTCTTAAGCATGGGAAGACTAGAATTTCACACAGTGCTCCAAATGAGGTCTCACCAGTGCTTTGTAGAATGGTCCAGACACTTCTCTATCTAACAGATACTCTATTTCTCCCCCACTTGATACATTCTGGGGAATCTGGAAGGAGTGAGTGCTCTTACTAGTGACAGACAGCCTGAAAAAATTCAAAGCCAGATTCGTACAGCCCTACTTCTATTTCAGTGGCCAGAATAAGGTGCTACTTATTCCACCCTCCAAAGATACTATTCCTGAAAAGTATTTCTGACATGGGGGAAATCTATTTCCATGCAATATAAATCACTATACCTTGAAGACACAGCTCCGCACGTGTATGGGTAACTTGGGCATTGCAGCATACTGCACTAAAAGAGATCATTCAGCTACATCTAGAAAGCACTGTATGGTTCTCTAATGGAGGATACTATCAAAATAAAAAGTATGTTCCCATCTCAATGGCATTAAGAGGATAAATATATTAAAGCTTGTGAAACATCTTGTGAAGTTACTGATGAAAAGAGCTATATAAAAGCCAGTATTTCTGATTATCATTATAAATACTAATGTTATATGTCTAAAAGCCTTTTGGAGCATTCACATGTTGGATTTGGATGTTGAGCTTTTCTTAGGAAAAACATAATTAAAGGGTAGAACTTCAAATTTGGGGTAGAAGTTAAAGCTAGCACCTTTTATATCACTGTAATGGTCTCTCTTACTACTTTGCCATTGGAAAATCTGGGAAATTGTTTTTAAAAGCATCTAAAGTTTTCCATTTCAGTATAAATAGGCTATATCTAGACTGCCCCCTCTTGCATAAGAGAATATGCTAATGAGGCGAAGCTGTGAATATTGCTGTGCCTCATTTGCCTACATAATGAGCTGCCATTTTTGCTCGAGGGGCTTTTGCGCAAAACCCCCCTCTGGCACAAGAGCCGTTCTGCCTGGAAAAAAAGTGGCAGAACGGCTCTTGCATGAGAGGGGGTTTTGCGCAAAAGCCCCTTGCTCAAAAATGGCGGCTCATTAAGTATGCAAATGAGGCACAGTGAGATTCACCGCTTCGCTTTATTTGCATATTTTCTTGCGCAAGAGAGCGCAGTATAGACGTAGCCATAATGTCTCCTAAACTTCTCCTGAGATGGTAAAGATATTTATCCCTAATATTTATGTCAGTCTCTGGATACCCATATAAAAATTTCCCTTCAACTGAGTATGTTATTGTCTGATGAAATTAGCGAACAAAACCTTTTGCAGTAAGTGGGGAAAATTAAAGATATTTCATGTGTGTCTATAACAGCAAAAGAGCTCAAGACACAAAGATCTAAATTAGATACTGGGCCAAAATTTGGATACACCAAAGCTGAGGGATGTTGGATTCAAGGCCCTGCTTTTGGCCCATCTCTTCCTCTAAGTTGGCTGCAGCTAATAAAACATGTTTTTGCATCACACATATGCCCCACAGGAGCAATGGCTCAAGAAGTCACTTAAGAAAATAATCCTAAACTATGCTTACTTTATTGTTCCTAAATTGGAATCAAATCCTATTCCCAGATACATATATGTGAATCTGGAGTAACTCCACTAAACCAATCAATTACTCCAAATATGACTGAGGCCAGGTCTACACTAGACCTGAAATATGTACCTGGAGTCAACTTACCTTGAGCTGATCTTGGTGCCGTCTTCACAGTAGGAGGCCAATGGAAGCAAATGCTCTCATCAGCTTCCTTATTCCTCTTGACCGTGAGGAGTACTGGCAAGAACCAGAGCTGCCCTCAGCATTCAATTTAGCAGGTCTTAACTAGACCTGCTAAATCAAATGCCAGAAGATTGATCTTTAGCCGCAAGAGGAGACATGGCTTGTAGTTAAACCAGTGTCTCCCTCTGTACTAGCATTGACTTCATGCTTTCAATGAAGATGGATGTGATGCATATCACGTCCTTAGTGTCAAATCCTGCCCTAGGTTGCATGGGGGTTCTAAGATCCTGTTCTATGCCCATCTCCATTCATGCTCCCAATAGAAAGCTCATGTAATGCACCTTCCAGCTCAAACTGTATTAAGAGGATGTGGTCTGATGTTTTAGAGATACGAACAAGCCACTCAATGTCTTAATTGTATGTTTTAGCACAAACAGAGAACACATGGCCTGCAACTCATAGGCAAAGGAGGTAGGGGTGCAGGGAGTATTTCAATACCCCCAGGTTTTTCACCCAGCTTCCCTGTGCTCAAGGGCTGTTACCACCGCTGGCTCCACCAACCCTATGTTCTGGCCTCTAGGTGGCTCCTCTGGAATCCCACAGACCCCATGTCCCAGCTTCAAAGTGCCCCCCCTGGGATCCCACTGGTGCCACCAGCTTCAACACACCGTGGGATCCAGGCAACTGGCCCTAGAGGCTGAGCTGCTGATGCTCTGGGTTTTGCTGCTGATCCGAGCCCCGGCAGCCACCTCTAGTTTTAACATTAGCAACAATGGCATCTGATCCAGGAGAGTTGGCAACTCTAGGTGTGACCCCAGCCTGGGGCAATGACAGGTGCAAAAAGGTTTGGAGGCACAGCTCAGCACCCTCACCCATCTTGCCTCTTTCACCACCCACTATACAATTTTTGCAATAAATGAAGCAGGAGCCTTACAGAAAACAGTTGTGCAACACAGACTGTATAGAAGACAATAGAATGGTGACAATGCTAGATATCAGGACTGCTTGTATTGGCAGATGGCATAGACTATCATGTAGATTTCTGCAAAAGAAAATAAGACGATGCAGAGGAATGCTAACAAGAATTAAAACTGATAGGGAGCAGCTGGCAAATATAGTGAAACATAAATATATAATAAAGGATCAAAATATGGGGATGAAAGGTTATTTACTGAAGAAAGACACAAACTAATAGAAAAGAAAACAACTTCTTGTGAATGCAAAGAGCAAGAAATAAAATGAAGATCAGGCAGCTTATGTGAAATGACAAAAGTAGATGATAGATGCCTACCTTAGGAAACTGACTACAATATTAAATTATAAAATGATGATTTTTTTTCCAGATGAATTTTAAAATATGATTCTACATCTCAGGGAAGCAAGGGGGAATGCAGTAAACAAAATGTACTTGGACTTCAGCAAGGCTTTTGACACAGTCCCACATGACGTTCTGACAAGTAAGCTGGAGAAATGCAAGTTTGACGGAACTACCATTGAGTAGATACATAAATGACTAAACAATTGCAATCAAAGAGCTAGAAAGGAGGTCTCCAGGGGAGTTCCATGGGGATTTATTCTCAGTCTGGTGGTGTTTGACATCTTTATTTATGTCCTGCATGTAGGTATAGATAATTTGCAAACATGACAAAGCTGGGGGGAAGGGTGCAAACACTTTAATGGACAAAGATAAAATTCAAAGGGATCTTAATAAATTGCGGAACTGGACTCTAGACAACAAAATGAAATTCAGCAAAGACAAATGTCAGGTGCTACATATTGGGAGAAAACCAAATGCGCAAATACAGAACGGGGGAAACTGGGTTGACAGCAGCACTTCTGAGAAAGATCTGGGAGTTGTGATAGATTCCAACCTCATGATGAGTCAACATTGTAATGCTGTTGCAAAAAAAAGAATGACATTTTTGGTTGCATATATAGTCATAGCATGCAACCCACGGGAGGTGATAGTACTGCTCTACTCAGCACTGGGTAGGCCTCAGTTAGAGTATTATGTCCAGTTTTGGTCACCACTGCATAGAAATGATACAGAAAGAATCCAGAGTTAAATGACAAAGAAGAGCAATAGGATGGAATGCCAGCCATATGAGGAAAGCTGAAAGAACTAGGTATGTTTAGTTTGGAAAAGGGCAATTAAGGGGGGGAGGGTCTGATAGCTGTTTTCAAATACTTGAAAAGCTGTCATTAAATGGAGAAAAGTTGTTCTCTTTTACAGGACAAGAGGGCAGGATGAGGCAATGGTTTCTAACTACAATACTGCAGATTTAGATTAGACAATGGAACAGACTGTCTCTAGTAAGAATGTAAAATCCTGTTTAAATAGTTTAATCAGTTAATTGATTAAACAGAAGCACATGGGGAGGCCGCTCCAGTCTGGCTGCTTCCGCCTGGTGCAGGGTTGCCAGCTCCCAGCCTGCATGGGGCCAGATGTAGCAGCCTCACGCAGGGGCCTGGTGGGGCTGGATCAGCTCTTCATTAGTGGCGGGCCTTAGGCGGGGGGTTGCTCCCTGACATTGGTTAATTGTTACCTGGTAAGCATCACCCATTAAGGTTAACTGGTTACCCTTTAACACCTCTAGCATACAGATGCTATAGATGCTTCTTCATTGGAGGTTTTTGAAAGGAAGCTGGATAGCCATCTGTCCTGGATGACATCTTGCTTCTTGGCCAGGCATTAGAGCAGATGACCGTTACAATCTCGTCTAACCCTATAGTTCTATGACTTCATGAAGAGAAAGTACAATAAATACCCAAACCTGCTGGTTAGTTTTGCTAGGTGATCATGCCCCGGCAGTGATGGGAGCATATATATACTATGTAGACAGTTAGCGATATAGAGGATGATTACCACGAATCATTAAAATGTTGCCTTTTGCCTAACTAATGTTACTGCCTCAAATGCCAAAGTAAAGTTAATGGCTTGCAGTTGCAATAGCAAAGGTTTGAAAAGTCCTGGGATAAGCCTGATTAATGCTACTCCTTGAAATACCATGGTAAGGTTAATTCGTTGCAAAGAGCAATAGTAAAATATTAAAATAGGAGTTGCATCTTAATGATTATCATCATTATTCTCACCTGCTTGCCCTGTTGACGTCATATAGAAGTTTGGAGAATACTTTTCAGTAGAATAAAGAGTAGCTATAAATAATTAACACTGAGAGACCCTTTTCGAAGAGACCTGGAGCCAGGGAAAAGCCAGAATTGGGTGAAACGCTACATTATGTTGCATTAAACCTGAAACACCAAGAACAGTAAAAATGCAACACCAGATGTTCCCCAGAAGAACATCCCACAGGCATATTACCTACTAGAAGGAGACAGAATTGTGGAATACTGAGAACTCTGTTGTGATTGCAAGCTAGCATTTTAAGCATGGGGGGGAGGGGTTCCCTCACCCTCCTTGCAGTGAAGTGTCCGGGAGCAGCAATGAGCCTTCAGCCAGCCATCCTATAGCAGAGGGGTCTGTGTTGTGCCTCTCTGTTTTTGGACTCAATCTGCTTTGTCTCTCCTTGGGTTTGGTTCTTGTTATGTCTTATTGCTCTGGATGCTGTGAAATGTGGGAGTGCTGCAATGCAGTGTTTATGTTTTTATCTCACTTGTTTGGATGCAGGCTGTGAATGTCTCAGGGGTCACCATGACCATCTAGTATAACGACAAACCATAGAACTCCACACAGTAATTTCACATTCATTACACTTGTTTGAATCCAGATGACTTTCGACCCCCGTTCACTAATCTCCATCTGACTCTGCCTACAGGATCTCAGCCAAACATGCAGGCATCTTGCCTCTCCTGTTTACTAAGGCATTTCAGCTCTTAGTTCTCATTTGTCCATGATCCAGCTTCTGTGGCATGCCCGCCCACACTAGATTTTGTGTTATAGGTATATGAGGTAAAAGGTCCCTGACAAAAACAGCCTGGAGAAGAATAAATAATACACACAGGGTTTTTATCTCAAGATGAAAGTGATGTTGTGGAGGCAAGAACTCCTGCCGGCAACACAAATTCAGATACTGCAGTTAATACTGATAAGATGACATATGGAATTTGAGTGATACTTCCTCAGTCCATTTATTCAAAGTGTGACTAGTGGATAGCTCGGGGGCATGGGGAGGCGTAACAAATTATATTGTGTCCTTCTTTGGTCGATCACAAATGGGCCTTTGCTGGAAGTGCCAGCATAAAGGACATGAATTAAAAATGAGCATACACAGTAACTCTTAAAGTCCCAGAACAGAATTGAGGCACGTCAGCACGGCAGTAGGGGAAAACTGCTGCTATGTCCATTTTTGTGGATCAAAAGAACTCTGTCTCCCATACTATCAAACCTGGTACGTGCCCTAAGCACTACAAACAAGGGTTAAAGGACGAACTGTAAAGAGGCTGATTTTATAGTAGGGCCCATCTATAAAATAGCAGGAATGAGCCCAGAGATAGTAAATACATTTCCTTTATTTTGATTCAAAACTAGCAATGATTTTCTTAACTGTCAATTATATTATTTTAGTATAGACAGCAAAATTCAAAAGCAATCCAAATTACAAAGATTTGATTCACTCAGCCCTGTGCCAGCATCAGTTCTAACCCAAGCATGGAGTCTACATACTTGTGTGGCTCTAAAAAAAAAAAAAAAAAAAACACATGGCCCTGCAGACAGCCACTCTGAGAGCTATGTGAGGCAGGGCAGGCAGGAAGCCTTGCTGAGGAACCTGCTGGTCTAACTGGGAGCCACCTGTGTAAGCACTTCTTGGCCAGAGCCTGCCTCTGGCACCTTAGTCCCCCTTTCCCTCAGCCGCTCTCGTGCACTCCTATCCCACGTAACCCAAACTCTCTGCACCCCTGCTCCTGCACCCAGACCCTGTTGCAGGTCACAACTCAAACTCCTGCCCCCTCCTTCTGCACCCCCTTCTTCATCCCTCCTCCAGGTGAGAATCCTCTCCTGCATCCATATCCCCTCCCAGATCTTGCACCACAATCCCCTGCCTCAGGTCGCAACCCAAACCCAACCCTTCTCCTGCACCCATGCCCCAAGTCACAATCCCCTCCCAGATGCTGCACCCTTCCTACATCCCTCCTCCAGGTTCTCTTTCACCCATACCCCCTCCCAGGCCCTGCACCCACAAGTCACAATCCCCTCCTTCACCCAAAGTCCCTCTCAGGCCCCCACCTCCTTCAATAATACCATGGAAGAGGGTGACCCTTCATCACTTATCAAATACTTGGAGTGGCCTCCCATCAAAAATTATTTGGCACTCCTGCCCTAGATATTGAACCCGGGCATTGTAGCTGCCGATGCCACCTGGCAGAAGGGTTACAAATTAACAACATCTGAACTGGTCCAGATTCCCTCTGCACTAACTGCTTTGCTGTGCTTCATTTCAAAGAGGTTTCTTGCTCAGTAATTTTGTGGAGAAAGACTGGACCTGATGCTTTTCTCGGACTATGGGAGGTGTTTATGAGAGTTAAATGGCCAGCGGGGGGGAGGGTGGAGAGACCAGTTAGGCTGGTCTAGGTGAGATTAAATCTGTGGCTCCATGGAATGCTAATGCATTGTCCACCCACAGCTGACCCTTTCTGCCCAGCCAAGCACATTCATCTGTCTCGAATCCAGGCTGACAGCAAGCAGGGCAGCCCGACACCAGCAATGGATGACACGAGCTTTTTAAGCACCAATGGCTGACTCGGGCACTAGAGATTTTCTTCTATGGTGGGCTATGAAGAGTCAGCTCCTCAGCTGGTGTAAATCAGCATTGTTCCATTGACGGCAATGTCATTACCATCCGCGACGCTATGCTGACTTACACCAGCTGGAGATGTGGCCCTATCAATTCTGAGCAGCCTAAAGTAAAGGTATTTTCAAAACTCTGAAACTTGAACCCCGTACATGAATTAATTGCCAGGTTGCACCCTAATCATACCATGGGCTAGATTGTGTCTTATAGCCCTGCCTTAGGGGTGATGATTCAAGTACAGTTTCCGAGAGCATCACAGTGTGTATGGGATGGAACATCACCTGGCTGCTCTGATCCACTCCACCGGCCTCTGCAGGGAATATCAGGACCTGCTGCCTGTGAAGGATGTGGAGTGTAGTGACAGGAGTGTAAGGCCAAGTCTACGCTAACCCCTGCCGTCAATCTAACCTATGTGACTTCAGCTATGCAAATAGCGTAGCTGAAGTTGATGTACTTACCACAGCATCTTGAGCATGGTAAGGTCAGTGGGGGCTGCTGTCCCAGAGATGCCAACTACTCTTCTCATCCTGGTGGAGTATTCATGTCAACAGGAGAACACTCAGAGGTTGATGTATCATGTCTAAGCAGACACAATAAAGCAATGGCCAGTGGATCAATCGGCATAGGGGAGACAGGCCCTAAGACACAAGGTGTAATGGTCCCACTCTATTTGGCATTGATAAGGCCTCAGCTGGAGTACTGTGTCAAATTTTTAGTCACCTTTTAGGAAAGATGTGGCTAAATTAGAGAGAGTCCAGAAGAGAGCAACAAAAACAATCAGAGGTTTAGAAAACCTGACCTATGAGGAAAGATTACAAAAAATTGGCATATTTAGTCTTGAGGGAAGATGACTGAGGCAGGACCTGCTATCAGTCTTCAAATATATTAAGGCCTTTTGTAAAGAGGACTGTGATCAATTGTTTTCCATTTCCACAGGAGGCAGGGCAGGAAGCAATGGGCTTAATGCCTAACAAGGGAGATTTTATACACTAGGAATATTTTGGATACTAGGAAAATATTTCCAGCTCTAAAGGTAGTTGAGTTCTGGAACAGGCTTCCAAGGGAGGCTGTGGAATCTCCATCACTGGAGTGTTTTTAAGAACAGATAAGACAAACCTGTAAGGAATGGTCTTAGGTTTACTTGGTCCTGCCTCAGACCAGGGGGCTGGATTTGATGACTTCCCAAGGTCAATTCCAGCCCTACATGTCTATGACTCTATAATTAACCACTGGCTACAAGCTCCTGAAGAGAGAAACTGCGGATATGGGATGCCATCACAATTGGTACACAAGGCGTTGTAGTCCTGGACCCAGTCAAAGAGTAGGAGATTCGCCTGATTCCAACCAAGAGAATAGAAAACAGGAGGCTTGTCATGAGAGTGTATTTGGAAAGACCAGAGAAGGAGTCAGAGATGCAGGTAGCCTTGTAATGGTGAGATTCCTTGAGGGGGTAACTAACACTCAGGGCTGGTTATTATTAAATATTTATACTGTGGCCACGCCTGAAGGCCCCAATCAGTTTTGCCATTCCCCTTGTGCTTGGTGCTGTACAAACATAGGAGACAATCCCTGCACTGGAGGGTTCACTGTCTGAAGAATGTGGTCCTCTTGTGAGGAGAAATATTAAGGCCTATACAGTTCCCTACTCCTGTGCAGAATAGCCTCCCCTACTTGCACACATACACAGGGACTGAGCACAACTGCAGCGGTTGGTGCAAGAGCTGTGGGAGACTACAGTTCCTAAAGATTAGTTATCCCAGGGGGTTGCGGGCCTGACTCCGTCCATCCTCTTCTGCACTAGTGTCATGATCTTGAGGGTTAGCCAGCAGCCTGGGGACTAAGGGGTTAACTATACCTAACTCAGGCTGAGTTAGCCAATAGGAATGTAGGTAGGAATCTCAAACTAGGACAAAGGGTTTTTGGGTTTCCCTCCTTTGTCTCTGGGTGTTTCTCTCCAGCTATTGAAGGGGACAGGATGTCTCCCTTTAAGAAAATACTCTTCACAGTCTGTAAGTAGGATAAAGTTTACATAAATCTGTTAGGTTTTACTGTTTCATGGTTTAGGAAATGGGATCTGGTCTGTGCATTTAAAAATGGGTTTTGCTGTCCTTTGTAACTAAGTTCCTGGCCCATAGTAAATTTCTCCTCTATGAGTATATTATTTTGTTACTGTTCCATCTAGTCATTATGCTTGCAACAGGAATATTGTGGTGATAATAAAAGTTCTTTCTCTTTTCTTTTTTATTAACCTGATTCTGGTTAATTTTTGTGTCCTGGTTTGAACTTTAGGGGTGAGATTTCCCAAGTAGTCTCTCTCTGGTTGCTTTATTAATATTTAGGTGGTGGCAGCAACATTTTATTCCCAAAATCTAGGTTAAGATTTTGGGGGGAAGTTTTATACCAAAGCCTGGTAGATAAAGTTTTGGGGTACTTTTGCTGGCCCCCACTTCTGCATTTATCGTGCCAGAGTGGGGAAGGAGCTATGACAACTAGCCAGCACTGCTCTCCAGCCATGGTGGAGCATGCAACCTGCCCTCTCTTAAGCAGCAACACCAAAACAGTCACATTCTGCCATTTTGTACAGCTCGGTGAAACAGTTTGAACCAGCTCCCATCACTATGATTGCCTCATTCTGTGCAGGATTGGCCACAATATTAGTGGGAAGGTCAGCGAGACTGCTTTTTAGAGCATACCATAAATTTAACAGCCTTATTTTACACAGTATGTAACTGTGAGGTGAGAGGAGAGGCCAATGCCAGGAAAATACCTATCAAATCAAAAAGAAAGATAGTAATTAGGCCTTTTCTATGGCTGTAAATGCTGGGACCTAGGGAAGAGACAAGAGAAGACCTTGAATGGAAATAGAGATGTTAGGAAGGATGGTTGGAGTTACTAAAATGGACCATAAAAAACAATGAATAGTTTAGCAGCACCTTAGAGACTAACAAAACAAGTATCATGAGCTTTCGTGGGCACAACCCACTTCTTCAGATGAATGGAGCATTAAAAGTCCAGATCTAAGAATAAATAAGGGAAGGGGGGGAGCGAAAGGAAGGGGGGGAAGTGAATTAGAGTGTTCAAGTTACAAGAAGCTGATAAGAACAATTTGCACCTTCTCTAAGTATCCATTGTTTAGTTGGTTAAGTCATTAGGATGTGGAAGGTAGTGTGTTAGCCAGCCAATGTCTTTATTCATACCTCTAGGATAGGAATCAAACTTGTAAATGAAGTTCCAACCCTTCCCTGTGTATTTGGCTTGTGGAATTAGCCTGAAACAACACTGTGACTTAGAGATCCATTAATGAGTGCCTGGGCAGGTCAAAGTGTTCTCCATCAGGTTTTTGTATATTGCCTTTTTGGATATCTGATTTGTGTCCATTAATTCTTTCCAGTAGAGACTGTCCAGTTTGACCAATATAAATGGCAGAGGGGCATTGCTGGCTAATTCCACAAGCCAAATACACAGGGAAGGGTTGGAATTTAGCTTCATCTAGTCCAATCCCTTACTCAAAGTAGAACCAATCCCAACTAAATCATCCCAGCCAGGGCTTTGTCAAGCCTCGACTTCGAAACTTCTAATGATAGAGATTTCACCATCCATCTAGGTAACCCATTACAGTGCTTCACCATCTTCCTACTGAAACATTTTTTTCCTAATATCCAATCTAGACCTGCCCCCCCTCACTGCAGCTTGAGACCACGGCTCCTTTTTCTGTGATCTGCCACCACTGAGAACTGCCTACAGCCATAATCTTTGGTACCTCCTTCAGGTAGCTGTCACATGGGCCACAGTTGTGTGTTGTTTGGGCCACAAGCGGCCTATGGGCTACAGGTTGAGAAGCACTAGTTACAACATCTTGACTATAAATAAAGTGCATCCAAAACAAATGTGTGTACAATCAAACTGCAAGTTTCCTACAGAACCATTGGTTCCTTTGTTCCCATGAAAAAATGATAAATGTAATAGGAGCAAAAGCTATTGCACATTTGTTTTTTCTTCACACTGTGGTGAAGATTTGTGGCAGCTATTTATCGAGAGAGTTAATTGCTAATGACGACAAACATGGAGTATCAATACACATTAATTTAGCAGGAAGAATTTGCCTTGCCACACTTTCCTGCATTGATACATAACCAACCATGTGTGAGCTGAAGGGTCTTAGTACATAATGAAACTGCAAGACAGTCAACAATTGCTTTCAATAAATTACACCAGGGTTTTGTTTCAAATCTATTAAATGTAATTTCACCCTCTATTCCTCCCTGATGGGATCATTTATTCATATTGATCATTGACGATCAGTAGGTGACACTACAGTGTGCATCTGAGATTTCATCTCAGACTTACTAACTTTCACTTCCTTCATTTTGCCCAACATTCTTGGGTAGAAACTGATTGATCACCCTAGCTTATTTTGATACATTGATTATTTATGTCCAGTCATTTCTTTCTCACACATCTTCCTTGAATGCCATAATTGCTTCTCAGATTTCATTAGAACATTCTTTTCTATTCCAATACTCAACAGAGGAGGCAATTACAATTTTATATTTATATATGCAATTTTGATAATTTATGAGAGAAATTATTAGGCAATTTGCTGTTTTTTTCCTTAGTCACAAGAGACAAACTTTGAGGTGTTGAAAATGAAATAACAAGAAAACCCAGAGATATAAAAGCATTTATTTTCCCTCTCCTATAATCATCAGGTTCTGGTTCTCTTTGAATGATTCTTCACTCTTGTGGCAACATATTGCCACTTGCCTCAGAGAATGCTGCATGTTAAATTACCGTGGTAGGTGCCATGATAACCACCATTTTCCAGTATAAATCAGAGGAACCCTACAATTTTCTGGCCATAAAATCCTCAACATACAGTGTAGTAATAACCGAATCTTCACAACAAGCCTCAGACCAGCATGAATTCATGACGCCATTGAATTCATGGCAAACCTTCCACTGGTCTTAACGAAACTGGAAATTCACTCCACATCTACACAGGGAGTGTTTTCATCTGACTTAGTTTTACCCATATGAACAAGACACAAATATTGTTAATTTCCCTTCCACAATATCCATGTAATCACTGCTTCTCATTCATCATAGGTTTGGTCACAGAGCAGGTCCAAGTCGATATACCTTACATCACTAAAGGGTGTGAAAAAACTCCTCTTTCCCCCTCCCCAAGTGATGCAAGTTATAGTGACCTAAGTGCTGTCCACACTGGCACTGTGTTGATGGGAGACACTCTCCGGCTAACCTATCTTCTGCATCTCACAGAGGTGGAGTAATTGTGCTGACAGGAAAGCACTCTCTGGTCAGCTTCTTAAGGTTTCACCAGATACCGCAGCAGGGCAACTGCACTGCCATAGCACTTCTAGTGTAAACCAGCCCTTAATAAAAATACCAGGCTCTTAGATAATGCTTTTCATATATGGAGCTCAAAGTGTTACAACTAGTGAAACAAAAAGAGATTTACCTAAGCAGTACATGGTAGAGCATGAACTAGAACCCTCAACCTCTAAGCCAGAACATTATTTATTAAGCCACACTGCCTACTAGAAGACAACTGTTATTCATTAATATGAAGGTTAACAAATGGCACTAATAGCCTGACCTTCTTCTTTTGAAGCTATCTCCTTTGCTAATTCTTTGTTCCTCTCATTCATCCCACAACATGCTTTATATTTGTGCCTTTGCTGAGCAAGAGCTACAACAGTTTTTAAAGTTATTTTTCAGTGTTATAGACTCAGATGACCCATTGCTGTGTAATATTGCATACCAGTCTAGTATGAACAAGTGTCTGTTGCAGGAAACTTATTTATTGTTTGATTTCCAGTTTCTGTGCCAGATTCATCAGTGAAAAAACAGTGGAAATAGAATGTGCAGTGTAGACATACCCAAAGAAACTAGATAACTCCAAGGACTGGTTAAGGGTATGAATCCTTTTGCCTGTTGGTTACTAGGCCATATACTATCTAAATCTGATGATTGTGTGCTGATGTCCGATTTCTTAGAATGCAAAACGGAGTGCTCTGGATCCAACCCCTGCATAACCACAGAATAAAAACCAAAACTGGCAGTCCTGATGCCACAGACTAGTTTGGAATGACTGCACCATACAGGAGGAAGGGCTACATTTTCAACCACTCCTTTAGCAAACCTACATTTGTGCAAATGCAAATTTGCTCACAGACATGTACACGGGGGTTATACTATGGAGGTAGAAATACCTGCACCGCCCCTGCCAAAAATGTTAACACCTATGTATATGCAAGAATAAGAATTTACACTTGCAAAACACATTAGGACAAGTGGATTTGGAGGTGAAAATTCTACCATTGGTGTAAATACGGGTGTCCATGCAAAGTGCAAGTGTATGTAGATATAGGTGCAATTTTGCAAATGCACAAGGGGAGTCTGAGTAGATACTTGGCTAGAAATGTGGCCCTTAAACTAGTCATCATAGGGTTGAGAGTCATGGATAACCCCCCACCCCCCATCACCAGTAGTATCTGGACACCTCAGAATCAATTAAAAGTAGTAAAACAAGAACAATATTACACTTCCTTCCTTCTCAGGCTTGGAAAAAATAGTTTGACTAGGTTATAGGACATAACAGGGCTGCTTAAACACATAGCCACTCTACACAGACATTAAAGAACCATGCCGAATGGCCCCAGCACCTGGAGTTGAGGGGTGATATTAGCCTCCAGCTTTCATGTTAAAAAGGTATGTTTACAGAATTATAATTGCAAAGAATTCTTTCAAGAGGCGAAACAAGATAGACCAATGTCTCTAAGTTTGCAGAGTAACTAAAGCAGCCACTCAGAGGCATGAGCGCCTTCATCCATTTGGGCTGTTAATCCTGAATCCAACTGCTCCTGGGGGACCTGTTAACACCATCCCAACAGCTGGGAACCTCATCTGCAGTCTCCCCATTATGACTTAGCAAGCTTCATGTTGGGAGAGCTAACAGCCACACACAGATGAAGGGAGGCTGTGCTGAGTTTTGCATTCAATTCTGAATGCTATGATGCTGATGTTCATGCTAGGCTCTTGCAGGAGGCCAATTCCATGGTCCTGGAAAAATTATCTTTACATCAGTCATGACTCGTAAGCCTCCTCCTCTGGTGGGTGTTTTCATTCTTCCAGTGGGAGGTCATGGCATCAGACCTCCGAGGTAGCCAGGACCTGGAGAGAGATCTTTGAACTGGAGTCTGTATTCAGTGAGGAGCTAGTGTGGAGTCAAGCACGAGGGGAATGTGTTCCCATCACACTGTGTTGCTAAGCAGAAAAGCTGCTGTGTGGGTTTTTTTTTTATCAGCTGGAGCTTTCTCGGTTGTGTGGCTTCATCCCTAGAGTGGCAATAATCCAGACTGCAGGTCACTAAAGGACATTGGGGAATTGGAATTTCAGGAGCACCAATGCTGATTGTAATTACAGGACATTTTATTTAAACGCTCGGATAGAAGAATTATGTGTGCATCTTACAAGCTAGACTGTAACAGCATTTAATACAAGTATTGCTGAATAAGTTGGGGGTGCACATTTTTATACTGATTCAGGCTCTCACATACAAGATGACTAGTTGGAATTCCAGACAAAAGAATTACAAAACTAATAATAATGGCAAGACTGTAGACAAGGTTAAATGAGAGAGTAAGCATGTGCCAGAGTCTGTTTTGGAATTTCAGCTTGTGAGGCCTTGTTTACTCTACCAAGTTTTGTTGCCAGAAACTGACTATGGCGTGAGTGTGTTCACACTGCAACGTGCCTTTTGTTGGGGAAAAAACACTCAGCTTCGGCAACAAAAAACTTCCATCCCTACTGGAGGGACTTTTTTTCTTTCCCCCTTTCTTTATTATTAACAAAGAGCCAGTGTAGACATTGCTCTTTGTTGTCAAAAGAGCTGTCTTCCTCCCTCCAGTATCCCACAATGCCTGCCCTGATAGTTCTGCTCACCTTTGATCTCTGCTGCCTTTCATGCATGTACCCCTCCTCTTTCAAAGCTCCAGGGAGTGTCTGACAACTAAGTGTGCTGCTCCCTTTGGGGAACAAACCAAGAGCAAATGAACAAACTGCTCCTGTTCTGCCCTGCACTAGGAACACATCATTGGGCAGACTGTTGCTGCAGGGAGAGGTGGGACAAATGCAGTGCTGCTTTGACATTCCTCAGCACTGAGAGCTCACAGAGCTACTCATGGTGCTGCTCCCAACAGCTGAGGAGCCTGCGAGAGAACTTAGAAGGACTCCCATAATGCACACAGATCACCTCTACTTTCTCACAGCACTGCACGGTGGGATACATACAGTGGGATACATACAGTGCATTGCTCCCCCTGTCGATGATGGTGCCCCCAGCTTGGACATGATCTGACAACAGAGGGAGCAAGCATGATCTTTCTCTAGTGATTTTTGTTTTGTTGACTTTTGGGTGTCAACACAAGTTTTGTCGACAACACTTGGTAGTGTACATGAGGCCTAAAGGGTCAAAGTTCTGGTAGATCATCCAGTCACTCCCTTCAAGATGGGATGTCTCCCCTTCTGTGCTTGCACCCAGCACAATGGAGCTACAATCCCACTGGGTGATGCAATCAGATAAACCATTCCTACTATTACTTGGCAATGCAGGATTGTTCCCTAGAAATGAATTGTCCATATGTTTGTCCAGTCTAGTTTCCAACAGTGGGGCTCCCTGAGACACTCCTCCAGTTTCATAGCTCTCATCGCCAGGATGCCATCTCCCTTTCATTTCATCCCCTTACAACTAGCTATTGCCTGTGTTCATCTCTGAGGGCTAGGCTGAGCCTTACACATACACAGCCCACTGGATACCTCTCATCCTTTTGTTTCCTTAGGCACCAAGGCCAACTCCAAACCTTCAAAATTCGGGAGCCTACTCTGCCCTCTTTCCAAATCATGAGATTGACTTAAAAATCATATTTTTAAAAAAAATTATAAACTTGGCATTCTTTTTATTTGCTTTCTGATTTTCAAACATTTAAGGTGCATTCAAGTCATAATTTCAGGCTTTCTCTGCAACCACAAAAACTCGCAACTCATTTTGTTTTGTTTTTTTAAATAAGCTAACGTTTTCACCTAATCACACAGGAGTCTGGGAACTGGAGCTTTAAGAAATGCACCAGATATGATGAGATTCATAATGGTATTACAGGAGTTGGCAATACAGTTTCTTCTGGTTTTTTTTCTTAATTTTTTTTATCTAGCTAACACACACAAAGCATACAAGATTTCAAGTTAGCATTTCCACAGAACAGTGCCTAAAGTGGAATGTTTAAAGATTTCAAGATTTCCAATCACTCAGCATAAGCTCAACACTGAACATATAAACACTGAATGCTTTTGAAAAAGGTAAAACTCAAAATGAAATGTTTCTCAATTTCTGAAACAAAATATTTCAGCTGACTTCAACTACAAAAAAAGGTGGCGGGGGTTTAGGTTCACAAACACTTTCAAGATTTTGACTTTTTACCCAGATCTGAAACATGAAAATAATTCAAACTAGAATATTCAAGAGAAGATCAAACTGTTTTCAGGCTGGATTTTATGATACCAAATGGCTGAGGTTTGGGATAAGCAGAGAGCAATTCATGCTGCCAGAGGATTTCCCTCTATCCAGAAAAGAAATAAATGCAGCAATAATTGTGTGATACTCTTGCCAGTAGTTGACTTTTTAATAGCAACTACCATCTCTCACAGGGATGTGCGCAAAGATTGATTAGTTCATGCCTCATGCAGCGTACACTGGAAATTTAAAGTGCCATCTTGGTGATAAGTGTTGTTCTTCCCCCAGTTAAATTAGTGCTGGCACATATAGTTCCCACTGAGAACCGTAGTAGCTTCCCTGTCAAAGCATCTCACATGGTGACCCCTGATACCATGTTTACACTGTCTTTATCCAGCTTGAGACTGTAAATGGCACTTTGTGAATCTGTTGCCCATCTCACTGTCAATATGCTTGCTCCATTCAGCACCTCTGCACTTTCATTGTTGTTTGCTCCTGCAAGTTAATCTTCCCAGATCTCTGAACAAAATGCTTTCTGCAGCCTTTAGGGTTCATGGCTGGCTTCATTCTAGCTGGGCCGAGTTCTGCAATATATTACCTGGACACAATGCCTCATGGAAACAAACCATTGCCTATGTATAAATCCCCACGAAACTGGTGAAATGGGTCAGAGCTCAGTTGTCCCAAGTCAGGTCACCCTGGACCCAAACCTAGAATCCTTACTTGGGAAAAACTTCTCTTGAAGCCAATAGGAGCTCTGGTTTAGCAAGGATTGCACAATTAAATTCCCTCCTCCCATTTCTCCAGCCTTCTATTTTCTAACTCTCCTTTCCCCGTTATCATGTATTTTGCAGAACCAGCACCAAAGATGAAGTACATAAAGCAAAGCTGTTATCAAGCATGCACTAGCACCTGCTTGGGCTGTTATCTAGCAAGCAATAGCACCTCCTTTAGTGAGGCTACTCACATGCTTACAGTCAAGTCAATGGGATTACATACATGGGTAAAGATATGTATATGCTTCTATGCCTTGATGGATTAGGACCCAACAGAACGTGATCCAATGCAATGAACAGATTTTATGACAGCTCTCCCAAGAACACCTCAGTCTGCCTTTGGATTTGTGCAGAAAAACTCATGTTTAAAACATTTTAACAGCAACTATCTTTTTACAATAAAAGAGGGGAAAGTGTGGTAATAAAATATATCCATTGGAAAATGATGGGTCTGAAAATCTCTGCTGATTATATTAGCCAGGGATTTATTGCAACATTTGAAAAAAAAATGTTTCACAAAACCAAGTTCAGCTACTTTCAAAGACCAGGGGAATAGAATGTAAAGGGGAGCTCTGCTCTGAAAAGTGACTGCAGAAATGGAGTTGCGGGGTGCTGTGTTTGTCATCTCTCAGAGCTCAAATTTGCTCAAACATGCTCAAATTTGGAAGTGTAACAAGATGTTTCTTCGGGGGGGGCCAACAAACTCACCATGCTCACAGAAGGGGCAGGACTGGGGGAAGCCACCCCTCAGCACCACCTGAAGTGTGTTGCGCTGCTCCCCCTTTCCCAACATAGCAGTGGTGGCACTTGGGAACCCTGGGTCCTTTTGAATCTCCAGGCCCCTTTGCTGCCCCCCATAGGCGGGCCTGTGTTTTTCTGTCTGCCTAGGAAACTCATCCTGAGCTCAGAGTCAGCTGGATTCTTGCTAGGTAATCACCACTAGTATGAAAAGTCCTATAGAGGGCTGGACTAAGACAATTTGTGGGGCCCTAGGTACCCTGGGTCCTGTCTCATTTGCAATGCTGCGGGCAGAGGCCCCTCAAAGCAGAGATCCATATACCAATTCTTGCTTTCCTCTTTCTGGTTATATGACTCACACAGATGATGAAAGAAACAGCCACCAAGCTAGGAAGTAGAGGAACAGTAATTTCCCTGTAGGAAGATGTGCTGTTTTCCCAATAAATAATTGCAGTAGCTTGAAAGACAACTTGGGAAGTAACAATATTTTTATTTCACACCGCAAATGTGTTCCCCTTGATATTGACACTATTGCTTGTTTGCCTGCTGTGATAGTTTTTAGCATCTTACACCTAATAAATAAGATTGCTTGTGACATTCTCTCTTCACACCCCAAATCCCCTGGGTATGCTCAGAAACACTTTCCCTGGGCCAAAGCCTGAGAGATGGTGAGCCCTTGCAAATCCTAATGAATTCAATGGGAGCTGTGGATACTCACGAAAAGGAAAAACCCTGATCCTCATTGAAGTGAGGGGGAACTTTGCCATTGACTTCAAGAGGTGGTGGGCATTCTAGGTGTTTAGCTAGCCCATAGCAGTGCAGGTATAGGGTGTGGAAATGTTGTAACAAACTGGGAATGTGGAATAGGATTATTAGCAGTAGCGCTCAGAGGCTCCATTTGAGGTCCAAGCTCCATTGTGCTGGGCACTGAACACATACAAAGTAAGCCCCAGTCCCTGTCCAAAAGAACTTACAATCTAAATAGACAGGCATAAAAACATAAGAACAGCCAGACTGGGTCAGACCAAAGGTCCATTTAGCCTAGCATCTGGTCTTCCAACAGTGGCCAATACCAGATACCCCAGGGTCCCTTAAATCACCACTGGAGTACTGTACAGTGTGATCTGGGCAGCTCTAAGGTCGGAGAGGAAGGCACTGTGGCGTGCTCCAGATGATGCAAAGGGCTGGTTGTCTGTAGCCCCAGCCCTGCCACCCGAACCCCGCCCCTTCCAGAAGCATGGAGTTAGTTCCCACACCTGGCCCAGGGGCCTATGGTGGCCGTCTGCTCCCCTGCCCACAATAATCTTGTGACCCACCCAAATATTTTTTTAAAAATCAGGATCACTACAATTGCAACACGATGAACTTTCAGATTTAAATTGCTGAAATCAAGATATTTATGGTTTTTAAAATCCGGTGACCGTAAAACTGACCAAAATGGACTATGAATTTGTTAGGGCCCTATTCATCACTTAACAAACACCTCGTGCAATAAGGTTTAACAGTTATTCCGAGAGAAGGGTTTTCTCTCGGAAAAACGCATCTACATGGGGCAACTTATTTCGCAACACCCCGAATTCAAAATGGTGGCCAGCCACGAATATGCTAATTAAGCGCGGGGATATTTAAATCCCGCGCTTCATTAGCAATCTCGGTATGCTCCATTTGCATCCCTAGTCCGAACTAAGGAGCAAGTATAGATATACCCTGAGAGGAGTGTAGAAAATGCAGCTGTGGGATGAGTGTTTATTGGAAAGCCTGTTATACCATCTTACATCCCTGCACTGATGCCCATTAGCTCATAATTTACACCTACTGCTGCTGATTCCAACACCAGGGACCAACAAGGCCATTTTAATGACAACAGAAAAAGAACAAGAATGTGCTGGACAGAACAGTTCAAAGAATTGCTGAACAGGGAGCCAGATCAAGCAGAAACAAAGATCTAGGAGGCAGAAGATCTTGATAGCAACAGACACCCCAAAGAAGGAAGAGACCATTCAAGCCATCAAATTTTTAACAAATGGAGATCGCAGAATTGAATTGAATGCAGAATTTTTCTAGGTAAATCCTGAGTTAGCAGCATCTCTCCTGGCCCCTCTATTTACATCAGTCTGGGAAAGGAAAAAAGTGCCAGATGAATCAATCAATGGACTCATAGTGAATATTCTAGGGATATTACATGGTTAACCGCTAAGTATACAAGCAGGCCCATTGATGAGGGGGAGAGGCAAAGGGGGCAATTGCCCTGGGGCTGGCGATTACTACTGTGGTAACCAGAGCCCTAGCCCTTTAAATCACCACCAGAGCCCTGTATGGTGGGCTCCAGATGGTGCTGGGGCAGGCAGTGCTGTCCAGGTGGCACTGGTAAGGCTGACCTGGACACACTCCCTATGATCAAGGCCTCACCTCTTCCAGGAGCACAGAGCTGGGCCCCCCAACCCTGACCAGGGGCCCAGCAAGTCTTCTGGCTCACCTGCATACCAGTACACATGAGGTTTACCAGTATGCTTACTGGTTAAGTGGCCCTTGCCAGTTAACTCCAGCAGGGACCAGCAACACCAGGCTGGAGCAGCCTCGACTGTAGAGGGACTGGCAGGCTGGGCATCAGGACTCCACAGCTGCTGCGGGGCCAGCCGTGGGACCTAGGTTAACACAGCGCTTGACTGGTTAACCATTTTAACATCCCTAGAACAAACCAAAGAAAGGAATTCTCAGTGATTGCAATAACTGGTGTGGTATCACACTTTTGTCCATGCTAAGCAAAGTAAGATGTGTGAGATCAAAATCCAGCATATAGCAGAGGCAGTTAACAGCATTCTCAGAAAAGAGCAAGCTAGTTTTTGGAAAGGGCCTGGATGCACAGATCAGATCTTCATGCTACAGAACATAATAGAACAATGCTTAGAATGGCAATGGAAACGCTACATAAACATCATAGACCTTGATAAGGCTTTTGATAGCATTCACAGGACCCAGCCTATGGTGCATTCTGAAGGCAGACGGAATCCCTCTCTGCATAATCAACATCATCAAAAGCATCTATTCCAACCTTCCATGCAGTGTTGATCACAGTGAGCTCAGTTTTGAAGTCAAAACAGTAGCGCATCAGGGATGTGTAATGTCTACAATTCTGACTGGGAAACACAGTGTACCACAGAAGTCGTGCCAAGAGGCATCAGATGAACTTCCTTTTCATCCGTTGAAAACCTGGACTTCACAGATGATCTCATTCTCCTATCACATGCCCAGCACCATTTACAAGAAAAAGCAACACGACAATGCAGTCAGCCAGCAAATTGGACTGAAAATCCCCTGAAAAGTGACAGATACTAAGGCCTTTAATACTGCCTCACTAACACCAGTATGGATAGAGGATTATAGTCTCTCAAATATAGAAACATTCATATACGTGGGCAGTACCAGCAGTCAGGATGGTGGAGCAAGCCAGGTCATCCAGAACAGAATCAATAAAGCCAGGGCCACCTTCAGGAGCTTAAATACAGTCTGGAAATGATGAAAAAATAACACCAAAACCAAACTCCAGATGTATCAGAGCTGAGTACTTTCAACACTACTTTATAGTGCCGAATACCAAAGAATGACAAAATATGACCTGTCCAAGCTGTCTTCGTTCCATACGTCCTGTCTCAGAAAAATGCTCTGTATCTTTTGGCCCAGAACAATCTCAATCCAAGATCTATTTGCAGCATGCTGTCAAGAAGATATGAGCACCATTATTGCCAGGAGGCACCGGAGATGGGTTTGCTGTGTGCTTTGGATGGAAACAGACTCCGTCACCAAAGTTGCAATAAAATGGACATCTGAAGGCAAGCGAAAATGAGGCTGCCTGAAAATAACATGGCAAAGGGTGGTTGAAGCTGAGCTGAAAAACCTGGGTCACAGCTGGGAACCATTGAAAGACTTTCCAGAAACAGACAGGAGTGGAGGAGCTTCATTGCTGCCCTATGCACCAGAGACATAATGGGAACATGATAATGCCAACTTACTATTATGCATTTCAACACAACACGTGCATCGCCTCTGATTTTGACTCAGTCAAGAGCAGTGGGAACCACATCAGTTCACATTAATTCTACAAACCAAAACAGGGATGGATGGTAGTTTACCAGCCCATCAGCCCTCAAAGCACCATTTAAATACACTGGGAGTTTGGATTCCCAGCCACCACAAACTGCAAGACACGCAGTATCCCCGAGCAATTTGCTTCTCTTTTAGGTATGCTTTTTTACCCCACCCAAGTAGCTCTAGTTCAGATTCCAATGAGAGAAAGCAACTTTCAGGACCATCTGAGTAAGCATGTGGCTTTTAGAGCACTTAAAGAATAAGATGTTAAATAAATTAACTTCAAACTTAATTATAAAGGTGCTACTACCCCTCTGTAATAACCCTTCTCTGAATTGATACCTCCAGGATTTAGGGTGGGGTTTTCTAAAGCATTCAGCGTAGGCCAGGGTTTCTGATCCCATTGAAATCAATGGTAAAATCCTATGTTGTGGTTACAAACCTTGTTATGATTATAGTCACTTTCCATTTGATCAGGCTTGGAATAGCAGGCCTCTCTCGGGAAGAGATTAACACAGCACTTGACCTTAGGTAATTTATTCCTGTGCTTAACCACCCTGGCAGTAGGAAGTTTTTCCTAATGTCCAACCTAAACCTCCCTTGCTGCAATTTAAGACCATTGCTTCTTGTCCTAACATCAGAGGTCAAGGAGAACAGGTTTTCTCCCTCCTGCTTGTACCAACATTTAAGTACTTGAAAGCTGTTATATTCCTTCTCCTCCTCTTTTCTACACTAAACAGACCCAATTCTTTCATTCATAGGTCATGTTTTCCAGACCTTTAATAATTTTTTTTTTTGCTCTTCTCTAGACTTTCTTCAATTTGTCCATCTTTCCTAAAATGTAGCATTCACGACTGGATACAATACTCCAATTGAGGCCTAATCAGTGTGTAGTAGAGTGGAAGAATTACTTCTCATGTCTTATTTACAACACTCCTGCTAACATATTCCAGAATGATGTTCAGGGGGTTTTTTTGTTTGTTTTTGCAAGTGTCATAGTGTTGAGTCGTATTAGCTTGTGGTCTGTTATATGTCTCACACATTGCCAACAGAGGTGAATCTCTCTGAGATGCTCTTTACTGGAGTATTTACAGCACACATCACTGAGTACATTCATGGGTAAATGCAGAGAAGTGCCTAGGGAAATAAACATCCATCTTCCCATCACTCTACTGATTAAAACAAGTGCGTCTCAAAGGAGATCTTGGTATAATGGAAGAATAGCAATCACAGAGTTCATACTATACTATTATATCCCTGTGATTTTACTGCTCACTACAGTAGGCTAAGGAGCTCTGTATTAAGTGACATGTGACTATCTCTTAAACTTTCATTTTTTCATGTAAATTGTGCATCACAATTCACAGTTTTCCTTTTTGTTTCTTGATTAGCATGCTCAGTTCACCATCAAGTTCTCTGCAGCCACAATGACAGTTACAAACTCCAGAAGCAAGTTGTTTACTTGAAAATTGTTATTTTGCCTGCCAGCCTGTGATGAGAAGCCCACAGTGCTTTCTGTGTTAGGGATCTTAAAGAACGGCTATTCTCCTCTGCAGATGAGCATTAGAATTTAGATACTACATTTTCCTGAATTCCTGTCAGATTGGTCCTTATGCCCCAATTATACCTCCTGCACCTTACATATAATGGGTATAATTATTCTGATTGAGTACACCTGGTAGTCTAGAATATCAATATTGCTCAACACAATTTCATATGCTCTCACTATCGTTAAACTAAAAGCTTCTAAGGCACAGAAGGACAAACTGATTGTCAAGGGCAACTACATGCAGTTTTGGTGGTGTAGTTCTCAAAAGCCCAATGAAAGCCATTTGGTTCACTGACATTTCCTTGAGAAGGTATGTTCTAGAAGGTGCAGGCTATCCATTCCCAGAGATCAGCATTAAAAATCTTACTTCTCGTCACTAAACAAAATGAGTTTGGTGGCTTCTCCCTAGTCTACTTTGTCAAGGTTTCCTGTCACCACTCTGTACATTGGACAGGCTTTGCTCAAAGTAGGATGGGGGAGTTGCTGCAGGTTAAAACTGAGTCGTAGTGGCAGAGGGACAGGAGAAACTTTCACTTGCTCAGTCTCAGGCTCAAGCCAGTGTTGTTAACAGCTCCCTGACATGTACTAAATTCACTCAGTCAGAAACTTTTAATTAACAAAATGGCACAATAAAATAAGTGTCCCTATTGGTAAGTGTGCTGCAAACATTAATTAAATGAATCCAACACATTTTGTATCTGCTTTTCTGTCTATCTGTTCTGCAAGCAAGCCTATAAAAATAAACACAGTTGGGATTAAGAACAGCACTTTTTAAATTTCAAGTTTAGTCATGATGGTGAAATTATGTATCAGATTTGCATCCTTTTAATCTAGGTTCCTGGTTCTGACCAATTCAGTATTTATTAATCCTACTCTGTAGCCTGCTTTTACTGGAGTTAATAGCTAAACTTCTCCTTCAGAGGCAGGACCAGGCCTCCAGTTAGGAGGCATTTCAGGCAAGAAGGTGGAGCTCTTACTCTAGTCTATTCTCTACAAGAATCAGAAAAATCAGATTTGAAAATGGAACCGCGAGGAAGGCTGCAGTGGTGGAAATAACTGTTTTAGGGTCTGCTCAATTTATAGCTAAACCATTCAGTTCATTGATTGACTGTCAATTTTTCTGGATGACCAAGCATAACAGAGTTCATGACATTTCTCAGTCATTTTCTTTCTTGAGACAGAGGAAGGTTACCTCTTTGAGGTCAGAAAGTAGAAGGATAAAGTGAGAAGTGCCCAAAGCCAAGCAGAATTGGACCTTGCAAAGGAAATTAAAACCAACAATAAAAGGTTCTATAGCCATATAAATAATAAGGAAACAGGGAAATAAGCAGGATGACTAAGTATTGAAGATGGGATGGAGATTAAAAATAAGACAGGCATATTCTAAAATCTAAACAAATACTTTGCCTCTGCTTTTAATACAGGTGAAAAGTTTAGGAGCAGTAGCAGGGAGGTTAATGGGAATGGGGATATGGAAGCAGAAATTATCACATCTAAAGTAGAAGGCAAACTCTAAAAACTTAATGGGACTAAATTGGAGGGGGCAGATAATCTCTGTCCAAAAATATTTAAGGAACTGTCACATGACATTGCAAGCCTAATAGCAAGGATTTTTAATGAATATGTAAATTCAGGTGCCATACCGTATATCTGAACAGGTGCTAAAATAGTACTTATTTTTTTAAAAAGTTTAAAAAGTGATTTGGGAAGTGATTTGTGTGCAAGGTGTTGGAACACATTTTGAAAGATGATAGTTAAGGGCATAGAGGCAAATGATAATTAGGATACAATTCAGTGTGGTTTTGCAACAAGTGGATTGTGTCGGATCAACTTTACCTCTTTCTTTGAGAAATAATGGATTTTTAGACAAAGAAAACACAGTAGATCTAATCCACCTGGATGTGATTAAGGCATTTGCTACAGGTCCACATGGAAAATTGGAGAAAACGGAGATTAATATGAGAACAGAATGGTGGATAAGGAACTGGTTAAAGGAGGCACTACAATGAATCATATTGAAAGGTGAATGGCCAGGGTGGAAGGTGGTTACTAGTGGAGTTCTTCAGGTCCCAGTCTTGGGACCAATCCTAGTTAACATTTTTCTTAATGACTTTGGCACAAAAAGTGGGAGTGTGCTAATGAAGTTTATAGAAGTCACAAAGTTGGGAGGTATTGCCAGTAGACTAAAATACCATACAGGAAGATCTGGATGACCTTGAAAACAGCAATAATAGAAATGGGATGAAATGTAATAGTGTAAAGTGCAAGGTCATGCACTTAGGGACTAACAATAAGTTTTTTTTCTATACACCAGAGACTTATCAGTTGGACGAGACAGAGGAGGACAAAGACCTCTGTGTATGGATTGATCACAGGATGACAACAAGCTTGCCAATGTGATGCAGCCATGAAAAATGCTAATGCAGTCCTAGCATGCATCAGGAGAGGTATTTCCAGTAGAGATAAGAAAATGGTAGCACCGTTATACAAGGCACAGGTGAGATCGTCTCAGGAATACTGCAGAGAAGACTCCTGGGATGATCTGAGGAACCTTAGGAGAGGAGGTTCAAAGAGCTTGGCTTGTTTAGCCCAACCAAAAGAAAGCAGAAGGGAGGTATGACTGCTCTCTGTAACTCCATCAGAGGGATAAATGCCAAGGAGGGAGAGGATCAGCATGGACATAAGAACAAATGGATACAAACTGGTCATTAACCAGTGTAGGTCTGGAATTAGATGAAGATCCCTAACCCATCAAAGGAGTGAAGTTCTGGAACAGCCTTCCAAGGAAAGCCATGAAGGCAAAAATCCTAATTGGCTTCAACCTCAGGCTTAACGTGTTTATGGTGGGGTGGTCTCATGAGACTGTGGGCAATAGTATGTAGCTTATCTGCAACTGCTATCAGCAAATCTTTCAATGGCCAGAAGTGTGACGCTCTCTTGAGGCGAGGGGTCTGAGTCATTATAGAGAATTCTTTCCCAGGTGTTTGGCTGGTAGGTCTGGCTCACATGCTCAGGGTCTAACTGATAGCCAGGGTGTAAAAGGGGTCAGGAAGAAATTTCCGCCAAGGTCAGATTGGCAGAGATCCTGGAGAGTTTTCACCTTCCTCTGCAGCATTGGGCATGGTCACTTGCAAGTTTAAACTAGTGTAAATGTGGGTTATTTGTAACTATAAGTCCTTAAATCATGATTTGAGGACTTCAGTAACACAGCCAGAGGTTGGGGTCTGTTACAGGAGACGGTGGTTAGGTTCTGTGACCTGTGATGTTCTGGAGGTCAGACTTTCTCACTACTGGCCATTTCTATCACATGACAGCTTCTTCTTTCATCCATTCACGTCACCATAATACCTTTCTACCCCCCGTCAAGGTACTTTTCTACCACTTCAAAGGCTTGATAAACAGGCCACTGAAATCACTGGAAAGAGTTCTACTGACATCAGTTAGCTTTGGACCAGGCTCACAACCATAAGGCACCTCTTCCTGCTACACTTCCTCAATCTTCACCTTCCTTTCATCTCATTTGGGATCCCCTAGAGCATCATATTCCAAATTGTTCCTCCCCTTTTAGTTCCCAATGAATGGTTTTCCATTGCAGTTTCAGTCCTTTCTCTCCAGAGATCCCCAATGGAATTTGCTTCTGCCTTTTCTGCTCCCACTATTACATCCCTCCTTCAAGGGCTCTCTAAAGGCACTTTCTTTCAGACGGTTTTCAATAGAGTGCTCCCTCATCACTCCCAGGCTCTCCAATAGCCCACCTCTTTTCAGTAGGGAATCAAACTGAGATTCCCCGCTCCCCACAAATGTTAGTTAAAATAACCTATCCATAATATTGGACTTGATCATGGTGGAAAAAATGTACTCGACTTTGTTTCTGTATTTAAGTCTGATGAATATTAATCGTTACTGCTCCATTATTCATTTGCAATATTTGCTCAGAAAAACTGCTTTTTTATAGAGGCAGGGGGAGTACACCATTACTGGATAGAACTAGAGTTACTGTAACAGCAGTGTGGACAACAACAACAACAAAAACCCAAAGTGGATTCATTATTTTGCTATTGCACAGAGAAGCCAGCTGTTGGAGTCACATCCCCCACCTAATTCACCACCCAGACACTTTGTTAAGTAATAACAAATAAATAAGCCCTCTGATGCAAATGACCTTGTGGGGGAATATTTTACTCTACAGTATAAAGGTGAGAAAAGTTACCTATGATGCTATTTTGCCCCACTGTCAGGAAAAAAGAGCTGCCTCAACTAATTCAGAAGAGCTAGTGAAAGACTATGTTCCACAGTACAGCAGCAAACAGCTTCAGTTTGGACAGCCTCACAATCCCTGTTATGCTTTTATTTGCTAGGGTAGCATTTTCCCTCTCCTGACTGTGTTTCTGACAGATACGTTAGCCATATGAACTCATACACACACACACACACACACACACACACACACACACAATATTCAGAAATGCTTCACTTACTTCCCTCACCCTCTTCCAATACAGAAATGTGTTAAGAATGGTGACAGCAGGGCAGTAAAATCACAATATATTCTAAGGCAAATCACCACATTCCCATTTCTCTCTCTCATTTTATTCCCTGGAGGGAGGTACATTTCTGGGTGATTGGTGTGCTAAGTTCTCACAGAACTTGCCATGTGGTTTTTATAGTCAGTAGGATGACTTTACAGCCGCTGCCCTGTTACTATAACAAATCCACTCCCTGTGTTTCATTCCAATTTATCTGTTTAGGATTTGACAGACGTGTATTGCCCCCATTACAGAGCCAATTTTGCTGCAGTAGAGCAAGTTGTAGTCAGCTACTCAGAACAAACCGACACCCTAGGCAAAGGGTCAGTGTGCTTTTCCTCCTCATGGGCCTAAAGCAGCAGATTTGGCCTGGCCAACAGATTAAATCTGAAATTGGTGAAACTGGTGCCATTCTGTTTGGCCCAGCCATCCCTCAGCATGATGGAGGGGTGGTCAGGCTAGAACTCCCACTCTATGCAGGTGCACAGAAATCTGTTGCTCTAGGCAGTTTCCTAGTTTGCCTATATCTAGAGCAGCTCCCTTATAAGCAAAATTGCTAGCTTGGGGCCAAATCCCCACCCCTCCAGCACAAAGTGTGGTATACCAAAGAATGCAATCTGGGTCCTTCAGCAATCAGCAGACAGTCCGCAAAAACACAGCCCAGAGCAAGATGGATGAGTTGTGCCTCTCGGCCTTAGGAAACAGCCTGATCTCTCTCTCTCTTTGTGGTTCTTGTTTGTTAAAGTTCTTTATTTTAAGGAATGAAGCGGTGTTACAATGCAACCTTCCAGCAAGAGTAATTATGTCTATTACATACACCATAGATATAATCATCTATTGTATCTGATTAACATAACAAAAGTTTGTAGGCACACTGTGCTAAGACCTCATAAGACACTTTGGATGGGACAGGAATCCTCACCTCATTCTGGCAGATTGGGATGGAAAGCTTGTCCATCACTCTTCCAACAATGCATGGGCTGAGTAGCAGCAGGGATCTTGGCTCCCTGCCTGGGAATTCACCAATCACACCTCTTCCACAGTTTCCTCTGTCCCATCTCATCCTCACCCTTATCCCAAAGACTTCACCATGGTGGAGCAAATCTGTTCCTTTGTCAACCAAAGAGTACCTGGCCCACCCCCATCACCTCTCATCTCCTCCAATGAAGAACCTCAAGGGAGTTAGGAAAGGAGCCAAGAACGGGAAGGAAGAGAGTACTAGCGGGAAGCAACTCAGGCTTTGTGAGAATGAAGTACTGGGACAGGTAAAGGACTTCAAATGGAATAGGGGTGGAATTGCAAGTGCAAATAATCAGCTGGGATGGGGGATGAATCAAACAAACAGAGCAGGAATCAGGGTGTGCAGTGGGGACAATTGGTGCAACAGGCACGGATGCTTGATGTTCATATGAAGGCGGAAGAATCTTATGTCCTCATCCTGCTTCCCATCACATCTGTGTAGGTTATTGCCCATCATTGCACTCCACCTGGTCTCTGGAAGAGCATTTGTGCATAAACAGCTGGAATTCCAGAAGATACTTCATATTTTGAGGCTCTCAGTTGTAGTCACAGGTACTGGGGCCAGTGATATAACACCACTTGATCTTCATATTTCTAGGCCAGCCAAGTCCAGTGTGGAGTCAATTAAGGGCATGCCATATAGCCCAGGGCTGATGTACAATGAATAGAAGGTGCTTGCCTGTGCACGCTGGCTCTCATCAGGCTACAGGGTCTCTTGTTTGCCTTAACTCATCTGGGTGACAATGTTAGAGATTTAGGAATGGCAAGAAAACATTGTTGTGACTTCAGTGTTTGAGATTAATTGATAAATTTGAGGGACTAATGTATTTGTAGGATCTATGTCGTGGGATCCTCCAAATTTAGTCTTTAAAATTTGCATTAAATGTTTTCAAAGTTAGCTCATCAACCAGACACAATGGGGAGTCTCCCAACAAAGAGTGTAGCCCCACTCAGTGTTTAAACCCAACAGCTCACTGCAGACTAGAAAGACTCTGTCCATGAAGTCAAGAGAAGAATGAGCTTCATTTCTAAAAATCCTAATATGGAACAATATGAGGTTCCAGAGGTCCTGAAAATTTTAGAGCTGCCATCAACAATTCGTGGTGTTGGTAAACAGATGGATGCCGAAGAAAGTGATCTCTGGGACAGGCATAAGGATCTTGCGCAAAACGAGGGTTTTGTGCAAAAAAACCCCGTCCACACTGCTGCTTTTTGTGCAAAAACCCTTTGCACAAAAAGAAATGGCAGAAAATATGCTAATGATGTCACAACTTATGC
Source organism: Pelochelys cantorii (assembly GCA_032595735.1). Taxonomy (NCBI): domain Eukaryota; kingdom Metazoa; phylum Chordata; order Testudines; family Trionychidae; genus Pelochelys; species Pelochelys cantorii. The sequence continues at coordinate 182,589,956 of CM064328.1, forward strand.
TAATGAGTCCATCATTAGCATATTTTCTCCCACAAAAACGTGTAGTGTAGACATAGCCTAAGGTGCCAGAGCTGCATAAAGGACCTTATCAATGAAACTAGGCCCAAGTGTTTCTCAGACTAAAAGCAGGATGATGTGCCAGAAAACACTTGGACAGCAAATGCAGGTTGCACTACACCTAGAAATAGTGTTGCTTACTTGTGCCACTTCCAGGTAATTCCAGGCATTTATCTCTGCTGCATATATTCCTGTCCATGCTCTTAGCTCCTGCCTGCACCAACATGTGAAGCAAATAACCCAAAATATCCTCTGCTGTGCTCCGTAGTTCTGCCAGATAAATAAGAGACCATTCGATGCTTTCCCCAGCACAAAGTATGGCCATTATCACCAGGAGTCAAATACTCAGGGTGTAAAATATTTTTAGAACTCATGTGAGAGATGTTATGTCCACCTTTGTGGTCTAATTCTATTCATGCACATCCTTCGAACACTTGGTGCCAGCAGCATTCAGCAGAAGTAATAGGCCATTAATAGGGTTACCAGGTAGTCTCAAAAAAAATACTGGACACACTTGATCGGGGGCGGGAGAGGGAGGGACCGGCCAGGAGGGGAGCGGGGCTGGCCGGGAGGAAGGGGGGGGGCAGGAGAAAGGGGGGGCCGGGAAGCAGAGCTGGCGGGGGGGGAGAGTCGGGGGCAGCGCGGCTGGCCGGGGGACATCGGGGGAGGGGTGGTTGGCAGGAAGCAGAGCTGGCCGAGCGGGAGTTGGATGGAGTGGGGCTGGCCGGGGGGGGGGGGGGGGGGGGGGAGTGAATCGGCTGGCGGGGAGTGGGACTAACTCGGGCACATGAAGATTCCAGGGAGCTGCCCATCCTGCACATGGTCCTGGCGAAGCGAGTCTGGCTGCGGCTCCACCACATGCTTGACCAGCACTCAGGAACAGGGACAGGGCTTCCCCTCCTCCTCAGATGCAACCTGAGGCTCCCAGCACCCATCGCGCCCCCGTCTCCCAGCCACTCCTCCTGCCCCCGCCAAGCTTCCGTCCGGCACCCCGCCAGAAAACCAAAAAATACCGGCCATTGCACATGTCCAGTATTTTCTAAAAAATTTTACCGGACAGAGGGCCCAAAAACCGGACTGTCCAGTGAAATACCGGACACCTGGCAACCCTAGCCATTAAAGCACTTTATTTGCTACAGCTTTGCTCTGAGATCTCCATGTGGGATATCTTGTCTATAAAATGTGAAAAAAAATAACCTGGCCAGTAGTGGAACTCTGTTAAAGGTTCTGTGTGAGTTGTTTGTTAACAACAAAAGTTAAGAAATTAGCAACTTGTCTCTAATTTTTTTTTTTTACAGTCAATACATCTTTTAAGCTATCGTGGGAATGGCAGTAAAAGGTTTCCCATCCTATGGTATAAAAAATGGCAACTGAAAGCAATTTCCATTTCCCCAGCTGGTCTTTCTGCAGTTGTATATGCTGTTTACAATAGAAGATTCTTCAGATGCTGAACAAACCATCAGGATTTATATGCCAGATGTTGCTACATATTGATCATTCTGCTTTCTGTATTTTAGTGGTGGTTAGTAATAGGTTGAAGATGAAACCATTTCAATTAAAAATAATCCACTTCAAGCTGTATGGCAACATACAAAAAGGTCACCATAGCTTAGACAGATGAAAGACAAATATCATGCACGTATTCCTAACAGAAAGGAAAATTTATCATGTGCTCTTAAAACATGAAATACAGTTTTGACACATCTAATAAACCCATTTCATATATAGTACGGTCAACCTGAAATTGCTGAGAACTTCACAGAGAAATGTTTATTTAAGCTTTGCCCAGGAACTGGCTCTTTAGAGATTCAACTGCTGAGTAGCACGAAGATGGCTGGCTGAGAATTTTAAACTAAAATAAACTTTTAATTAGCTGCTCATTACAGCACCAGATCCACCTACACATCATTACTGCTGTTCTGTATATTGGGTCAGCCTTTTATTTGGGGATCTGCGGGGGGAGATTCAGAGCTTGAAAATAAATTATATCACTTCAAAGGGTCTGGAGAATTTCTCTGAAATCTGAGAAATTATAGTAGAAGTGAACCTATCATACCAGAGTTAATTCTATCCAGTATATGTGTATTGAAGGTAAACACAGAATAACTACAATACAAGATAGGAGAATAGGAAGAAACTGAGAAGCATCTTGACCAGTGTTTAGGTTACTGGTCATAGGCTTGGATTCCCAGGAGTGTTGTGAGGAAAAATACAATAAAGACTACAACGATGGGGTCTGTAAGCATCATAGGTAGAAAGCAATATTGTAGTGAAGGGGAAAGGAGTGTAAAACCTTTTGCACTGAAATAAAGTCATGCAGACTTCCATTTTTTCCATTTAGTGTAAGCAAGCTCACCTCTGCTATGGAACAGGAGATAAGACTTGTGTTAGAGACCCCAGAGCTTCAGGACTGAGCATAGATACTAAATTCTATGTAGTCTTGATACTCCAGTCCTTGTGGTGTTGTGTATATGGAAAATACTAGGCTTGTGTCTGCAGAAATAGGGGGTGACATTTCAGACAGAAATGTTCAGAGGAAATAGTTGTTAAATGTGCCTTGATTAGAGACAGATTTTAGTTGCTGGTGACACCTGCAGTTGTACACGTTATGTACTGGTGGCAAAGATGTCAAGTTATCAGAGTGGGCCTCCCAGCCAGAGTCCAATTTGTGGGGGTACGAAGCCCCAACCTGATCTCTGGCTGCAGCTGGTCTGGTTACCTCATGGCAGCAGCAAGGAAGGGGAGTGCTGGCTGTCCCACTACCTGCTCAGGCTGGTCCCACCATCCTTCTGTCATGATGGAGAGGCTCCAGGGCCAACCCTGAGAGACGCTGCAAGCCATGTACACCAAGTTGCAATGCCATTCATTCAATTTTGGTTTTGCTGCCTCACCCCCAGGATGGAGGGGTCGCTGGGCCAAGCCTGAGTGAATAATGGGGCAGCCAGCGCTGCTTCTTGCCTGCACGGGGCTCCAAACTGAGGGCCTGCCTGGTGATACCCCACGTCCAGCCATCCCCTCTGCTCTGCCCACTAAACTCATGGGTATGACTAGACTACAAGTTTTTGTCAGAAAAAGGTACACAAAATGCACTCTGCATTTTGCATACCTTTTTCCAATTCTTTTGCTGGAAGAGGCTTTTCCAACATTTGGCCTGTTTAGACTGGGCCAAATGTTGGGGGAAAAAACCCTCTTTTAGAAGGCCCCTTCTTCCTCATAGAAAGAGGAATACAGGGGCTTCCGAAAGAGCATGTATGCTCTTCCGCAAAAAAAAAGCGGATGAGCAAATGCATTCCTTGGGCGCGGCGGAATTTTTTCAGAATACCTCCAGTATCCCGAAACCCCCCTGCCCCCAGTCTAGCCATACACTGGCAATATCCTCAAGACCAGCTACAAGTCTAGGGCGGGGAATCGCATTGAGTGCCTGCACAAAGGAACTCACTGGGGCTACGTCTACACTGCAGAGTTTTTGTGCAAAAACAGCCATTTTTGTGCAAAGACTCAAAGCGTCCACACTGCAAGCATGTTTTTGCACAAGAAAATTTACAGTACATCATAAGAAGAGAGGGCTTTTTGCACAAGAGTTATTCCTCCTTCTACGAGGAATAAGCCTTTTTGCGCAAGAGCTCTTGTGCAAAAAAGGTGTGTGTGGACAGCAAACAGGGGCTTCTTGTGCAAAAATAGCCTATTGGAAAAAGCAAAGCTGCTCGGATGGACATTCTGTTAATGGCAATCAGAGCTTTCTTCCGCAAAAAGGTTCTTGTGCAAGAAGCCTGCAGTGTAGATGGAGAGTGGTAGTGGATTTATGAGTACCAGGTGACATTTCCAGGAGCACCTCTAATAGCTGCCAGATTAGGATCTGGATTTTGAACACAAAGTTCAGGATGACTTTGTGTATTCTACATAGAAGAGTCAATAATAAAGACAGAATAACGTCTTGATTTATATGCTTCTCACATGGTGAACATGATCCATATGGATAAAGACTTGGAGGGTCTTTTTTAATCTAAATCAGAGAGAGTATTGTAGATTGTCTAGAGACATTTGGTCTCATGATAGCACCAGCAAAATGTAGGCTCAGTACGTATATTTTTTAACTGATAGCTCACCATTGACTCATGGGCAAGGAAAGTAGGTGAAATGGGGTTCTCTCAATACTGGGGCTGTTTGCAGATCTCACTGTCCTGAAAGAATTGCTCTTGGCTGCTATAATTACACACCAGGTGTTTCATTTAAATCTGTTTTCAGGGGGCTTAAAGTTTGATTCTTAATTATTATTTCCCATCCCAAATAATAAAATGAATTATGGATTGTCAGGACTAGAAACTCAAATAGTCAGTCTGTCTAAAGAGCAAGGACAGCACAGGAGATGACAGTAAAAGCTTGATTTCAACTCTACATTGATACACGTTACCTCTGCCCTGGATGGATAATCTCAGGAAGGAGAGTTGACACTCCATGCTCTTTGAAGCATTGGCCTTTCTCCTAAAACTGACTGAAAAAGAGATGTCAATAGTGTAGCTTCTTATTTGGATACCTTACCACTAGAAACTGGACTAAGATCAATTTCATCATGGAATTGCCATTGCAAGGAAGCCAAGAGCCTTTGTGTATGATTAATCGGCCCAGGATTTGGACCAGTGACTCCAGGAGTCATTAACAACCCATAATTCATCTAGTCCTTCCCATTCTTAACTGTAAAACCAGAACGGAGTTTAGAGTTGTGAAAACTATTCAGTTTAAATTTCAAGCACAGGAGGAAGGAAGGATGGGGATCCAGTGCGTAGGAGACTACACAGGGACTCAGAAAATCCAACTCCTGCTCTGCTACAGACTTCCTGTGTGACCTTGAGCAAATCATTTAGTCTCTTTGTGCCTCAGTTTCCCCATCTCTGAAAGGAGATATTGCACTTCGCTAACTTCACAGAAGTGTCATGAGAATAATTGCATTAGAGATTCAGAGTCACTTAGGGTATGTCTATACTACAGCGTTATTTCTAAATATCTTATTTCGAAATAGTTAATTCGAAATAAGTTATTTCGAAGTAATGCATCTACACACAAACTGTGTTTTGAAATAGCACAGATAGCGTTTTGCTATTTCGAAATAGTGCATCCACAGTGAGTGGACACTGAATCACATTTAAGGCCAGCTGAAACTGGTTCCAGCAGGGCATCAGGTCAGGAGTTACTTTGTGTGGTTGCTGCCTGAGGCTATCGGAGGCTTGTGCTTAAAGTGACCCCCCTGAATAGCCGGTTCTTAGTTTTCCCTGCTTGCTTGCCTGCCTCACTGAGGGACAGCAAAGCATTTTTGTCTCTGCCTGCTTTGGTTGCCCTGACTCAGCACACCACAGCACTCGGTGCCATGGAGCCATAGCTGCCCCTGGGCACTCTGGTGCTTCTTGTGGATGTGTTGCCGCAAGCCTGGCTGCACTTTCTGCAGGCTGCCATCTGAGAGGTCCATCGGGTGGTTGTCAGTATCCAGGAGGCCCTGTGGGAGAACTTCCACCCTGAGGAGCACTAAGAGCCTCCCTGGTCTGCCCCATTGGGGACTTGTGCCTCATTCCTCCCTCACATCCTTCCACTTGCCCCTCCCTAACGTCAAATAAAATACACGTATTTTCATGAACACAAACTCTCTTTATTTAACAAAACTGGGGGGAGGGGGGAATGAAACTCTGGTGAGACTGGGGAAAGGAGGCAGGAGAGGGGAGAAGAGAGGGTGGGAGAGGGGAGGGGGAAACCTGGGAGGAGGGAGCTGGAAGGGGGAAGCAAGGGGAAGAAGGGGGAGGGGAAGCTTAGGGCTCAGGGTCTCACCGGACCAACTTGATTGTCATGCAAACCTGCTCCTGGGTTCACATGTGGCCTTTGGTGACTAGGCTGGCAGCTATCCTGCCATAGATGGCTGCGTTCCTCCGTCTAGTGCAGAGATCATGGACATTGAGGGCATCTCCCCCAAACCTGAATAAGGTCCATGATCTCCACCCTGGACCAGGAAGGCACCTGCCTTCTCTGGGTCCTGTCAGGCTCCTAGGAGCTGGCAGACTGCTCCTGGAGAGCGGTGGAGGGCTGGCTGCCAGTGGCTTGCTGGCTCATGTTTTGGGGCCACTGGGTCAGGGGCAGTGACTGCTGGCTCTGGGCTGGCAGGCTTGGAGTTGGCACAGGCACTGTGGCCAGAGTCAATCTCTTTAAGGGCTCCAGGGAGGGGAGAGGGAGAGGAGTGTTCTTGGTTGAGGCTGGAGTGGCCACCAGGGCATCCTGGGAAGGCTGGAGGCCCCCTATTTTGAGATAAGTGTCTACACAGCACTTATTTCAAAATAGCTATTTCGAATTTGGCATTATTCCTTGTGGAATGAGGTTTACCACATTTGAAATAAGCGCTCCACTATTTCAAATTAATTTCGAAATAGCGGTTTGGCTGTGTAGACGCTAGTAAAGTTATTTCGAAATAACAGCTGTTATTTTGAAATAACTTTGCTGTGTAGACGTACCCTTAGATAATATGATCATGGATACCAGATAAGCACCTATCATAGGTAAAATTAAAAAACACTAATCTGCTCATGTTTTAATTCATAAGGTTTCCTATGTAGTGTTCTATGCAAAGGACCATACACACAGTCCTGCTGAAGTTGTGCCTTTTCAATCAAAACTTCCACAGGTGTGTCCCAAGCTACCTAAGGAACTTTATGATAAAATTAGTCCATGACTCAGATCTGATTTATCTGTGTTAGCTACCAGAGATTTCTTATTGAATAGTGGAGCGATTTATGCCTATTAAACTGTGAACTGCAGTTATTTGTTTAGCTCTGTTTACTGAAATCTGATTCAAGCTTGTTTAACTTGTCATCAATTTCTCTGAAGTCCTGACGTGAAAATAAATGCAGTCACATTTTGCTTAAACTGCGGAACTCTTCCCAGAAGTACAAAGACATCAACTGAATTGCCATTTTCAGTCAATAACTTTTAAAGACCGATCGCATTTCCCTGTTAAAATTGTGCGTTTAACAACCATTCTATACTGTAGTAGCATACTTCACATAATTAACCAATGTCATGGCAATTTCCAGATTGACTGATCCCTGTGGCAGACTGGAAGTTGTTTGTGTTGCACCTATCACAACTTGCTTTGTTATTTATTTTTCAAGAAGAGAACAGTTTCGATTCAGCAAGATGGTTTTGTGAAGAAAAACACCTTTTTCTTCCAGAAGAATCACATGCCCGGCTTTCCTTGCTTCCCCCTCAAGAGCCTCAGTTACAGTCCTGCTCGTTCCAACAGTCAGGGGTCCCGTTTCAGATTTTGGTGGGGGAGGGGCGACCTGTGCATGCTGTGATGGGGAGGAGAGAGTAAGAGCATGGGGAAGCAGACAGAGAACAGCAGCTTCAGCAGTGTTACTGAGCATGCTCAGTACAAACCAAGCACCAAATGCGGAGGGGGGGGGGGGGGGAGGACCAATTCCTTCTGCCCTCCCCTGTATGGGAAGATTTCGGCAAATCCAGGAAAGTGCGTGAACCACTATTGCTTACTGCTTAAACTTTAGCAACCAAGCTAACAGGCCCAAAATTAGACCTAGTTAGCAGCTTCAGCATGACCAACTCAGGAGGGAGGAAAAAAGGAGGATTGAGTGCCATAGAGAGGGCAGCTTGACCCTGCGTCCTTCCTGAGGCCCAAATCTCTAGTGAAATCGCTGAGTTATACATTTAGAAAAACAAAGCTTGTCTAAGTGCCCTGAGACAATGTTTCCCAACTGGTGCTCCACAGAATTCCAGGGTTCCGCGAAGCGAAAGTAAGGGTTCCATGAGAACCCAGCACTCCCCCACCCCCTCTTAAGGAGACAGAGACAAATTGTGGCAGGACTCGGCCTGTTTTTTATTTTTTTGCTCGACAAACCGTGGCAGGTCTTTTTTTTTTTTTTCTTGGAACCTAGGGGTTCCTTGAAATTCTTTCAAGCTAAAAAGGGTTCCATGGCCAAATAAAATTGGGAAACACTGCCCTAAGACATATATCTACCAGGGCCCCCAGGCATGGAGTCTCTGAAAAAGAAAAAAATGCATCTGGTGAAAGTGATGATCAGAAGAAAACCTCTTGCCTAACCTTTAAAAAGTGCTTGCCTAACAAGTTTTTAAGTGACATGTTATTGTAATACTAATGGATAAAGAGGAAGGAAAGTTCGAGTTAGGGGGACAGTTTTGGGGGACACTTGGAGGGACACCTTGAGGACTCTTCACATCTGGACGCATCTTCTTCCCCCCCGGCAGACAGAAGACTGGCCATTGGAAGCCTGCCTGGTGTCACTCAAGAGCCACACTCAACTTCAGTAACTATTAAGGGTGAGGGTGTTTTACTAACCTGTTGCAGACGTGTGTAAGTGCTTGAGACTAAGTAAAGTTTAACTTCAAATGAAAGCACTCTTGTGTTGTCCTGTTTGTACCATCCATCTATCAGTCAGACGACCATGTCTCCCCTGAATTTTCCCCTGACACCAACTTGCAGAGAGTAAAAGTTACTGAGAGGTTTGGGTTGAAAGAGCCCCGGGTAACACCCCTCCCACATCATCTCTGTCCCAGGATTACTAAGGCACTAGAAAACTCTGTTTTTTTAGCAGACAACTTAGCAGTTAGCAGAAGCACTGTATCTAATTCCTATATAAAAGAAAGAAGATTAAATAAATATTAGACCCACTCAGCTCTAACACTAACATATTCTGACATCTTATGGCAAGTCACTTAAGGGACACTAGTTGGCCTTAAAATGTTAATGTATAATCTTCCTTAGTTACTAACTCTGGGGAGAGAGATAGACCCTGTCAGGATGCCTGGGTACTCTCTCAGCTCTGGAAGGGGAGTTGGGTCTAGTGGGTTACAGCAGGGGGCAGACACATTTCAGTTCTATATAAGAAAACCAGAATGGCCATAGTGGGTCAGAGCAAAGGTCCTTCTAGCCCAGTGTCCTGTCTGCTGACATTGGCCAATGCCAAGTGTGTGAGCAGGAATAAACAGAAGAGGCAATCATCAAACAATCCATCCCCTGTCACCCATTCCCAGCTTCTGGCAAACAGAAGCTAGGGACATCATCCCTGCCCATTCTGGCTAGTAGCCATTGATGGAACTATCCTCCTTGAATTTATTTTGTTCTTATTGGAAGCCTGTTATAGTTTGGGCCTTTCCACCATCTCCTGGCAAATTGTTCCATAAGTTGACTGTGAAAAAATATTTTTTGTTTTGTTCTACATTTGCTGCCCATAAATTTAATTGGGTCAACTTCTTGTGTTATGTCAGTGAAGGAATGAATAGCATTTTCTTATTCTATTTTTCCATACCTTTCATGATTTTCTAGACCTCTCACATATACCCCCACCATTTAATCATTTCTTTTCCAAGCTGAAAAGTCCCAGGCTTGTAAATCTCTCCTCATATGGAAGCTGTTCCTTTCCCCTAATCATTTCTGTTGCCCTTTCTGTACCTTTTCCAAATCAAATATATATTTTTTCAGATGGGATGACCAGATCCGCATGCAGTATTCCAGATGTGGGCACACAATGATTTTATATAGAGGCAATATGGTATTTTGTCTTATCTATTCCTTTTCCTAATAATTCCCAATATTCGGTTAGCTTTTTAGTTTTCAAATTGCCACTGCATGTTGAGCAGATGTTTTCAAGGAACTATCCACGAGGATTCCAAGATCTCTTTCATGAGTGGTAACAGCAATTTTAGACCCCATCATTTTTGTATCTATAGTTAGGAGTATATTTTTTCGGTGTGCATTACTTTGCACTTATGGACCCTGAATTCCATCTGCTTTTGTGTTGCCCAATCACCCAGCTTTGTGAGATCCCTTTGTAACTCTTTGCCATCATCTTTGGAGTAGTCACTATTTACCTCTTTTTCAAGAAAATGTATGAAAAGTTTAACAACAGTGATCTAAATGCAGATCCCTGCAGCGCAACACTTTCCCCCCAATCTTTTAAGTGGTGTACCGGACATTGTATTCATGATGATCTTCAGATCCTTTAATTACCTGAATAACCTGCCTTTTGTTATTCTTTTAATCACCCTCACCCTCTCTCTTTTATAACAAACTTCCTGCCCCAAAGCAGTCTGAGAACTGCCTCTGGAGTCAGGGCATGGACTTTAAGCAGATCCCAAGCATGAAATCCAGGGGCTCAAACTCAGGAGGGGGGTACTTCCCTCTTAGCTCCTACCCCCAAATGGCATCCCTGACAACAGTGTGACCCTCCTAATACCTGGTGTTCCTGCTGGATTGGATGACCAGAACAGGGTGATGTGGGAGAACAGGTACCCACAGAAGACTAATTTGGCCTCCTATTGAATAATGATATTACTTGTCCCTTATGTTGTGCTTTTTATCACTAGGTCTTAGAACACTTTACAAAGGATATCAGTATCCCCATTTAGCACAGAAAAAGGTGACTTATCCAAAGTTACCCAGAAGACTAGTGACAGAGTCTGGCATAGAACTCAGCTCTCCTGAATCCCAGACTAGTTTGCAAACCACACAGCTTCCACAGGCCAAAATATGAAGCCAATGGAGGTGGCACCTGCCCATGCCAGGGCTAAAAGAGATGGTAAAATATTCCAGTTGCTCAACTGGCATACATTGGGTTAGCTTCCTTGAAGTCAATGGAGCTATGCCCAATTATCCTAGCGAGAGGCCTTTCCATCTAATTTAAAAGGACTTCTATTTATCTTTTCCCCCCTGAAGAGACAAGATGTATAATTCTAGTTTTAAAGTTAAAATTGTGCACCTTCCTGAGAGTAGAGCAAATGCATTCTTATCTATTATTTGCTAACTGGTTTATAGAAACCCCACCCTCTCATTATTCAGGCAAAGTTATGAGGGGAAAAAATGTTCTTTACACAATTATATTTTGAATGCATTCATTTGAATTCAGACAGAATGCTGTAGATTCATCCCACTCCTTATACATCTTGCTCTTTTGTTTGTTTTATAATTGCCCCTGAGTACTGGCCAGCTCAATGAAAATTCCTGCCATCTGTAATGCCCACCTCCTACAATTTAACAGAGCCTAGTGCTGTGTAGGAGTAGCTGAAGTGATTTATGCCAGTGAACGCTGCCTTTGTATTTGTCATCACTAAATTTCAAATGTCATTTACTCCTGTGCTACCCATTCACCTATCGGAGTGAATTTCCCCTTGAAGTTCTTAACAACCTTCTTTAAATGCCACTAATTTAAAGTTATGTCATCTACTGTTGTTCCCAACTCCCTCCTTTTCCAATGCATTAATAAATGCATGAAAGGTGGGCCTGGAGAAGGGGAAGAGCTCCCGAGTGAGTAGAGCTCTCATGTAGGAGTTAACAAGACCCATGGTTGAAACCTGACACATCATGGCCATCCTGTGTGACCTCGTGTCAGTCACAAGACCAGAGGCCTATTTAGGAGTTGCTGCCCTCAGGACTGTTATACCTTAATGACTAAGGAACCTCAATAACATTTTTCTAAGGCTATGGGACCTTTAAATACCTTTCAGATAAATATCTGGCTATGGTTAAAAAACTGAGCCTTAGTCTCTGTTTGCCTGGGCTCCCATGTGCCAGACAGGGATATAGCATTGTCCTACCTCACCAGGCAACTTAGAGTATAAATACATGAAAGATTAGCAGGTGCTCAGATATTACAGTACTCAGGACCACAGAAGCAGGCTAGATAGTGAAACTGGGGGCTCCCCACTGTTAATGTCCCTTTGTGACATTAAGAACTTTTCCATACTTTTTGTGCTGTTTCTTCTCCAGTTTTCATTTCTGGGCAGCACCTAACTTCTCACCCCAGGGGGATTTGTTTCCGCAACAGTCCAGGGGACCTAGCTAGAGACTTCTTCAAAGGCCAGCAATATATGTCAGCCAGTTCTCTCTCCTCCAGTATTTCGTAGGTTTGCTCAAATGAACCTTTTACTTACACTGGTTTAACACCACGGACGTCAGTGGAATCATTCCTACTAATGTAAGACTAAAAGCTAGCCCTGAATAGGATGGAGTGTGTCCTGTACTAAAGACTGCATCAATATTACAGGCTATCACTTTAAGGAGGAGGGGATTTCCTGGTCCAGCTTGTAGCCCTAGCTGTTCTATAGAGAAGCAGGAGTTCTGGTCTTTGTCTGGAAACAAAGAAACAAAAAAACAGACTAGACCTTGGGGCTGGGCAGAGAGGAACATTTCTGCATTAGGGAGTAGCCTGCCTCCCTCTCTCAGGCCTGGTCTACATTAGGGAGTTATTTCCAAATAATTCCCCTTATTTCAAAATAACAAGGCAAGAATCCACACTACCCAGCCCATTATTTTGAAATGACAGGCTTGTTATTTTGAAATAATAACTCCTGCTTGTCAAGAGGAATAACACCTATTTTGAAATGGTGTCCTAACATAGACATGCCTCAGTGTAATTGGTTGCTGTGTATTAGACTAGTGGCTTTTAAGAAATAAAGCATGTGTTACAGAATGGACAGGTAATCACACACAAGTCACAACACGCACATTCACACTGTGGCAAGGGCCCCTCTTACCCAGGCCACTACTGGGCTGGTCTCTAGCTCCTAACCCCAGAGTTTGGGGTTCACAGCAGGTCTCTGTGGTAGGGCACCCAGCCACACCTCCTCAGACTCCCTCCCTAGCTGACTCCACCTAGTGCTGTTGCGGATTGTTCTCTCAAACATCTGTCTCTCCACCACCTCCTTTCCATCCTCTCACACCTCCAGTTTCCAGCTGCTGAGGCTTTTAGAGGCCCTCAGTCAGCCAGCAGAGGAGTCAGCTGGCCTCAATCTGCCTGAGCCAGCTCCCTCCCAGCTGCATCTAATAGGCTTGCAGCTCTCTGCTTCTACTTACCCCTGTAGGGGTTTTTTTACCCTTTTGGGCTGCCTTTTTCCCTCTCTGCAGCAGCTCCCTGGCCCTGCCCTGCCACGCCACAACACCCACAGACAGTTGCTCACACAAGGAACTGCTCCTTTCCAAACAAGCATGCTAATTAATGAAAGGTTGCCCTCGTATATGGAGGAAAATGAATAGAAAATTAGTGTAAACAGGACCAGATTTAAAAACAAGTCAAGGCCAGGAATTTAGCAAGATTCAAAGGACTGGACTTTTATATAGATAATACTCAGAGTTTGAATAGTTGATGAGCATTGGAAGGGTGATAAAATCCCCATGCTTCAGCACTTTGAATCAATTTCTAAGTAGTATGGCACATAAGACAAGACCTACGCGGAGGACAGATTATTCCATATTTACCTATCGTGGGGTTCTCTTGCAGCTTCCTCTGAAGGTGGTTATAGGATAGTGGACTAGATGAACCACTGGTCTTATCTGGGCTGCCAAATCCTATTTATTTATTATTTGGAAATACTTCTTTCCACCATTGGACCAGCTCTGTTTCCAGCTCTTGACTTGCTTTCAACCTGCTGCAGAATGTGTTAGAACTTCAAAAATGCTTTGTTTTCTATATCAGCTAGAGAAAATATACTAAACAGGGACATTCATTCTGCAAAAGATTCCCCCCCCCCAAAAAAACGCACCTTCTATCAAAGAACAAAAGAGTAGGGATTATTTTTTTGACACTTTTATCTCTTTAGAAAAGGAGTAGAATACCATAATGAGCCACCATGCTCAAGCCAACTACTGTTTTTTCCTGCCACTTTTACTACTAAGGCCCTACCAAATTCATAGTCCATTGTGATCAATTTTACATCTATGGGATTTTTTAAAACTGTAAATTTCATGTTGTCAGCTATTTAAATCTAAATTCCACAGTGTTGTAACTGTAGGGGTCCTGACCCAAAATGGAGTTCTGGGGTGATTGTAAAGAGTGGTGGCAGTACTGCTACCCTTACTTCTGTGCTGCTGCTGGCAGTGGCACTGCTTTCAGAGCTGGGCAGTGGAGAGCAGTGGCTGCAGGGCAGGGGCCCCTCTCTGAAGGCTGGTATGGTATTGCCAGCTTTACTTGTGTGCTGCTGCCTACAGAGCTGAGCTCTCAGTCAGCAGCCACTGCTCTCCCTCCACCCAGCTCCGAAGGCAGCAGCCTAGAAGCAAGGGCGGCATAGTATGGTATTACCACCTTTAATTGTGCACTGCTGCTGGCTGGGCACTGCCTTCAGAGCTGAATGCTTGGCCAACAGCTGTTACTCCATCCACCCTGCTCTGAAGCAGCACAGATGTGCAGGTGGCAATTCCATGAGCCTCCTAAAATAACCTTGTGGCCTCTCTGCAACTTCCTGTTGGGTCAGAACCCCCAACTTGAGAAATGCTGGTCTCTCTGTGAAATCTGTATAGTATAGAGTTAAAGCACATAAAAGACCAGATTTCTTGTGCGGAGACAAAATTTCACAATTTGTGACACTTTTTCCATGGCCATGAATTTGGTAGGGTGCTATTCATTACATAGTTGGATGTTTCAATCTGATTTCTGGGAATGCTTTTGTTTCCTTTCATTCAAACACCCTCAAGAACAACTCATATACGTAGCATAGTACGATTAAGAACAAGGCCCATGGGGCTCCTTAATATGCTAACTCACATTAAAGTCAATAGCAGGCTTCTGACTGACTAAAATCAGAGTTACACCAGGCCCACCAAGGCATTGTTCCTGTCAAAAACTATCTTTCTCTGAGGCCAAAGCAGAAAGTACTAACCACCCATTCTCGTGATGAAACAGCTGCTGAAGTCTGTTTTAGTTAGTGCTTCAATATTTGTCACGATGCTTCAAATAAACACCACGTGCCACATCATATCTTTAGTATATCTTAAAGCATCTGCAATATGCAGACATGAAACACAGTGAAAAGGAGGTGCATGAGAGCAAAGCAGCGGGTACAGTAATGAGTAGGGATGTTAAAACAGTTAACTGGTTAAACGACAGCATTTAACAAGTTAACAGTTTTAACCAAGGGTCCACCACCCAGCCCCACCATAGCAAGGTCCAGTTAACCGATTAACTGATAAGCATAGTAGTAAGCCTCATGCTGAGGGTATGCTTACCCGTTAATCATTTCACATACCTAGCAATGAGGCATCTGTAGTCTCTGGATTTCTTTGCTTTTATTGTTGTCAGGAAGACCCAATAGGCTTCTGTGCAAGTTTCAAAATGAAGGCAGTCCCTGACCTGAAGAGTTTACCATCTAAAAGATGAAACTGAAGACAATAAGCTCTGGGAGTCCCAGAGGAAGGATTAACTGAGCTGTATTTCCCTCTAAGGAAACTAGAGTTGTCACATACAAAATGAAGGGCCTTAAAAGTCAGGTAGCACAGTAACAAGTGTCATAGAACTGCATGAGCAGGAGGTGTGGTATAACAATGTAGAGGACAATGAGTAAAAAGCCTAGTAATAAATGGGTTGCTGCTAATTTTATTTCATTTTGATTTTACAGTTACAGTAGGTACAACTCTCAGTAAAAGACACATTTTCATCATGGGATATAAAACAACATATTAAAAAGCTGAGGACCTAACATCCAAATCCTTCCTTTCCCATGCAGAGCACTTCTGTGTGTGTGTATGCGGTGGGGGTAGGGGGTGACATGTTGATGTATGCAGCCTCTGAAACTCTATGATGACATTCTGGTCCCAAAGTTAGTCCATAGATCTGTGATAGGGCAAAAGACAGGGCAAGTGTGAGTCAGTGGATAAGGCATTCGATTTGGATTGCGGAGAGCTAGGTTAATTGACCTGCTCCGCAAGTCACTTTCTCTCCTTGTGTCCTCTCTTTCCTGTCCCACCCTTTGTCTTGTTGGTTTCCAATGGGACTTGTGCTCCTGACTTGCTTGGCTGCTTTTATTTCTGTCACTAACAACATATGCGCACAAAGCCTTGTGCAATGGATCCTGGATCCAAGCTGGAGCTCTAGACACTACTATTATACATGTAGTAAGACTTTCCAGATACAAAAACCATTGAACAAAACGACAGATGAAACTATATAAAAAGCATGTCACTTAAACCCATCATTTAGGGAATGTGCCATTTTTTTCATGACACCATAGTATTAAAAACATCCTAATGCAGGTTACCAATGCAGCTCTGAATTAGAGAAAGAATCAGTGCACCTGCCCTATTCAGCCCCACTTCCCCTGTTAATAACCAGCTAAAAGCTCCAGTGGCATCGCCAAATGGCCAATTTTGTGATGAGCCTGCATTACGATTAACTAAAAGACATTATATTGGTAGTCCATAAAGGAGCTTCCTGCCATCTGATAAACCCCACAAAACTGTTTATTTGCAACTTGATTAACTACTCTAATTATGATTAGGATCTTCATAAAAACATTTTCTCCAAGGGAATGTTTCTCTGGATCTTATGCATCTCTTGTTTATTTGAAGTTGGTGCATGCCAGCCAAGATTTCAGTCTGAGAGAAAGAGTAACACAAAACAAGCAGAGGAAACATATTGGTTATTATAACATGCTTGGTCCTTGTGCTGAAAATCAAATTAGGAATGTGTTCATACATAAGCTGCTATACGGTGTATGGAATAGAAGATGCAGTAAAACTAATAGGGTCTGATTATCCTGCCACTTGTCTTAAACTGTTGTATATCAGGAGCTGCTCCACCAAAGTCAACAGAATTGAATTGGTGGAAAATCAGGGAGAAAGACAGGAGCATTATGCCCCAAATTTATGAAGTGTTTTCATTCTAAACATTTATTGTTCTGTTCAAACAAGCATGTAATTAATTCAGATCTAAAATATGCAGTGTTCCACAAGAGTTTTTGCTACTACAACGTGTTGTTAGGTGACCTAGAACTCTAAATTCCATTGGAAATACTTTGGCACTTCAATATTATAACTGGATTTGTTAAAAGACTTGCTAGGCACAGGAAATTTTAGTCACATCCCTACGATTGTTCCATTTAATCCTTTAATAAGGTATCACAAGAGGAACACATGTTTTTACAATGGAAATTTCCTCAAGTCAAACCTTCATTTCTCCCTCCCTAGAGATTCTATAGAAGCCCTACTTGAGATCATACAACTACATCTTTTTCTCCCAATATGAAATACAAGACTGCAGTGACTGTGGACTATACTTTCTCAGGCTGAACCAAGCCCTAAAGTCATTAAACATTTCGTTGTTCATTGCTAGACATTTCCACTGTTCTTTTCTAACCAACTTGACAAAACTCTGTGCCTATACACCTCTAATCATAATTCCAAATGGAATACAGGGTCACTATTCCTGAAGTTCTGTAAACTACACTTCATTCATCTAGTCTCATACACAGGTAAAACTGGAATGGAGTCTCTAGCAGACACAGATGTACTTTGAGTAAAATGATATTTTTATTTAGCCCTGCAATCGTTATCTCTTTTTTTGCATAAACAAAAAAGATCTATGCAGAAAGTTTAATTTTGTTTATTTCTATTTTCCTTTATGCACACAGGATCTGATTTACACTTATACTGAGTCCATTTTACATCCTCTGGCAACGTAAAGGGCCAGTAAAATTAGAGTAAATTATATTTAGCCTCATTTTATTAATCTCTTTACACATTGATAGAATGATGTAAATGTAATATAAGAGAGACTTGAGCCTAGGATTATTTTAATTGGAATGAAGTTTCTATACATTGCTGCATTCTTGGCTTCACCTTTATGTTTTCTTTAAAAATAAACACTGCACCCTTAGAATGGAATTCTCTACCCCCTTCCACAAAGCCTGAGATGTACCATAAATTCAGCTGCTGAACTGTACTCTGTATGATGCAGAAAGGGGTGGGAAATGTAATTCCACTTTCCTTGGCATTGATTAAGACTCCACTGAATATTGTGTCCAATTTTGGGTGCAATGAGTTAGGAAAGAGGTGGGCATATTGAAGAGTATTGAGTGAAGGACAAAGGAATTCCTACAATTTTAGGAAACCTAACTAACCAAGAAAGTTTTTAAAAACTAGGCATGTTTGATCTTGAAAAATGAGGAGGGTGGACCCATAAAATTTTAAAAATATGTTAAAGGATGTTCTAAGGAGGAAGGTGATCACTTATTCTGCATAATCTCTAAGACTACATCTAGACTGCAAGTCTCTTTCGAAAAAGCCTCTTTCAAAAAAGAACATCTAGGCTACAACCAGTACTTTCGAAAAAGCAAGCCGCTTTTTTGAAAGAGAGCACCCAGGCAGTCTGAATGCTCTCTTTCGAAAAAGCACAGTTTGCATTACGTAGCGCCTTTTTTCGAAAGAGCACTTTCGAAAAAAGGCGTTCTTCCTCATAAAATGAGGATTTCCGCAGTCGAAAAAACTGCCATGTTCTTTTGATTTACTTTCGAAAGAACGCAGCAGCAGTCTAGATGCAGGGGAAGTGTTTTTTTTTTTTTTTAAAGGCCACTTTTTTCAAAAAACCCTGTTATCTAGACATACCCTAAAGGAGGACAAGTAGTGGGTGGCAAGGGAGATTCAAATTAGTTATTAGGAAAAAACTCTCTTAACTCTAAGATTAGTCAAGCACTGTAATAGGCTTCCAAGGGAAGGAATGGATCTCAGACACTGGTGGTTTTTAAGAACATGCTAGACAAAGATCTGTCTGAGATGGTCTGTGTATATTTGGACTTGCTTCAGCACAGGAACTAGATGCTCTGTTGTGGATCCTATCAGCCACACGTTACTATGATTCTAGGACAAAAGCAATGGAATAGAGTTTCTGAGATCTACTGTTGCTGAAGCTCGCTCTTGATGTATACTCCACCCAGAAATATTACTTACATTGTTGACTTCCCCTACTCTTCCTCTCTACCTGCAAACATTTTGCAGACTGCCCTTACCATGGGAACGAAAGTCCATCTCTGCATGATTAATAAGCTGTACTGTCTTCACAAATGAGAATGGCACCCCTCTCCCCCCACATCAGCATATGCATTCTGAGAACTGATGCCCATGGACATACTCCAAATCTCACCTGCCTTTTATCGTAGGGGATATCCCTTCTTTCCCAACCACATGTACCCCTCACACACAAAGGCATCCTGCTGCTCTCTTAAGAAATTATAAGTTATTTTGAAATAACTCCCAAAATAATGTCAAAATAGCATGTCCATACTAAAGGGAGCCTCGAAATTAGACTTAAAGCCCTGGGAAGCACTAGGGAGTAATTACTTTGAATTACTCTGGGGAGTAGTTATTTTGAAATAGTGACACTGGAGCATCCACACCACCGCTATTTCAAAATAACTATTTTGAAATTAGTGTTATTCCTCATAGAAAGCAGGAGTTGTTTCAAAATAAGCAGCCCCTTATTTGAAATTACGGGTTCAATAGTACAGGGCTTATCTAGACTACACTAAAGTGTTGAAAGAGGATCTTCCAATCTCACTTTCAAAACCAGAGCTTTTTCTCAAAAAATCATGTTTACACAGCTTTTCGAAAAAAGGAGGGGTTCACCGAAAAAGCCGCGTCCAAACCAAAGCTCTGCTTTCAAAAGTGAGGTTGGGAGAAGATATGCAAATTCCTGTGGATATCCTCTTTCGACACTTTAGCGTAGTCTAGATAAGCCCTCAGATACTCCATTTGTTATTTCGAAATAAAGGCAGAAAAAATTAATAAGCATTTTTGAATGCATTTACAAATATCAGTGTCTCAGAAAGGCAATAGTAAAGGATTGCCAGTCTTTCTAATAGGAAAAATCCAAAGGTGGTAAAGGCACATTTAAAGGCAAAATATGCATGAAACACAAGGTTTATCTGTGGGTGAAAATGAAAAGAATAAACATCAAAAATTTAAAGCACAAGGTTAAATTACTAAAGAAAAGGTGTGAATATGTGGAAACCATTGGTTACTTAGAAGAATCAGTGTTAATTGGAATGTTTTAATCAACTTCCAGCTTGCAAACCCAGCTAAATGCACCTGACTGGTGTTTAAAATTGGAAGTTAGAAAAGGAAGGCCATTATAACTTTGGGAAAAAATGGATTAAGAGTTCGTAGTGCTGGATAGAGGCTGCAGGGGCCTTCTCCCTTCCCCCTGCTCCCGGGGGCAAGGCGGCTCAGGCCGTGTAGCCTCTTCCCTCTCCGCTGCTCCCCACATGCTCTTCCCCTCCCAGGGGTGGTAGTGGGTGTGCATGTGCGCACTCAGCACGCTGCTCCTCCTCCTCCCCTCCCTGTGGTGGTAGTGGGTGCATGGGTGCGTACTCAGCATGTTGCTCCTCCTTCTCCCCTCCCTGTGGTGGATGCAGGGCCTGGGTAGAGGGGGAGGGGTTGGAGGTGGGGCTGGAGACCTGCCTCCCGCTAGAAACTTTTCAAGTCTTCTCAAATGTTCTCTGTGATAGAAGGTGTGACAGACACCTTTCCTTTTATAATAGTATAGATTATAAAGGAGCCTTCCAGTGCTCCAATTCATTGCTCTTCTAAGTACTTTTCCACACAAAAGGGGCAGGATTTGGGACAGATTTCAGAGAGCTACTTTTAAAATGAAGGGTTGTCTGCTACAGGATAAATACTGACACAGCAGGAATACAGAATGGGAGTGGATTGCAGTGTCACTGTTAGATATTAGAGAGTGAGAAACGTTAAATCTATACTAAACCTATGCTCTTGAAAAATGTATATGCAACAGACCAATTTCAAAACAAGTAGTTGACATCTTACAATATGCAACCATGGGATCTGTCATGGCATATTTTAGTGCTGATTCAAACACAGCTCATTGAAGAAGAGAGATGTAAAAGCTATTAGACCAGATAAGGATTGTAGAGGTGATGCTGTGCCTGAATCAAATTTACTATTTGCCCAGCTTACAAGAAAACTTTATCAGAATTTTTTTTTAAATGGTGATCAATTTTTAAAAAAATGTTCTCTGTGATAGAAGGTGTGACATCTACATCCATATTTAGGCAACAAAATGAAACAGATCCCCAAACCTCTGTCTGACCTAGTTTTACCAACATATGTCTGTAACGTAGAACAACCTGGTGCTGCACCGTGGGCACAGCTACTCTTCAAGCTTGGGCTATAATTCGCCTCTCAAGGAGACGTACCAGCATTAGCTCTCCTTAAGCAAGCTGCTGCAGGGCCCAACTTCCCCAGGGATGTGACCCACCCAGTACCACAGGCACATACTCAGGTGGGCTTATCCAGCTGCCACGACAGCTACACTCTATTTTTACCATGCTAGCTTGAGCAGGTCTTGCTTGAGGGTATCTCCTTAAGCTGAGAATCATGCTCCCAGCTGGAAGTGTAGAGTGTCACCCCACAAGAGCAGCCTAACTCTTAGCTTGGACTAAGATCTCCTGGAATGGATTGCTGACTCTATTATATTACCTATGAAAGAGCTGACCCGGTTAAGACAGCCAACCACTCATCTATGAAAAGAAATTATTTCCATGTTAGCTCTTGCACTCTTCAGGTATTAGTTGGTGGCTGGTTTCCTTTAAAACCACGAGAGCATATTATTTATGCAAGTTATGAACATTGCTTTGCTAGGCCACACATTTACAACTGTAATAGCTTACCCTTGGACGGAATCATGAATCTGAAGCTTCTTGTGGTTACAAGGGACCAAGTTTTCAGAAGCTTGCACAAATTCAGATCTTCCTGGAGGAGAATAACCTTCCTCCTGCTCAATCTTTGGTATTTCATATTTGCTGACTGAATGAGGGGGATCTCAGCTACTTATTCTAATTAACTGCTCAATAGCTAATAATTTGGGGGGAGGGGGAGATTGGCATCCTCAAGAGACAAAAACAAGGTTTAATTTACTGATTGTTTAAGTAAATAAAACCTTTAAGAAAAGTTTAAGAAGCCAACACCCCAATTATTTTTCTTTACATTAACATAAAATTTTAAGTGAGGGTAGTTAACTATTGGGACAACCTGATTAGGGGATGTGATGGATTCACCATAATTTGCAGTCTAAGACTTAGTCTACACTACAGACTTATGTTGGTATAGCTATGTCTCTATAGTGGCGAAATTAGCTCTTCCCCAGACCTGGAGTGCCCCCTATTGACCAGTGTATCTCCCTTAGTTACCTGTCTTCTGCACTATTTTAGGCCCTGTGTCCCTTTTAGCTCATGGTGCCCTTTCCTTGCAGTACTGGTCTGTGGCAGTGTCTCACACTCTGGGATCCCCCCTCCTTGGGAACGTCACCCCCCTATACCCACCCTGCCTCGATGACCCACTGCCAGTCACCTAGCCCCTCCCTCAGGGGCAAACTGCAGTCTGAAATGGCCATGCATCGTTGTCAAGGTGGTGTGAACCTGCTTCCTTTACCTGCCTTTGTTGCTTTCCTGTAGCTGCCCTAGTACCCTTCAGACCCCTGTATCAGGCCTACAGCCTGGGAGTTGTGTCAGGCCAGAGCTTTCCATCTCTGCCTGCCCTTCACCAGCACTGATCTGTCTCAGGTTTCCCCTGTAGCTTCCCAGGCAGTCAAGCCCCTCTTACTCCATGGCTGGAGCAACAGTGAGCCCCTCTCAGCCCTTGCAGTCTTTTATAGGACCCATCCTGGCCTTAACTGGCTGACTGCTCCCTGCCCTAATTGGTCAGGGTTATGAAGGCCTCCTTTGGCTTGTCTGTAACTCTCTCCCTGCTGGAGTGGGCTACTGCACCACTAAAATCCACACCCTCTGATTGAAGTAGCTATACCAACCTAATCCCCTGTGTAAACAGTGCTGTATTGACAGAGCAGCTTCTCCTGTCCACATAGCCACTGACCCTTGGGGAGGAGGAGTACTTGTGCTGACAGGTGAAAATCTCCCGTCAGCAGAGGTAGCATCTTCACTAAGTGCTACAGCAGCCCTGCTGCAGTGCTGTATGTATACACAAGCCCTCAGTCAAGATTAGATCTCTCTAAGATCTGTAGTAGCTCAAACAGAAGTTAGCGGCTTGATGCAGAAATTAATGGTTGAGGTTCTGTGGTGTGTGTTTTGCAGGCTGTCAAGCTACATGATCACACAGGTCCCCAGAAGGCTTGACACCTATAAACGACCATCTCAGACAATAAAACACAAAAAATGTAGCATTTAACTGCTCCCCATTACACAAAACAAAATTGCTCAATTGGACCATCTATTCATAGGGAGAGATGCACAATTCAGAATGAAGCTTCCAGAGACTGAATGATAACACATTCAGCTCTCAATAGGCAAATCACAGAAATTCACTAGCTCAGTGTGAGACTGCATGAAGCAGCATTTCTTGTTGTATGCCACACACAAAAAGACTGATTAGACATAAACATTAGTTCTAGGAAGAGTTCCTGTCTTCAGATTCTTTTCAAAACATAACTCAGCCAACTTTTCTATATTCAAATAAATATACTGATTTTATTTTTGCAACATTAACAGGACTGAGTATTCAAAGTATCCCCTACACTTAACAAGGAAATATTATTCTAACACTATTTAGTTTGTAAAGTAACTGAAAAGTTGTTCACAGCAATCATTATACAATGCCAATGAACAACTCTGAAAATGGTTGCGGGGAACTGTTTGTTATTTAATAAAAAACATTCAGGCACTAAACCAAGAAAGCTCATCTACCTTATTAATATAAAAGGCCATCAAGGCTCAGAGTCTCTGAAAGGGCATAATTGCTGTAATAGTGTACAAGAAATTCTCAGTTTAAGTCTTGCAAGTCACTTCAGAACAGCAGGTTTAAAACCTAGGCAAAAGACAGACAGCTTAGCTGATCTATGAAGAAAGAGCTTTCTAGAGATTAAAAAAACAGCTCTGTAGCACCAGGGATCCCTGTTTACCTTTTTAACCACACTTTTCTTAATAATTAAAAAACTGTCAGCAGTTAAATTATGCCACTTTGAATCATCCTTGCTCTTTGGTCCAGAGAAGATCTCCCAGGAAATTTGCCTTGTTTCAAGTTCTGAGTTTTTCCTAAGTTCTCATCTTATCTTCTAGCAAAAAGAGAGAAATTTGAAGCCCAGTGGCCTCCGCTATTTAGAATGCCTTGGAGTCAGAATTTTTGAACAGGCAAGACCAAAAATTTCTGTTCCAAACATGGGACTAATTCTGCAAGGTACTGGACACTCACTTCCTAGTGATGTCAGTGTGATTTTTGGGTGCACAGCATTTAACCAGTGGAGCTCAGCAGTTTGTAATGATGTGGTCTAAAGTGAGATCCAAGTGATTTGCCACCATTTTAATTAGTACAGTTCAAACCTTTTTCAAAGGCTTCTGTCTGGGAGAAGCTTAACACAGGATCAAGGCCTCAGTCTAGCTACAGATAAAATAACTGAGGTTCTTCAGGAAGTTGAACTGATGAAGGGAGTAAAGTGTACCCATGCCTCAAATCCTTTATTACATTAATTTTTTTAAACAGCCACTTCAGTTTTTTTGCTGTAGACTGATTTATGCTTCCTACATCAAACCCTACTTGATTATAACAGCATATATTTACAACGCACCCCACATCCAAAGGCACGAATAATGTGATACCCTCAGTCCCAAAGGTTATCTTTAATACAAAGCCATGGGGGTGTGACTAATGAGTACAATGGAAATAATCACTTGGACTGAGACACAGTAGGGCCATACATCCTCTCTTTTACCATGTCATTTTTGCAACAAAATGGAGCATTTTTCTCTGCCAAAATTCATTGTTTTTGCTCTTCCCAAGGCTTGTGCCTTCCCTGCAGGATATAAGTTACAGAATCATAGAATCACAGGGTTGGAAGAGACCTCAGGAGGTCATTGTGTCCAACCCTCCTGCCCCAAACCAAAACCAACCCCAACTAAATCATCCCAGCCAGAGCTTTGTCAAGCTGGGACTGAAAAACCTTTAAGGATGGAGATTCTACCACCTTCCTAGGTAACCTGTTCCAATGCTTCACCACCCTCCTAGTGAAATAGATTTTCCTAATATCCAACCTAGACCTCCCCCACTGCAACATGAGACCATTGCTCCTCATTCTATCATCTCTCACTACTGAGAACAGCCTCTCTCCTTCCTCTTTAGAACCCCCCCTTCAGGAAGTTAAAGGATGCAATCAAATCCCCCCTCAGTCTTCTCTTCTGTAGGCTAAACAAGACCAAATCCCTCAGCCTCTCCTTGTAAATCATGTGCTCCAGCCCCATAATCATTCTTGTTGCCCTCCACTGGACCCTTTCCAATGTGTCTACATCCTTTATGTAATGCGGGGGCCAGAACTGGACACAATACTCCAGATGTAGCCTGACCAGTGCTGAATAAAGGAGAATAATCACTTCTCTAGATCTGATCTTCCTAATGCTGCTCCTGATGCACCCTAATATGTCATTAGCCTTCTTGGCTAAAAGGGCACACTGTTGACTCTCATCCAGCTTCTCATTCACTGTAATCCCCTGGTCTTTTTCTGCTGAACTATTGCTTAGCCCGTTGGTCCCCAACCTGTAACTGTGCTTGGGATTCTTCCATCCCAAGTGCAGGACTCTGTACTTGTCCTTGTTGAACCTCATCAGATTTCTTTTTGCCCAATCCTGCAATTTGTCTAAGGGTACATCTACACTGCACAGCTATTTTGGGATACTGGAGGATCCCAAAATAGCTATCTCATGTCTACACAAGCCTCCTGTTATTTCCAAATATTTTTCAAAATAACGGGCACGCTATTTTGCCATTCCAGTAAACCTCCTTGCACAAGCGATAAGGGATGGCTCGAAATATCACATTATTTTGAAATTTGGCACTGTGTAGATGCACCAAATTTCAAAATAAGCTATTTCAAAACAATTTTGAAATCAGATGCACAATTTGCATAGTGAAAATTGCATATCTTATTTCAAGTTTAGGGTGCTGTGTACATGCACCCTAAGTCACTCTGGACCCTATCCCTCCCTCCAACATATCTACCTCTCCCTCAGGTTATCTGCGAACTTGCTTAAGATGCAACCCATCCCCTCATCCAGGTCATTAATAAGGATATTGAACAAAACTGGCCCTAGAACTGACCCTCGGGGCACTTCGCTTAATACTGACTGCCAACCAGACATCAAGCCATTGATCACTACCTGTTCAGCCCAAAAATCTAGTCAGCTTACTATCCATGTTACAGTCCATTTATCCAATCAACACTTCCTTAACTTGCTGGCAAGAATACTGTGGGAGACCATATCAAAAGCCTTGCTAAAGCATTCACAACCTTTCCCATGTCCACAGAGCCAGTTACCTTGTCATAGAAGGCAATCAGGTTGGTCAGGCATGACATGCCCTTGGTGAATCCATGTTGACTATTTCTGATCACTTCCCTCTCTTCCGAGGGCTTCAAAATGGATTCCTTCAGGATCCCCTCCATGATTTTTCTGGGGAATGAAGTGAGGCTGACTGGTCTGTATTTCCCTGGATTGTCCTTCTTCCCTTTTTAAAGATGGGCACTACATTTGCCTTTTTCCAGTCATCTTGGACCTCCCCTGATCACCACGAGTTTTCAAAGATTATGGCCAATGGCTCTGCAATCACATCAGCCAACTCCCTTAGCACCCCTGGATGCATTAGATTCAGCCCCATAGATTTGTGTATGTCCAACTTTTCTAAACAGTTCTTAACATGTTCTTTCTCCATCAAGGGCAGCCAACCTTTTTCCCATACTATGTTGCCTACTGCAGTAGTCTGGGAGCTGACCTTGTCTGTGAAGACAGAGGCAAAAAAAGCATTGAGTACTTCAGCTTTTCCCATGTCATCTGTCACTAGGTTGCCTCCCTCATCCAATAAGGGCCCTATACCCTCTCTGATCACCCTCTTATTGATAACATGCCTGTAGAAGCCTCTCTTGTTACCCTTCATATCCCTTGCTAACTGCAATTCCAATTACTCTTTGGTCTTCCTGATTATTCCCCTGTACGCTCGAGCAATATATCTATACTCCACCCTAGTCATCTGTCCAAGTTTCCACTTCTGGTAAGCTTCCTTTTTATGTTTACGCTCACCAAGGATTTCACTGTTAAGCCAAGCTGGTCTCCTACCGTATTTGCTTTTCTTACTGAACATTGGTATGGTTTGTTCCTGTGCCTTCAATCAGGCTTCTTTAAAATACAGCCAGTTCTCCTGGAGTCCTTTCCCCTTCATGTTACATCCCAGGGTATCCTGCCCATCAGTTCCCTGAGAAAGAGTCAAAGTCTGCTTTTCTGAAGTCCACGATGTGTATTTTGCCGCTCTTCTTTCTTCCTTTGGTCAGGATCCTGAAATTGACCATCTCATGATCACTACTGTCCAGGTTGCCACTCACATCTACTTCCCCTACTAGTTCTGCCCTGTTTGTGAGCAGCAGGTCAAGTTGCACATGGTCCCTAGTTGGTTCCTTCAGCACTTGTACCAGGAAGTTGTCCCCAACATTCTCCAAAAACTTCCTGGACTGCCTGTGTACTGCTGTATCAGTCTCCCAACAGATGTCAAGGTGATTAAAGTCCCCCATGAAAACCAGGGCCTGTGATCTGAAAGCTGTTAGTTGTCTGAAGAAAGCCTCATCTACCTCATCCACCTAATCTGGTGGTCTATAGTAGACACTGACTATGACATCACCCTTATTGCTCCTGCTTCTTAACCCAATTTAACTTAACCCAGACTCTCAACAGGCTTTTTCTCCTGTCTTAAACTGGAGCTCTGAGCAATCATACTGTTCTCTTACATACAGTGCAACTTCTTCTCCTTTTCTCCCCTGCCTGTCCTTCCTATACCCTTCTGTGACAGTGCTCCAATCATGTGAGTTGTCCCACCAAGTCTCCATTATTCCAATCACGTCATAGTTCTTTGACTTGTGCCAGGACTTCTAATTCTTCCTGCTTGTTTCCCAGGCTTCTTGCATTCGTATACAGACACCTTAGATAATTAGCTGATAATCTTTGTACCTGGAACAGTGTCCCATGGTCAGAAAATCCAAAGTCCTGTCTCCAATGCCTCCTGCTTTGCCATGCATTTACTTCCAAAATTTGACAGTCCCTACCTGGACCTTTGACTTCAACAGGGCGGATGGACAAGAACACACTGCATCACAAACTCCTTGATCCTTCTTCCTAGTGCTACATAATCTGCAGTGACCCACTCAAAGTCATTCTTGGCAGTATCATAAGTTCCTATGTGGAGAAGGAGGAAGAGGTAGCAGTCCAAAGCTTTTATCAGTCTCAGAAGACTCTTAGTCACATCCTGAATTCTAGAATGTGACTAAGGTAAGCAGCACCCTTTGAGATTCCCAGTCTAGATGGGAGAGGATGACTCCATCCCTCTTAGGAGGGAGTCCCTGACCCCCACCACTCATCTCCTTCAATTGGGAGTGGTCATGGAACCCCCACCCATAGGACTAAGCATCCCATGCCTTCTGGTTGATGGGGTCTCCATCAGATCCCTTCCCTCAGAGGTCTCTGCCAAAGTGTTTTCAGCTGTAGTATCTGTGCAGAGAGCCTGAAAGCTGTTACTTACCTCTATCGGGATTGGGGATACCTGAGCTGGCTTTCTTCTCCTGGAGGTCACATGCTGCCAGTTTTCTTCCCCATTCTATACTGCCCTCTCTGATTCTTCAGAATGCTGTGCCTGCAGTATCAAGTGCTGCCTTCTGTCCAGAAAGTCTTAATCTCCTCTGATGGAACGTAGGGTTGATACTTGGGCCTCTAGTCCTTTAAACCTCTCCTCCAATATGGAGACCAGCTTGCACTTTGTACAGACGGAATCACTTCTATCTTCTGGGAGGAAGACATACATGTGCAGGATACAACAGCTGATCTTTCACTATGCATACTGTCTACTTTCTGAGAGACTCCTCAAATGTTTTTATTGAACCCTGAAGCCTGAAGGGGAGGAGAGTGAGACTATGTCTAGACTATCATGTTTTTGCAGAAAAAGATACGCAAAATGTGCTCCACATTTTGTGTACCTTTTTCCGCTTTTTTTTTCGGAAGAGGCTTTTCCGAAATTTGGCCCGTCTACACTGGGCCAAATTTTAGAAAAAACCCTCTTTCAGAAGATCCTTCTTCCTCGTGGAATGAGGAAGACAGGGTTTCCGAAAGAGCGTGTCTGGTGTTCCACAAAAAAAAGCAGAAGAACAAACGCATTCCCTGGATGCAGTGGAGTTTTTTCAGGATACCAGAGGTATCCCGAAACATGTTCTCTCCCCCCCTCCCCCCCCCCGCCTTGCAATCTAGACATACCCGAGAGAGAGAAGAGAACAAAAAGAAAGAAAACTACCAACCTTTGTGGGGCTCTCCCAAGGCAAACTCTGAGGCAAACTCCCCTGTTCTCTGTTCGCTGAGTTTGCTCTGGCTGCCTTTTTCATAAGGTTTTGGGCTCCAATCAGGTGCCCTGGCTGAAAGTCTTGCCTCCAATCCAGTCAGCCCCTGAAGGTCCACCTGGGACAAAGCACTCCAAATTCACACTTTTCAAACTGACACACACTTTACTATCACCAGGGGCAGATGAGAGTTTTGCGGGGCCCAGGGCAACACAATTTCGCAGGGCCCCCCTTTGGAGGAAAAATAGAAAAAAGGTATCCCCCTCCTGTGCCCACTCCTCCAGTAGCCCCACTCTGATCATGTGAGCTACCCCTCCTCATCCCCTCTCCACACCTGCCCTGCCTTTCTCCTCTGGTGCTGGTCTCTCCCCTGCAGGTGTCTGCCCTTCTGCTTCACCCCCAGAACCCCCTGGCACCTGCACCTTCCCTTAGCCCTGCACCCTCCTGGTGCCTCCCCCTTCCCTCACTGCCCCTGAACCCTTTGACTTCTTTTTCCCTTATGCCCACCCCCTCACCACCCTCATGCCCCTGTGCCCTCACACATGCCTTACTCCATCCCCACCTTCCTCATGCCCACCCCTCCTTTCAAGCCTTCTCTCAGCACGTCCCCCTCTCCCCTCTAGCCCCCAATGCCCTTACCCTCTCCTCTCCCAGCATCACCCTGTCCCCCTTCCCACTGACACCTCTCCTCTTGCCTTTTCCTAATTGTCTCCACTTGGCCCCCTGGCATTTGTCTCTCCTCCACACTGTCCCTTGGTTCCTTCCCCTTTCTTCTCCTGACCTGCCCCCTCCCCTCAGCACAAGCCCCTTCCTCTGCCATCCATCTTCTGCCTTCCAGTTTGCAGGGTGGCCGCGACCCCGGCCCAGGCTCCAGACCATGTGCCGAACTGAGTGGTGCAACGCTGGGCCACACAGTTTTAAAGTCCCGGGCCATGATGTCACATGACGCCCGGGTGTCTCCCCTCTCAGCTGTTGTGTGGCGTTTCAGCACGCCACTCATGCACTCCCTTGGCCCCACATGGCCCGTACTGGCCGGTGCTGGGGAATTTAAAGTGCAGGGCTGCGGCAACCTGTCACAATCCCCCTCCTCTTCCAGCAGCTGCCAGCCGGCCCTTCAGCAGACAGCCCACCGGGAAATTCCTGGTATCCCGCCGGGCCAGTCTGCTCCTGGCACTGGCATGGGGCCTATTGGGGTATGTCTACACTACCACCCTAGTTTGAACTAGGGTGGCTAATGTAGGCATTCGAAGTTGCAAATGAAGCCCGGGATTTAAATATCCCGGCTTCATTTGCATCTTGCTGGGCGGGCGCCATTTTTAAATCCCCTTAGGTTGAACTCCGTGCCCGCAGCTACACGCGGCACGGAGTAGGTAGTTCGAATTAGGAACGAGGTGTACTGGTAGTTCGAATTAGAGATCCTAATTCGAACTACCTACTCCGTGCCGCGTGTAGCCGCGGGCACGGAGTTCGACCTAAGGGGATTTAAAAATGGCGCCCACCCAGCAAGATGCAAATGAAGCCCAGGATATTTAAATCCCGGGCTTCATTTGCAACTTCGAATGCCTACATTAGCCACCCTAGTTCGAACTAGGGTGGTAGTGTAGACATACCCTTGAAGCACAGGGCCCAGGGCAGCTGCCCTGCTCACCCTGCCCTATGTCTGCCGCTGACTATCACTGAGATCAGTACAAGCTACTTGTATCCTGAGGGGAAAAGACAGGGCGCCAGCTGCATGAGACCAAGGGAGAGATTTTCACAGAAGAATCACCGAAGAAGCAGAAGGGAAGGCTGCAGTAACAGCAGCATCTGAAACCAAGTGTTCCTATGAGCCAAGATTCTAAAGAGGACAGATGTAGTAGAGCCTTTGAGTCTGTGCAATAGAAACCCAATATTCTGTTCCAGGTGAAGGACAGACAGAGATCCTGATGTTAATCAGCAATGGGAGAACATGAAAAGTTGCTGGTTCAGGTAAAGCTGGTTCTGAATTTTTGGGCCTACCCTATGCCTCCAACTCTGCAACATAAAACCCCAGTAACTCCCAGCTATTTTGTTCCCACCTTTCTCCCCGTGTCCTTTCAACAGGCCAAGATCCTCATCAGTGTTAAATCTGCTTTGCAGAACTCTGGTAATGCAAAGCAAGCATAAAGTTTGCCAAATAGGACCTTTTGCCAGTGGGAAAATGATATGGTGGGAGTGCAGCTCTGCTCTGGATTCCCCAGGTATCTGAAGAACCCATAGAAGCTGTTGTATCTTGCCCAACTGAGAAAAGCCCTGAGGACAAAGGATCAGAATCCCATAACTAAGTGGTATTTCTGCCTAGGTACTCATTTTATTTTTCTTGCCAGTAACGCATAATGCTACACCAGGCTGAACCCCAGCAATATATTACACTGTCTCTGTGCAACTTATTATCTTTTTCCATTTTTAATGAAATTTAAAATATGCACCATAGTTCAAACATAAAAACTGAATGAAAAAAATCACCTACTTCTTAAAAATGTGAATTATATTCTTAAGGGTGCTTTCTGTAGTTTTTAAACAGTTTACAATTCACTGAACTTCAGCAAATGAGATCTTTGCAAATGCAGGCACTCTGAGAGCTTACTAACTACATTTCACTAATTCCTAGCTCCTCTCTCAGGAATCTACAATGTTCTTAAGTTACTGTTTCCTCTCATTACCTAATTTTCATACATAGTTAAAGAGGAAAACTCAAGAGCAGCGGAGCCATAAACAGTTTTTAATTGTGGAAAAAATTGAGTGTTGTAGATAATAACATTTCATTTCAAAGTATAGGATAGGTAATTATATGAAATTATCTCCAGTGTTAGTAGAAAATGAATAGAAAACTGGAGTTAAGTGGCTATCCAAATCCCTGTGTGTCAGCGGGAACATTCAGATTACCTCAGAATACTTACACATTTCACTGAACTAACGGGCAGTCACTATGTTTTTAATAACTGTTAATGGAATGTCATTTCGAATAGATGGTACTTTATTGAGGACTATCTCAACATCAAGAAATCTAAGCCATCCAATGCTGTAATGTTCTCATTAAAGCGACTTTGAATGAATTTCCAAAATTTATGAAAACAAAAGGGATATGTCAAAGAAAATCAGAAGAGTTTGAACATAATGCAAAAAGACATCCTTGCTGCTGAGAACTGAACACCTACAATTGTTAAAAACAGTTACCAAGTACTACAGTTATTTCCAATTGCAAGTACAGGGAGATCTCTTTGTGGTAACTATTGATAACCAAGTGGAGACAACTGATAAATACTCTAAAGAATCCTAACAATTGTTCTGTCAATATCAGATGAACGCTGACACACTACAAGACGTATATCAATGAGTAAAATGCTCACAGTCAAGTGTAGGTCTTTACCTTCTGTAAAGACCATCATTTGTAAATCAAGATAAGCCTGTCATTTTTCTTGGAACAAGTTGATCTGCTAAAGGACTTCAAATTTCACAAATGACTTATTAGGGAACCCATCGACCAAATTCCTCCCCAGATTTTTTTGACGTGTTGTAGTGTTGAATAATATGTAATCACATGCCTGATCTAGTATTTATGGTTTTCACCCCATGCTACTTTCTTGATTTGATCTCTACAAGAATATTATGGTCAGTGGGGATATGGAGTGAAATGTCAAAAAATTTAAAAAAGAAAGAAAACCCCATAAAATATGAATACTGCAAAAAAAAAATCACATTTCAATCTTATTTTGGCAGCCAATGTGGAATTCTTTGGAAGGATGGCTGGGTGACAGATCCTGTTCCAGCTGACCTTGGCATTGTAATGCCTGGGAATAATGTTATATATCTTAATCTTAGCTTCCTCAAAGAGTAGCAATGAGTAGGTATTTGATTACCCTGCATCCTCATTTCCTTTAATATGCATTAACAAATGGAAATTTTCACCTCCAGCAAAAGCTATAACTGGGAAAAGGCAGCAAATGTTCAAGTGAACATCCAGTGGGAACTGCGGACTAACTGGGTTGCACTTTCTACTTCTGGAAATCACATCAAAGTCACACAAGAGGTGAAAGTACTTAGGTAAAAAACGAATGGATACAAATGGTAAAAGAATAGCCATAGAACCACTCCATGATGCTTAGGGTTGTATGTATACCCAGGGCTAAGTCCTCCATTTCAGTACATCAGCAGAGCTTCTCTGAAGTCAATGAAACCAAGCCATGCTAGTTTACATCAAGTAAAGATCTGGCTCTCAACATTCAGATGCATAAGAGCATTTCTTGTTGTGCTTATTAAATTAGAGACTATCCATGGGGCAGATTGCAGGATGCAGTGCAGCCTTACACCACCTTCAAGGGTAAGGAATGATGGCTATAGACACAAAATAAACTGACAAATTAGAACTGTTTTCTCAACAATCAAAAAGAATCCCCTTAAGGAAAATGTATCTAGGCTGAGCACTTTTGATGACCCCCTAGCATTTCCTGCTACAAACATCTGGTGCTGAAATGCTAAGCTCCCACTCTGATTAACCATTCTATAACCTTAGAGGACATCTTCGAGAAACTGAATAGATCCAATCTTTATAGCATAATCGAACACAATATGTTTCCCCTCATTAACTGTTTTAAAAATTAGCAGAGGGAGGTCAAGTACATTGAACTATGGCTTAATAAAGGAACAATGCACTGTTATTATTCTGTTTGTGTCAGGGAAGGAACTCTGTATTTGCATGTTAATTTTACTGCTCTAGTATTACTGAAGATATTTTTGGCACCTGAAATTAAACTTACAGTCACAATACAAATTTGATGTACAGAGCATCTCAGCATTTCTCAATGTCAAACCAAAGGTAGGTACTGCATGAATTCAGCCACTGAGTTGAAGAAACTGTTATAATATTTTGTTTTATATTTCTAGGTTGTGTAATTGGAACACATTAGAATCTGCCAACATGTGTTCAGGTGAGGCATTCTTAGTTTTGACATGAGCACTGAATGGGACTGTTCACAGGAACATAACAGGCTGAGCCAAGAGGATCAGGGCCTTGAGAAATGGAAATACACTATCCCTCCAAACTGGCCCAGTAATCTGGTAAATAGGATTTAAAATAGTCCGTGCAAAAGATTTCAGTGAATTAGAAGTTCAACCAGTTAATGCTTTCACTAATTCGGTCAAAGTGCAGCTTTTTTTTAAGGGATTTAGAAACTACAAAGCACAACATGTTAAATGTCACCCTTGCAAAGGTACAAAAGCTGGATAGTAAATCACATTCCCAGCAAGCACAGTGTAGGCTTGCTCAGCAAAGGGAAATGTGAACAGCCTTTTCACAAGGGTCTTGGGTTTGCAGGGGGATGGAAGTCAAATTAATTCGCTACATTAAGGCTGAAAAATAGGTAGAAGCTTTGCTGATTCCCACTATGGAGCAAGGGGCTCCATTCAAATACAAAAATACTGAAAAGCTATTGCACTCTAATAGCAGTTTGACCATGTTAACTGGTGGTGTCAATCCAGCCCCAAACCATAGGCAATCACATCCCCAAAACCACCACTATTACTGACAATAATTAATGTTGGCGTGTCTCAAAAGCCAAGGACTGAATGCTATACACTGGCTTTTACTGACAAATTTATCAGTTCTTCCTAAGATAAATAGATATGGCTGTCTGAATATCTGCAGTATTCTCTTGTGCTTCACCAAGAATACTGTAACTACTGAGATTAGCCCATTCCAGATCTGAGGCCGGTCTACACTAGACCTGGAAGGTCGGGTTAAGGTATGCAATTGCAGCAATGTAAAATACATAGCTGGAGTTGGCTTAATTTAAGCTGAGCTTGGCGCCTTGGCAACTACCAGGAGTACTGGCGCCAACTGAGGCCACCCAGGAGTGGCCCAAGGCCGGCTGCGGCAGCTGGCGCCCCAGACGGAAGGTGCGATCGGCGCCCCCGCCTGCACGGCCGTCAATGGCCATGACGTAATCACGGGCTGCCCCTGAGGCCACCCTCGGTGTTTGATTTAGCGGGTCTTAACTAGACCCGCTAAATCAAACCCCAGATGATCAATCTCCAGCATGGCAAGTGAAGAGATGGCCTTAGTTATTTTAGACAATTGATAAAATTTTAAATAGTACCCTGGTTACTAACTGTCTCACTTAAAGGCTGCCTTATAAAACCCTTTTCCCTCACTGGCTTAAGTATAGCTTACTTTACTATTATTCCATTATGGTGTGGATTTATTTGCTCTCCAAACTGCTAGCATCGTGTCATAAATATTTCTGGCAAGTCTCACACAGTAATATATCAATATAAGTTTATGGCACTCGGGACTCATTCTCCATAGGCATTTACCTTGCATGCTTATTTATGCTTGAGGAAAAATGAGTACAAACTGAGTGCAAAATGCTAACAGTCTGATCTGGAAGAATTTTATAGCCACACTACACAGGTGTAAATGACTATTCTTAATCTTTGCCCAAGGGAAAAGCTTCCTGGCCAGATATCATGTGGGAACCATGTGGAGCTGCTGACAATCAAATCCTAGTGGTATAAATGGAGCTCTGTGAATTAGTTTGTGCACAAGTAGAAAAATAGGCCTCTAGACTTTCTGTTCTGAACTCTTGGAATGCGTCTGCATGGCAGGCTATGGAAAACAGCCTTAAGGGTCAGGTTCTAGAAGGAAAGGACTGTCACGTTGTTCTCCTGACATTTGGTGTTCAGGGGGCCACTTGACTAAGATAAAAACTATTCCAGCATTGGCTCTGTACCACAGATCTCAAAAACAACTATACTATATTCTTTTTAGTACAGTAAAAATTGTGCTGTCTGGTACTTTACCCAACCAGGAAGCTCTATTAACCATCATTGCTGAGGTCTCCCAAAACAGATCTTTTATCCAGTAACTGGAATTAGTATACTACCCAGGAGTACACAATAGCAATTACACATTCTGCACAGCCCCCAGCCCACTTCCCTCAGGGGTGAGCAATTCTGTCGGTAGCTCTGCCCCTCGGCCAAAATCATGAAATTAACAACTGTCACACGGTAGTTCTCGAGTTGAATGGTTTTTTAAATTTATTTTGTGTAATTGTTTTTAAATAAAATTGCTGTTTTACAAACCAGATCTTTCCTCTTTAATAAAATCTTTCACAAAAGAGATGTGCATGTTTGTTTCCATATCACAAAAAGTAGATAATAGATTTTTCATGTACTTAGTCATTTCTCATCACTTGACTGGAGTTCATCTTCTATTTTATTGTCACCCTGTTCTAATACTCCTTTATTTGTGTTACATGAGTCCATAAAGTCCCCCGTCAATGTCAGGGCTCACTTGTGCGAGGTGCTTTTAGGACTGACTGAATCTCTTGTGTTAAAGAAAGTTTCTCAACAAAAACAAGATTTAAACAAACAAAATTTGTTGCAAAAAAGTTTGATTTTTTTAAATCAGTTTTGCTTACTCAAAAAGAGTCAAATTCCAATTATCTCTCAGTGTTTTCTCTTTTACTCAATGCTTTTTCACACTGGAAAAAGGGAGGATTTTAAAAAGGTGAGAAATGGGGTGGAAAAAAAAATCACTCTTGCACTTGTGAGTTTGCCCCACCCAACAGGAATTTTTTTTTCAATTAAAAGTGAAAGTTATTAGCTTCCATGTATTCAGCTTATTATAAACTTTTCTCCTCACTTTTTTCCAAAGGCAAAAAAAAAAAAAAGCATGAAAGGAAAAAAGTGAGACTTAACAGGAAAACACTTCACAATTTTAAATAGCATTTTTTTTTTTTTTTAAAATTCTGCTCATTTAGAAAAATATAATTTCAAATGATTTTGGTAAAAAAATGATAATAAAGTGGAAAACTTCAAACAAAAAGTTAACTTTCTTATGAAAACTTATAAATACAAATCCTGAGAAGGAATCC
This sequence comes from Pelochelys cantorii, assembly GCA_032595735.1. Taxonomy (NCBI): domain Eukaryota; kingdom Metazoa; phylum Chordata; order Testudines; family Trionychidae; genus Pelochelys; species Pelochelys cantorii. The sequence goes on from CM064328.1 coordinate 182,627,055, forward strand.
CTGCACCAACATGCTTACATTCTATATAGCTAACACTAAGGATGTGTCTAGACTACAGGGTTTTGTCAACAAAAGTGGATTTTTGTTGACAAAACTATACCTGCGTCTACACTACTGCCGAGTTCTGTCGACATAACGTCGACAGAACTCGGCAGTTTTGTCGACGGCGGTAAACATCATTCTACGAGGAATAACACCTTCTGTCGACAGAGTTCTGTTGACAGAAGGCTTTATTGCATCTACACTGTCCTTTGCGTCTACAAAGCGGCTTGCTTTGTCGACAGAACCGGATGTAATCTAGACGCTCTTTGTCGACAGAAGCTTTGTCGACAGTATCTGTCGACAAGCCTCTGTCAACAAAGCCTGTAGTCTAGACGTACCCTAAGTGAAAGGGACATATTAAGTGAATAGAAGATTAGAAACTTTGGCACAGAAAAATCCAATATATTGGCCAAAAATCACCCAAGAAGTTGGACAGAGGTGGGAATTAAATACATCTTCAGCAAATCATTCCAATGCCTTAACCACCAGGCTATGCAATAGGTTTGTAAAAATGTTCCAGTCCTATATTACTGCTCCATAGGTGTTACACAATTAAATACTATTTATACATTGGATCAAATGTTATTCTTCCTCACATCATTAAAAACCCAGAGGGAAGGAACATGTTATTCTCTTCAGCAACAGAGGAAGAAAATCTGGAGGAGAACATGAGGAGCTGACTACTTACCAGGTAGGAGAGGGAAATGCAGCAATCTGCAGCACGTCACAAAATGGCTTCTCTAGGGCTGCAGCTGCTTGATCCTGCCAAATTTAAAGCCCCAGTCCCAGAAAGGCATGGTGGGAAGAAAGTTCTAATAGTGTGGGGGAAACAACCCTGCAATGGAGAGGCTTAGTGAGAATTAGGAAACCATCCAGAAAGGTACTCCTGACAATGGGCTGTTTCTGCAGTATCTCTCAAGAGAGTTATTTTGGATTTACACTCTTATAACTCAAAGCAGAGTCTGACCCAGTGTGTGGACTCCTATTTCCCATTCACAACTGATAATCATTCCACTTTGTCCTTTATTGTTATTTCAAAAACATGCAATTAGATTGAATTTCAAATTGCATCCCAACATGAAGACATTGCAAAGAAGAATGATATCACTCTTACATTATGCATCAACAGGATAATATATTTATCTGCAAGCGTATAGTCAATCACTGGCTTATAGCATTGTTTTCAACATAGCCCCTATTGCCACCACATCAGCAGTCATATAATAGTGCTGCTATGTAACAATGTTGCTTTGGATCAGTAGGCACTCTCATTGCATATTCTGACTTGCCTTTTCGTAATCTTAGCTGTTTCATTCAATATCTTCATGAAATAAAGTTACAAGATCCCTAGTAGCTGCACCAACTTTTCAGTCATCTTTGTCAAACACTACTAAAAAATTCTTCATTGTTTTTTCTGGTCAGGAAATGTCGATTTGTCTAAACTGAAACTGTTTACAAGAAAAGGGCAGTTTTGACATCTCCCTATTCAAAGCTTTTTTGAAAAATAACATTTTAAAACTGTCCTGTGTTGACATTTTCACAACAAAAAGTTTCAGGTGTTTTTACTTTGTTTTGAAGTGTTCGTCAAAATGTTTCATTTTGATACTTTCAAAATGTGTTGCTTTGTTTTTTATCTATTAATTTTTTTAGTATTAATTAACTAACCTGATAAAAATGGATTATTAGTTCATGAAATGTTCATGACTGCAACTTTGTCCCTTTTTGGATGGGATAATAATTTTTGAAATCTTGAAGACTCTCGCAGGATGAGAAAACTAATTGCTGATCTCAGCATACTCCCAGATGTTCAACTATGTCAAGCAGTTTCCTTTATCTGCTCTTTATTCATTATTTTATAACACCTTTATGAGGATTCCCTAAGGCTATGGTCACGTATGTTAAAAAATGGTTCGGTAGGGAAATTATCAGGGTGCTATTTTGCCAAATTTTGGTAGACAAACTCTTGATCCTAATCTCAGGAACATGAGCTGGACTTCTTGTAGAAATATCTATAGCATGGCACTTTCCAAGTAGCTGAATTAAAAAAAAAAAAAAAAAGCAATTCACACAGGGCTATTATGACACCAGGACTGAACACTAAGGGTGCATCTATACTGCACCCAGAGCTCAAAATAAGCTATGCAATTTGAGCTACACAAATTGCATAAATTATTTTGAGTTAATTTCAAAATAGCTTATTTCAAAATTTGGTACTGTCCACACAGCACTTATTTCAAAATAAATCACTATTCCGAAATCTCTCTTACTCCTGGTGGAATGAGGATTACAGGGACATCAGAATAGTCAGCCCATGATATTTCAAAATAATGGGCGTGCTCAAAAGACACAGAATAGCTCTTTGGAGATACCTCCAGTATCCCGAAATAGCACTGCAGTATAGACGTAGCCTAAGAGTAAAATAATACTCTGGAAAAATAAACCTAGAAGAGACAGTGAGATATTTCTGGCTGTTATGTTAGCAAACAAACAGAAAGGAAATGATGAATCAATTTAAAAAATAGCTCTCAACGCAACCCTGCATTGATTGAGCCAAGGGTTGACATATACATGAAAATAAAGGAATGAGTGCTGAAAAATGCACTATATATATCAAAAGTTATTCATCACATTATAAAACCAGAGGGAGTAATATGTTATTCTCTTCAGCAACAGAGGAAGAAAATCTAAAGGAAAACATGAGACGTTGACTACTTACCAGCTGGGAGAGAGGGAAATGCAGCAATCTGGTAATTGGTCCAAAATAATGTATTTGCTTGACTGAGCTTGGTATGTCACAAAATAGGACCCTACCCTAGTGTTTAACTTCTCTTGCCTTAGGAATCATAAAGGAGGAGTAACGTTAGTTCGAACCAAGGTGTTTGGTTCGAACTAACGCGTCCCGGCGCGCACTTTCACTTTCGGAACAGCTGTTGAGCGGAGTAATGCGCCAGCGAGATCATGCTAATGAAGCGCAGGATATTTATATTAGCAATTTTGGTCACCTACATTTGCAACCCTAGTTCGAACTAGGGTGCAAGTGTAGACATACCCATAAGGAGCGAAAGGACTGCTCATTGTTTTTAAAGTTACAGACTAACATGGCTACCTCTCTGAGACAATAAAAAGATAGTTCCTATAAAGTAAACATGTGAATATAATAGAAGTTACTGCAACCCATTCTTCTTCATCATATTTTGAAATAACTGAGGTACATTTGACCTTAATTCTTCTCTAACTTAAAGCAGATATAGTGGTGTGGTAGTGCAACTATACTTCAGATCGCATCATGACATCTGTTTAAAGACTGACCTTTCTAAGTTCTCTAAAATCAACTTATTTCATTGGATTTCTTTAAAATTTGATGTGCCTCAGGAGAGTATGGGGCAGATAGTGTTCATTAACCAAATCTGGAGTCATTTGAGTCAGAGTTCTGAAGATATAACTCACAAAAATCTCATATTTAAAAGTGTGTGTGTGTGTGTGTGTGTGTGTGTTTTGCACAGAGCTAGAGAGCAAACTAAGGAAGAACTGCAGGTCAAAATCATCTCAATTTGTCAAATTTTACACAAGATAGTCAACATCTTTGGGGAACCCAAACTAAGGGTCTATTAGTGGGCTACAGGTGGTTATAATAAGCCACAAATGCAGTGTCATAATTCAGGCCATGATTTGCGATCAGGAAGAATTTTCCAGATTGGTAGAGATCGTGGAGGATTCACCTCTTCTGCATCTTGGGCCACAGGTTACTTGCAGGCTTGAAGTAGTGTAAACGGTGGAATTTCTGTAACTTGAAGTCTTTAAATCATTCTCATCCTGAGAGTAGGAGTCTATTACAGAAGTGGGTGGGAGAGGTCCTGTGACGGGCAACGTGCAGAAGGGCAAACTAGATGGTTCCTTCTGGCCTTACGGTCTATGAGTCATCCAGTGCCTTATTCCCCACTATGTGGTGAAACCAGGCAATCACCAAGCTCTCAGATGAACTCACACAGGAATCCAACTCTGCCTGGCTCCTGGCAGTTCTCCTTTTCCCTACACTTTCTGTCCTCCAAGAAGCAGCTTTCCTTGCTCATTCATCCCATCCTCCATTCCTTGTAGGTGGCTTTCCATTTTCTCTTAATCACCTGTTCATGATGCTTGCTTATCCAACTTGGTCTGCAGCCCTTCCCTATGATGTTTTTACCCTTCTTGAGAAGTTTCAGATGGCCTCTGTAACTTTAACTTAATTAATCCTAAGCCTCCTCCACAATCAGGTCTTTTGAGTTCTTCAGTCCAGTCTACTCCCCTAACTAATTGCATTGTGGTTTATATATATATATATATTTGATCTTTACAATCAAGGAACTGTATTTTTGTTTATCCTTTCATTTAATTTAAACTGAACTGTCTTATGAGCACTCAAAACAAGGTTGTCCTCTATAACCTGTTCTTCTCTGAAGCCCTCACTACTCACCAATACTAAATCTAAAATGAATCTGTTGGTTTGGTGATCATTTGATGGAGAAATCAGTCAGCTTACAGCTAGGAAAATCTGGGCCTTCCCATTATGAGCAGTGCTTGTTCTCCAATCTAAAGCTGAGAAATAAAAGTCTCCTATAATCACAATACCCAGTAGTATTTAACTGCAAATATTAGAGCAGTCTCTATTCATATCCAGATTGGCTCATAGGGTCAGTAGCCTATCCCAAACACTACCCCTGGGGAACATCTGGTAACATTTCTCCCCCCCCAAAAAAATGATTTTGACTCAAGCAGATTCTATTTTACACATTCCATCACTTCTAATTTCTTTATAGTCTTTCTAATCATTAATTTACAATGCTACTCCACAGCCATTACCTTTATTCCTATCTTTTTCCTGACCAGCACATACTCTTCAATACTTGTACTCCAGTGCTGTCGGTTATCCCACCATGGTTCTGTTATCCCTGTAATATCTGATTTTGCTTCCTGCAGCAGCAGTTCTAGTACCTCCATTTTGTTACACAGGCTCCTTGCATTGTTGTATAAATCTCTTAGAGTACATTTAACTGCAAAACTACTTCAAATTAACTAGCACTATTCCAAAATAACTTAGTCTGTGTCTATACAGCAGGCAGTTTTTTCGAAATAGTGTCAAATACTGTCAAGCTGAAGGACTTCTTACTCAGATTCCTGTAACTCTCATTGTACGAGGAATAAGGGAAGTCAGAGGAAGAGTGCTCTATTTCGAAGTAAGTGCTGTGTAGACACTCCCTATTTTGAAATAAGCCATTTTGAAATAAGCTACGCAATTGATGTAGCTAAATTTGCGTAGCTTATTTCAAGTTAAGCCCTGCAGTGTAGACACACCCTTAGTTGTGGCTGATTGGTTTTTTCCCACTTTTCTTGCTCATTTGGGTACAGTCATACTACTGCCAGTATCGTCTACTTGACTGTTTGTTCTGGTGCTGTCTTTCCTCTCAATGTTCATTCTCTTACCCTCTGCTGTTCCATTCTCCATTACTATCTCCTTTCTCTCCTGATTTTCCTCCATGTCAATATTAGAATCAGAGAGGGAAATTACATGAGCATCTCCCAATTGTCTTCCCTGAGTTCACAGTTTAAAGTTCTTTTAACTTGCTGTGCCAACCTCCATCCCGGAAGTCTATTTCCCTCCCTGCTCATCCCATGAGAACAGTCCTCTGTCCATGTGTCCTCTTCCAGTGGTCAAACATTCCAAAGCCCTCCTTATAGTACTAATGCCTGAACCATCTGTTGATCATCCTAATCTTGTCTTCATTCTCCTCCTCTAGTGACAGGTAAAATCCCACTTTAGATCATCTAAGTCTCCATTTCTCTAAGTCTCTTCCTTCTCTTGGCATAGTCTCCCATGATATGTCCTGAAGACACTTTAACTGTATCATTTGTTCTCATGTGTAGAGGAATCAATGGATTCTTTCCTGCTCCCAGTAGGATCCTCCTCAGCCTCAGGTCTTCAGGTCATACCTTTGTTCCCAGCAGACAGCTCACACTTCTGTTTTCTGGATCACCTTTTGTAGCTATGTTGTAGCCATGCTAGGACAGGATACTAGAAAGACAAGAGGGTGAGGCGATATATTTATTGGACCAACTTATTTTGGTGAAAGCAACAAGCTACATAAAAGGACAGACAGGCCTGTCACCTCACCCTCTTGCTTTTTAGTATCCTCTCCTAGCATGGGTACAACAATACTGCATATAAATAGATGTGATCATTGTTTTAAAATGACTAATCTATTATTTTAGTACAATCCCTTTCTGTCTGCAAACAAAGTTTCCTATAATATTTAACCACAATTGTGCTATCAGGGATGATGAGTACATTGGGTTTAGGTGAAGGTTTATAGCCAAGTAAGAACAGGTGCTTGGTGCAGGAGTATTATGCATGAAAATATACAGACATATACGCCACTTTGAAATAACAGGAAAGGTTAATAATTCCTGTGGTAGACTCAATACAACAGTTTTTCTTGATGCTGTCATAGTCTGCCAAGAGGCAAAAATACAACCCAGATTGAATTAAAAGCCTGTGTGACAAAGAGGAGAAAGTTTCCAAAAATATACAACTCTGTGTATTGATGCATAAATCAAATGGCTGGCCAAGGGCAAGGAACAGATGTCAGATGTCAGTGCTATTAGTTCTATCTGTGCTCCCAACGGGCTTGTTTGCTGAAGTCAGTAGAAAGACCCCCCCAGGTTTCTATAAGCTTTGGATCAAACAGTAGAACCATTGATCTTGAGTTATTGTTAGGCGTGGAATCTGGCATGGGAGAATGGAGTAACTTGCAAGTGACTACATGCATTTCTTTTGAAATTAGCTAAATTGGAATCATGCTACAGCGTGAACAGCAGTGGCTCTACTGCTCCTTTTTACTGGGTCTGGCATGGAACGGTCTCCTTGCTCCCATGACGAATTAAGAAGCTGGAAGAAAGCTGCCTGGTTTAGGCTTTGGGCGGATTAGAGGAGGAGGGTGTGCTGGTTGCCAGTTAATGCTCCCCTCTGCTAAATTTTGTGGCCACTCCCTCATCTGAGGCTGTCTGCTTCCCTGTAATCAAAGCAGTGTTCAATTTGTGGATGTTCCTCAACTCTTCTCTGTTCTTGGATCTTCAGCTAGGAAGGGTGTCTGTAAACAACTTCCTCTGATCATTGGCGGGTCCTTATTTTGCTACCATAGGAAAAGAGAATATCATGAGCTCCATGGCACAGAAAGACTGAATGAAGGGATTTCAAGGTCACACTGTGTCTGGGTGGGGAGGGTGAGACGCAGAAGCTTCCTAACAGTGGGGAAGCCACCAGCACCTGAACTGTTACCCTCCCCCCCACCACGCTGCCCCTTGCCCCAAGCCCCTGCCCTTGCACTACCCCTTCCCCTGGAGGACCCACCCACTCACTGTCCCACCTGAGGCCCTACCCCCATACCACCTCTTCATCCTTATAGCTATTATAAGGATGAAGGGCCCCACACCATCATTCATCCTTATAGCTATTAAAGTGGGAGGACCTAGCCCTCCCACTTTTAAAAGTGGTGGGGCCATGCTTCTTGCCCCTCCTGTTCTAATGCTCCTGCACAGAAGAGCTGGAAATGGAATTTAATCCAACTCTCCTGTGTCCTAGTCCAAAACTATAATCCCCTAATTGAGTCCTGGCATCTATGATGCAGACCTCATTATGAGTAGTCACATCTCCATTAGCTCAAAACTAGACTGCTGCAGCATGTTCTCCTTGGAGGCTACTTAGAAAGTTCATCGAATAAAGAATACCCCCACTTGCCTACTGAGCAGGTCAGACAGGTGAAATCATATTATGCCTGTGCTCTAGAATAGACACTGCCTAAATAAAAGTCAGAGCTGAACAAGATTGTTTTTTTAATGAAAGCAGTTGTAAACAGGACATAAAACTGGCCAATGTATCCTAATTGATGGCTCATTTGCATTGCTGCAATAACACACAGCAGCTGGGGGCCTATAAGTTACAATATCTCCATATTACAAGGACAGACAGTACCTTACTTAACGTTTTAGTGCAAAGGGCTAATGCAGGTAATACGCACTTTCGCTGCCTCTACTAGGAATCCTTCCTAGTACTAACATTTCCACCTGCTGTCCAAAGCCACTGAAAAGATGTGAAATTCTCCAAAGGAAATAATTTACATACAATTATCAGGCTCCTGACTGGTTACAAACACAGCAGCACTGAGAGGAAGTGGATTTGGATAATTAATCTGTGCTCCATTCTAGTGATAACTGTGAGCAAAGACCACTAAAAGCCAGACTCCTATACCCTTCCTCATGCTGAATAGTACCTAATTTCAGAGAAGTGTAGAAATGCAGGGCTGGGAGGGACCTTGAGATGTCATTAAGTTCACCCCAAGCACTGATGCAAGACCCAAGTACACCTAGATTGTCCCTGACAGGTATTTGTCCAACCTGTTCTTAAATCCCTCCATTGACAGGTATTTTCTCAGAAACCTGTTCCAGAGCTTGATTAGCTTTATAATTAATGCAAACTGAAGTCAATAGCACAGTCTATGGAGTAAGATGCTATTCAACCGGAGAACAGGTTTGCCCCTAACATCAGAACTTGGCCCTAAACCTAAATTCTAACACTTGGCATGTGCATTATTCTACATCTGACATCTGCAGTATGAGTTTAAAAATTCCAGTATATGTGTATGTGTTTTCCATAGGATCTCTCAAGCAGAAATGTGAAAGCCAGCCTAAGGGAATTTATGCAGTGAGGTTGCTCGCTCCGGGTGGCACTAAGGGTATGTCTACACTAGCCACCCTAGTTCGAACTAGGGTGGCTAATGTAGTCATTCGAACTTGCAAATGAAGCCCGGGATTAAAATATCCCGGGCTTTATTTGCATGTTCCCGGGCGCCGCCATTTTTAAATGCCCGGTAGTTCGAACACCCTGCCCGCGGCTACACGCGGCACGGGCTAGGTAGTTCAAACTAAAGCCCCTAATTTGGACTACCGGGAGTAACGGTAGTCCGAATTAGGGGCTTTAGTTCGAACTACCTAGCCCGTGCCGCGTGTAGCCGCGGGCAGGGTGTTCGAACTACCGGGCATTTAAAAATGGCGGCGCCCGGGAACATGCAAATAAAGCCCGGGATATTTTAATCCCGGGCTTCATTTGCAAGTTCGAATGACTACATTAGCCACCCTAGTTCGAACTAGGGTGGCTAGTGTAGACATACCCTAAGAGCTGGCTGATGGGGGTGGGGAACGTGGCAGGGCCCAAGCGGCACTCAGTGGGGGCTAGTCTTAGCCTTGCCCCTTCTGCCCAAGGCTCCGCCCCTTCCAGGAGTGTGAACCTGTCCCGCCACACACACCTTGCCCAGGGGCCTGACAATTCTGTTCACCCCCCCCGAGCCTTTTCAAGGTTTAATTCCCATGCACCAAAAGAGGCAAGCATGCTGCATTACATATGAAGTGGCTCCCTAACCTCAAATGCTCCCTTACAATGTGTCCTAACCACTTACTCTAAACTATGTGCTGTTTGATCTTGTATTTAGCTGTGTCACAACAAGTACCTTTCCCAGAAGAGTGCTTTCTGTGTCACTCAGAAGTTTGCCTCTCTCACTAACAGAAGTTGGTCCAATAAAAGACATCACCTCACCTACTTTATCTTTCTGATTCCATATTTGTTAATTATGGATAATAATCAGGCATTTATTAGATGATTCATCATGATTGACCTCCCTTGGTGCTAGGTGCTGTCCAAACAGGACAAAAAGATGTTCTCTACCATGAAGAGTGGGCCATCTAAATAGACAAGACAGAGACAATCTAGGGGAAGAGGTAGAACAACAAGCAGAGTTAAAAAGCAAACGTCATGTTACTTCCAAGATTAGAGTCAAAAGAATATTTAACAACCTATATGCTTAGTTCTAGAATCATTCTATGGTTCTATGATTGAAGAATCCTCATACTCATTTCCAGTTGTAGGGCCAAGTGCTGTGCTCCCCACTGACATCAAAAGTCCTACTGAAGATAAAAAAGGGCCAAGATTTTCAAAAAGGTCTCATCATTTTGGGTGAGTCAGTTCCAGGTGTCCAAGTTCAAAGTAACTGATCTTTCAGAAAGTACAGAACCACCTTTGAACAGCAGGACGTTTTGAGGTGTCTCACACTAAGCAGCCAAAAGCTGAGGCTCTCAAAATCACTAATTGCTTTTCAAAAATCTCAACCTATGATCTTAACCTGAATAAAGAATGAACAAGGATTGCAGGACTTTTTTCCAGGGCCTGTTCTTTTGCACTGGTCTCAAGGGGAAAAAGAAAAAGAAAAGCATTTACTCATTAAGAATAATGACTATTAAAATCAGTATTCTGAGAATTTCATATTAAACCCATATTAAAATCCTTGGGTGATTACACTTCTAAACAGTTCATGTTGGAACTTGATGGATTCTCAACCCCAATTCCATCAGCTCCTTTTGTTCACCCAAATGAGCTGTCAGGCACTGATGAGTATCATCATACTAAAAGATAAACTTTTCTCTTTTGAGCTGCTTCACAGAAATATTCAGTTCAGTAATGCAAAATTCTGATTTTAAAGAAGTCAAGTGTTTTCTTCATGCTTGATATTAGGCAATATCAAGGAGAACATTCTGGCATCATCCTTGAAATACAATGTGGCATCTTTGCTGGTGAAAAGATAGAAGTCCCTTTTTATTTAAAAGTCACAGTCATTTTCTAAAAGAGCAGAGGATGATCACTTGCTTTGGCAGAGTTTCACAGGTATTAATTACAGACAAAAGAAGGCTCAGATTTGTAAGAAATACAGTGGGGCTATGTCTACACCGGTGGCTTCTTGCGCAAAAACATCTTGCACAAGGGTTCTTGTGCAAGAAGTCTTGCGCAAGAAAATGTCTCTTGCTCAAGAAAACGTCCACACTGCCATGTGCCAGCTGTGCTTTTGCGCAAGAGCGCCCATGGCAGTGTGGACGCTCTCTTGCACAAGAAAGCTCTGATGGTCATTTTGGCCATAGGGCTTTCTTGCGCAAGAAATCCCTGCTGAGCGTCCACACTGCCCTCTTGCGCAAGAGCTCCTGTGCAAGAGGGCTTACAGCTGTTAAAAAAGAGCATAGTGCTTGCGCAAGAAGCCCTCTCTTACCACGCCATACTGTAATTTACCTTGCACAAGAGCAGGCGGGCAGTGTGGATACTCTGCAGATTCTTGCGCAAGAACGGCCTTACTTGCGCAAGAAGCCGCGAGTGTAGACATAGCCTGGGTGAATTCCTGAGTGGATTATCCTTTGATCAAACCCAGGCACTCCTAAGAGATCAATATTACATTGCTCACTAAGCTTTTCTACAATCTAACTTTATGGTCAAGTGAAGTGTTGGTCTCCCCCAGAACAGCCAGCAATCTGCATTGCCTGCATGGGTTTGAGATTTGATTTTAGAGGGCTACAGTGCACAGAATTCTGTTGATCCTCAGCCAGAGGAGGAGTCTCTATGGGTACGTCTACACAGCAGCGTTATTTCGGAATAACGGATGTTATTCCAAAATAACTATGCGAGCCTCTACACAGCAAGCCCGTTATTTCAAAATAATATTGAAATAATACCCATCCTATTCCGGATTCTGTAATCCCCATTTCATGAGGAATAACGCCTATTCTGATACAGCTATTTCGGAATGGGGCATGTGTAGGCAGGATAGCTGGAGTTATTTTGAAATAAGAGGCCTCCAGGAAATCCCACAGGTGCCTTGCTGGCTGCTCTGGCCACACTCATCAGAAATCTATAGACCCCCGTTCCCTGTACGCTTTAAAGGTACAATCACAGGGGAAAGGGCTTGTGGCAAACAGTAGGCCCTGACAACCGTGAGCCACAGAGCAGCAGCCTGCACAGCGTTGGCAGCCACCATGAGCGACCCCAAGGTCCTGCAGTATTTGCAGCAAATGCCCATCGAAATAGCACTGAGCTATTTTGAAACCGAGTGTCCACACTCACTGGATGCTGAATCACATTTAAGGCCACCTGGAAGCACTTCAGGAAGGGCATCAGGACAGCAGTCACTTCCTATAGCTACTGCCTGAGGTTATCTGAGGCTCATGCTTAAAGGGATCCTCCCTGTACAGTCATGTCTCAGGCTCTTCACCTTTCCCTGCTTCGTTGAGGGACAGCAAAGCCTTTTCTCTGTGTGCACTGGTTGCCCTTGCGGACATCACAGCACTCCTGCCATGGAGCCAGACCTGCCTCCAAGCAGTTGACAGCTTTTATATCGCATGATGCATCTCCTGGTGCAGTTTCTGCAGGCTGCCCTCATGGCTATTCAGGAAGAGGACGCTCTTCTCTCCAGCTGTTGCTCATCCACCTCAACCCGCCCACCCCCCATCCTCCCCTGCACACCGTGCTGCTGCTTCTGGTGACTGGACACCAGTTCCAACTGGGGGGGGACCAAATTGTCATGGAGTGGTGGGATGACCAGCAGTGGCTCCAGAATTTCTGCATGTGAAAGGACGCCTTTCTGGATCTGTGTGAGTGGCTTGCCCTGTCCTCAGGCGATGGGACACCCACATAAGACCCACCATCCCCCTCCAGAAGCAGGTTGCTGTCACCCTCTGGAAGCTTGCCATGCCGAACAGCTACCGCTCTGTGGGGAACCAGTTCAGCATGGGGAGATCAACCGTCGGGACCATGCTTATGCAGGTATGGCGCTCTCATGCTAGTGTCCCAGGAGAGGGTAGTGAACTGCTGGAATGGGGTTCCCTAGGCAAGGGGGGTGGAAGCCCCTGCCCTGGGAGGTTTTTCAGTCCCCCCTTCATAAAGCCCAGCCGGGGGTGGGGCAAGTTGGGATTGCTCCTAGTATGTGTGGGAGAGGAGGGGGTTGGGCTCATGGAACTCCTGGGGGCCCTGACAACCCTGTGATTCTCTGTGTGTCTCCTTCTATAGGTGGTGAGGGTCATCAACACCATCCTGCTACACAGGGTCATCAACCTGGGTGACGTGGACCCATCATCACTGGTTTTGTCGCCATGGGCTTCCCCAAGTGTGTGTGTGTGTGTGGGGGGGGCTATTGACAGCATCCATGTCCCCATCCAGGCCCCCAGCCACTGGGCATCGAAATACATCAACTGCAAGGGGCACTCTTCGATAGTCCTGCAGGCCCTCTTCAACTGCTGCAGCCAGTTCACGGATATCTACATCGGGTCATTGGGGAAGGTGCATGATGCCCGTGTCTTCCAAAACTCCAGCCTCTTCCAGAAGCTGCATGCCAACACCCTGCCCTCCACCCCCCGACTGCATCATCAGAGTTGGGGAGGTGGACATGACCATATGCATTGTAGGGGACACAGCTTACCCTATGCCCCCCTTGCTAGTGAAGCCCCACAAAGGAACACTTTAATGCCAGGCTAAGCAGGGCCTGCATTGTTGTGAAGAGCACCTTCAGATTGCCTCCTCACCTGGCTGGTCCTCACTGAGTGGAATGTCCCCCAAGTAGTGGCTGTGTCCTCCACAACCTTTGTGAACATAAGGGGGAGACATTCCTGCTAGAGTGGAGGGCAGAGGCCAAGCAGCTTGGCAGGACCTTTGAGCAGCCATGCATGGCTGCCATCCAGCAGGCCCATCAGGGGCTGTGCGCATCCAGGAGGCCCTGAGGGAGAGTTTCAGTCAGGGCCAGCTGTGAAACTCTCCCCTGAGCCTCCCCACAAGGGGCCTCTGCTGAGGCCCAGTGTGCCTTCCCCCCCACACTTCCCCTGCCCTCCTTTCCCACTTTTCCCACCCCCTCCCCTGCAGACACAATAAATCACACTTTTTGTTTTGAAAGAATAAAGTGGTTTTCTTTAACTGGGGGTAAATGTAACTGGGGAGAGACTGGGGAAAGAACCTGGGGGCCAGGGGAGGGAGGTGGAATGGGGAGGAAGAGAAGGGAGGAGAGACTCAGGGATGGGGCTGGGAATGGCATCTGCCTTGGATGATTCCATTTCCTCTTGTGCGCAGCTCTCAACAGCCACGTGGTGGGGGAGTCTAGGGAGAAAAGAGGGGGCGATGGCAGAAGCAGCCACCAGATGGTTGAGGACAGCAGTGAAAGCTGCACACGTGTTGCAGTGCAGCTGCAGGTCCTCCTCCTCTCTGGTCCTGTCAGTCCAGGGAGCGCTGCAGGGCTTGCAGGGCAGTGATGTGCTCTTTCTGGAGGTCCTCATGGGCTCACCTGCGTCTGCAGGTCACATGGAGTTGGGAGGATGGCATGGGAGGTGTAGAGCACACCCCTCTCACAGCTGGTCCAGCTGTGGAGAGCAAAGAGAAGGTCAGTCATCCTGGGAGACACCGTGCATGAAGCCCAGCCCTCATCTCGGAGCCAAGACTGCAATGTCTCGGGTCAGACGAAAGTGATGTATTTTGAGCAAGGCCATCTGTTGCCTAGACTGTGGGTCCCATTGGAACATATAGAGCTGCAACTAACATGCTGGACAAGAACTACTCTGCCTAGAATGCTCTTCTCCACCACACTCTTCTTCACATTTCCAGTCAAACTCAGATTATTGGTACACCCGAGTCAGACAAGGAGCCTGGTGCTGAAAGGAGGGTTAGTCAGGGATTTATTCTGAAGGATGTAATTGTTGTCTGAGTACTCTGTGAACACCTGAGGGATGTTGAATTTGAGTTAAATAGCAAGCCTGACATTCTTTCTTATGTCTGCAGTGCATCTGCACAATACAGCCTTTGGCATGGTCTCTGAAGAGCTGCCTCTCTCTCTCTCTCGCACACACACTCATATATATATCTATATATATATAGATATAGATATATATATCTATCTGACTGCATCTGTCTGTGAGTCCATTTGTTCGAGAACTCCTCCTAAACAGCAAGAGCTAGGAACCACCAAATTTGTTATGCAGCTTCCTCTATCCTATCTTAAAACAAGGTCAGAAAAGTTTGGTAGTGCCCTGAAAATGGGAAGTCCCTGGAATGGGACTGTTTTCCATAACATGAAAAGGGAGGGAGCAGAGAGGAGGGATGTGATACTCACAGTGGTCACTGGGGGCAGCAAGCACAGGCGAGAGCAATATTGCAGCGTGACCACTGCGGGCAGCTACACCACAAAGAGAATGGCCAGCTGGGGCTGGTGTAGGCCAACTTGCCTGCCACCAAACTGGGTAAGTAACCCCTTGCCCCAAACTCTTTCTCCTCCCTCCCCCTGCCCTTGGCCACAGTGCCAGAGGGGAGGGAGGGAGAAAGCCCTGTTGGACAGGGAACAGGCCTCTGTTGGCCAGGGGAGTTTGGGGAGAGAGAGAAGGCCCCTGCTGGTCAGGGGTCTGGTGGGAGAGAAAAGGCTACAGGGGGGCTACAGGGGGCAGGGAGAGCCCCAGTTGGTCACGAGTGTGGGTGGAAAGAAGGCCCCCACCAGCCAGTAGAGCTTGGGGTGGGGGGAGAAAAGGCCCTGCCAGCAGGTGGGAAGATAAAAACCTGTCAGATGGGACCCCCACCCTGAGCCCCTCCTCACCCCCCAACCCTCACTCTCCCCCCCCCACATCCCCAGACCTATGCTCTGAGCCCCTTGTCAATCCCCCACCCAGTCTCATTCCCCCATACATCCTCAAGGCCCTGCCCTGACTCCTGCACCCTCCACACTGCCAGCCCCCTGCCCTGACAGATCCGGGCAATGCCAGGTAAATCTTCTAGTAGCATATATAGGTTGGGTGGGGCATGATTTGAACAGGTCAGTGCTGGTATTTGTAAATTTCACCCAGAACACTGGCTGCTTGGCCTCAGATTTCTGCAGATTTTAAGCCTTTAAGGAGCAGAATTATGCTGTCTGCTCACACAATTAGTTCACAAAATGGAATCTGACCATTTGCTCAGTCTTATTTAGGAGCCAATTTTCAGTTATTCCAACTGTTCCAACTTCAGAGATCAAAAACTGCCGTGAGGAGAAGGTTGACTTGGCTGTATATTTTGGATGCCATTTCAAAGAGATTGTGAATCTGCTGGCCTCAGAAAAGAAGTGAAATTGTGTTGGCTTTTCTCGGCTCATGCTGCTACCACAATTGCGGTTTCATGCTTTGATGGCTTTCAAATGAGACTATTATAAGACAGTGTTCTGTTGGCTCAGTAAATATTTCAAGCACAAACAGAAATATTGGCTCCAACCTTTACTTGTAATGAGAAAGTCACAGTAATCCGTTTCTTACATTGCCACTCCACACAGACTGCTATAAGTCTGTATGGTTCCATTTCGAAGTAAGGCTATGGGTCAGTCCTAGTTTCTTGACTACTGTCTGCTCTTTGCCTTTTAGATTACTGGAAGAGACAGGTGCTTTGTAAACATAAGTAGCATTACATAAATCTGTGTTACAAGCAGTTTAGGAAAGATACAAATGAGGAAAGGGAAATGTTCCCTTTATGTATGAACATTTGCAGAGAAGGGAGTTGTTGGAAGAATTATGGATGAGATGAAATTACAGGATAAAATCCTGGCACTGTCAAAGTCAATGGCAAAACTCCCACTGTGGAGTTCAGTGGGGCCAGTACTTCACTCAGAATAAAACAACAGGCAATAAGTAGGTAATGGGATTTACTACGAATTGAATGACAGAGGTGATAAAATATGAAGTTGAAGAGATAATACAAATAAAAAAGGGCTGGAACCAGGGTGGGCAAAGAGACTTCACTGGTTCCTGGGCACGGTGTGGGGAAACAGATCTGGGAGTCTGGAAGGGGTGGGGCCTCAGGCAGAAGGGGTGGAGCTTCAGGCAGAAGAGGTGGGACTGTGAGCTAGCCTTCCAGTGCTGCCTGGCTTCTGCTTCCTGGAGCTCTGGCAGCAATTTAAAGGACCCATAGCAGCAGCGACGGTTGGGAGCCCTGGTCTTATTCAAATCGCTGGGCCCTGGGGCAACTGCCCCCTTTGATCCTCCTCCCCCCATCAGCAGGGAAACTGAAAAATTAATCATAATGTGGGATTATGCTTAAATTGCAAAGTGTAAGGAACAGATTTTCTAAAATGCCATGCAGCCAGTCACTGCCATGTAAACATCCAAAACAGTGGGCAGATTTTCAAAGGATTGTGGCTCCTACTTTGGCAGTTTATTAAAGTCATAAATCTTCCCCAAAAAAGTGCAAGACAACCAGTCACTCCCATTGAGAGCAACAGAAGCTAGTGGAATCTGAGCGTGTCTGAAAATCTGTCCATTTCAATTAGGCTCCTAAAAGGTAGAGGTGAAAATTTGTCGCCCTGTGTATAGGGAGAGATACACCTCAGTTGTATTGTTGAGGTCACAATTCAGATGTCTCCAAAAGCAGGAGTTTGGAGCTGGGATTTTGGAAAATTAACTATAGAGAAAGGATCAAATGTAAAGGCCACATCTGGATCAGAGTGTTTGGATCTGAATTTTTAACAGGGCCATGTAAAGTTATATACAATACAACTAAATGATGTTTGACTTGAGAGTTGTAGATAGTTCTGACAGATTTAACACTGGATAAAGCTTAGAAATAGAGCTAAAAAATGGGGAAGGGAGAGAACTGAATGCTGAAGTGTTGAACTCTAATTCATAGAATCTTTTCTACTAGACCACTGTATAAAAGATGGGGGCAGGGGGTAGAAACTGCTCTGCAGTGCCACTGCATAATGGTATGGAGAAGAGAAAATGCTCTACTGTTCTGGATGAACATAAACTATTCTAAGGAAAGGGTTGAGATTGTTTTGCTCAATTCTCGTTTCCTTCTTTTGATTTGTGGTTAAATATGATGTTGGGGAAGGCACGTCACAGGGAAAAGATGAACTTGAGGTGGGAAACCATACAAAGGCAACCCTGTAAAAGTGGAGACTAGGTAAATTGACTGATCTGGGGGGACAGTTACAATAGAATTCAGCACCTTTTGCCTCTACATCCCCAATGTCAGTCTAGTAGAGATCAATAGTGACTGAAAAGACTATGGTACAGCTGTTAAGCAATCTATGGGAAATAAGTTTGGCAGCCATGGTCCAAAATCATGGGGTACCTGAAACTACTACCCACAGGTGATACTAACTAGTGATTGTGTCAGCAGAGAATGAACAGCCAAGTGAAGCTGCGCTAGTGTGGTATTGCCTTGATAAGGCTGCTCCTACACACACACCCCATTAACAGACTGGAGGGGGAACTTTCTATTGCCATCCAGCTCTGCTAGATGTGCAACAGAGTGAAGCCAGGTGGCTGGTAATGTCTAAATCAGTTGCAAGACCAGTGCAGCACACTGATGTGAGAATTACTTCTCCCATCCCCTTGGGGAGAGCTTCTTCCCACCACTTATATCCCACTTCATCTACCGTGCCTTGTGCTGATGTGCTCCTCTGAGGTGGATTTCGACTGCAGAGAACAAATTGGGAAAGATGACATGGCTCTGTGAGATCCCTAGGTAACAACATATAAACCAGCTCCTAACCCAGTCAGAAGAAGCCCGTTTAGTTCTAAACAATAAACATTTTATCTGAAAAACCCAATTGACTTTTGTGGTTGCTCATGAAGAATTAAAGCTGGTTCAAAACTGGTTGATAGTCCTTTAAAAGGGCCTTCCTCTCGCAGTGCCACAGGTGATGATTTTAGCACAATGGGCTGCTCTGAAAGGACAGTGTCGGTTGCAGCCGCAAACTTCTTTTCCAAATTAATTTCACGGTCCGTTGTTGGTGAAAAGTGTTTCTGATTCACTGCTGCTGGGCTGAGCAAAGGGAGGGCCATTTTCTTGTGACCCTGAAATGATGAATGGGGAGGAAGCAAATAGGCAACAGAAGAAAAGAATTGGGAAAAAAATGTTGTGGCAAAAGGTTATTAAAGTCCTTGGGGTCATCTTGACCTTCTCATCTTTATACAGTGCAGCTCAGTTAAAACTGCTTTTCATTTCATTGTGGGATCTCCCCGTGCTATTGTCCAGTTATAAGCCTCGTACAGGTTGAATGCACAAGCTCTAATGATGTTGTTATACTGATTGCCATTTTACTCTAACCAGTGATGTCAGCAACGCTTGCTGTGTTTCATTCTGCGGTCACTGACCTATCTTGCCATTAGAACCCTTGGTCCCCACTCAGAAGCAATCAAACAATGGTGGGGATGACCCACCCATGAGAAGATGGAATGTAAAAGCCGAGGGAGTCGAAAGAAGCTGTGGCAGGAATACGTAATATGAAGCGATATCAGTCACTTTATTTACACAAAGTATAACTCTAGCGCCTTTGTGGCCAAGATGGAGTTTGCTCTGAGGGCAGCTGCAGCCAAGAAAAGGCACTTGCAGGAATGCAGCAGATAAGGCTTTCACTCCAAGGGCACTCCGTGGAGCACCCATGGAGAAAAATGAGTGGGTGCTCAGCACCCACTGGCAGCCATGCTTCCCCTTCTGCCCCTAGTGCCTCTCATCTGCCAGCTGCCCCACTGATCAACTTCTCCCCTCCCCCCACCAGTGTCTCCTGCCCACCGCAAACAGCTGTTCTGCAGCATGCAAGAGGTTCCGGGAGGAAGGAGGAGACTGGGGATGGGGAAGAAGCAGAGCAGGGGTGGAAGAGATGGAGCAGAGACTTGGGGGAAGGGTGGAGAGCGGACGGGGCAGAGGGAGCCAAGCGCCTCCTCCTCAGCTGGGGGAGGGAGGATCAGCACCTATAACATGCACGCAGGAGCAGATGCAGTATGGAATATCTTCACCTATTATAGAACTATAGCCCCATTTTAATAAACTATAGGGAAACCATGTCTCTGTGTACACATTGCTAATGCCCAGATTTAGCAAAGGGCCCAGATTTAGCAAACCACACAGGCAGAGTTCAAGAGACTGGGTGAAATCCAGCTGGGAGTTAGTTTTGTCATTGTCTTCACCGGGATCAAGATTTCACAGACAGCTTTAAGCAGAAGCTTTTAGTGCTTTGACAAAGCAGGATGTGAAGGTATATCTGTGCTGCTCTAAGCAATCCCAGCTGGCCTGTGCCTGTTACCGTAGGCTCACAGAGCTCAGGCTAAGGGGCTGTTTAATTATGGTGTTGATTTTCTAGTTCAGGATGCAGCCTGAGGTCTAGGACCCTCCCCTGGTGTGGTCCCAGTGGCCAGGCTCCAGCTTGACCCCAAATGTCTACACCACAGTTAAACATCCCTTTAACCGGAGACAGCTGACATGGGGCAGCTCAGGTGTTTAATTGCAGTTTATACCCGTGGGCTACGTCTACACTGGCAGCTTCTTGCGCAAGAACAGTTGTTCTTGTGCAAAAACTTGCCGGGGGTCTACACTGCACGTGCGTTCTTGCACAAGTAAATTTACAGTACAGCGTCAGAAAACAGGGCTTCTTCCGGAAGAGTTATTCCTCTCCCCATGAGGAATAAGCCTTCTTGTGCAAGAGCTCTTGCACAAGAGGGCAATGTAGACAGGCAACATGAATTTCTTGAGCAAGAAACCCCTGTGGCTAAAATGGCCATCAGAGCTTCCTTGCGCAAGAGAGCGTCCACACTGCCATAGATGCTCTTGTGCAAAAGTACATGCCAGTGTAGACGCACTCTCGTGGAAGACTTTTTGTGCAAGAACTCTTCTGCAAAACAGTTCTTGCGCAGGAAGCTGCCAGTGTAGATGTAGCCTTAGGGTATGTCTACACAGCAGTGTTATTTCTGACGTTATTCTGAAATAACATAGTCCGGGTCTACAATACAAACCTTTATTTCAAAATAATGTTGGGCTACAGGATGTCTTACTCGGACTCATGGTAACCTTCGTTTCACAAGGAGAAAGGGAAGTTGAAGGAAGAGTGTTCTTCCTTCAACTTCCTGATGTGTAGACAGTGCCTAAAGCCAGATTAAGCTATTTCAACTGAACCTATGCAATTGACGCAGATGAAGTTGCGTAGCTTAATTTGACTGTAGCCCTGCTGTGTAGACGTGCCCTTAGAGTCTAAGCTCTTTGAAGCCAGTCAATCTTCTATGAGCTTCTACAGCGCAGGGGTACCATGGTCTTACTTGGGGCTTCGGGACACTACTTGTAACCCCATTGCATCCTCCATTCCCGCCCTTTTAAAGAGACTAGCACAGTATTGTGGGAGGGAAGCAAACAAGTCCCACAGGAGTGACTGGGAACATGATTTCCATGTCCCATGATGCAGTTTTCTCCATAATGTTTTGTGCCACTTTTCCAAAGCTCTGCAAACTCACACATCTGCTTTCTCTGTGAGATGCACCAATCCTGCAGAGGGTTCTGCACTAATGTGGTGAGTGTTGCAGGGATGGGGCACAAGGTCCTGCAGTATTTGCAGAGCTGCAAGGAACATGGTTACTGGGAGGCTAGTTTGCTGTGAGACACAGAAAGGAAGAATTCTAAGTCATTTGGGGCATTGATGGAGCAGCTGCAGGTGGTGGAATGCCAGTTCTGGGCCTAAGAAACAAGCACTGACTGACAAGCACTGGGATTGAATCATTATGGAGGTTGGGGATGACGAGCCATGGCTTCAGAACTTTCGGACGCATCCCGCACACAGATCCAGGAATGTGGCTGAACTCACCTGAGCCCTTTAGCACTACAGCACAAAAATCAGACCTGCACTGGCAGTGGAGAAGCAAGTGGCAATCACTGTGAGGAAGCTTGCAACATCAGACTGCTACTGATTAGTCAGGGTTCAAATTTTGAGTTGGAAAAAAGGGGGCAGGGGGGAGAGAAGGCAATTCTGTGATGCAAGTGATCAGGAACATTAATTGCATCCTGCTATGAAGGACTATGACTTTTGACAATCTGCAAAAGATAATGGATAGTTCTGCAAAAATGGCATTCCCAAAATACGGTGGGGCAATAAAAGGCATGCATATCCCTATGTTTGGCACCAGACCACTTTTCCTTAGAGTACATCAACAGAAAGAACTGGTTTTCTATGGTACGACAAGCACTGATGAACCACCAGGGACATTTTACTGACATCAGCATAGGCTGTTCAGGGAAGGTGCATCTTTAAGAACGCAGGCCTCTTCAGAAAGCTGCAAGCAGGAACTTTCTTTCTAGACTGGTGATTACCATTGAGGATATTCAAATGCTAATAGTGATCATGGGAGACTCAGCCTACCCCTTACTCCCATGGCTCTTGAAGCTGTACACCAGCCACCTCAACAGCACCAAAAAGAGCTTGAAATGTAGGCTCAGCAGGTGCAGAATGACATGTGCCTTTGCCCATCTGAAAGCCTGCTGATGCTCTCTACTACTGAGATTTTTACCTCAATAAAAAAAAATACCCAGTGGTTACAGCTACCTGCTGTGCACTTAATCTCTATGAAGCAAAGGGTGAAAAGTTTCCACATTGGCAGTGGTGAAGCAGCTGTCTGCTGATTTTGAGCAAGTGAGTAGGGCTGGTGCCAGAGCGTCAGGGCCGGGGAATGGCACCCCCCCTCGACCCATGAGGAGCAGCCCAGGCCCAGCCCCACTGGCCGGAAGTTCCTCATACACTCACCCGCACTGGCCTCGCCAGCAGGTAGAGCCGCAGCAGCAGCTAAGGGAGTGGAGGGCCATGGCAGCTCTACTGCCCACCATGATCCCAGAAGGTAATTTCTATAAAACCTTTATTACCGTGTACCGTTTTAGTATGTTATAACAAAATCATTTTACCAGTCACTGTTTCCCCTCAAATTTTTCATTAACCTCTCTTATGTACACCCATTGCATGACTATATTGAACTCCTTTATATTTAAAAAATTGCAGTCCCCATTTACAAAAAAAGCACATATGTCCCCACAGAAATTCCTGCATATGGGCCTGAATTTGGGCTACAGAACTCATTCCCCTTGAATCAAACAACTTGCAAGCACTACATTCTCACTTCTCCTTGGGATTCATAGGGCACGGCAGCTGTCCCAGCCATCATGTGGGGGGCAACAGTAAGGGGGCGGGGGTTGCTCATGGCCATGAGTACATGTGCGTCGGGTAACTGCACTGAATACTGGCACTGTTTTCCAGTCAGTAGTGATTTTAGCTGATACCTCACTCCTGAGGGCCACAGAGGCTGAAAGGGAACAGCTCCTCAGGTGTCCAGCTGCAGACTGAGGCTGTATACAGCTAGCCTGTGATTTCTTAGGGTCCCTGCAGAAGCCATCTCTGAGTGGCATGGGAAAGCATCCCACTCAGACAGAAGAAACAAGGCAGCCTTTCCCTGAAACCTTGCAAAGAGGATTGCAAACTGCCTTCAGGAAAGTGTCCTGGAGATCTCAATGAAGAGTTATAACAGTTGGTGCACATAAACCAACTGTTCTGAAGGGGCCTGCCTTTGCCTAATTGTACAGGGGAAAGAGAAGCTGACAGCAACTCTGCCTCTCTTGGTTGTTTCATTACCTCTTCTCACATTAACACAAAAGGGTTCCAGCAATTTCAAAGCAAACTACATACTTACCAGCAGTTCCTTCCCTTGGTAATTTGGATTTCAGGAACTGGCTGAACTGTCCAGGAGTCAAAATCAGATTCTGGCTCACTGTGCCGCTAGATCTCATACTTGTCCCCGGCAGGGCCCTGTAACTCCTGTTCCCCCCTCAGTATCCACACGGCTCTTGGGAGGAGGGGTCTCTTCTCTACCAAGGATGACATGCAGCTCTGTGTAAAAATGGCATATTTGTGGTTCCACACCAGAGCAACTGTTTGCCTCCCTGGTCTTCAGCTTTTACATGGCACTGCTGCGTGTCCCTCTTGTAGCCCTTCTCCTGCATGCCCTGAGTCATCCGCTTGTAAATAGCGGCATTTCCTTATTAGGATCGGAGCTGTGCCTGCACAGCCTCTTCTTCCTACAGATTCAGGAGATCCAGTACCTCATGTGTACTCCAGGGAAGAGTGCTTCTGCAGCATGTGGCCGGCATGGTCACCTGGGTAGTTTCTAGGCAAGCTCGCAAGTTGCTAGGTGAGCTCTCCACACCAAGTAAACAGGAAATGGAATTTCAACAATTTGCATGGCTTTAAGGGGAGAGACGTTAGGTGTGTTCTTGGCCACTGGGCAACAATATTCAAAACAGTGACTAGAGTGGTCAAGATGGGGTATTGTGTGACATTTCTTGGAGGCTGTTAAAATTGATGTAACAGTGTCTACACTGACATTGCATCTATCATGGGTTCCCAAACTGAGGGGCGTGCCCCTCTGGGGGGGCATGAAGAAATTCCAGGGGGCGTGTGTGGCAACCCAGCCACACACACCCCCATCAATCCCACCCCAAGTTTTGCTGCTATTTTTTGGGAGGGGGGGCGTGAGGGTTTCTCAAAAATCAAAAGGGGGGTGTGATGCCAAAAAGTTTGGGAACCACTGATAAGCCCTACACCTCTCACAGAGATGGTGTGTGTGACAAGGTACGGTCACAGCAGACCCCTTGTGGGTACTTCCCGGAGTACTGACAAGGCCATTGGCACTCACCTTCTTGCCCTCTGGGGCTTGTCACAACCCTGTCCTGCTGGGCCAGCTCACCTGGCCCCCCTAGCCAAGGCACAGAGCTGAGATCATCACTACCTCAAGGACCAATACAGACACTGAAACTCTTCAGACCTGAGGAAAATACAGTTTGGGGCTCAGCTTCCAGGGTACTACTCCCCAGATGGGATCAGAGCTCTAAATGAATCATCTAGGTAAGTCTCCTAATTGCCTCCACTGATTGCCCCCCAGGGGTCTTGATATTTTAGATATATATAGATAGATAGATAGATAGATAGATAGATAGATAGTGTTTTAAAAAAAATTGTAAGCTGCCTTGAATATTTTAAATAGAGGCACAGGGTAAAAATATTTTAAACAAACTAATAAATAAATTTACACTCGGCTTGACAGTAAATAAAAATGATTTTATTAAGTACAAGCAGTAGGATTTAAGTGGTTGCAAGTGAAAAAAAGGCAGAGCAAAGTGAATTAAAAATTTAAAATAACAGAAAACAGATACCTTCTTCTTATACTTATTACAGACTTATTACAAATTTACTCTAAAACTGTTCTTATTCCAGCTAACCTCCAAACGAGGGAAGTCCCCTTTTCCGGGGGGGTCTTTAGTCTGGAGCCATGCCAGCCAAAGACAAAGACTGAAAAACTTCGCATCTTAAATAGCCTCCCTTCAGGTGGGAATTCTGTTTTAAATTCTCCCCTTTCGTGGAAAGTTACCTGGTCAGCCTCTACCAGTTAGGGAGGTCACATGACTTCCTAAGACCAACCACTGCTAAGACTTGAAGGACAAAAGGGGCTGATTATAGGTGATCACCCAAACATTGAGGGAAACACCCCTGATGGCTTCATTTGCACATGTACAAACATAAACCATTCCATACTCCATATTTCTAACTTTACATACAAGAATGAGATATACACCAAAATAAGATATACAGATCCAGCAGACTGTGACATTAAAATTCATAGGTTACATGAGGTATTTTGTCCAAAAAGTTATGCATATTTGTCTCCACAAATCAACAGCTTGGTGAGGGAGGACAATCACAGCATGAAGTCCACTTAGTGGACAAGTTACATCAGAGCAAGTAACATTTTAGTGTAGAAGCATACACAGTTCGGTCAAATTAAGTTGCCTTATCTTGCCCTAACTATGTAGTGTAGACCAGGACTGAGGCCCAGCATGTAATTTTCATTTTCCTGCTTGATTTTTAAACCCACAAGTCAGCATCAATCATGTTGCATAATATTGGCAATGCGCCCTCCTCTTCTGCATTCTAAATAAGGTAATATTATGCTATTACTGGCAGCATCAGTGGATTCAGCTTTTTTAGCTCTCTCTCTCTCTCTCTCTCTCTCTCACACACACTCTCTCTCACACACACACACACACACACACACACACACACACACACACACACACGGCAGTATTAATCTGTATACTGTAGAGATTTGTGTAAACCCAAAAGAGAAACAAGGTCAGATCCTAAGCTGATGAAAGCTGGCATAGATCCATTGATGTAATGTTTTTAGTCACTGTGGATAAACACATCTACACCAACTGGGGATCTGGACAAAAGAAATATAAATATTTGTATCCTGCCCTGATCTGAGATCCTATACAAATCTTATTAAAAGATTAAAGCGAAATATTAGTCAGAAGAAATACCTTTCTATTATAAAGGTCCAAACAGTTCCTTATGCAGCACTAACGTTTCTTTAAGTTCATGAAAGGTTCATGCAAGTATGTTTTATGTCTTATTCTAATGTACATTATAAAATTTGGTTTATTTCTCCCTATATTTTTTCACACATATGGAGGTGACATTTTAAAACAGAAAGGTGTAATGCTTTGTGGAAAAATATGGCAAAGTACAGTTCTTCTACTGGATTGCATTATTTTGGGATGTTAATAACAGCAGCCCTCTTATGGTTTTTGATTCATTGGACTATTATAATTCGGTCTGAGAGAGAGAGAGACATACTGTATACATACAGTTGCTCTGAACTATAACATACATGCACACGCACGCACACACACACAGGTATGGCAATTTCTTACAATGTTTTTGGGAGATCTTATTGTATTATGGTTATATATCATTGTAGACCAGATATCATATGTAGTTCATTGGGGATAGAGGGGCTACAGCCATGCAGGAACAAAGAATAGGCGTAGGAGGGGTGATTAGGCAAATTCAAATGATAACACCACTCAAGAGGTACCACCATCACCAGATATGCATATTCTTGTTCAAACTGAAATCTCCAGGACCAACAGACAAAGAAAGGACTTTTAGGCTATGTCTACACAACAACATTTTGAAATAACTAGCATTATTTCGAAATAAAATAGTCTGCATCTACACAGCTGGCAGTTATTTCAACGTAATGTCAAATTACTGTCAAGCTAGAGGATTTCTTACTCTGACTCCTGTAACCCTCATTTTATGAAGAGTAAGGGAAGTCGGAGGAGGAGTGCTCTGTTTCAAAATAACTGCTGTGTAGATAGCACCAAAACTCAAAATAAGCTATTTGGAAATGAGCTACACAATTGATGTAGCTCAATTTGCGTAGCTTATTTGGAGTTAAGCCCTGCTGTGTAGACACACCCTTAGATACCTAGCTTCAGTCCAACCAACTCAGAGCCTTCTTTCGGAGCCAGCAAACAAACAGGACTTTCTGTCCAATGGCGGGGTGAAGGGGAGCCTTAGGGGAAGGTTGGAAGGATGGACACCTGCCAGAGACTGTTGTTGTAGTTGAGCTGATCTCTGGTAAGCTTTCACCTGCCATGTAGGTTCTTTGTTTGTTTGTTTTGTTTTGTTTTTAATACATTTTCTTTGTAATGCTTTTTCCTGAAAAAAATGTGCTTCTTTCTAAAGGGCTATGAGGCAACTTACAGCTCCTGTCCAGTGCACTGTTGATAGCATCTGGAGGGAGAGCAAAAGCGTAGGTGCTGGCCTGTTCAAATAGCTGCTGTGAATAACACAATTTAGGCAGGGAACGACACAGCCTGGAAAAAGCCTAGTTAGGAGGGGAGAGAGGTAGGTCTCTGCCCAAGAGAAGTGATAGCAGAGATGCTGGGAGCCTAGAGTGCGTGTCCTTGCTGGACCATAGAAGGGAAATACAGGCACTGAATGCCCTGAACTGTCACATGTCGTAAGAGATTGTGATCTGTCTTATAGTGCCCTTTTCCAGCTGGAACACAACTTGCTTTTAGGAGCCAGTGCCCTCCATGGGAGAGTTTACCTGGAACCTTCTCACTGGGTCCAGGGAAGGTAGATTCCAGCAGGGTCAGTTGCTGTGGTTTTAGCATCTCAAGTCTCCTCAGACAGGATCAAAATTTCTCCAAGTCTGTCCATTACTTCCCCAAATGTTCCCCAACTCAATGTTCCTGGCTCCTACCCCTGAGCTTTCTGATCATAGAAAGGAGATGGGGATGGAGTTGTATTTATTTTTGTTTGTGGGAGCAGTTCCTCCAGCAGTAGCTTCACCTGTGGCAGGCACTGCTGCTCTTCCTCTACATTTCTTGCTCTTTCTTGTATGGGGTCAGAAGATCGAGCAGCAGGCTTTTCCCCAGGTGCAGCAGGTGGGTCTAATCATCCAGCCACTGGCCTCTGACTTCAGCCAAGTGGTATCCCTTATGCCTTCGCACGTCTGCATTTCTGGACTTTCCACACAAATGCAAAACATATATCGCCAATGAACTCCTTTGTGGCGGCCACATATTCAAACTCAAGGCACAGGGTTCCCTTTTCAATATATTTCCCTCCCTCAGCGTGGGCTCAGTGGATAGTCGCTCACGCGCTCTTCCTTTGCCACGTCTTGCTGATGGAGGACTTGGGAAGCTCGGCAGAATCACAGAATAGAAGTGTCCAGCAGTTGCATGAAAGCTGGCTTAGACCTTTCAGCTATTGAGCAGCTTCTATTCCTGTTTCAGGGCTACTTCACTGCAGGCAGGGGGAAAAGCTGCTGAAGGAGTAATTCTGCAATAGCCCACGAAAGCTTATGCTCCAATACATTTGTTAGTCTATGAGGTGCCACAGGACTCCTTGTCGCTTTTGCAGATGCAGACTAACACGGCTACCCCTCTGATACTCTGCAATAGCTGCATTCCAGCAGTACTCAGCACTCATCTCATACCATGTCTCATGTATAGGAATTAGGTTGGGAAGCTCTTTGTTTAGATGAGTCTTTCCAGGGACCTTTCCCAACATGGGGCTTAGCTCCAGCCCTTCGTCCACGCCTGGGGTAAGTAACCACAGACCAATACAAATAAAGATCAAACAGTGACCAGGGCAGCAGCGGACCTTCCTCTCACAATCTTGGTGACAAGGACAGTGTGCGTGTGTGTGTGTGTGTGTGTGTGTGTGTTCGTTCAGTAGGGGAGCCTTCAAGTAAAACAGGGGCTGTCGTGTGGTATCTTGTACTGCCTCTTTAAAATTACATATGCACGGCCAGCATCAAGGTGCCTCCCACTGAGCAAAAGCTTTAGATGCAGGCACACAGACAAAGGAGTTCTGCTCCTTGTTGAGCTCCAGGGCTGACACACTATTCCAGCTCTGGCAGTAAAGTATCATTTGTCTAACTCTCTCTACTGTGTTCCTCCTGACCCTGCCTGAGATCCAGTGACTGCAACAGGGAGTGACCTGTGGGGCGACCTCCAGAGCAGCAGACAGGAAGATGAACCTTGTCACAGGTAACCAGTTCTTGCTGGGTTGTCTCGGTTTATGAGTTCCTCTGCTAGTTGCAGGAAAATGGTTTGAAATGTGTGTCACCACTTTCTCTGGGTTGTTTCTTGCTCCGGGGAGAAAGGGGCTGAATTTGCAGAGTCGCCAGGCATCGGGGTGCAATACTGTGTGATGTTGTTGGCTGTTTGAAATTAGAGTCTAGTTTCTTTGCCATGCTAGCTGCCGCGTGTCGTTTTGCCACTCTTGTAACCCAAGTGCAATTGGAAATGAAAGTTTTGCAGGAAAGTTCCTCTCACAGACCCATCAGCATCAGTGCCCCGCAGCCTGTGGCTGGTTTTGTGGAAAATACAGCTCAGGAGGACAGCTCTGCCCTGCCGATTGTCCTCTGCAATCAAAGTAGGGCCTGCTTGATGATACTGGACATGACGGGGACCCGGGATTTTAATGCAATGAAGCAGCTGCTCCTGCCAGTTTTATCCCAGTACTGTATGTAGCTTTAAGATTCTTACTGTGAGGAACTGGAGAGCTGGATCACTGCCAGCAGTGGGCTCGGAGGATGCTATGAGAGATCTTCCTCTACATTTCTTAGCATTCTGGTGTGTAAAGCACACATGGGTAGGGGAGTGGAGGGGGTTGTTTGTATCTGATACACTTCAAAGTGTACAGAATTATTGGAAATTCCAACCGTATCCTTTATAGAAATGACCACAAAAAAAAAAGGAGGATGGGTTCCCCTCCCTTTCAACAATTCTGAGCACTAGTTCTCCAAGTCAGAAAGATGTTCCTTTCATAAGAAAAAGGTTCCTCTTTGTCTAAGGGGGGCGGGGGATCCTCACTCCTAGAGATACATTTGTCCATGTACGAGACCTTTCTGATCAACTCCACCAAACAATATCATCAGCTGGTGGAAATTGGGGTGGCACTACTGTCTTCAGCAGAGTTACGCCAATTTATACCAGATAAGGATTTGGCACTATGTAGCGAAATGCTGGTCAGAAGAAATTTTCTAGCTATTCCTCCCCGTATGCATTATGGAAGCTCCTATTCAATTAGTTAATGTATTTAGAAGCTAGCAATGCAATGTTGCCCTTCAGAGACCCCTCGGCAGAGTACAAAACCTCTGTATAAAAAAAGTACATCAGGTGTTATGCAGCAAACTAAGGTGCCTTGTCCTCCTAACTTCTCAGGAGTCACTCAGCTGTATGACAGCACTGTAAGCAGAAAGGCCAGCAGAGGTTAAACATGGATTTCACAATGCTGCCACATGTCATTTTAGTCTGTGCAAACACAATTGCCTCGTACATAATTCAGCAGCAGCGTTTTATTATCAAAATCCGACATGTGGTCACAGTTCATAGGATTTGACAATAATCACAAAGAACTCTTTCCATACCAGGGCACTTCCTCCTCCGTGCAGATCTGTATGTGCAGCTGCAGATCACTGGAGGGGAGGGGAATAGTGATAACGAAGAAAAGATGCTCTCCCTACAGCTCAGCAATTTTTTTTTATTTTGCCGTTTGTTTCTCTATATGTGTCTTTCTTTTTTGTTTCCATAAAAGGTGGCAAATGTAGCTGTTGCCCTTCAGCCTCCCAGCAATGATAATGAAGAGGAGAAGGTGACTTGTTCCTCGAGGAAAGCATCAGGCAAACTCTCCTGCCACCTCCTCTGCCACTGCCCAGGTGATATTAACAAGTTCCCAGAGCCCTGTACAGCTGGTTGTGTGGAAAGAGCAGAGACAACACGATGAAGCAGGAAGAGCGCAATGCCACCCACACCAACTTCGCTGCCATCTACAACCTCCACAGTGGGGACTTCACCTCTTTCCGAAATTTCTCCTTCCCATTCAATTTCAGCTACAGCGATTATGACCTGCCCCTAGACAATGAGGATGACATGACCAAGACCCTCACCTTCTTCGCAGCCAAGATTGTGATTGGGGTGGCGCTCATTGGCATCATGCTAGTCTGTGGTATCGGCAACTTTATCTTCATTGCTGCCCTGGCCCGCTACAAGAAGCTGCGCAACCTCACCAATCTGCTGATTGCCAACCTGGCCGTCTCAGACTTCATTGTGGCCATTGTCTGTTGCCCCTTTGAGATGGACTACTACGTGGTGCGACAGCTGTCCTGGGAGCATGGCCATGTGCTCTGTGCCTCCGTCAATTACCTCCGCACCGTCTCCCTGTACGTGTCTACCAATGCTCTCCTGGCTATAGCTGTAGACAGGTAAGTAGGGAGATGATTGGTTTGATGTATATGGGGGAGAGGAAACCGAGGATCCCTGTCCCTCTCAAAGGCCAACGTTTTCAAGTGCTGGTGCCACCTAAATAACTGGCTTAATGTTTGGAGGTGCTGAGCACTGCTGGGCCTCACTGATGTCAAGCAGCTTTGTAAGTACTCTGCACTTTCTGGAAATCAGGCCACTTTAATAGCATGATCCTGGGAGATGAGCACAGAACAGGAATTATTTGATAAAATGTTGGTGGAGGGAGGGATTTGTCAAAAAATGCAGATTCACTGAAACTGGAAACTGCTGTGGAAACTTATCAGTTTGGAGAAAGACTTCCTCAGGTCCAGGATGGAATTTTGGAGAACAGATCCATCTCATAATAAACAAAAACCTTTGTTAGGGCACTCATATGAGAGACCCAAGTTCAAGCCCCTGCACTACCTCTTTTAAGCAGGGACTTAAACCTGGATCCTCCATATTCAAGATGAGACCCCCTAGCCACTGGACTACACAGTCACTTTATCTCAATCTTTCCTCTTGAAGCTGTTCCACAGTGCATAGATAACTACATGTTCATTGGGCCAGAGACAGACTTAATCTGTATCTCACTGGCTGGGATACTAAACTAGTGATTGCTATTGGCTATTTTGGGGTCTTGGTTTCCTCTGTACAGAATTTCAAAACATCTAGTTTTCATTCGGAGGTGGAAAAAAATGCACAGCAAAACTTCACATTTTTTTATGAACTGGAATTCTTGTTCTCCAGCCAGCTCATCTGAGAACTGTTACCATTCAATCAAGCACTCGGCAGCACCGAGTTCTTAGCTGAACGTTTAAATATTGAATTAGATGCTTAGTCTCGGGCATCCAAAAAATCTTCTCTCTGGGTCTAAATCTTCAATAACCCACTATCCTCTCCTATTTATTTATTTCCTCAATTGGCACTGTCATATGCCCAATATTTTCCCAAAGGACTGTGATACTATGGTCCTACAGGGCCCCATATGGACATCAAATTAGAGACATTTGTATTTTTCATGCAATTATGAAAATGACAACTAATTTAAGACCTAGTTCCATTAAAGGAGCCTTTACAAACTGGATTTTGGGATGAGGGGTGACTCACAATGTCCAAATGCCACACAATTTGCTTCACTTTGCATCCCTGAGACCTTTGTATAGAGTTTCTCTCACTGTAGGACCGTTTAAAATATAATCACTGGCTGCACATCAAGTGGCTACTGCTCTTTTCTGCCACATTTTATTTTATTTGTTCCATAAGCCACTGACTCAGCTAACTGGACCCCCCTTGACATTAGTGTCTGTCACAATTGACCTATGGCTGGAAAGTCAGAAGAGTGTGTTTACTGGGAGAAAGATCACATGACACATCATTGCTAAAGCTTGTGCTATATGACTGCCTTTGAAGATGTAAGACAGATCATTGTATTACTGTTCTTTCCCCCTTAATATTTTCAATTTATCCTATTTCCTTCCCATGCCATTTTAAGTTATAATCTCAGTTACACAGTTTGGGGGCCAGATTCACCTCTCACACTAATTTAAAACTGATTTAACTCCATGGAGGGCCGTGTAAATACTGTTGATACAGACTCCTCTGAAACATTTCCACTAGCTCTAGTGGGAATTGCGTCAAGCCTTTACACTTGTTTAAGAAGGAGTATAACCAGGTGCTATGAACCAGCTCTCCAGCAGAGCAAATCAGGATTGCTCCAGTGTAGTCTATGTGCATCAGTTCAGGTGCCGATTTTATGATTTTGTTTGGAACGTATTACTCTTTTCTATTGGATTTAATTGCTCTTAGATCATAACAAATGGTTTGGGTGGACCTCTAGCTACCTCCTCTGTCCCCCACTTCACACAAAGTTGTTCCCAAACAGATGGGAGGAGGTACTTGTCATGAAGTCCCAACATCTGCCAAAAGCATAGAGAAGATTTTCCAGCAGCGCTCCCAATCCCTCTATACTAAAATGATACTGGAAAGAATTCAAAAGAGAAAGGCAATATCACAAAGCCAAGCCACAGAGTTTACATGAAATCATAGTCTGTTTTAAGTCTTCAGTATTCTCTATTTTTGTAATAGGATTACTTTAAAAAATGCTGAAAGCTCCTTTTATCTAATAGCAATCAATTGAAATCCCTGCGGTTATTTCTGTCATTGGGCAGATGTCTGTGTATAATTCACTCACATCTCCCCTGGTCAAAATGGTTAAGTGAAAGCAAATAAGTTGCTAATATGCAGGTACAGAGAGAACACATTGTGTCTAGCTGGGAGCTTGGCTACTCATGAAATAGACAAGCTAAGATTGCAAGCTTAAATAATCTACTTAAAAAGATATCCCAGGAAAACATTCCTGCAGTTAAGATAACTTCCAGTACAAACATCCACATCCTTAGTATGCACAGGCTCTGGAACAAAGTTCTGAGCATGATGAGTTTGGTCACAGAGATCCTCTTGGGACTGCCACCTGATGTGCTGAAAATATCACTGAGCCTGCCTGCCTGCCCTTTAGGGCAGCTCACCAGCCCGTCCTGCTGAGCTAGAGCCTTTGGTCTTCTCTTCCCATGATGGCACAGAATTGGGGTCTCAGCCAATGGCAAAGCAACACAGACACTGAGATCCACTTAGCTCTGGGAAGGCTCAGTCAAAGGGACTTGACACAGCACCCAGATGCACAGCCCCAGTGAGACCCAAACCCCAGATAAATCTGTCCCACTATGCATAAAGTTTATACAGAGTTAGCTCATAAGTTGTTTGTCCTCTTTATCTATGAAAGAGAGACATGTACAGCTATTGTTCCCCCTACATAACAATTACTTACACTGAATTTATTAATAAACAAAAGTCATTTTTATTAATTATAGGAGATAGGATGTAAGCATTTGCAAGCAGTAAGACAGATCAAAGTGAGTTACTAAACAAACAAACAAAACACACCAGCTAAGCCTATTGCACTAAGAGAAGTTGTTTCAAATCAAATCACTCTAGCACTTATTGCAAGTAAAGATTTTCCCAGGCCAGAGATGTCCTTTCTGACTGGGATCCAGCAATTCTCTTCCATCCCTGTTGTTATGGTCTTTTTATTTACAGGTGTTTTCATGTATCCCGTTGGGGTTCAAAGGCAGTAAAGCCAGCTGAAGGAAATTATTGTTTACTTCCCTTTCATCAGATAGAATTTGCTTAGGGAGGGAAGCCTTTGTCCAATTCCCCACGCCCCTGCTGAAAAGTACAAAAATCAAGATGGATTCGAGCATCAGGTGACACGGACACACATCTTTGTAGTATGTCTACAAGAGACAAGTTCTTCCCTACTCAAGTGTCTCTTATTAATGGGCTATTAGCTCTGGCTATGTCTACACTACAAAGAAAAGTCAGGAAAAGATACGCAAATTGCAAACCGCAATTTGCGTATCTTTTCCCACTTTTCTTCCAAAAGAGGCTTTTCTGACATTTGGCCCATCTACACTGGGCCAAATGTCGGGGGGAAAAAGCCCTCTTTCATAACATCCCTTCCTCATAGAACGAGGTTTACAGGGATGCCGAAAAAAACGCATCTGCTTTTCTGAATTTTTTTTTTTTTTTGGAAAAGCAGATGCATTCCTTGGATGCGGCAGAGTTTTTCCGGGATACCTGAAAAGCTCTGCAGTGTAGACATAGCCTCTGTGTCTGACCTCTTTATTGTTGTTCTTGATGATCTGAAAATAAGTTTCTCTCAACATGAATTCTTGGATAATAAATCTACAGTCAATGTTCTTAATATCAGATACAGAAATGGTACGTGCACACAAATAGGATAACACATTCAGGGAATTATAAGCTTTCCAATGGTAGGTTAACATGCAATATTTAGCATAAATCATGTTTGAGTTAGGTATATTTGTCTTTAGAAGTATAATTTCATAAAGAATGTGAAATACACCCTCACAGTGGGGATTTGAATACAGTATGTTGATGTCTTCAATTTTTGGCCCACATTCTGAGCCCAGCCCTGCATCCCTGGAACACCCTAGATGGAAATAATCCCAATACAGTATGATATGCTGAGACATGGGCAGTTTCATGTGAATCCGCTGGTGCAATGCTGCCCTAAAGATAGCTTAGCTGGAAACAGGTAGATCCCCCAAAAGTAGAAAGATCCTCAGATAATGTAGAGCTGCCATAGCTGCTCCTATATCCGGGTGCAGTGGATTTGGCTGGGGAATGGCATGGCTCCCATCATAGCAGCCTTGATCACCTAGTGTAATTTAGAGCAGTCTGAAGCGTGCTCTAACATGCGCAAGAAGAGGACCTAGCATAAAGGGGGACAGGAAGGTGGCTTAAGTCACCTTCATACTTATACCTCCTTAGTTCTGCCACTCATGTCTGAGCTAGTGCAGAGAAGCTGGGCAGGTGTATTCTTCTCTTTTACTGGCATTTATTTAAAATGGTGAACTTTTCAGTTGGTGGAAAGAGAAGAAGCACTCAGTTAATCATAAAAATATATACTGTCAACAGTTCTATTGCATTGCCATGGAAACGAACACTTTTGTCATTCCATGGTACCTGGCCTGTCCCAAGAAAAACTTTAAGGTGTGCATTTGACCTTAGATGGAGCATCCAAATAGTTTGATGGACCGTTTATTTATGAATGAGTGTTCCAATAATATTTAATAGACAGGCATAAAAACCCTTCTAGTGAATGATAAATTGTAGTTTTAAGCAATTGTTACACTTAGATGTGGAATACAAATTACAGATAGCTTGGGAGGGTAGACATATTTTTGTGAGTATATTTAATGAAAATATTCTTTTACGTGGAAAAGAAAGTGCAAATATTTGTGCGAAATCATGACCTCATTTAAGCAGAACTCCCCATCAAGATCTGAGTGAAAACAAACATTACAGTATGGCCCCCTGTGCCTTTTTAATTTAATTGAGTCAATAAAAATTGATGCATCTTGCATATAAATGCTGAGATTTCTTCTTAGCTTTTGTTACACTATGGTAAATGGCAGAAGAAAATTGTTTGTAGTCTTCTAATGATTAATGAATGCAGGCAGCTGCCATCGTGGTAAGTAGCATGGCAGCTAAAAGGGCACAAAAATATAAGCTCCATAGTTTCTTGCTACATACTAAACAAAAATCCACAGCAGAATAAACTGCAAGAGTTTAAGTATGAAGCTCTTTGTCAATTACACGAAAACATCCTAAGATGTAAATACAGCAGTATTACATCTTAAAAACATCAGTAGGTCTGATTTCAATTCAAACCTTTAATACCCTATAAAATAATGGAAACACAAATTTTTAAGTGGTTTTACATAGATATTCAATGGTAGTAACTGTACCTTTCCTAATTCTACACATTCAAGAACTTCTCAGCCAAGGAATGTATTGGTTTCCTTTGACCATGAAAGATTTATTATTGTGTGCTTGCAGTTCTCACACAGATGTACGTGCATGTAAGAATTACACAAATAAATCACTGTGTACTAGATCTGTATTAACTAATGATGGTGAAAAGATTTTTTTACAGCTTTTTTTTCCCCCATCTCTTAACTTGTAATCAGGGTTAAAGAGAGAATGTTTCCATATTGGTAGGAAATTAAGCCATGATCTTCAAAAAACAGAGCTTAAAAGTTCAGCTCCTAAATCCATACTTAGGTACCTAAATAAAAGACTGGATTTATAAAGTGCTGAACTGTAACAGGATGGCCAGCGCTTCTGGAAATTCATCCCCTCAGGCAGATGCTTATGTATAGACTTATCAGTCCAATTTCAGGCTTTGTTTTTAACTTGTCTTCATCTCTTTCTCCCTCAAGAAAGCAAATGTCTGTCAAGTTCTCCGTTTTTAAAATCATGGCAATTTCGGTCCCCTCTCCAGCAAATCATCTTGTTTGGATTCAGAAATGTGCTTTAGTTAATAAGCTTTCTTGGCTTTGTTCTGAGTGTTTTATTTATCTTTTGTAGGTACCTGGCCATTGTCCACCCACTCAAACCACGTATGAATTATCAAACAGCTACTTTCCTAATTGCCTTGGTCTGGATAGTCTCCATACTCATTGCAATACCATCTGCATATTTCGCTACTGAAACTGTAATATTCATAGTAAAAAGTCAGGAGAAAATTTTCTGTG
Organism: Pelochelys cantorii; assembly: GCA_032595735.1. Lineage (NCBI taxonomy): Eukaryota > Metazoa > Chordata > Testudines > Trionychidae > Pelochelys > Pelochelys cantorii. The sequence continues at coordinate 182,664,501 of CM064328.1, forward strand.
GCCAGATTTGGCCAGTTGACCAGCAAATGTATTATAAATCCTACTTCCTCTTCATCTTTGGAATTGAATTTGTCGGACCCGTAATCACAATGACCCTGTGTTATGCCAGGATCTCCAGCGAGCTTTGGTTTAAAACTGTCCCAGGCTTCCAGACAGAACAGATCAGAAAGAGGCTCCGATGCAGAAGAAAAACAGTCATGGTCCTTATGTGTATTCTAACAGCCTATGTCCTCTGCTGGGCCCCATTCTATGGATTCACAATCGTCCGTGACTTTTTCCCCACAGTCTTTGTGAAAGAGAAGCATTACCTTACAGCCTTTTACATCGTTGAGTGCATTGCCATGAGCAACAGCATGATCAACACCATGTGCTTTGTAACTGTAAAAAATAATACCATGAAGTATTTGAAGAAGATCATGTTGCTCAGGTGGAGATCTACATATAGGAACAGCAAATCTAGTGTCGATTTAGACATGAAAACCAGTGCAATGCCTGTTACAGAAGAGGTAGACTGCATAAAATTAAAGTGATGTCTTGTTGTTCTATTGTCATGACATGTATTTTTCCAAGGTGTGTGGAGGAGGGGAGGGAAGTTGCCCGATAAACTTCTCTTTTTCTCTATCTGCTAGTGGAGTGAACACTGGACTATAAGTCAGTAGATCATGTAACCCTTCCTGACTCTTCCAGTGACCTACTGGCCTGATGCTCTTTGCCTCAGTTTCCCCATCTGTAAAATTGGAACAGTGACACATATTTTGTAAATCCCTTTAAGGTTTAGAAATGGAAAGCTCTATCCAAAAGCAAGTTGCATTAACTGGGTCTGAGATTCTGTGTCTCCTCCCAATGATGCTGCAAATCCCCTCCCATTTCCTCTTAACTCTGGGTGTGACCTTTGACCTCTTCAAGCCCATAACCCTTGTTTTCAAAGCACTCATCCTTCCCCACCCACATCCTCTCCACCTAGCTAAGGTGGAAAGCAAGACTTTTCTGTTTTATGGTACCCCTTGCCCTCTCAAAATTTCCCATCTCCTTCAGGAGCCCAAGCTCCTAGCAACCCGCTGGCATGTCAGCCCCACACAACTTCCTGCTCCACAGCATAAAAGCCCTCTGCCACCAGGCCAGGGTTGGGGTTTTTTTTTTTTGTTTTTTGGGGGGTTTTTTTGGTCATTTCTTGCTCTAGCAAGGACCCTGAGTCCTTTATTGCAGCATCTGGTGCAGAACACTGTGATCTCATCTCCTTTTGTACATTTATGCAGAATGTGACATTGCTCTTGTGTACTTGAAAATGGAAGGGCTCCATTTTGGCACTGTAATGGAGGAGTTCGTCCTCACCTGCTTTGTGCTTCTGTCATGCTCACCGATGCTATCAACATCTTCCCCCAAATGCAGGCTCATTCATTTCAATGGGACTATTGTCTGACTAAGGAGTTAATTGATGGTTAAAATTCATCCTTGTGCTCATTGCTAAGCCACCCTCTTAAGTTCTACATAAACATTTAAAATAGGGTTCAAGTGGACATATAGGCTGTGTCTAGACTGGCCAGTTTTTGCGCAAAAGCAGTTGCTTTTGCGCAAAAACTAGCCAGCTGTCTACACTGGCCACTTGAATTTGCTCAAGAGCACTGACGTTCTAATGTAAGAAATCAGTGCTTCTTGCGCAAATACTTTGACGCTCCCATTCGGGCAAAAGTCCTTTTGTGCAAAAGGGCCAGTGTAGACAGCTCAGTTTTGTTTTGCACAAAAAAGCCCCGATGGCTAAAATGGCGATCGGGGCTTTCTTACGCAAAACCGCGTCCGTGCCAATCTAGACGCTCTCTTGCGCAAATACTTTTAACAGAAAACTTTTCCGTTAAAAGCATTTGCGCAAATTCATGCCAGTCTAGACGCAGCCATATAGTTTATAGGGCTTGTACTGCCTCTCTTCATAAGGGTCAATTTCATCCATGTGAGTAAGGAAGCTAGAACCTGGCCTTCTATGAATTTGTTACTGATTTGCTGTTTGACTGTTACTTGTCTTTTTAAATGTAGCACAATCATGCATCATGCAACACGTCCAGATGAACTTGTGTGATCTTTAATTCCATCTTTATTAATCAGCTTTGTACAGCAGAAGGATAGGTGCATCATATAATTAGTAACCGTGATTATACAGATAATGTCAGTGAAATACATTCATTTAGACTCCAGTCTTTACATGCCATGAATTTTCATATATTGAAATCAAGGCTTTTCACATGAGCTGCAGAACGCTTGTCATTTTTGTGTGTGTGATACTGCCTCCCTTTGAAGTAAATCGCTTTTGTAAATAATTGGTCTGTTTGTGAATTTTATGTGAGCAAAAATGTTCCTTATTTATTAAGTCAATAAATATGAGAATCTGAGTACCATTCAAGAGTATTTTTAAGAAAATCATTTTTCTGACTCCATTTTTTTACATCAAAGATTGGACTAATGTCATTAAACCCATTTTGGTAGCAAAGATCAGTGGTGCTTTGAGGGGGTGGAGTAGGCCGAGAGGCCCCTGATGGAGGTCAGAGTCCTGCCATGTCCATCCTGGGAAAGGAACAGTGGAGCTAAATTCTCCATGCTGCCTAGAGAGACTGCATAGGAATCAGCCAGTCTGGGGGAGGCTTCAAGGAGTCAGTCAGAAGGTTGCAGACTAATATAAAAGGACCTGCAGTGCAGAACAGAGTCAGACCCTTGCTGGAGCCAGAGGAGGGGACACAGTTCTCCTAGCTGGCCAAAGGGAACTGCAGCACCATGAACAGTTCCGTTCTGGGAGAGGATAGGGGAGCAAGAAAGAGCTACTGACTGAATGCCACATCATTACAGGTGTGATGTCTAATGGAAAGAATATAGAACACAGAATTTAAGGCCAGAAAGTTTTAAGACTATCTAATATTACTTCCTGTTCTGCAGGCCACCAACACTCCCAAGCACTAACATATTGTACCCCAAAACCACTATTAGACCAAAGTATTTCAGCCCACAGGAGAATAGATCATTGTGGGCCAAGCAGACTAGGAAGGGTCAATGTTTCTGAGGCAACTGCAATGGCAAGGAATTGATCAAGTGAGACATACCTATATAATCTCAGGAAGTGAACCACATGCCATGCTGTAGAGGAATGCCAAGGTATTCAAATTCTGCTATACCTATCTGCACTGTGACAAAGCTCCTCCTTAAACTTGTTGGGTCCTGCACTTTCAGGCAGATTTGCTTGCCTCACCTCAGCCCTCAGTTCTAGGCATCACATCTAGGACTTTAGCTTGCTGTTTGTTGAGCTCCTTTCACCCTTGGCCAGTGTATGGTATAGAGGGAGAATAAACCCCACAGTCTTTTCTCTGAGTGGGAATGGGGAGTGGGTGTTGGGGGGGAACCTGGGCCCACCTCCACCCCAGGGTTTTGAGATAGCAGCTGCCTATGAGAGTCTCCAACACCTGCTATAAGACAGCTACAAGATCCCCGGCCTACTTCCCCTTCACCTTCTCCAGCACCTTCCTTCTCTCAGGATCATCTTCCTAATCTTCCCTTGCCTCTTGTTTTCTCCTACTCCTGGCTGCACTTTCTTCTGTCCTCTTAGCTACTTGCACATGCCACCAACTGCAGGAAAGCTTCTTTTATAGCCAGTCTCAAATGGTTTCTCTAAATGACCCCAGGTGTCCTAATCAACCCAGGCCTACCTGACTCTGCAAGCCTATTCAATTAGCCCCAGTAGCTCTACTGCCCCAATTGACTACTGGTTCTAAACCAGCCCCTTCCAGCTACCTTGGGAACAGAGTCCTCAGCTGGAGGCTAACATACTTCCTGAACTCCAATAGGCCTACTTTTTTGTATCCCTCCGACATGACCCTGTCACAGCACTTATTAAAGCCTGAGCGCTTACAGCCATATTGATGTGCTTTTAGTACGGTGGTTCTCAAAGTGTGGTCCGTGGACCACTAGTGGTCTGTGAACACCTCCTAGGTGGTCCATTGTGGGAGCTTAGCCCCCCCACTCTTCCCCCATGCAGCAGGGAGCCTGCATTGCTCCTGAAGCCTCGTGGCTGGTGTGCAGCCACGCAGTACTGGTGGGCAGGTGGGGAGGTGAAGAAAGCAAACTCACCCCCCACCACGTGGGCTGTGGTGCTACACATGGAGGAGTGCTGTCCTGCCCCCCACCATGCAAAAGTCCCACGCACCTTTAGGTGTCTGTCACACTTGGGACCCCGCCTAGCTCGCGGTCGCCATGGTAAGAGTGGCATGTAACTCCATTGCTCCCACAGGGCAGGTTGCAGGTTGGGCTATGCAAGATGGGTTCTTGTGGTGCACGAGCAGCCAGCACAATCCCCCTTCCCTGCCAGCAGGTTAGGGAGGAGGTGGTGCTGGGGCTGAGGACCACGGGTGCTATGGACTGGACCCCCACAGGACCTCACCCCCCAGCAGGGCTGGACAACCCAGGGTTGCCCACCCGTCCATCACTGCCTTTCTGCACCACACCCAGACTCCCTGTCCCCTGTGCCCATTTCCCTGAAACCCTCCCAAGCCACCCTGACCCCAGCCCTATTCCCAGGGGCACCCTGACCCCCCCCCATCTTCCTGAACCCCCTCAGTCACTTTGCCCCCCCCCCCAGCTTTATCCCCAGTCACTCATCTCTCTATCCCTGGCCAGACAATCTACCTCCAGTCTGCTCCTGCACCCTCCTTGCTGGCCAGAGACCTACCCCCACCCTGCTCCTGCATCTGCTGTTGCTCCTTGCACCCTCCCTCCTAGCCACACACTGCACCCTCTCTTGCTCCTGCTCACTCCCCCAGCCAGAAACCCTATTCTCACCCTGCTTCTGCACTCCACCTCTCACCCAGATCTCGCAATCTCTCCCCTTTCTGCACCCCTCCTCCCTCCCAGATCCTGCACCCCATCCCTATCCCCCTCACTGGCAGCCCTGTCCCTCACACTGAACCCCTCATTTTTGTTCCCACCTCAGAGCTTAAAGGGGTCCACAAAATCCACTAACTCTGGAACCCCTTTATCTGGCCTATGGGAAGCCCTGAACCTCAGACCTCCCTGTCCCTTCCCCTCTCCCCATGGAGCTGGAGCGCCAGCGGAGTGAGGTGTCTCAGTTAGGGGCAACATCAGTCGGGGTGGGGGTTTTTGGAGGAGTTTCTTTACTTCTCACTTGTGTGGTCCCCAACTGATTTCATTGTGGGTAAGTGGCCCCCGACACAAAAAGGGTTCCCCACACCTGCCATAAAGAAAATGTTGAAACCTTTTGTGTTGGACATAAAGTAAAATATTAATTTATTTAAAATGAAGTTTGATAAACTAACATGAGAAAGTTAAAATGCTTAATCTGTTCAATAATTTAAATTAAACTATTCTCCCTAGCTGCAGCACTAGCAAAATGGTTTGGGCGTAATTATGTAATTAACCTTGCGTTTCCATTAGCAACTGGTGGTCTGCCAAAATGTTTACATTGAGCCAGGTGGTCCATGGGCCAAAAAGTCTGAGAACCACTGTTTTAGTATAAAAATGTATTAAACTCACTTTTTAAAATACAGTTTATGACTTAGAAATGTGTTAAATACACAGACATGCATAGAAATCTGAAGGGACAGGTATCATTTACTAACTAACGAACCTCATCATTACCATGTTATGTTTATAGAGTCAGACTATAAGGTGAGAAGGAACTTACCTGATCACCTGGTCCAGTGATACTCAGACCTCAGTGGGTTCAGGAGCCAAATTAGTGATCAACATTACCCAAAAGAGCTACTGGCCACAGGGAATTGCAGAACCATGGGACAGCTCAGTGCTGGGAGAGGACATAGGAGCAAGAAAGAGCTACTGACTAATTGCTATGCTTCAGCATAGAACAGTGTTTCTCAAAGTGGTCCACAGACCCACTCTGAGATAGCTGCTACCTGGCAGCTCCAGTTTGTTTACTTACTGGCTCCGCAGGCATGGAGCCTCAGGGATCCCATTGGCTTCAGTTCGCAGCCAAAGGGAGCTGAGGGAAACGGTGTGGCCCGGGCTGCTGCTTCTTGCAGCTCCCCTTGGCTGCAAATGGTGAACCGCACCCAATGGGAGCTGCGAGGCATCACGACTGCTGAACCGGTAAGTAAACAAACTGGAGCAACCTGGTAGCAGCTTTCTCAGAATGGGTCTGCAGACCACTTTGAGAAACACTGACATAGAAGATCCATGAAGTAAAGGTGATGCTCTGTTTCAGTCACTATAATGCTTTATAAGCATATTTAAAAACAATATAACACTGCAAGTATGTAGAGTTTAGTATGTAATAGTCTCACTGCAAAATGACTGGCAAAGTATAATTATTTCATCAGCTACAATTGGTTAACATAGTAAAAGCTTGCTGATTGGTTAATAATTAAATCTCACAGTGTTTTAATATCATGTGCTGCAAAGAGCCACAGGAAATGCATTAAAGAACCCCTTGTGGCTCACAAGCCTCAGCCTGAATATCACTGATCTAGTCCAATCTGCTGTACATCATAGGCCACCAACACCACCCTGCCGCCACCACCTCTAGACCCAACAATGACAGGTCCCTTTGGGAGGTAGTTCATCCCCTCTGAGCAAGCTCCAGGAACCTTCTATCAAGACAACTAATGACACTGCTCTGGGATATCTGCACTGGAAACACTCCAGAAAATCCAAGCTGTGTCCATACTTACCCCTGGCAAGAGGAGGGGGCATTCCAGCCCAGTGTCAGGCAGGGTGGGGGGCACCAGATTGGAGTGGCCCCTCTACTTGCCCTCCTCTAATCAATTAACTGGTTAAACAATATATTTAACTGGTTAGCCAATTAAATGGCATTTTACATCCCTAGTAGGCACCCAACTTCTCTTGAAAGTTGATGTTATTTAGATACCTTATTCCGAGAGGCCCCTTTGAAGATCCCAACCTGGAAACTTTGCATAAGCTTAGAAAAGTTATGTTGATTTACACAGACGCAAAATCTGGAAAGTTCAACTGGCCATAAACCTGCATCTCTTATTCAGTTCAACTCTTTGAAAAGCTAGTGCTGTTGTACTATGGTTGTAATTCATACTGAATGTAAATCTGCAGTAACTCCCTTCATTATAGTGGAGGTATTCTTGATTTACCATGGTGGAAATGTGAACAGAATCTGGCACAATCATATATTTCTCTGTCTCAATTGTTGGTGTTATTTCTAGCTGTACTTCTTTGTCTACAAAACCCCCTACAGGCCAGAAGAGAACTGAATTACTCAGAGATTATTTGAAAGGTTTGCTCTGGTTGCTTTTTCTGTGAGAAGCCAGGCTGTGAATTTCTATAATGTAATATTGGATCTCATGTCTTCATGTTACATGCATTAAGGAAACCTGTATTTGGTGAACATTAAAAAAATATATATATGCCAAATAAAGACAGTTTTCTAGCATGTCATGTCATTGTTTTGAGATGACAGAAAATATCTACCATGTCATATCTGTCATACATTTTCATATTACAGTATTCTCTGAAAAAAACTGTCTGCAATAACATTATCATATATTTGTAGTCAGTCATGCTCATGGATAAGCTGAAAGTAACAATATAAGATAACTGTAATATCCAGTTATTCTCTCTCCCATTGGCACAATCATAGGGAAGAAAATGGCACAGAAAAGTATGTATTTAAATTGAACAAATTTTATGGTATTGTAGTTGTTAAGCACTGATTTTTTGCATGCTAATGGCTATCCTTAGCAAGTGCACAGTATCTCAATGCCTCTATCATCTTTTCATTTGAAGACAATTTGGGGACACATGTCTTAGCTTACGGTATATCTCCATTGTAGTCAGAGGTGTGACTATGGCATGTATAGACATGCCAGAGTTACCTGTGGTCTAGCTAGATCAAACAACAAAAGCAATGAAGCTGAGAGAACACGTAGAACCCTCCTGGGGCTTGCCCAAACTGTTGCAGCAGTGCTGCTATTGTGATTCAAACTAGCTAGATCAAAGGTAACTTGGATATTTCTACAGTGGATGCAGTCGCACCGCTGATTGCAGTGGAGAACCTTAGAAAAAAGTATTTCCCCTATCTAAACATAATCAGAGATAGCTTATATCCAAAATAAACAGTAGGTCTACAGGAATCTCTCCCCTCCCCGGAACCCTTCTATTCTTCCTCGGTGGGGCGCCCAAATTTTAAAGTGATAAAACTGGGACATTGACAATGCTGATCAATGAGGTGTCCTGAGGAGCGTATCACCTCTTCCCTCTCCCACCACAATGGAGAACTAGAACACTTCAGAAATGGTGAGGTGGGAGAATGGGTGTTCAAACCCCTGAGACATCACCCCTGTTGTTATTTTTTCCAGTCATGGCCTTTATTTATCCACCCTCCTTCAGTCTAACTCTATTCCTCTGTTCCTTTTCCCCACATCCTTCCCATTCACATTCTGTACTCTCCCCATTCGCCACCAGTAAATGTAAAGAGTTGCACAGAAGAAGCCATTTGCTTCGTACAACAAGTTTGCTCCTAATTAAACCCTTAGAACAGGGGTGGGCAAAAGGGCCTCTGTGGGCCAGATCCAGCCTGCCGAGCAGATGGATCCAGCCCACGGAGACCCTGCTGCTCCCCTGCCCCCAGGCCAATTAGGGTCTGGGGGCGGAGGAGCTCCCGAAACCTTCTCCGTTCTGTCCTCACCCTGCGAGCAGCGTGCGGCACTTCGAAGCATTTAATTGGCCTGAGGGCGGGGAAGCACACAAAGCCTCTTCCTGTCCTGCCAGCAGCACATGGAGCTTTGAAGCGCTGCGCATTGCTCGCGGGTGGGGGGCGGGGGGAGCAGAGGAGATTTTGCCCCAGTCAGGACTTGGGGCAGGGGAGCTGCATGAAGCTTCCTTCACCCTGTCCTGGCCCTGCGAGGAGCCCGCGGCACTTTGCAGGGCAGGAGGAGGCTTCCCATGCTCCTCCGCCCCCAGATCCTGATTGGCCTGGGGGTGGGGGATTGTGCCAAGCCTCTTCCAGGCATGGATGCCTAGTAGGAAGGAGGGCAAAGGGGCTCCCCCCACCCCCAGACCAATCATGGTCTGGGGGGGGGTAACCCCACCTCTTCCCACTTAGGCCCCGCCCTTTCCAGGGTGGCCTGGGTCTACTTCAAAAATTTTTCAAGTGGCCCCTGAGCAAAAATTATTGCCCACCCCTGTCTTAGAACAATGCTACTTATTGAGTGTCATGTACTGGCACGTTACCTACTAGTTAAACAAATCCATACAAACATACATCACTCTCAAAACATCCACCCTCATTTACACTATTACTCATCCAAGTCTCCTCCACTTAAGTCTACCATTCCTGCCCATATCCCCACAACTCCCCTCAGCTCTCTCTGTTGTCCAAAAAGCGTGAAATGCAACACAAGCCTGTTACATACAATCATTGATACAATACGCAACGTTTTGTGGAAGTAAGATTGGTATAAACAGAATTGATTTTAGATTAAATATCTGATATAGAGTCTATATAAGATCATAGATTGGCATAATAATGAACTAAACGATATTAGAATGGAAGGCAGTGTTAATAATTGTGATCACCAGCAATATATTTTGATTGGTAATTTTGATGGAGTGAATTTGCCACCACTTTCTGGCCTTCCAGTTTTGAGTAGTCCCTTGGGAATCTTCTTAAGCTAAACTCAGCCTCATCATTATGGTCACTACCATGCTGGGACTCTGGAATATAGTATCATACTTTTGAGCCTTCCTTGTTCTGATTAGACCACAGAATTTCCAATACAAGACAGATTCTCTTTCTACCATCTGGATGGTTTTTGTCATCACTAATTCACTAATGAAACTATGCAATATTGACCATCAAATGCCTTTATTAGCATAATTCATGCGTATTAAAAATTTTGGATCTGCTCTGAGGATTAGTTAAGTGTGCGTGTGGGATAGGGATGTTAGCAAGTAGTCGACTGGAGTATCGATTACTTGTTTTCCTCCCCACCCTTGCTGCCTCTGATAGAGGCAGTGGAGGGGGGGGACATGAGCCGGTCTGGGGAGAGCCAGCTTAAAAGCCAGTGCCCCCTAGCCTGCTTCCCCTCTCCCCCCCACCCTGCCTGATGCCTCTGATAGAGGCAGTGGGAGGGATAGGGGAGGCTGCCTCTGTTCGCGGTGAGCCAAGGCTCACTATGGGCAGAGGCTGCTCCCGCAGCAGCCCCTGGCTGCAGCTAGTCTTAGCTGCCATGAACAGGGGCTTGTGCCACAGCAACCTCTGTTCGCAGCAGCCAGGGCTGGCTGCAGGCAGGGGCTGCTGCTGGATGGAGTAGTCCTGGCTCACGTTGGTCCGGGACGCTGCACCTCTGCATTTTAAATGTAGTAAGAGCCCAGCAGCTCTTACTACATTTAAAATTCAGAGACCTAGCACAGGTGGCTCCCAGAGCCAGCACAAGATGGGACTGCTCAGTCCTGGCTCCAGCCAGCTCCAGGAGCTACCTCTGCTGTGGCTCTGCAGAGCGGTCCTTATCGACTCATTAGTTGATACAATTTGTATCAACTACATGATTACTCAGATAACTGCAATTTAATATCCCTTCTGTGGGAGGGGGAGAGAATAAGGAACTTAAATCTTACAAGAAAGAAAAAAAAGTGAAGTTGTTTAAGCTCTGGGACCAAAATAGCCTTGACACTGTGTCCCTTCAACTAGACAACAATTCATGCATACTATAAGTCTTCCATATACCCAGCCATCTGGATAAACCAAGGACACATTAATGAGGTCTGACTATATTCAGAATAATCTAGTTGCTGGTACATGAAGCACCTGCTCTTTACAGAAGTTTCTAATTAAACTGCCTTGGTGCAAAAGTCTTATTAAAGGTCTTCATAAATACCACCAAGCTTTACATCTGATTACATGCTATTTAGCCCTAAATCAAGTACTGATACTCTGCTCTGATGGTAGAAATAGTAAAATTTTCAAACACTAACACAAATATTCCCATCACTTTTATAGTAGAGCAGGGCTGACAAGACGTATTTAGATCTCGAACTGGGTTACATATAAACCAAGATTCATTGTTTAAGTTCAAGGATAATCAAGGGTAGTGTTTGTTTTTGTGCTAAATGACCCCAAACTACTGGAGAAGTCTTTGAGTACCTGAATGGCAAAGATTTTCCTGAAAAGATGTTGCCATGTAAGTCATCCTTTCTATTAGGTGTGGCAGGATAATGCCCAGAGACCACCTTTGCACCAAGTGGTCAAGATGGGATGGCACGTCCAATAGACAATGGACTCTTGTCCATGTAAGCACTGATCAAATCTGCACACTCCTTTCTCTGGACCCAGTTCTCCAAATCTATGGTTTGAGCCTTCTGCCTTTGAGTTTTGCTACTGACTTCAACTGGAGCAGGAGAAGGTCTTTATCATATTCCCTGTCCCCAGCACCAATCCTGCAAGGTTCTCAGTATCCTGAAGTTAACAGATGTTTAGACTACTCAGCACCTCTCAGAGGTATTCAGCACCTTGACCCCCAATATTCCTGATGATATCCCACCCCTAAACAATGACACTCCTGAAAGAAAAAATACAGGATTCTTACAGTGTTGAAATATATTTTTTAAAACCTGTATTAACTCACAAAGCCTTTTCCCACAAGGGTATACACTAACCCCCTATGTGAAAGTCTCTTGCCCTAAGGGAAGAATTCTCTCATACATTTTTCAAGGACTTCAGCCTTCCTATAAAACAAATCAGCACCCTTAATCAAGGCAGCAGAGAGGTGCTGGCAGTTTCAGACTGATGAATATTAATGGTATCAGGAATATTTCTATTTGCTCTTTGAGCACTTTTAAAAAAATCTGTTTCACTCAGATGAGAAGCTAGAGCACCTGGTTTATATTCCAGTGTTGCTATTTTTAGATTCTCAAGTGGTTTAATATTCTGAAGTAGCATTTCAAGGAGAAACTTGCAAGAGTTCCTGCTTGCAGTCACCCTTAGAGAGACACACTCCTCTCCTAGCCCAGGCTTTGAAAATGACCTACAGTGAGGAAGGTAAGAAATCTCCTTAGCAATTGCCTCTCCTTTTAGCACTGTACTAGGTTCCCAGTCAGGAATGACTGTGCCACAGTTCCCTGCTACTACCAGTGTGATATTTTGGCTCTCTTCTGCACCTCATCATAACTGCCACAAATATTTCAATCTAACTGCAACTTAATGCCCAGTAATTAAACCAATCAAGCCTTAAGGACCAGCTCAGACATCATGACTCAAAATGAAAAAGCCAACAGGGCAGGAGCTTTGATAGAAAAAAGAAAAACCAAGCCTTGTATACATAAGACTCCAGCAACAATCCGGTGGCACCACCCAGAATCATGGGAACTTTTAAACAACCAAATTCATAACTGTTACACTAGTGGCATACATACTGATAAGTTGGATAAAAACATAAATATTCTTCCTGGAAGGTTTATTACATAGAATTCAGACTAATAATACAGAAGCCCCTCAAATCAGAAAACAGCAGGCTGCTCCCTAAAATAGGGACAAAACTTATCCCACCTTAATCTAAGCTGTCTGTTGAACTGACTCCAATTGCATGCTTCCTTCCATGCTCCCCAGCCCTGCGTTCTCCCAGATGGCTCCTGCTCCCTGCCTCCAGGGCTCTTTGGTCCAGCAGCATCCATGACCTTGGCGGACCATGGATGCTGCCGGATTTGAGAGGTTCAACCTGTTCCTGAATCAGCTCCCCACCCATTTCCAGGGTCTGCTCCTGCATCCTTTGAAATCAGTGGCAAAACTCCCACTGACTTCAATATTATAAAATCAATCACATTTCTGAAGTCTCATTCTTGCTCCCAACCAGCAATAACATGGTCACTGCAGGAACCAACAGATCACTGCAGGAAGCAACTTCAGAGATGAGCATTCCAGGGACCCTGCATTTCTAAGCTTCTTCTCCCATTTTTGGTAGGCAGCAGCAGCAACTACTTTAGGAAGAAGAATCGTTTTTATAGGCACAGGAGAAGGGATTTGAGCAGCAGCCAAGTTTATCAATCTTTTCCCTTGCTCTCTCCTTGAACGCTGTTGTACATTTAAATAAGACAGATCACATTCATACTTGTGTGACTGCAAAGGACTCCAACAGGAAAAAATAAAACCCTGCTCTCAGGAGGCTGATGTCAGCATTCAGCTTTTTTCAGTCTCCAACCCAAAACTATAGCTCAGAGATAGTTTTAATGTATTTTGTTTAGCACAAATACAAGAAATCTACAGGCCAACATGCTATAAGACCCTATCTTAAGTAATAAGCGTAAGACTTTAAAGCCTATGAGCCTTAGTAAAGAACAGAATTATCAGACACATTCCAGATTTGTTGGGGAAGAGTCAACATGGCTTTTGTAAAGGGAAATCAGGCCTCCCCAGTCTATTAGAATTTTTTGAGGAAGTCAACAAGTTGTGGACAAGGATGATCTGGTGATATAGTCATTTTCAGAAAACCTTTGTTAAGATGCCTCAGCAAAGGGTCTTAAAAAAGCTCTCATGGGATAAGAAGGAAGTTGCTCTCCTGGATCAGTAACTGGTTAAAACATAGGAAATAAAGGGTAGGAATAAATAATCAGTTTTCAGATTGGAGAGAGGTCAATATTGGTATTCCCTAGGGTACTGTACTGGGACCAGTACTGCTCAACATATTCATAAATGATCTGGAAAAAGGGGGGTAAACAATGAAGGGGCAAACATTTCAGATGACACAAAACTACCCAACATTGCTAAGTCCAAAGTAGACCGCAAAGAGTTACACCAGGATCTCAGAAAATTGAGTGACTGGATAACAAAATGGCAGATGAAATTCAGTGTTGAGAAATGCAAAGTAATGCACATTGGAAAACATAATCCCAATTATACATACAAAATGGTGTAGTCTAAATTAGCTGTTACCACTCAAGAGATCTTGGAGTCATTGTGGATGGTTCTCTGAAAACATCTACTCAATGGGCAGCAGCAGTCAAAACAAGTAAACAGAATGTTGGGAACAATTAGGAAAGGGATAGATAATAGGACAGAAAATATCTTATTATCTCTATATAAATCTATGGTACACCCACTTCTTGAATACATGCACCGATCTGGTCACCCCATCACAGAGAAAAATGAAATTGGACAAGATACAGAAAAGGGCAACAAAAATGTGGTATGGAATGGTTTCCATATGAGGAGAAATTAATAAGACTAGGACTTTTCAGCTTAGAAATGATATGACTAAGGGAGGGATATGATAGAGGTCTATCAAATTATGACTGATGTGGAGAAAATAAACAAGGAAGTGTTATTTACTCATTTTCATAACACACAAATGAGGATCCTACAAAATTAATAGGCAACAGAAAATTAATAGGAAGGCTGGATTGCACACTGTCTTCCACAGCCTAATGACTTAACCAACCAACCAACCAAACAATGGGTACTTATAGAGGTGCAAATTGTTCTTATCAGCCTCTTGTAACTTGAACAATCTAATTCACTCTTTTTTCTCTTTTTTCTTCCCCTCCCTGCCTTTCCTTATTTATTCTTGGATCTGGATTTTTAATAATCCAGTCATCTGAAGAATAGGTTATGCCAATGAAAGCTCATGATACCATCTACATGTTTTGTTAGTCTTAAAGGTGCTACTAGACTATTCATTGTTTTTTAAACAAAGGAAGTTCGTCACACAACACATAGTTAACCTATGGAATTCCTTGCCAGAGGATCTAATGAACACCAACAGGGTTCAAATAAGAACTAGATGAGTTCATGGAGGATAAGGTCCATCAATGACAATTATCTAGGATGTGCAGGAATGGTGTCCTTTGCCCCTATTTGCTGGGAATGGGTGACAGGGAATGGATCATATAATGATTATCTGTTCTGTTCATTTCCTCAAAAGTACTTGGCATTGGCCACTGTTGGAAAACAGGATACTGGGATAGATGGATCATTAGTCTGACCCGGTATGGCCATTCTTAAGTTCTTAGCATTAATGAGTTACTCCGTGGTAATCCAGAGATACTGGGAATATTCTGCTTAAATGATTTGTGTTAAAAGTTTGTATGAAATGGCATCAGGTCACTGCAGGAAATCAAACTGGTACCAGCTTTGGATATTTTAGGATAGGAACATCCACAAAAGTATAATCACAAACTTGCCTTGGCAACAAATTTACATATATGATAAACTGAGATCATTAATATACTTAGCTATAATAAGGACACCATAATATTATTAGAGTGAGAAGTCAGTTATGGACAAAAGAGGCCAGGAATTTATATGAATGTCCATAGCAGTCACCAAACCCTACAATAAGCCATACCACCATCAAGTCTCAGGATCTTGACTATTGGACTTCTTTGGCACGTCAAAGACAGGTTAGGACCCCTGGTCAGTCTGCATCCCACCACAAGGTCTCCATGGGAAGGAGGCGAGTATGTGTAAGAAGTGGTGCAGGACATCAGCCTGATATTACGCCATGGTAACTTTCTCATTTGGTTTGGAATGCTTGTGTTTTCACACATTGTGCTTACCCTCAGTAAGAGTGTCACCATTGTGCATGTCAGGTTCTTAATCAGATACTGAATGTAATGACTTGAATTCTTTTGTGCCTGACCCTGGAATTAGAACCTTTCAAACCTCAGAAATGTAATCAGGGATGAATTGGAAAATTTTAACAGTCACTATAATCAATAACCACTCAACAAATCAGACAACACAAAACCGCAGCTTGGAATTTTCAAAGGAGCCTCAGAGGGGTGAGCACCAATTTCCATTGAAATCCAGGGGGATTTGGGGAAATAATTCCTTGGGCTAATTTGAAGAGTCACAGAATAGATGTATTAAAACTTTGCTTTCAGTACACTGGCCTAGACTGGACCAGATTTTCCAAGGGTGTAAACTGGTGCAGCTCCATTGAAGCCAGCTAAGGATCAGGTCCATTCCTACTCATTCTGTCCTTGATTGCTGTATAAGAATGTGGATTCCATGCATGGAATCTTAGGGTATGTCTAGACTGCGTAACTGTTTCAGGATATTGGAAGTATCCTGAAATAGCAACGCCACATCTTTAAACGCACCTGCTATTTCCCAAAATAGCAGGTGCACTATTCCAACATCCCTATAACCCTTGTTCTACAAGGGTTAAGGGATGTGTTGGAATAGTGCCTTATTTTGAAATTTGGCGCTGTCTACACAGCTCCAAATTTCAAAATAAGCTTTTTCAACCTAAACTCGAAATAAGCTATGCAATTTGCCAAGTGCAAAATGCATATCTTATTCCAGTAGAAGGGTGCTGTCTAGATGTACCCTTAGAGAAAATTATCACTGCAATCTTCTTTTAATGAATGCCATCCATTACAGATGCATCTATATGAGATCTTTTCTTGAAAACTCAACACTGAAAATCATTCTAATCTCGTATCATATGGTTCTCCCTTTAAGTGACTCAAGTCAATTTTCCTAGATGGCCCATAATTTAATTTATCAAACTCAAAGACTGCTGTCCCATTCATAATAGCTAAAAACAGCACAATGGAAAATGCTGGAGTCATTGGCTTGGAAAAAAATAATAGGTAATCTCCTGACATAGGTCAGATCATGACTCTGTACTCTGAGAAAAAAAAAAGATCAGTTCAGTTCAAAATGAAACAGCTTAATTAGAAATAAAAGTTCAAGGTCAGTTACTGTATATCTGAGCCATATTTATTGTACGTATCAAAAACTACTCACAGTGAGTATAAATTACAATTAAAAATTCTTTAAAATAGATCTGTTCATATATCATAGTACTTATTGGGCTAATTTTTGTGACTTTTCATAAAGCTGAGTAGTAGCACCTTTCTCTGAGAGTTGTCCCATTAAAATTAATGGGACCACATGCACAGAAAGGAGCCATGCAACATAGGGAAGGGGAAGGGCAGAATGGGGCTCTTAGAAATCACATATCACTGAAAGCAGAACTTTGTTTCAAACATATTTATATCAACGTATACTAGAATCATAGAAATGTAGGGCTGGACGGAACCATGAAAAGTCATGATATCCAGAGCCCTACCTGAGCACAGGACCAAGTGTATCTTGATCATCCTGGACAGGTTTTTGTCCAAGCCTGTTTTTAAAATCCTCCAATGGCAGGGATTCCACCACTTCTCTTACTATGACAATTCCAATTCCATTGACAGTGGCTACATGGTATCAGATGAGGAAGATTTCAAAAAAGCATTATTTAGTCATTTAAAAGAAGCAAGGAGCTTTGCTACAAGGATTCTCTCTCTCTCTTCTTGCCTCTCCCATGCATAATCAACTTCTAAGCTGGCAACAACAATGGTACTAGCTTCCCCCTTCCTGGAAGAGCTGGCAAGAGTGATGTATCACAACCCTAACATTACCCTCCACTTCTGCCAGTGGCATTGAGCCAGTCTCAAGAAACCCTCTTCATACTGTATTGTAGTCCTGGAGCTCCACCTTCTGCATGAACCAGCCAGAATCTCACCAGAGACTGCTGCAACTCAGCTCCATCACACCACACACAGTGTGATTGGTGGCTTCAAGCCTCACTTTGGCCATTAGCTTACTAACATGGAGTAGTCAATTCGCATTCTAAAATCTTCTGTGAAATCTGCAGGACAGTATTTTGTTACATCTGAATCGTTTGTACATTTTTATCTCAAATTCTCTATTCTTCTGCTCCGTAGATGGACTTCAAGGGTCACATCAGTATCACTTGGCAGAAACGATCTTCTTTTTTCTCCTTCCTCCCTATGATTCTTCTCCCCATCTGAGACTCCCATTTCTCTCTTCTGCTGTGCTCCTCTAAGTCCACAGTTTCTCCTTCATCCCATTCACTCCCACCCCTTGTGTGCACTCACAACTCCCTCTTTTATCTTGGGTAGTCTCTTCCAAATACCCCCCTTCTTGCTGAAACTGTCTTTTGACCCCGCCTGCCTCTAACCAGCATCCCATTTCCCTCATACACTCTACATCCACACTCCTGAAGTGGTCTATTCTTGCACTCATGAATGCCTTTCCTTCAGCTCTCTCACCCCTCACTTGATGTTGTCTTCTTCACTCCAAGGTGCTCTCACCAACATTACGAATGACCTCACTTGCCCAACCTGTCTGGGCTGATCATTCTCTCGGATGTACTGAAGTACAGTGCTCTCCCACACTTTCATCCTCTACTGGGGTCTTTGCTGGCAGATCACTGTGGATAGGTATAAAGGTCTACACACATACATGAGCTCACATCATTTCCTTGCTAACTCCCTGATTGCTCCTACAGCATCTTCTTCCAGGACTGCCTGAATTTCCTGTTTACAACAGGCTCTTACCTCCTTAGTAAATACCCCCTTGTAGACACCCTGAATAGTGGCTCAAAACATTCACAACTAACACCATGATCTTCATGATATTAAGCCTCAGATGAAAGTGAAAGGAGTTCAGGGCCCAGCAACACTATATAAATAGAGATATTATTTAAAAACTCATCATGACATTCAAGTTCTTGGTTTAATAATGATCACATGAGAAAAATGCACAAAACCTGTGATCTCCATAATAACAGTCCCAGATTCCTCTTGCAGAATGAGAAGAAGAAGAGAGAGACTTATATCTGATAATAGCTGCTAACCTTGCTGTTAGATCTGACATCTTGCAGATAATGTGCTGTTGGGCACTGGAGAATGGATTTCATCGCCTTGTGTTGACACCAGTGTTTCCATGACTAGCTCTGGATATGTGCTATATTGCTAACCAAGGGTCAGCCATGTGCAGTACACTTCTTATTTTGCAGCTTCCCATTCACACTTTCTGACCTGAACATTCATAGCCATACTGCTTTACACAACATTTCTTGGCATTGGAAAGTATCCAAGCAACCTGATTGGCATCAGACATAACTCAGGATCTGTCAAAAATCTGCCATGTCACTTGAATGAGAAACAATTATTCTAGACATTAAACCACAGGCTTTTTCTATAAAATGGAAAAACAAACTCTTGACAGAAATAATTAGCCTTCTGACATGACAGACACTACTTGGGATGGTGCTTTCTCCCATCTGGCAAAGCGTTGTACATCAATAGTAAGTTGATGTTTTATTCAGCTTGTGCATAATTCACTACACATATGGTCTTTAGACTGTGTGCCAAAAGCATACTTCAGACTGTCTGACAGTTTATATCCACATTCTTATCTGATTATGATGACAAGTTACATAAATCCCATTCAAATGCTTCTCTCTAGTCAATCATATATAAATAAATATAAATAAAAACACATACACACACTTAAGTAATGTTAAGGAGGCAACAAATTCAAAGCAAGAATGTTTTAAGTCTATGCTGAAAATCAGAGGGCACACACAATCTCATCTCCACTTGTGAGTGATGGCCAAAGGATCTGGCCAGCTTTGAAAATACACCAATTTATTCTAAAAAAACCTAACAACAAATATTCAGGGCTACTCCTCAACCAATGTAAATTCCATTAAAGTCTATCTCCTCAGCAGTCCAGGCTTCCCACCAGCTTATCAAACCTTTCTCTACTACTCTACATTTCCATACAGTACCGTGTCAAATGAAGCAACTCCAGCTTTATGTTTAAGGCACTTGAAGGTTTGGTCCCCGTATGCAATAAAATCACCTAAAGTTCTGGGACCAAATGGTTGCTGGTATTGAAAAGCCCCTAAAATTCAATTATTTCAGCATAGACAAACCACGCAAGAACAGTTTATCACAAGATACAGCTTGTTAAATTCTCAAAGCAAGCACTCATGAAAGCATTTGGACCTTACGCTAACTACCAGGCTGTATAAGTCTCCCATCTTTTAGAAAGTCTTCTTTAAATGTGTGTATTCTTTGAGAGAGTTTGTTTGTCTGGTTGTTCAAGAACTTCTCCTAAATGGTAAGAGTTAGGACCATCAATTTGGTATACAGTTTCCTCTTATCATAACTTAAAGCAAAATCAGGGTTTGGTTGTGTCAGGAAGATGCCGGGAATGGGATTGCTTCTCATAAAACCACACAGAAAAGAAACCAAAGCACCAGGCAGGTGAAAGGGGCCGGCTGGAGGTGCACACCCCTCCCCCCCCCACCGGGATTGCCCCAGCTCCAAGCCCCCTACTCCCAGGAGCCATTTAGGGAGGCTGAGGGAGACTGAAGCTTCTCTCAACAGTTTTGGTTGTTCCCCTTCATCAGGGAGTGAGGGGAAATTACACAGTTGGCTACATTCCTCACTCTGGGGAGCATAGGTCTCAGATGAACCAGGGGCTGCACCCCTCCCCTGCCATGCCTGCTGGAGATGCAGTGGCCATGGAAAGGCGCTTCTCACCTGGCCCCAAGCTGTTGTGGAGAGAGAGTGTGTGGCAGTTCTCTCCCCCTATGCAGCCTGCATACTGAACCCCCCAGCCCCATCCCCATCCCAGAGCAGTGATTTAAATGAAGCATGCACATTTTAATTTTATTTTCCAAAAAACAAAAATGAATTAATGCCAAATATATATGTGTGTGTGTGTGTGTAAAAATTACTTGAATTACAACTTTAATGGCCTCTATTAGCATTTTAGCATTCCTTGGCATATGAATTCTAGTTTAGTCCTGCATAATATCTTCCCAAGCTCATGTTGGGGTCACAGGTCAACATTACAAAGGCCTCAATTGATAGTTTAATGGGGTTTAAATCATGAAATATAATGCATTAGTCACCTTCATTAAGAAGTATTATTATGATCACCAAAAGTTTCTGTGGGATTTGACACTTGATACTAAAAAGACTTGAAAACACTGAAGACTTATGGTGGGTTCACTAAACTGTTAACGCTATCCTAGTTTGGATTCTTCTAATGGTTTTTTTAAACTCCACAGGGTGAAGCTTATATTTCCCCTGAAGTGGGAGACAAAAGGATTTATCCTAAAAAGGTCTTCCCCATCTAGGTTCCACCTCTGGCCCTGGAGTTATTCACTAACAACAGGGCCATATACCATTGGAGGCAATACCATCATACCAGCCCCTCCATAAATTTGTCAAGTTGAGTCTTAAAATGAGTTAGGTTTTTTTGCACCCACTATGCCCCCTGGAAGGCTGCTCCAGATGGCTGGAAACCTTCATCTGATTTCAAGCCTAAATGAATCAGTAGCCAGTTTATAGCCATTTGTTCTTGTGCCAACATGGCCCTTTAGTTAAATAATTCCTCTCCCTCCCCAGAGTGTATCCCTTTGATGAATTTATAGAGAGTAACCATCTCTTCACTTAGCCTTTGTCTTGTTAGATTAAAAAAGCCAAGCTCCTTAAATCTCCTCCTATAAGGTAGGTTCCCCGCCCCTTTCATCATCCTAGTAGCACAAGCAGCAGTTTGAATTTATCTGTCATAAGCATGGGAAACCAGCATTGCACACAGTTCTACCTTGCTTTCCAACCCCACCACTTCTGCCCATCTCACCAACCAGTTACCCTTTGACCTCATAGCACATGACAACCTGGGGCAAACCCTACAAACATTCCACGCATCCCACAGCACAAATCCCCATCTCCCTCACATTGCTCCAAATCCCCATCTCCCTCACATTGCCCAACCTTATGTGGCTTCATGAGGGATGTTTTGTGCAAATGAAATGCATTCAGGTCCCTCCCTCTCCTCTACTGTGTCTATTTGTATTAATATCCCCCTCCTGTCACAGGAGGTGAGCCTGTATTGCTTCCTACGGGTACCCAGTGTTGCATGGCAGCTCACTACCACCTGCCATTAGTATGAGGAAGCCTCATTTGTGCTTCCCATGGGTCAGCTCTGCAGCTCCACTTGTCACAGGCAATATGAACTCTTCTCCTAGGTCTCACAGCCCTGCTGTTACTCTGTAGGTTAGTGAGTGGCATACCCCAATCCTCAAGCCCTCTGTGTGTCTGCCCCTGGATGGTTGAGGCCCTAGTGCACTGGTCACTGACAATATTCCTCGATCCACTGCTTCCAAAGAAACAGTACCTTTCAACTTACCATTTCCCCCTCATAGCCCTGCTGAGCTTACCACACAGTACTTAAATAAGCTTATGTTCGATTTTTTCACTGTAAATCTATCTACAAACCAAAGAATCAAATAGTGGCAAGTGGAAGTATTAGAAATAAATATCCACCTATACAATAAAACTATAACATGCATTCTAAAGCCTAGACTTAACTAGATACCCACGTCCAGTAGAGTACTGCTCCCTCAAAATCATTGCAGTGCATTACAGTCAGGTTAGATGCAATCTTCCTTTCATAAGACAAGCCAGCTGTCAGCATACGTTCTAGCTCAAGGACCCTATGTGTTTCCTGACATTGCAAGATGCACCAGAACAATCTTTTGACTTTATTCATAAATGGGACCCTCTCCATACACAATGTTTGTTTCACAATGTAAATTTTCTTTTTTTTGTAGACTTCACATTCTCTTAGGGTATGTCTACACTACAAAGTTAATTCAAAATAACAGCAGTTATTTCGAATTAACTTTAATAGCGTCTACACAGGCAAACCGCTATTTCAAAATAAATTCGAAATAGTGGAGCCCTTATTTCGAATTTGGTAAACCTCATTCTGCGAGGAGTAACACCAAATTCAAAATAGCTATTTCGAATTAAGTGCTGTGTAGACAGTTAATTTGAAATAGGGGGCCTCCAGCCCTTCCCAGGGAGCCCTGGTGGCCATTCTGGGCACAACCAGGAAAGCTTACTCTCCTCTCCCCCAGCCCCGGAGACATTAAAGGGGTAGACCCTGGCCACAGTACCTGTGCCAGCTCCAAGCCTGCCAGCCCAGAGCCAGCAGTAGCCACCGGGGCCCCTGACCCAGTGGCCCCAAAACATGAGCCAGCTAGCCACTGGCAGCCAGCCCTCCACTGCTCCCCAGGAGCAGTCTGCCAGCTCCCAGGAGCCTGACAGGGGCTGGAGAAGGTGGGCACCTTCCTGGTTCAGGGTGGAGATCGTGGACCTTATTCAGGTTTGGGGGGATGCCCCCAATGTCCATGATCTCCACACTTGACGGAGGAACGCAGCCGTCTATGGCAGGATAGCTGCCAGCCTGGCCACCAAAGGCCACATGCGAATCCAGGAGCAGGTTAGCATGAAAGTCAGGTTGGTCTGGCGAGACCCCCCAGCCCCGAGCCCTGAGCTTCCCCTCCCCCTTTTTCCCCTTGCTTCCCCCTTCCAGCTCCCTCCTCCCAGGTTTCCCCCTTCTCTCTTCCACCCTCTCTCTTCCCCTCTTCCACCTCCTTTTCCCAGTCTCCCCAGAGGTTCACCCCCCCCCCCAGTTTTGTTCAATAAACCCAATTTCTATTTTTGAACATACATGTCTTTTATTTGACATCAGGAAGGGGGGCTAAGGAGGGGTAAGTGGAAGGACGTGAGGGAGGAATGGGGCATGAGCCCCCGGTGGGGAGGACCGGGGAGGCTCTGAGGGCTTCTCGGGGTGGACGCTCTCCCTCAGGGCCTCCTGGATCCTGACAGCCCCCCAATAGACCCCCTGGATGGCAGCCTGCATCAAGTGCAGCCGGGCTGATGGCAACGACCACACGAGATGCACCGGCGTGCCCAGGGGCAGCTCTGGCTCCATGTGGCCGAGTGCTGTGGTGTCCCAAGTGTGGGCACTCAGGCCACTGCAAGACAGGACTGCTTTGCTGTCCCTCATTGAGGTAGACAAGCAAGCGTGGAACCCTGAGAACTGTCTGTCCAGGGTGGGGGTAGGGTCCCTTTAAGCACGGAGCTCAGTTAGCCTCAGGCAGCAGCCCCACACACTCAAGTCCTAACCTGATGCCCTGCCGGCACTGGTTCCGGCCAGCCATAACTTCGGTTCAGGGTCCACTCAGTGTGGACGCGCTATTTCGAAATAGAAAAACGCTATTTCAAAATAGTTTTTGTGTATAGATGCGTTATTTTGAATTAGCTTAATTTGAATTAACTATTTCAAATTAAGTTAATTCGAAATAGTGCTGCAGTGTAGACATACCCTTACTTCACTATGCAAATAGGCACACTCTGAGACATACAATACACACCTGACCAGACAGGTAGATGTTTTAACTCTTGCCTGAAAAGATTACCACCAAGTTATGTCACCTCCTGGTTCCAGCCTTCACTCCAAGATCTCAACACCATAATTCAGTTTAAATACTTCACTCCATAAGTCATGCACAGTTTAGAACAACCTGTAGGCTAGATGATACCCTTTGGAGAACTATTATGCATATATCTGACCTAAGGGCTTCCTGTAAACCCTATTCACTACTTGTGCCTTCCACCTGTTTGCATCAAGGGATCCCCAGGCCACAGAGCCCAAGACCAGAGAATTCTAGACCACCAGAAAATACAGGTACAGGGCAGCCAGGTTAAATGCATTTCTCAACCTATTTATCCAGTTATTTCCTTTAACCTACTTATAGGTGATATTAATCCTCTGTTCTTTCCTAGCATTGAGCAAAATATGCAAGTTGAGGTAAATACAAATTTGGCTTTTATCTCAGGACATTTGATTAACAATAGAACCAAAATTTGAATAAGTTTAGGTTCACCTGATTCCTAACTTTGACTTGATTTTTTTTCCACTGCAGGTGTTTTAGTCTTTTCAGAAAGCAATAAAAAAAATCAGCTTTCAGTTTTCCTTGAAGATGGTCCCTTGCTGGGTAAATTTAGCTTGTCAGGTTGCACTTTAATATGAAAGCTACTCATTCATTTTCTAGACCAAGAAAAAAACCGATAAGCTCCTGATCAAACTGGGAATTCAGAGAGACTCCAACTGCATTATTCATACAATGAGATTATGTCTTTCTGTCTTTGCAGTTTTGTTTCCAGAAAGTAGAATGATCATTTTAATTTAGATTTTTGTAATATTTCTTGTGACTTCAAAGAAAGTAAGGAAGTGAAGGACAAATTCTTTGGGGAGGGATTAAAAGATGTCAGTAGTAGTATAACTGAACATTGTTTCCACTTTGATTTTGCTCTTTTGTTTCTGAATATTGATATTCCAGATCACCTCTTCCTCACTGCATCCATTTGCTTGCCAATCCACTGGGTATTCCTTAGCTGCCAGGGCAGTGTGGAAGGCCAAATCTGGTGGTGATTTGGCCAGAGGAGAAGAGGATTTGGTGGTAGGGGAAATTGGAGCTTTTAGATCTTTGGCATGCGTAAAGATAGTTGGGGACTGTGGGATCAACAGTCAAATGTTAACTGTGTTAACATTTTAAATGCTCCTTGCTGTGGAGTGCCCTCCCCACACTTGCCCTGGAAGGGTTAAGGCAGGCCGAGGGGCCAATTAGCCTGTTGGATGGCAAGCTGGGAGGGGATTTAAAACTGCAAGAGAAACTTTACTTAGAAGAAGCTCACCTGTGCATGAACAGGCAAGGTCTGTATAAGCCAGGAAGTTGACCACAGAAGGGGCTGCTGGGAAAGGCTGCAGTCACTCCCTGGGAAGAGAAAGGAGTGCTTGGAGGCTGCAGAGACATTTAGGCTGGCAGAGAAAGAATGAAGAGCCAGATTAGGAAAGTGCTCAGGGAAATGTAGCAAGGTACTGGATAGAACAGACCTTGATTGCTGACTAGACCGTTCCTCAGATGGAGCTGGGGAATGGGGAGGCAGCTGGGTTCCCCAACCAGCCTCTGGGGAAGTGGGATCAGTGGGGCAGTCGGTAAGAAGATTGTCTGACCCTATTTGTCAGAAGAGACTTTCCTACCCCACCCCACCCACCAATGGAAAACCACAATGGTGACTTGGTTGGAAGGCCAAGTCACAAAAGCGACTGCAGGTCATAGAGGAAGAGGGTGCTGCCGAAGAGAAACCTGCAGGGTGTAATTGCTGGAAGAGATGTTGGTCTGACCAAGCTAACCCCAGCACCAACATGAGGAAGTGCCATCCAGTCGCAAATAGAGTAACCCCAGTCACATTCCTTTTATGGTTTTGGAGTTAACACCCTCCTTTTCAGATGAGCCACACAGTTATATTCTAAAGATCTAAATACTTTGATGCCCTGTATGACCCTTAACCCCAATTGCATTTGCCAGGTTGCAATTCCCTGTATGGGATCAAGGCCCAGTACCACAGGACAGGAGCCTGCCTCGGAGGGATGAGTTTAGAATAGACTTGCTCTCCACCCCTGCAATTTCCCCATGCCTCCCCTCAGCAGGGAATTTTTGGAAGGGGCAGGGGCATTCAATTTCAGATTTTGCCCCATACCTCCAACCATCACTGTGTGGCCCTGCAGAAGGTGCTGCATATCCGTAATAACTCCACTGGAATCAGCAAATATATCTGGTGCTCAAGCGATTTAAATTGCAGAAGAGGTTTGCTTGGGAAAACACTTTTGTCTGGCAAAACAGCTGCACAAATCACATCTAACAGGCATGGGGGATTGCTGTCAGTCTGTACACAGTTGCTTCTTGGAATTAAAGAAATCAATGGGACTAGTTTACTCTTTTAATTTAGGAACCAGAAAATATCTGAGGATTAAACTAACTTAAATGACTCTTACCCCCACCCCAGCAGCCTCAGTCTAATTCTAGTTTCATAACAAGTCACATAAGCAAAGGCAACTCAGAAACTTTACAAGCTCCCTCCCCCTCTCCTTTGCTCCCTCTCTCCTTCCTTCCTCCTTTCCGTCTCCTCCTCCCTCCTCCCACAAACCGCCTTGATCCACTCAGCACCTTCTCCTGCAAAGCTTGTCCTCCCAAAAAACTCCTCTTCTCTCCACTCACCACCTGACCTGTTAAGGGTCTAGAAAAGTAGAAATCTGATGCAAGTGAGCCAATGCCCTAATATGTACATTTGATGAATAGGCATTACCTCATTTGTATAAACCCACCCTCGTCAAATCCCCTCTTCCCCCTAGACTAGCAAAACTATCTCAAGCAGGTAATTCTGGCAGGCCTGGCTGGGAAAGGCAAGTCCCAGCCCTGCCCCTTCTGCCTGAGGCCTGGCCTTGGCATCAAGCCCCACCCACCCCCAGCCCAATTCTTTCTGGCTACCTGGAGGGCTGAAGCTGCTGTGCTGCAGCCTCAGCTCCAGGCCTCCATGGCATCTGGGGCATGTAGGCAATTTTGGGAAGGCTGTACCTTCCCTTGCCTACATTACTGGCAGCCCACAGCCTCTTAAAAGCCCAGGAAAGGACAACAGAAATCAAGAATGCCCTGGGGAAATCTTGAGGCTTAACAAGGATGCACTTCCCTCTCTCTATGGCTCTCCTAAGGGTTCAGCAGGCCTCCAGGGATGGGGACTGGGTAAGACCAGGCTGGTGAGGGAAGCAGTACAAGATTGGGGATCACACCCACACCTATGCCCCCCCCTTGAGGGCATAGAGTCCCCACACACTATGTGAGCTTTAGGATTAGAAAAATCCCCAGGCCCCTCCTCCTAGCTCCATCTCCATGAGCTTTCTGGGAGCTTTAAATCTTTTCTCTCCCTTTGGCAAGCCTCCCTAGAGAACAGGGCAACATTTTAAAAAACACTTATGAGCTTTAGGAACCTCAGTTTCAAAAGTAACCTAAGGACCTGAGCCATATTTTCAAGTGGATTTAGGAATCTAAAGGTGCAGAAAGTCACTTGGGCTATGTCTAGACTGCAGAGTTTTTCCAGGATACCAGAAAAACTCTGGTGCATCCAGGGAACGCGTCCGTTTTTTCGGAACAGTTTCCGAAAAAGTGGGTGTGTTCTTTTGGCATCCCTGTATTCCTTATTTTATGAGGAATAAGGGATGTTCCAAAAAAGAATGTTTTTCTGACATTTGGCCCTGTGTAGACAGGCCAAATGTCAGAAAAGCCTCTTCTGAAAAAACAAGCAGAAAAAGATGGCAGTGTAAACATAGCTTTAGAGAGATTTACAGAAATGTTTTAACTAGTTAGAAGCCAATTTCCACTCCAGCTCATCTGATACTTTATATCAGAAAGCTCATGATACTTTATATATTTTTGTTAGTTTCCAAGGGGCCACAGGACTTCATTTTATTGATTTTTAATGAGACTTAAGTGCCTAACCAGTTTAGGGAGAAAAGGTGGGTGAGGTACTTTTGTTTAATAGACCAACTCCCAGTGGTAAAAGACAAATTTTCTAGCCACACAAAGCTCTTATTCAGATCTGGGAAAGGTACTTAAAATGTCACAGCCTATAGGTGAAGTATGTCCTGAGCCTCTTCTCACTTGCACTGATTTTATGCTGGTGTATCTCCACTGGCTTCAGTAGAAGCTACTGGTATTCATCTTTCTGAAATTTGGGTCACTTTTATTTAAGGGCTTAAATATTGACTGAGCAGGCCAACTTCAGACACCTAACTCAGGCTCTCTACTACAGACCAAATTTTGGAGACATGAGGCCTGGTATGAGAATTGAGGCCTGAACCAGAGTAGTAGTCAGGCCCTACTAATATAAAGTAAAGTTAGCAAAACTCTGCTCACAGCCTGACCTCATGCTCTGTCTGCATGCAAGCTCACAGAACCTGGCAAGAGCAGGGCTAGCATTTAAAAAAAAAAACATTTCTATGAGGTACTTAACACAAACACTGTTGCAAACACATTCTAGAATGGTGGTACCAGAACACCCCAGTATGGCACAAACACCCTCCCCAGAGAAAACAGGGATACATTGACTCCCCTCTTAAAGACAAGGGTAAGATGTCAGGGTGATAGTTGGGGATGTTTTGATCAAACCAATATGCCACGTAAAGGGGTGCTAACCAATTTCATCAGAGGGGCAATATGTAACTTGTTTGCAGAGATGTATAAAAAGGGAATGTCTCTGGCCAGTCGAATGGGGAATAGAAAGTCCTGTCATTCACTGAGCCAAGTCCATTGTCAGAGACATACATGTCTTAATATCTCCCCAGAGTCTTACAGGTGCTATTACTGTCCTTCTTCAACAATAAACTTGGTCATGTGCCTTCACTACTAAATCAAGTCATATAGTCTTATTGGGAATGATCAGAACCTGTTGTATACACTATCTGGCCAGAGCCAGTTCAGCACACAGAGGCTACGTCTAGACTGGCATGATTTTCCGCAAATGCTTTTAGCGGAAAAGTTTTCCGTTAAAAGTATTTGCGCAAGAGAGCGTCTAGATTGGCATGGACGCTTTTGCGCAAAAGTGTCCGTGGCCAATCTAGACGCGCTTTTGCTCAAGAAAGCCCCGATCGCCATTTTAGCGATCGGGGCTTTTTTGCGCAAAACAAAACTGAGCTGTCTACACTGGCCCTTTTGTGCAAAAGGTTTTGCGCAAAAGGACTTTTGCCCGAACGGGAGCGTCAAAGTATTTGCGCAAGAAGCACTGATTTCTTACATTAGAACATCAGTGCTCTTGCGCAAATTTAAGCGGACAGTGTAGACAGCTGGCAAGTTTTTGCGCAAAAGCGGCTGCTTTTGCGGAAAAACTGGCCAGTCTAGACACAGCCAGAGAGAACACACATGTAGCCAACACCTAACTACATGGCCTATATCAGTGATGGGCAAGCTAGTTTAGTGAGTGGCCTACATGGGCGGCCCTCTTCATCTCAGTGGGCAGCAGGACTGTTGTAACCAAGATGGTCTCCCAGGATAGGGTACCTTTGTTAACTGCCCTTGTGTACCTAGAATTTGCAGGGTGTGCTGACTGAACCATCACAGCACTGTAATTGGATCCAGGGGGAATTCATGGCTCTCACAGTCAATGCTGCATGCGGTCAGCACACACCTCACTTCATGTGCACTTGCTTTGCATGTGCGTTACTTTAGTAATACTCGTGGGGGGGTAAAAACGTACATGATCAGAAACCAGTGGAATCTAACAACCCATCATGTGGGCAAGAGTAAACAAAATGTCTTGTGGGCCACACGCAGCACTCCAGTGGGCCACAGGCAGCCTGAAATTTGCCCACCACTGGCCTATCTCTTTAATGGCCCCACTGATAAAAATTATATAGCTAGATTAGAAGAAAATAATTCATGTTCATAATTCATCTATTGATCTGATGATCTGTTCAAGCCATATGACATTTGCCTCCTTTGCAAAGCACTTAGTGATTAATTATAGCACTATATAACAGCCAGCTATCATCATCATGACACCACTGAATCTGAATTCACTAAAGCTGGCAAATGTAGTCAGAAAGTTAAGCAAAAATCAGTTCATGTGCTAGGTAGGTCTACACTGCCTCTGGAAGCGAGCATCCCAGGCCAAGAGCCCCAGGATCAAAAGCTACAAAACACTCAGCACTCACTTGTAAATGCAAATCTCTGGGCCCAGACTAGCAGGCTCACTCCCAGCAGCAGTGTAGACATATCCACTGAGTTCTCTTGGGGTGTGTCTAGGCTACAGGGTTTTTTCAAAAAAAGTGGTCTTTTTTCAAAAAAAACTTGCCCTGTGTCTAGACTGCTGCCGTGTTCTTTCGAAAGTAAATAGAAAGAACGCAGCAGTTTTTTCGACCGTGGAAAACCTTGTTTTACGAGGAAGAATGCCTTTTTTCGAAAGTGCTCTTTCGAAAAAAGGCACTATGTAATGCAAACTGTGCTTTTTTGAAAGAGAGCATCCAGACTGCCTGGGTGCTCTCTTTTGAAAAAGCGGCTTGCTTTTTTGAAAGTACTGGTTGTAGTCTAGATGTTCTTTTTTGAAAGAGGCTTTTTCAAAAGTATCTTTCAAAAAAGCCTCTTTCCAAAGAGGCTTGCAGTCTAGACATAGCCTTGCTGTGAATCAAAAGTGGGGTAACAGGTTATATTATGGGCCTCTTTAAAATAAGCTCCATGTACACTACTTACACTGCTAAAAACCCCCAGTGCCCATTGTTGCCAATGGGATATGAATCAGGCTGTTATTGAATCCTTAGTACTTTTGCTGCTTGAAAAAAATCAGTTAGATCATTTTTAATTTGGGAAGTGGAGGGCCTCTCCAATTCCATAGTGACACTCTTGGTAGATGGTGAGATTCCCAGTGTGTAATTAATTACTGGATACAGTCTCCAAGAATAATGGTTCTTATAAGAGCTGGGACCTGAAAGGTTACTTCTTCCTTGTTTTTATTTGGAAGATTTGCCCAGCAGCAGAAATGGCACAAAAATTATTCTGATTATGTTCCCTCACTAGTGGATTAAATCTAAAGATAGCAAAGAATAAAGGTTTTTTTCTCCTTTCTCTATTAGTCTCAGTAATTCACTTAAAGCTCCCTTTAAACCCCAGAGGGGAAAAAAACTATGAACAGGAATAAATAAATGGCACAAGCACCATGTACCCGATACCATAGTACATGCACCCATTTGTCATTTGATACATAAAAGCTCTAGAGAAACCACTGGGGCAAGAGGAGTGTGCACATTTCAGAGTTTCACAGAGAATAATAAGCTTTGTTCATCATTGATTTTAATCATGTGGTTTAATGATAATCTCTTGCCTAGAAGCTACAAACAATTTAGTTGATTCCAAGGTAGTGAAAGAGGCTTGTAGCAAGGTACAAAACAGGAAAAGCAAAAGGAAAGTTGCATTCTGCTAGAATCAGACATTAAACCTGGAAAAAAATTGGTTTTGATCTGTCTTGCTGAGAAAAGCAAAATCCATATGAAAGGTACCTTTCAATGCATCCATGCATTATTAATACTTCCATCTTGGTGTATGACCCCTGCAGAACCTGCAGGAGAAAGACCAGGTTTTGCCGGCCATGCCTCATACACTGGATATGAGAGGATTCACCTCTAGTTACCACTTCTTGCTGCTGTAAGTCTACTACTAGATGCTGCAAAGACTGAGCGGGATGGGAAGGGAAATAAAGGCAGATCTAGAAGCAATACTGACGTTAATGCAAGATGGCTACTCGGACACAAGAAGTGATCCACCAAAAACAACAAGCATCCAGGAAAAGTGTGTTCTTATTTAATATTATTGATTCCGTGATTGCAAAGGACACTGCTGATTGGCTCCAAGCCGATGAAAGTGCCATCCAAGAATGGAGAGACTAGTATGATAATAAAGTCTTGACTTTTTGCCAGATAACAGGAGCATATCATTTAGGCTTGCTTGTGAAGAAAATACCATCCAACACAGTCCTAAAAGCGCACTGCGGAAGTCCAAATATTTTTTTGGAACCACAATCAGCCGCACCATTTGTTGACTGGAAAATAAGGACGGACACACCAGCTTCCGCCTGCCACAGGACAGAACTGTTATTAAGACTCTACATTTGTGCCCATGTAGCATACAAATGCTGATCAAAGTGCAGCATGCATTTTACATCTGGGTCTACACAGAAAAAGACTGAAATCCCTTGGGTATCATTTCATAAACTAAAGCTTTCATGAGGTGTTTTGTGAGGACTAGAAGAAAAAAATCAAAACCACCAGCTCTACTCAGCTCTAGTGGTATAAGTCTCCATTGCTTCACCAGAACCAATCAAGCAGTGGCAATTTAGAGCAGCAGAGGACCTGGGAATCTAATTTACCCTACATTCCATCCTTACGCCTATCTTTGGCCCAAGGTGCTCCATTCACGCTAGCACATTCTGTCTTTCAAACTTAAATATGTGTCTTTTCCAATGAGACACTCTCTCTCTCTCTCTCTCTCCTCAGATCTTTCTCCATCAAAGTTAGAGCCTGTTTAAAATCTCGAGTAAAGAAAGTCAATATCATAGCAGCACAATGGAAATTTTAATAATAATGGGTTTCTAATCCACCAGGACTTTAGAAGACTGATCAGAAACTAACTCTGAGCTTTAAAATCTGAACTCTATTATTATTGACAACTGTAAAACATGTACAGTTGGGAGTTTTAAAAGCCTATAAAAGTGATGAGTCAGATCCATAATGGAAGCCAATGGAGCTGTGCCAGTTTCCACCAGATGAGGATCCGGCACTATACATTGTGTGGCAAGTTATAAAATTCATCACCAAAAGTCCAAGGAAGCTAATGAACATGGGAGACTGGTTGTGGGTTTGGCCCAGGTACTGAAGAGTAGCCAAGGAAAGCAATGGATCCCCTCCTTTGTCTCTGCTTTGATATACCAGTGAGAGGTCAGGTGAGCTTGTTGTTGCCTTCATTTGGGTCATATTAAGCTAAAATGAAGCATCTGCATGGGAAGATGGTGGATTCAGTATGTACCCTTTCCCACGTCTATGCAGTGCTTGAAACATTCCTCTGTTCTCTATGGCAGAGCTGTTCAGGCACTCAGCTTTCTTTTCTCTGCAGTTCATTCGTGACTGTAAGTTGCACCCCTATCTGAGTGTTAATGAGGCACGATACACTTAGCATGGGCATGACTCCATGTGTGCTCCAGGGCTCAAGCACAAACAAAAAAATAGTGGGTGCTCAGCACCCAGGAGCAGAGCTTGAGTGTGGAACATGATGAGTTCTGTGCTGCTAACAACTAGATAACAGAAGGCTTGTCATTCAGTTAAATTAAGGATCATTAGATGATCCTGAAAGAATTCCCAGGCACTCCAGTTAGAAAACAGGAAACAAAGGGTAGCAATTATTGATCCTTTTTTCCAGGAAGATGAGAGGTAATTAGTGGTGTCCCCCAGGTTTTTGTGCTGGGGCCAGTGCTGTTCAACATATTCATAAATGATCTGCAAAAAGGGGTAAACAGTGAGGTGGCAAAATTTGCAGATGATACAAAATTACTCAAAATAGTGAATTCCAAACCAGAGCTACAAATGGATCTCACATACCTAGGCGACTTGGCAACAAAATGGCAGATGAAATTCAATATTAAATGCCAAGTAATGAACATGGCAAAATATAACCCCAATTATACATACATATAATGGGGCTTAAGTTACCTAGCTGATACCCATCAAGAAAGATCTTGGAATCATTTGCAGTTCTCCAGAATACTACAAATTCAAAAGAATTCTTCTCACTTGTGCTTGTATCATCCTGAATTCATTCTCCAGCTTCAGAAGACTTAAAAATTATCATCAGTCAAAGGGACAGATGCAACTGAATAATGCAGCTGTTCTTAACACGCATCAAAACAATACCAGGGAACCAAGATGTAAATAAGATTGCTCACATTCCATCCACAAAGCTACAGTGAGATATAATGTCTTTAAATTGTGACATTAGTGATGACAGCTTTTATGTGATTGCAATAATTTTAATAGACTGTAATTCGTGATAATGTTATTATGTAATTCATAACATTATTAAAATAATAAAGATACCAATGATTGACACATCCAATAACTAGAATATGAAAAAAGTGTATTAATAGGCTGAAAATAGCCTCCCCCAAACAAAC
This sequence comes from Pelochelys cantorii, assembly GCA_032595735.1. Classification (NCBI taxonomy): domain Eukaryota; kingdom Metazoa; phylum Chordata; order Testudines; family Trionychidae; genus Pelochelys; species Pelochelys cantorii. The sequence goes on from CM064328.1 coordinate 182,698,686, forward strand.
ACATACATCTTCAAAAGCACCCATCGGCAAAAGCAAAAATCAGCACCCATGAGACTTAGACATGATATGAGTGTGAAATCCTTCCCCTCTCCTCTAACCACCAGTCAGAAAACCTCTTGTCTCTTTTCTTCTAACACCTGGTCTAAGCTTGGCTACTTTGCACCTACATAGCTATGCTGCTGCAGTCACTCCAGTGTACAGGTATGGCATTTATGTAAGACAAGCATTTCACCCTGGAAAGTTAGCAGGTTAAATCATGTCATTGCAAAGAATAATGTTGCATTGATGCACTATAGCTATATTAGGGTTTTGCACCAGGATAGTTAAACAGATGAGGCTATACTGGTTCCAATTTCCCTAATCTAGACAAACCCTTAGTTTTGCATCGGCTGTTACGGAGTTATGTAAATACTATGTTAGAGAGCCAGAACACTGAGTGGTTCTGCTAGTAAGATGGTTTACATGTTGAGTCCAGCTACTCTCTAATCAGAGCTTAATCTGGCAGTGAATGGGTTGTCATCAGTAAGGAAAGAACCCACAAGATGAAGAATAAGGAAACCACCTCTTTTCTTGAATTTTTGTGCCTATTTTCCACTACAGGATGAAAGAGAAGAACATGCACCTAATAACTCCCTCGCTCTTCATATCAGAAAGAACTCAAGCAAACCCTCTGAAGCAAATTATATAACTAAAGGGAAGTCATGGTTTTTGTTTCACAAATATAGTTATTGCAGGGTTACTGTTCCTATAATTCAGATTTGAGGTAAATCTTGGATTGCACTTAAATTCAAAAAGTGATCTCTTGCTTAAAAAGGTTGGAGACCATTGGTCTATATCATCCCTGATAGATGTCTGTCTAACCTGCTCTTAAATATCTCCAGAGATGGAGATTCCACAACCTCCCTAGGCAATTTATTCCAGTGTTTAACCACCCTCACAGTTAGAAAGTTTTTCCTAATGTACAACCTAAACCTCCCTTGCTGCAATTTAAGCCCATTGCTTCTTGTCCTATCCTCAGAAGCCAAGGAAAAACAATTTTCCTCCCTCCTCCCTGTGACACCCTTTTAGATACCTGAAAACCGCTATCATGTCCCTTCTTAGTCTTCTCCTTTCCAAACTAAACAAGCACAATTCCTTCAGCCTTGCCTCATAGCTCATGTTCTCTAGACCTTTAATCATTTTTGTTGCTCTTCTCTGGACCTTCTCCAATTTCTCCACATCTTTCTTGAAATATGGTGCCCAGAACAGGACACAATACTCGAACTGAGGCCTAATCAGCACAGAGTAGAGCGGAACAATGACTTCTCATGTGTTGCTCACAACACTCCTGTTAAGGCATCCCAGAATCATGTTTGCTTTTTTTGCAACAGTGTCACACTGTTGACTCATTATTTAGCTTGTGGTCCACTATGACCCCTAGATCCCTTTCCTCAGTACTCCGTCTTGGGGTACGTCTAAACTATATTCTATTTTTGAAAGAGGATATGTAAATTCCACTGGAATTTGCATATCTTCTTCCGCTCTCACTTTCGAAGGCGGATCTTTTAAAAGTGAAAGTAGTCTGGACGTGGTTTTTTCAGGAAAAAACCCTGTTTCGAAAAAACCATGTAAACCTCATTTTTTAAGGAAGAGTGGTTTTTTTCGAAACGGGTTTTTTTTTCAAAAAAACTCGTGTCCAGACTACTTTCACTTTCGAAAGATCCCCTTTCAAAAGTGAGATCGGAAGAAGATATGCAAATGTCCATGGAATTTGCATATCTTCTTTTGAAAATAGAACGTAGTCTAGACATAGCCCGAGACAGTCACTTCCCATTGTGTGTGAGAGAAACGGATTGTTTCTTCCTAAGTGGAGTATTTTGGATTTGTCCTTTTTAAACTTCATCCTATTTACCTCAGACCATTTCCCTAGTTTGTCCAGATCATTTTGAATTATGACCCTATCCTCCAAAGCACTTGCAATCCCTCCCAGCTTGGTATCATTTGCAAATTTAATCAGCAAACTCTCTGTAGGGTTGCCAGATACTTTCACAAAAAATCCTGAACATGGCGGGTATTTTCTGGGGGGTTTTTTACCGCGCAGAAGACGCAATTACTGGACTGTCCGGGGAAAAAAACAGACACCTGGCAACCCTAACTCTCTGTGCCATCATCTAAATAATTGATGAAGATATTGAACAGAACCGGTCCCCAAACAGGCCCACACGGAACTCCACTTGTTGTGCCCTTCCAGCATGACTGTGAACTTGTGAATAACTACTCTCTGAGAATGATTATCCAGCCAGTTATGCACCTACCTCATAGTGGCTCCATCTAAGTTGTATTTACCAAGTTTATTGATATGAATGTCATGCCTTACTAAAGTCTAGGTATACCACATCCACCACTTCTCCCTTATCCACAACACCTGTTATCCTATCAAAGAAAGCTATCAGATTGGTTTGGCATGATTTGTAACTTACAAATCCATGCTGGCTGTTACCTATCACTTTATTATCTTCCAGATGTTTGCAGATGAATTCCTTAATTACCTGTTCCATTATCTTTCCTGGCACAGAAGTTAAACTGACTAGTCTGTAGTTTCCTGGGTTGTTCTTATTTCCCTTTTTATAGATGGGCACTATATCTGCCCTTTTCCAGTCTTCTGGAATCTCTCCTGTCTTCCATGCTTTTTCAATGATGATGCCTAAAGGCTCAGATAGCTTTTCTATCAGCTCCTTGCGTATTCTAGGATGCATTTCATCATGCCCTGGTGACTTGAAGACATCTAACTTTCCTTAGTGATTTTTAACTTGTTCTTTTTTTTATTTTATCTTCTAAACCTACCCCATTTCCACTAGCATTCATATTAGGCATCCCTTCATCATCAGACTTCTTGGTGAAGACCGAAAGAAATAAGTCATTAGGCACCTCTGCCATTACCAAGTTTCCTGTTATTGTTTCTCCCTTCTAACTGAGCAATGGGCCTACCCTCTCCTTTCTCTTGCTTCTAATATATTAATAGAATGTCTTCTTGTTACACTTTATGTCTCTAGCTAGACTGAGCTCATTTTGTGCCTTTGCCTTGCCCCTGCATACTTGTGTTGTTTGCTTAAATTCATCCTTTGTAATTTGACCTAGTTTCCACTTTTTATATTACTCCTTTTTGATTTTTAGATCATGCAAGATCTCCTGGTTAAACCAAGGAGGTCTTTTGCCATACTTTCTATCTTTCCTACACAACAGAATAGTTTGCTTTTGAGCCAACTCTCTTCAGTTGTTTTTCCTCTTAGACTTGCTTCCCATGGGACCTTACTTACCAAGGCTCTGAGTTTACTAAAATCTGCGTTCCTGAAATCTATTGTCTCTATTTTGCTGTTCTCCCTGCTATCATTCCTTAGAATGACGAACGTTATGATTTCATGATCACTTGAAATATGCACACACAGACCCAGCTGCAAACCCTGGTTTCAGAAAGATCTTCCCATACATGAGCTAGATTGGAAGATGCAACAGAAAAAAACTTGAACAAAGCAAATCCTTTCACTTAGACCTCAACTATGGCCATATGATAAACCTCTTTGGGAAGAAGGCTAAAGCCAGGTTTGCTGAACATCATAAATGAATAGTGGATAAAAGGGAAGGCAATTCACCAGTGGAAATCAGCCATTATGATTCCTCCACTTATGGAAAGCAAGGATCCCTCTTATCTAGGCAGCTATCTTTAACCAGTCATCTGTACAAAATAATGTTAAAAAATCATGCAATTAAGGCTACTATGGGAGCTTTTAAAAGAAGGAAAGATAGAACCTATCCAAAGGGCAGACAGGATTTTCTATTCAATTATGAACTTATTGATGGCTCACTGCCAGCCTGTTATCAATGCACTCCAGCAAAAGCCACCAGTGTCTTCAGTTGGAACCTTTATGGATCTGAGTATGGCAGTTCACAGAGTCTGGCATAATACACTCTTAATGAAACTCAGTGAGGTGGAAATCAGTAGCAAAATGTCCCTCCGGATAAGAGATTTCCTATGGAAGAGGGAAAACAACAGCATCTGGATCCCTCTCTAAGCCTGCCACACCCAAACCCCCTGCTGGGCTCTATCGTCCCCATGCTCAGACCTTCCTTCTGCTTCCTAAACACCTTCACCTGGACCCCCCTGCAGAGTCCCATTACTGTTGCACCCAGAACCCCCAACAAGCCTCTGGGCACCCAAAACTCCCCAATAGCCCAGATCCCCCAGTGAGAGGCCCACACTCAGATTGCCCCCACATAGGACCCTCTCAACCCACACCTGGATCCCCCCCACCCCCACACACACACACTAAGCCCCTTCCTACTTGGCTCCTGCCTTGCTGAGCCTGCCTGCCCACACCTGATGCACCTGGCATGGGGATGCAGGCCCCTGGGATGCTTCTGGGCAGGCCTGGTCCTTGTGCTGTGTCAAGGTTAGGTGCAGTTTCACCCGAGTCCATGTCCTGAGGAGGAGTTGCACAGGGATCTCCCACTTCTGTGAAGCCAGTAGCTTGTGCTCCCTTCTGCCATCCTGGAGCCTCCACATTGATGTGACAAATAACATTTGCAGAATTTTAAAATATTGTGTACAGAATTGTTATTGTTTCGGTGCAGAATGCCCTCAGGAGTAAATATACTGAGTGAAGTAGCTGATGACTTGGCCAAAGTTGGAATATCAGCAATTCAGAGTGCAATGACAATGGTTGAGGAAACCGACTACCTCACAAGAAAAATATTAGCAGAAATAAATGTTCAGAAAGATAAGAGATGCTCTGGAAGCAGAGCACCTCAGAAAATAACCAGCAAGTGCTGACAGTGCATCCCGCAGGAATGAAAATCAGCGGAGCTGGGACCCAGATATGGCCACACTGCAAGAGGTGTCGGGGAGAGGCTTTGACACCTGCCCATGCTTCTGAATGTAATATTGTAAGGAAAGTGCTTCCAATTCGACACTTAGATTCAAACCCTGACAAAAGGACCCTGTAAGTGTCACCAAATTCAGTCTCACAACTTTATGGCTTGATAAGATTGTCATAGGACATGTCAACACTACCTCCACCCTGGGGGAAAATCCTTCCGACTACTCATCTCCTATTCCAGTCAGGGGCAACAAAAGATCCCTAAAAGTGGGAGGTCTAATGGTGCCCAAACTGTGGCCCTGCCTCCTTTTCCTCCCAAGACCTTGTTCCTCCACTCACTCCTCTCTGCTCTCTCTCCCCCACTTACAGCTGGTTAAAAGTGATAGGGCATTGGCCCCTGCTTCACTTCCCCACCCCCCATTCTGGCATCCCAACTCCATGTGGTCCATGGTTTGGGTGGTGGCGCCTCTAGGTTTAGCTCTCTGTTCCACAAACAAGCTCAATCACTTCTTAACTTTTATCCTGAATACTGTTGCAGACAAATTGCACCCTGCCTTCCACACACTACACCTGTTTCTTATCTGTAGCGCCCTCTTTTGGAAGATGAGACCTATGCTAAGTGCTTACGTGGGCCCCCAGCAAAAGAAAGATTGTGATGCCACAACAGCTCTCTTTGCCCCCAGGCCTCTTGCCAGACCCTGGAGTCAATCTGGTTCCTTGCTTTTCATTCCAGATCAGCACAAAACACTTCATTCTTCTGATCTGAGTGTGCTTAAAATAAGCACCACTTTTGCCATTCCCCACAGACGGCTTCTGGACTTTGGCGCAGGTCTGCCCTCCTCTTAAGAAGATGCGGGGGCCAAATTTCGGCTAGAGTAAATCAGCATCACTGTAATGAGTGGATGAAGTCAGCAGAGACCATGGAGGTGTGCTGATTTACACCAACAAAGACTCTGGGCTCTTCTGCAAAAGACTGAAATGCAGGAGCATTACGAAGGATAAGAATACAGGACCTACCTCCCGCACTTGCTGTCAATATTCAAAGGCATAAGCCCTGTAGCCTGATGCTTTCAAGAGAACAAAGAGAGATAGCTCAGTGGTTTAAGCATTAGCCTGCTAAACCCAGGGTTGTGGGCTCAATCCTTGAGGAGGTCATTTAGGAATCTGGGGCAAGACTGTCAGGGATGGTACGTGGTCCTACCGTGAGGATAGGGGACTGGACTTGATGACCATGCAAAGTCCCTTCCAGCTCTATGAGATAGGTATATCTCCTTATATTAGTTCTATACTGCTCCCTGCTGCTGAAATAAAAAAAACCAACTGCTTCAGAACTGCAGGTGGGGCAAGACTCTGTCAGCAAGGGAGCTTGCTGCTGGAGAGCCAGGGGAACTGACTAAATGGGCCAGGCCTCATTTATATGGGCATTATGCACTAGTTGGAGGTGTTTTGTTTAAAATACAGTGTTGTTTTTTTTTTATTGCAAGGGGCGATAAAATGCTACTAACCTACCTGAGAAGTACAAGGACAAGGCATTGCTATCAAATGGCTCTAAGGTCAACAATTGACACTGCTGCCAGATACCATGGGGAAGGGAACCTAGACAGAGCTAATAGGAGAGAGGGGGGTAAAAAAGGTTCTTGGTGTCTCCTGGCCATGCTTTTCTGGTGCAGAAGACACTCATTCCACTTGTTCCTCTCTAAGGAGCGGAGACAGTGCAGAGCTGAGGGTGGCAGGTTGGAGGCCACAGGTGGAGCACAGCTGTAGTGACCGCTCTAAGGGGAGGGAAGGCCCATAACAGAGGCACAGAGTGACACCTGGAGCAAAGCTGCAGCAGTTTGGGCTGAAGCAGCAGAGAAAGCAGCAGCCTACTTAACAGATTGTGGTGCAAGATGTCTTACCCAGAAATTACAGCTGAAATGACCCCACCTAGATTAGGTGATAGAGTCCCCGGCCAACATCCTTCAACTTCTCCAGGGCAGAGGTGGGAGTCTTACCTCAAACATGATGGATTAATTGCTTGTTTTCCCAAGTCTTTTTTGAGTGTTCCTCACACCTGCTAAGTTCCTCATTTTAAACCCTGGATCCAGTACTTGAAGGTGGAGAAAGGCAACCAAGATGTTAGATATAATTCCCAGGTTGCTGAATAGGGGCTCGAGCCAGCGCTAAGTCTTCAAGGAAGCCCCTAGAAAACTGCACTCGGCCCTTTTTGCTGTGGTCAAAGCCTGGCAGAAGGGTTACATAACACAGAGATAACTAAGAGGACACTCGACTTCAAGAAGTCAGATCAGCCTCTCCATGCTTGTTCAACAATCCAGACATTTAAAGAAGTCACCAAAAAAAAAAAAAATAAAAACAGGTCTTGAGTAAATAATATAGGAAAACGAGAAAAGTGTCTCCTGTTGGCTCAGTGGGAGAAATATTGCTGATACTCAGCAATTTAAGAGGTCACCTCGGAAATTTCTCAGCTTTGGATTGCACCCCAGGAGAGCCACATGCTGCTACAAAATATAATCAAAGTCCCTCCACCACCCGAAGTTGTGTGTTCCCAAACACTGCCTGTAACAACCAATTTGCCAGAAATATAATTTTATTCATTAGGATGTCTGTTGCTTATTTTGATGGAGTTAGGGAGAAAAGACTGTTCTACTCAGAGATATTCCATATTTCAAATATTTTGATTTGTTTCTTTTAAAAGTTTGTGTCCATTCCTCCCCCGCCCCCCATGTGAATGTAATGCTCCTAAAAATTATTACAGGTTGAACCTCTCTAATCCACCACCCTTGGGCTCTGACTGGTGCCAAATCAGAGTATTTGAGGAACCCTATGAGGTCAATATTGTTTAGCAGCATTTCCAGCACTTCGGCTATGTCTATGCTGCAGAGTTTTTCCAGGATACCAGAAGTATCCCGGAAAAACTCTGCCATGTCCAGGGAACGCATCCGCTTTTTCGGAACAGTTACTGAAAAAGTAGGCGTGATTTTTGGAAGCCCTGTATTCCTCATTTTATGAGGAATAAGGGATCTGCCAAAAGAGGAGGTTTTTTCCACATTTGGCTCCATACAGCAGGGCCAAATTTTTTTTTTTTTTTAAAGAGGCTTTTCTGACAACAGAAAAAGGTATGCAAATTGTGGTTTGCAATTTGTGTATCTTTTTCTAGAAAAGGAATGCAGTGTAGACATACCCTTTCACTGCTTACGGCACTCTTAGGGTGTGTCTACACAGCATTATTTTGGAATAACTAATGTTATTTCAAAATAAAAAAAGAGTGTGTCTACACTGCAAGCCATTATTTCAAAATAATGGCGAGCTAGAGGACTTATTCTGACTTTTGTAACCCTCATTTTACGAGGCATAAGGGAAGTCAAAGGAAGAGTGTACTTCCTTTGACTTCCTGCTGTATAGACAGCGCCAATAGCCAAATTAAACTATTTCAACTTTAGCTACAAAATTGATGTAGCTCAAGATGTGTAGCTTAATTCAACTTTTGCCCTTCTGTGTAGATGTACACTTAGAAGACATTTAGGGGTAAATTAGAGCTAAATAACAACACAGAACCTGAAAGCCAGGACTGGTTGCTGTAAACAAACTTTATGGGACCATGGGAAACTTGGCCACACCCATGATACATGGACATCCAGCTAACTGAAATCATGCCGGACCATGGATGTTGCTGGACAAGAGAGGTTCAATTTATAGGTTGACAGCCTAGGAGAGAGAAGTCCTCTTGTGCAGTGGATCTCAATTTTTCCATACCAAGAATCTGAATGCATTTTTTCACATATTTTTCCTCCAAAATTCCCGTCTGGACAAGATCTAGCTGGGACTCTGCCATTTAGTCATGGGAAGTGTTGGATGGCCATGACCTACTGCCACCTGTTGGTGTCAACTGGGCTGAGAATTACTACCATAGCCACGTTAAGGATAGATCAGCATCCAAGCTATCTCACAATGGTTTGCAAATGTGCCTCAACCTTGCCCTACCTGGAGGGAGAAATAAATCATTCACCCACCCTCCTTCCCTCTTCATTCATTGGCCTTCTTCTGGGTTGGTAAGGCCTGGCACTTCTTTCATTCAGTTCTAATATTTTTAAAGTCACCACACAATCATACCACTGAACCTTCATTTAATCGTGGTGATTTTGGGGAAGTTTGGGGCTTTTTTGGGTTTTTTCTTTATATTTTAAATAATCACAACATGAGCCTAGGAGGAAAATAAGCTAGGGGAAGGGCGAGGGCGCCCCACCCAACTGCCTAACGTTTGTAGGAAGGGATTGTTAATGAACATTTCCTAGGACCCATAGAAGGGAAATTAGTTTCCTGGCAATTTTGAGGCCAATTTGACTTTTTTTGTGGATTCCAGAAGCAGGGATGAGAGGTGAAACTGAGCTTAAAATGAAAACAGTTACAATATTAAAGGGAAAAACTTAAAAAAACAACAAATAGTCTAGCAGCACCTTACAGACTAACAAAACATGTAAATGGCATTCTGAGCTTTTGCGGGTACAACCCACTTCTTCAAAACCCACAAAAAGGCCATACTTCCTACCAGGCCAGTAAAGGAACACTTCACCTCAAGTTTCCCTATTAAATGCATCTTTCATTTATAAAACATGTTTAATTGCACTGGCAGGCTGCTGAGGAAGTGCTCAAATTCTTTGAATATGGTTAAGCACAAGACGGTAGGTGATTTTCAATTATTAATAAAGAACTACACTGGTAATGTCAAATGTGTTTATTACCACATACTGTGTGGAGTCTAGCAAGGTTCCCTGTATATCTTCTGCCTTCTTTTATTAAGGTTTGAATAACAGGAGATAAAGGAATGTTAGTTCCAGGTGCCAACATAAAGTCTCCAATTTGGGTTGGACTGCTACCAAAACTGGACATTAAGGTAGGTAAGACATTCCCAGGGACTTATTAAAATATTGTTTGCCTTCTTAATTGTGTTTGAAAATGTTGCTTTCTCCTCTACAGGCAGGGCAAGAGTTTCTGTAATTTCAGCCATCTGAAAAAATAACAGCCCAAAGAGAGAAATCTCCCTAACTTCATCAGAGTAGCTGGGTCAAGTTTGCATTATGTTTCTGCAAGGTCAGTGGCTGTCCCTGCTGATAAATATAACATGGCCCAATAATGTCACACATTGTAATAGCAGTTGACAATTTTCTGGTTTAATTTTAAATCTTGCTGTTCTGTGCCTGGAAAGTACATCATGCAGCCTCCTCCCCCTGTATCTCTTATGTGTGTCATGCTGTCTAGTACAGTCAGGCAGCCGAGAGTATCTCCCTAGTGAATATGTAGGAACTTGAGTGAGCCCAAGGGTATAAAGTTTAAACCAAAACTCTGAGGATACAGGCTCTGAGTGTGTCTGCATCAACTGAGATACCCCTCACAATGGGTGATTGACTAATTTTAAAGAGGCATTGCCACAGTATAATGCCATGTACTCATCTGAAGCGCTATGTATAAGTAGGACCCTACCAAATTCTAGAGTCACTATGCTCAATTTCATGGCCACAGGATTTGAAAATTGGTGAATTTCACATTTTCAAATTGGGGGTGGTCGCAAACCTGTTGTAGGGTGGTCATGGGATTACCATCCTTACTCCTGTGCTGCCTTCAGAAATGGACAGTGTGGGGAGGAGACAGTGTGGTGTTGAGGGTGGGCTGCCCTTGGCCCTGCCATTTCCGCCCTCAGCTCCACCCCTTCCTGGAGTGCGGAGCCAGCCCCTGGCACACACATTGCCCAGGGGCTTGGCATGGCTGTTGGCTCCTCTAGTGAGGAGCTAACTGCAGCCAGGAGGGCCTGTGCATATAGGCGACTCGGCCATCACCTAGGGTGCCTCCTTCAACGGGGCACCCGATGATGATGTCACGCCATTGAGGGCCATGCAGGCGGGGGCGCTGATTGCACGTTCCGCCTGGGGTGCCAGCTGCCAGCAGCCTGCCTCGGGCCGCCCCTGCAACCAGGAGAGATACCCAAGAGCAGTCCTGCAGGGAAAGAGCAAGTCCTGGCCTACCCCAGCCTTGCCAGACCTAGCAGCTAGGAGCTCTCTTTGCTGGGGTACTCCCAGCAGCACAGGGAAGATCAGATTCAACTCCACAAGCCTCCTCCAGCTGCAGGAGCCTTTGAGGTTCCTGCCTGGGCCCAGAGCCTCCTGCAGCAAAGGTGATGGGTCTGGTCTTTTTCTTCCTTTCACAGCAATTGTGCAGGAGATGGACAAGTCCTGTCCCGCCCCAGCCCAGCCAAAGCTAGGATACTCCTTTTGCTGGGACACTCAGATTTCATGGGGAAGAGCTCATGTCACAGTCTGCAATATATTTATCATGGCTGTGAAATTGATAGGGCCCTAACTCTAATGTCAAGAAAGACTGAGGCAATATCCAACTACAGACTAGCCAAAAATCAATGCCCTTGTCTAACAAAACGTAACTAAGGATTGTAATATCCACTATCATAGAAAAAAATGTAAAAAGATCCTCTTCTGTATGTTGGATTTTTGAACACTGGGCTTGGAAGGATTCAGATTGCATCCTGTTGACAAATGTCAATTTCACTGTACCAACAACTATCAGTGACAAACATTTGTTGATGTTAATTAACATTTACAGACAGACAAAGTCAGAAAAATGTGGCTTAAAAACTTACTAGAGTTTGATTTAAATGCTATGACATCTTGAAATAGATTGAGGCCAGTATATCGTTTTATCATTTGACAATTTATCTTTACATGTAAAGAGCTTTTTAACTTTTTGAATCTCAGTGATTACTTCTATTAAATAATTATTGGCTGACCCCGCTACTCTCTAACCCTCAGCCATAATTTCCTGCAACTGTAAAAATATAGATTTAAAAAAAATTTAAAAATACATAAGCCATTTTACCTTCGCATAGCTGTGATATTGAAATCAATAAAAGTCAAAACAAAAATAAAATAAATGTTGATTTTCTGTAGAAATCATTTAAAAAATAAACATCAAATTCTGCCACGCCTGAGTTACGTGTTTTTTCACCTCATTCTTTAGGATACCTCTGATGTTATAGTATCATTCAACTGTCACAATTTATCAGAAGCTTAGGCTCCAATCCTGCAACAAGAACAGAACAGTGGCTCTACTACAGGTTTACTGGCACAGAGTCAGTTACAGGTCTGTGGCCATAAGGTGAATATAGATGAATAGCTTAGGAATATCAATTATAATATAATTAAACACAACAAATTTTGGGGGGGAGGGGGAAATGCCAAAGAAGTCACATCAGCATTTAACTTCAGAAAGGGGAACTACAAAAAAAAAAAAAAAAAAGAGCCAGCTAGTTACATGGAAATGAAAAGCTAGTCACAAAAGTGAAATGCCTGCAAAGTGTATGGAAACTTTAAAAAAACCACCAAAAATAGAGGCTCAAATTAAATCTACATCCCAAATAAAAACAACATAGTAAGAATAACAAAAACATATTACCATGGCTAAAGAACAAAGTAAAGGAAATTGCTAGTGATAAAAAAGCATTATTTAAAAACTGGAAGTTAAATCCTACTAAGGAAAATAAAAAAGGAGCATAAACCTTGTCAAGTCAAGTCCAAAAGTATAATTACACAGGCCAAAGAAAGAAAATGAAGAGCAATTAGAGAACACCATTAACACCAAACATTAACACCAAAAGCTCTTAAGCAAAGTAAGGAGTCATAGGAGGGAAGGTCTTGCTTATGGATCAATAATGAGTTAAAAGAGAGAGGAAAAAAAGGTTAGGAATAAATGGACCTTTTTCAGAAAGGAGAGAGGTAAATAGAGAAGTTCCTCAGGAATCCATACTGGGACCCATACTGTTCAAGAGATTCATAAATAATCTGGAAAAAGGGGTAAACAGTGAAGTAGCAAAATGTGCAGATGTTACAACATTGTTTAAAACAAAGACTGAGAAGAGTTAAAACTGGATCTCACAAAATTGGGTGACAAAATGGCAGATGAAATTCAATGTTGATAAATGCAAAGTAGTACACAATCTCAACTATACATATAAAATGATGGAATCTAAATAATTTGTTATCGCCCAAGAAATATCTTGCAGCTACTGTGGATGGTTCTCCAAAAACATCAGGTGTATGTTCTTCAGCAGTTAAAAAAGCTCACAGAATATTAGGAACCATTATAAAAGGGATAGATAAAAAGAGTAAATACCTTAATGCCTCCATATAAATCCATGGTACACCCTCACCTTCAATATTGTATGCAGTTTTGGTCAACCCATTTAACCAAAAAAATATATATATATTAAAATTGAAAAAGGTACAGAGAAGGGCAATGACTGAGATGAGATTTAAAAAACTGGAATTTTTCAGTTTTGGAAGAGAGACAACTAAAATGGAATATGATAAAGTTCTATACAATCATGAATGTTATGGAGAAAGTACAAGTTATTTATTCCATCCCATAACACAAGAAACAGGGATCGCACAATGAAATTAATAGGCAGTAGGTTTAAACAAACAAAAATAAGTCCTTTTTCACACAATGCAGAGTTGGCCTGTGGAACTTAGTGCCAGGGGATACTGTGAAGGCCAAAACTACAGTGGGGTTCAAAAAAGAATTAGGATAGGTCCATCAAAGGCCATTAGCCAAGAAGGTCAGGGATGAAGCCACCAGGTTCTAGGTATCCCTAGCCTCTGGTTACTGGAAGGTGAGCATGGATGACAAAGGATGGATCATTCAACGATTACATTTTTCGTTAATTTAGTCTGAAGCATCTGTCATTGGACAATCTCAGAAGACAGCACAGTGGGCTAGATGGATCATTGGTCTGACCAAGTATGTCCGTTCTTATGTTCTTATGACAAGAGACAGTAGATGGATGAAATAGGCAAGTGGGAATACGAGGAAGGTGAGGAAACAGTAAAAGAGCCATGGTTTTGCCTAAGAAACAGTAGTCTATTATTTATGCTTAAGAATCTACTTCCCTCAAACACATATTTGACTTTGATTTGGAGAACACGTCTTTTTATAGCAACTGGAATAATTGCCTCAGACATATAATCATTTCCACTATATTATCTTACCACTGAAGTGTCCAACTTCAATAAATACCTCCCAAAACAGGCACTGAACTCAGCCAGATGCTTATGAGGCTTTGCCTTGAAGTACTGTTTTGCCCTTCCTTATAATATTTTAAAATGCTAAAATTCTCCACTATGCTGTGCCAAGAGCAGGATGTCCACATTTGAAGATTCGGCAGCTTTAAGTTTTTATTTATCACCTTTATGCCCATTTGGAGTGGATTACAACATATTACTCTGAACAGTGATTGCACAATATACTTATAGCATCTCCTGCCCTTTAAAAATAATGCTAAGCCTCTGAGGATATCATTGCAGTTATGAATAGACTACATTATTTTATTAAAACAGAGCTCTGGTTCCCTAGAAAATCCTGTCCATTTCTTCCACTGTTATTTTGTTAAATTCATATTTAATGCAGTTCTCATTAAATATCCCTATAGATATTAGAGTTGAATAAGCTGTTTTACATAACATGTTCATTCTACTCTGAATAGTCAGGCTCTCTTCCACTGTTTGCTGATCTTACAGGGAGCTCTCAGTCAGATCAAAAGTTCCATTTTAGTTTTGTTTTCAAATTGTTGTGACTAAGCACCCTCCCAATCATCCTTCAGTGTGAGGGACACTGTCTTTGATCTTCTATAAGAACTTTAATAAATACGCCGCTACTTACCTACCCAGTAAGAATCATCAATCATTTATAATCTTATTTCTTTTGCATAGTAGAATAAATCTAATCAGAACTATGATTTCACTAATAGGAAAAAAGTATAATCTCTTCTGTCAGGATAATAATATAAAGGTTATGAGCACACAAATTCATTTCCCCCCGGAAAACTCTTTCAAAAATGCCCCATTTAAACAAAGTATATATTTAAGCATGTGAATGAATCTCACTGATTTCATTGTGTAGCCTATAGGATTAACCTGCTTGCTTACCTGTAGATATATCTATTTTCTTACATACATTTATGGTTTAATTACTTGTTTTATTATAGTAGATTTATAGGTTCATAGTAAAGTGATTTGGCTGTAACACAGGAGCTATAGGCCATATCCTGTATGTTGAGCTAAGGCAAAGCACATCTATGTCTGGGACCTTTCACCCAGATAACTTGAACGTATTCAGGACTTTTCACTTGGATAGATAGTGTTAAAACAACTTTTCATGACAGAGGGCTTCCAAGAATGCCAAACTTAACAAGTGCTCCACAAGAAGAACAGAAATAATGGAAGCGATAGTGATCTAATAGCATTAATATGTATGTGCATATCATCACTACATACAAACATGCCATATGTATCCAACCTATGGTATAAATGTCCCCTAATAGTTTTGTGAGTGTGGAAGTTAAATTTGGGCATAGAAGGAGGGCCCAAGCACCTAAGCATATAAAACAAGGTGCCAGGGACTTGTTAGTTCAGAGTTAGGAGTTAAGATTAGTCTCTAAACTTTGTGCCTAAACTTTGTCTTTCTAATGCTCTTTTAGTTTAATCTAGGTTTAAGTCAGACAGTTAAGTAAACTAAGTTAGCTTTAATAAGCTCTTAGCACTAGCTTCTGCACCTTGAGACACCTGGATCTGAACTGTCTTGGCATACCAGAGGCAAGACTAGTCCTTTGACTCTTATCATAGGTTACCAAAAATGGCTGAGAGTATATTAACTACAGCTTTATAGAAATAATACCATATGTATCTTTGGACTACTAATACTGCATTTGTAACCCTGATTTATTTTACCATTCAAGCTGCTATTTGATTCCTCATCCATATATTTTAATAAAGTTTTAAAGTATTTTGCCTCAGTGAGAACCTCCTGTAATACCCCCCCGAGGGTCCTTTGCATATTCTGTACAGCCTGATTCCAGGACAAGAACCTTATTTTCCGATGAGTTCAGTTGGTGAGCCTGCAACCCCAACCATCCAAATTAATGATTAATCTTCCTAAATCAGGCAACAATGGGGACTACTCATGTGGTTAACACATGTATTTAAGTGCTTTGCTGGATGAGGGTCTTGAAGAGTAGCAATGATACTCTATCTCGTGACCCAACCCAGGCATGATTCTAATACAATTTCATCTAATTGTCAAGGTCTAATATTCTGTGCAACCTCTTAGCAAGGACTATAGTTTATCTGTACTGGGAACATAATGTTTAGACAATAATTGCACATCATCAGTTCCCTTGAAAACATACGCAGTTTCTATTCGTTAGTGCAGCTCCCCTTCTTTCAGGGGAAGTTCTGTCTTTCACAGGGCTTCACCCATGCAAAGTGTATCTTAGTGGGACAGCTGCTCCACTCTGGCAGAGTTCGGTCCCAGAGCTGACCCTAGAGTGGGTGGGACTCCAACCCTCACCACCAGCTTGCCCAGCCCTACCTTCCAGGGGTGCCAGCTCTGTCCTTGGTGAAGCTGGTGGTGGCTGCACCTGGGGTGGGAGGGACTTAGCACCTTGGACAGAGCAACGCTGGGCAGGCCCAGGGAGCAATAGACAAGAGCTCTTGCCAAACTGTGCCTCCTGATAAGGAGCAGGAAGGTGCTAAGGGCTACTGGGAAGTGGCCCAGGGAATAGTGGCAGTCAAGGGGAGTAACAGAGAGCAGGAGGAGGCTGCTACTAGAAGGTCTCTCGGTTGGGACCCAAAGCAGTGGGCAAGCCTGGGTGCCACCCTTCCCCCTTGCACCACACCTTGCCACACTAGAATGTGGCCAGTACGAGCTGTAGCTTGCCCTGAGGTGAGGGGCTAGACTTTGGGTTGGGGTCAGCCACTGACGAAGGTGTGAGTATAAGGACTGCCATTACCCCTAGAAGGGGAAGAACAGAGTAGTGGCCACTGCTGGAGGGCAGTGTCCTGAAGAGCAGTGCAGGTCCAGACAGTGGAGGCAGCAGAGCAGAGCATGGACAACGATCAAGACACCAACTGGACAGCAGTGCGCTCCAAGGACAACTGAGTGTGTGAGACCAGCAGGAGGTACCACAGCATCCATCCCATTACAGTAGCCAAACCACTTCAGCTGTGGAGAAACTCAGAATGAGATCCGAATCTAGACACAAGCTACAGCTCAGGCCCACGACAAGTGCAGGTAACAAAAACGGGCTCTCTGCACTTCAGGCCACTATAATCTCAAGAGAAAGCTAGAGATGCCAAGAAAGAAACTAATTTCCAGTGGACGTCAAGCTTTTTTTTTTCTTTTTTAGTATTCCATTAGTCAGAGGATTTTGACTGAGTGCACACTAGTCAGTGGTCAATGCAAATTGAAAATGCCACTGCATAACATCGCAGTGTGCTTAATCCCCTTCACTCCCCGTACATCATTCTGGGCATGGTGCAAGGGATATCTATGGGGATGAGGAAAGGAATCCTTACCCCCAGGCCAAGCAGCTGCTCCATAGCCACTTCTGCAACCTTGATGTTGCCACACCCCAGTTGTGCAGGCTGGATGGTCTATATAGCAGTGGACCTGCAGGGATTGATGAGATCCTTGGATAGGGGAGTAGAAAAGGATCCCCAAGCTCTGCTGTATTGGGATGCATAGGAAGCCACCCCTCCTTCACCATCCCCCACCCATGGAACTTGCCTCTACATGATGTAGGAAGTGCAGGATCCCTGTGCACACTCCTCAAATCTACCCCCTATCCTTCCCTATCAGAACCGGGTTAGTAAATTTACCAAAAGCTTCACTGTGAGGGAAGAGGAGAAAAGGCACCAAAATTATTCAGAAATTCAAGTCAATTCAATGAATCATTTCAATTATAAAAAACTATAAAAAAAACAATTGAGAAATGGGGAACCATTTTAGAAATGTTAGTTCAAACTGATGTTCAAAACATTTGGTTCATCCCTACCAAAATTTATTTTGGTTTTACATTTTGGTGAGAAATTTTTTTTTAAAAGTTCAGTTTCTGTTTGAAATGAGCCACCATGCCAAAATATTAATCATTCTCTCAGATTTGTGTGTGAAACACAACAGTTTAATGATAAGGGCTTGGGCAAACCAAGTCTTTGATTGCCCCAGAGAGATGCCCAAACCCCTGAGGCTCAAGATCCAAAAGACCCCAAAACTTAAAAGCCAAACTTGGCCAAATCAGCTGCATCTGAATTTGTATTGAACGTGAAACCA
The DNA here is from genome assembly GCA_032595735.1 of Pelochelys cantorii. Lineage (NCBI taxonomy): Eukaryota > Metazoa > Chordata > Testudines > Trionychidae > Pelochelys > Pelochelys cantorii. The sequence continues at coordinate 182,716,706 of CM064328.1, forward strand.
GGAATTTCAGACAGTTTGGAAATTAAAACCATACATCAGCCCAGGTTTGCCAGAACCTAGGACCTCTCATTCCAAACTCAGCCCAAGTTCATTCAAATGACCTTTTCAATGCACATGGTCCGAGTTTGTAATGAAGTCCTGAGAACAGACATTGGTAAATGTGGATGCTAATATTAATACATCTGGAAGAGAAGTTAAAATTGGTAGGGATATGACTGCCATGAAGATTTATGAGATTCATTTTGAGTCAGAACTCTGCATGTGCCCTTTGTGGTTTGTTATGTATTTATCTGCACTACCAACCAATATGCAGCCCACATACTTCTGTTCTGCATTAGTGGACAGAGCATTTATTAGACAGCTTTTAAAGATCAGCAACAGCATATGAGCAAATGTTTCACAAACAGCAGTGGCAGCTGTTCTAAGTGGAAGAGAATCAGTCTTCACATGTTCAGTGAACTGTAAAATAGCAGCATATACTATTGTTTCCAGCTGTGATTACTATGTGACAGCCCACAGTGCAAAAGAATGGCCTTTTATGGATTAACAGAAAAGAAATGGCTGGGATTCTAACTGCTGGCACCCCCTAACTCTACATGGCTACAGTGACCAACCAGTAGCAATTTCCTCCCTTGCTCTATAAAAAAAACCAATTGAGTTCTAGAGTGTTTCATTAAAAGAAGCTCTTAAGATTTCACTTTCCATTACAGACGTATCATTAGTGGAGCATCTCCTACTCAATACAATCTACTGGTGGCAACAAAATAACCACTGAGTCATGTTATTTTGTCTATTTAAAGAAGTGCACTGGAACAATTGTGTCTTCTGAAATGCTTGGAATCACCATTCCAAGCAAAAGGAACTATTTCCATGAATACAAGCGTAAGAATTTAACTAAGGCCAGCTCTATACTAGACTCAGAAGGTCAGCTTAAAGTACACAAGTCCAGCTATGTAAATAATTAGTTTGGCACCCTAAGTGTTCAAGTTAGTGGGTCTTTACTAGACTTGCTAAATCAAATGCCAGAAGATCGATCTCCGGCATGGCAAGTGGAGACATGTCCTAAACCAGTTCTTCAGCTAGTGTAAATCAATGGAACTACCCCCGATTTACTCTGAAGATTAGGGCCCAATGCCTCTGTAAAAACACAAATGCTCTGAGTGATGTTTCTTGAGCTCATGGCGGTTGGCCATGCTGTAAAGTGACATATCCACACATGAGTAAATTTGCCTTGTATCTTTTTTCTAAACAGTTATTTATTTTTTTCAGTGGAATGGACCAGATTCCACTCTGTGCTACATCAAGGGGAATCTGGAGTAATTCCACTGACTTAAGTGGAGTTGCTACCCAAGTATAAGACCATAGTTACTTCATTTAAGTCAGACTCATCAGAATTACTCCAGATTCACACTGTATGTAGCTGAATATAAAATCTGGTCTGCTATGCTATGCATAGTGGCACAAAGTGTTTGTTACTACATTTATTCACATTTCTTAAATGGTGTCAGCTCACCAAATTCAACCTAGAAACATGCCTGGCCAGATCCCCAAGCCTATCCTATAAATATTATAGGAACATGGTTACAGGGTAACTGACACTAATGTAAAAGGTATTTGGCTCTTCTCGTTCTCCACCTTCTACCCCTCAGTCTGCAAGTTATACACATTGGGCCTGATTCACCACTTCGTTAATGAAGTGTTATGCCAACATAACACAAGACAATGGAACACCACCATCATAAAGCAAATGTTACACAGCAGTGTATTGGTTCCATTTTGAGCAGCCATTAATGTCCAACTGGGTAGGTTACACTATCTATTCATTTCCACTTGCATAACCTTCTCCATGTTTTATACACCAATGAAGAATGCATTTTGGGACAGATTCCAGGCTGACTTTCATCACATTAGCCCAACTGACTTAATGCATAGAAAGCTAGGTGGAAAAAGGTTTTCAGAAAAGTGTATTTGTACATGTATTTGAGATGGTACATGTAGTCCAGGCAATTCAATAAAATGTTAGTCCAGCATATTCACAGAAAGAGACAGTATTGTGACTATCCATGTGAATGTGCACAGACCAGGAATGTTCAAACAGTCGTGATAGAAGGTTTTTGTGGATTTTAGTGCAATACTTTCAGAGTGTAAGAACCATGTGACTTCAATGACTAAAACCAAAGTGAGCAACCAAATGCAAATACCCAAAGCCATGGCTGTGGGTGAATAGTTGAACACTGATACACTAATTTCAAAATTCAGAGTACACTGGCATTCAGTGTACAAGGAACGAGTTTAATGTTGTGTCTGCTATAGGAGGTTACCTGTGAGGTTAGGCAATGCAACATTTTACCCTTTTCAAACACAGGAAAGCAAGTTGCAGACCCAGGCCAAGAGCTTCAAAACTGGCAGGTGATTTTGAGAAACCTCAGCTGGTGCAATGACCAATGTGGAGACACTTTAATGAAGCCTCTCTTTCAGTGGGTGGGTGGTTCAACACTTTCTGAAAAATCAGGCATCACAAAACTGATGTACTTACATCATGAGTCACATCTGAGAATTTTAGCTCTCAAAGTGTATTTCCATTGTTGCAAACCCAGTTCTGTTAGCTGAAGTGCTAGAACTGTGCAGACAGCGTCACCGAATCATCAGTGATTTCCAGGAAATTAAATTACCAAAGCATCTACTGGAGGGTGCTACAAATGGTGCCTGATTAGAGTTGACATTTAGATAATCAAAACAGAAACACACCTTTAGCATTTGCTGTGGTCAGTTTTAACTGTGCCAACTCTCTTCTCATTCTGATCCCTACAACGAAGAGGACAGTGAATAAGCAGCTTCTCAAAAGGTGTTTTCTCAGAACGTTTTCTAATAAAGAGGTGGTATAGAAAATAATGACTCTAGCCTGTTACCTGTATGTTCCTGGCTGATGAAATCAGTAGCTTTGCTCCCTCATCCGAGGTGCAGAGTTGAATTTTTTATATTAACAGAGTAAGATGAAGAATAGACATCAGCAAGTTAAGTGTGAGTAAATGGGGCACATCTGCCTAACCTGGAATCTGGAAAGGCAGGCAATTGCAGAGAAGTAAAGGGGGGGTTCTGATAAATACTCTAGGCATTGTGGGCAGATCATGAGCACTCAGCTAAAACGTTACAGGTTTGACCTTTATGGTCTGGCATCAGCTGTGGTCTGGCATCCCCGTGGATGCTTCTGGGATGGATCACTCTTGGAGAAAAGCTAGTCCTCTGCTCAGCAACTCCTCCCCCACCCTCTTAGAGTTTCTGGTGTGCTGCAAGCTCAGGGAGGGAGGAGGGGAGAAGAGGGGACAGGAGATCGGGGTGGGGGGGGGAAATAGGCAGGGTAGCTGTTATGCCCATACAAACCATACAAGATCATTTATAGGGGAGAAGGCAGCATGCCACATTTACTGAGAATATAACAGTTAGCATATGCTTTTCAGTCACCCACACATACATACACCATGCACACAGTCCTGCCAGTTGATGTTATAGTTACCAGTCCAGAGTCTGGATCAATCTAGCGGCCAGCCAGATTGATTGCAGAGGGGAGCCGGGCTTTGTCGGTTGTGATCCGATGCTCCTGGAGTTGGTGGCAAGACGAACCCAAAGTCCCATGGCAAAGCACTCTGTTCTTATAGTCCTTTTTCTCTGTTGAAGTCTATGGATTTTGCCGTGTCAGTTTGTGACCGGTTACTCCTTAATTGGTGTTATATTTTGATGTTAACATTCCAAAACACCTCCGAGAGGGTCATCCTGTCCTGGATTGAGTTAATCAATTGTCTTTAGCGGTGCCAGCCTCTACCTTAGGGTCGTCAATCTGCCCTTCCTTAATCATGGATGCGCATTGATGGTTCTCTGGTGCAAATAAGTCTCGTTAAACTTCTTCACCCCTCCTCTCTTGACCACCTGGTTTTAACAATGGCCTTCACACCTTATCTTTTTCTGATGCATACATTCCTCATTCACACAAACAGTCTTTTACAGAGACCTTCAAAGGTATACAAACAGCAGTGTTTTATATTGAGCAATAAAAAAGCATTGTAAATTAAACCTCACTAAATCTTGTAATCAAAACAGTTCACATTGTGGCCCTGGACTTCAATATTCCTCTAATCTTATTAACATAGACACAATACAAGATCCTGTCTCTTACTTACTAAACCTTAAAACAAAGAAATGTATATTTAACTAAAGGGCCTAATGGTCTGTCCCTGCCTTAACATGAGTACTGACACTGGCAGTTTCTACCAATGCCCCAGAGGGTCACAAAAAAGGGTGGATGGCAGGATGAAATTAAGTCATACATTACTACATTATTAAACCTGAAATATAAATATAAAATTCCACTCCTACACTGTGAAGCCCTGTGGTGGTCTGGAGCACAGCTGCCGAAGGTCTTGGTATGCTCCCATGGGGCTGTGCTCCTGCCTGTGGCTGCGGAGCTCTGCATCTACATTGCCTTTTCTCTCAGTACACACACACATACACCCCAGTCCATGCTTGGTAAATATAGCTCCTCTGCTGCTGTGGGAGTGGAGCCCAATAGCCAGGGACAGCAAAGGGGCGGATTGATTTTTCCTTATCCAGCAATTTGCCTGGTTTGGGACCGATGAGGGGGCTGGACCAGGGAGATACAACCTATGCTTTCATATGGCTGCCAGCCAGAATCTGTGCTCCTTTGTAAAGTAGAGGCAGATCTCCAACCTTCTCCATTTACAGCAGTACCAACTAAACAGAAGGCAGCATTCATGGACTGTGCTATGTTCTGGCCCCAAAGGAAGGTATCCTCCACCTGCACTTCAGGAACTCTGACATCATAGAGAACGGTGCACAAAATGCCTGATTTTCAGGCAAATTAGGGATATAGACTTCTATGCAATCAAAATAAAACCACCCAAAACTATGCCTCTACACAAGGAGGCTGACATCAGGCCAGGCTGAAGATTTAGCCCTAAATACACACAAGAATATATGTCTAAAATGGTTTTGACAGTGGGCAGTGAATTTCTTTTGGTCCAAGGAGCACATAGATTTGTTTCTGTGTTCTTTGGCCAATCATATTGTTGAGCCAGAACTGGATGATAGTTGGTGACTCTCTCTCTCTCTCCAATGCCTATACCCCTGCCAGTTATGCAAATTCCTTCCATCAGAAAATTGTGTACCTGCTGCTAAAAGCTGCTGCTGCAAAGTAGGGTGACTCCAGGAAGTAGTTAGTACCTCTCTTGCCAACTGCTAGTAACATTAGAAACAAAAAGGGACTTCTTGCTAAAATTGGCCATTGGAGTTAGTGTTAGTTATTTACTAAATCATAGACAAATCCTGCTCACCAAACTAATGTATGCAGGCCCATTTATTTAAACATTGAAACTAATTTGCCATTATTAATTTCCCATTGCTACCTAAATTCAAGGAAAGCGACTGCCAACAGCTCCCAAAAAGAAGTGTTACTGATTGTCTTTCAGCTATGAACAATAATTGTTTTCTGAGTTCGGTTAATAACAAAACCCATTAATGTAAATGGCTTTCCATTTACCATAAGATCTCTGCATTTCAGATTTTTGCTTAGCCTTTTCATGGTCTCCCTCTCAAAACATCTGTGTAGCTAGCCAAACTAATTAAAATGGTCTGCTTTTTGTTTGCAGTGGGGCAGGAATATAAAACTTCAAATCAAAGCTCGAGAAAATAGAACGTTTTAGGCTGGAAGAAAAATCTTTTCATTTTAGTTAGCTTTTTATTCACCAGTTACAAAATTAAGATGAGCTCAACATGAGTTGACAATCCAGGAAATCTATTTAATCCTATTCTGCACTGTCTTGCCATTTATGTATTACGCTGCTGGTTTCCTAATTTTTTAATACCCTAAAGAAGATGCCTCAATTACTCTTTACATGGGTAAGCTTGGGCCTTCTTTACCATGGTAAACCTTCCTTTGGCTTCACTGGAGCTAGGATTGCATCTCATATTCCTTCTGTTTGTGATACCAGTTTGAAATTAAAGTACCTGGCCCTATCTGGACCATGCTTAGCCATTTCTTTCTCATGTAAAGTTTGCCATTGACTTTAGCAAGAGTTTCCTCCCCTTGCTTCTTTGTTGGCATCATGCTCCACAAGGCTAGAGATGATTCTTTAAAGGGTAAGGATATAGATGGACAGCTGCACAAGGGGACAAGAAGGGTCTCGAATAGCTATGCACATGCAGTGGCCAACTGAACCGTGACCCTAAGACAGTGGTTCTCAAAGTGTGGTCCAAGGACCATTAATGGTCCACAACCATCTTGCAGGTAGACCATGGGCTTAGGACTCAACCCCCTCCCCACACTGTGGGGAGCCCACACTGATGCTATTACTCACCTCACCCCATATCTCCAGCCAATGAAAGCAGCAGGGGATAGTGCCTGCAGCTGCAGAGCCAGGTAGGGCCCCAACACCCTTCACGTCAGACCCCCCACACCTTCATTGCCCTCACACACACACAACCTCCCACCAAGAGCCTGCCCCACCACCCCGCTCCTGCATTCTCCCTTCCAACCAGACTCCCCTGCCCTCAGACCGCTCCTGCACCCTCTCTCCCACACAGACCTTGCACCGCCCCTCTTTCTGCACACATTTTGTCATCATAGGTGGTTGGCTGGAGGTCTGTGAAAAGATTTACATTGCGGAAAGGTGCGCCATGGGCCTAAAACTTTGAGAACTGCTGCCTTAAGACAAAACCTTCAGATTTAGCTTTGTTATTTCCCAAATAACTGCCTACTGGGAAGCGTTCCAAGTAGCTACTTCCATTGTGCCCAGTAAGGTATTCCATACATCACACTCTCTCAGCAAACAAAATCTTGTATTTTCCCCTGCTGAGTAACACACATAAGCAGTCACATGGATGTCAGTGCATGCATTAGCATTTCCAATTCAAGCATCACTCATCACAAGAGAAGGCTGTAAGAACTTTATACAAGCAAATTTATTTTCCACACCTTGCTTTTCAGCTCCAAATGCGGATATTTTCTCCATTAGTTCAAATCCAGTTTTAGATGCAGCTATCCTTCAAAAATGGGTGATAGAGTCCTTCCTTTTTAATCTAATTTTTTACATTAGGGAATGCAGATAGATCTTTTCTAAACTTACTGCAGAAATCAGAGCCCGGTACCTCAATATTAATCTACTATCTGCCAGATCTTCTCCATGTTTAGAGTGTCTGTGGTGACTGCAGCACTCAGTGCTGCTGATGGAACATAAAATGCTGTTAAGAACATAATGGCCATGCTGAGTCAGTGGTCCAGATAGTGCAGTATCTCTTCTGTCAGCAATCAGTACCAGATGCTTTGGAGGGAATGAACGGAACAGGGCAATTTGTTAGGTGATCCATCCCGTTGTCCAGCCTCATCTTATGGCAGTCAAAAAGTCTAAGAAAACCGAGGAGACGAGGCTTTGTCCTGGGCTGTTAACTATGAATAACCTACTGACCAACCTAACTAAAAGTCTGTCTGCTTATGTCATTCTTACAGTACCCTGAATGGACTCACAGCTCTACATGGTAGGAAAATGGACTGCAATACTTCTATTTAATGCATCTCCCTAAAGTTTCCCTTAGGCACTGTCAAATGTATGAGTTTATCCACTATCTTCAATTATTATTATTTATATCATATTAGTGGCTCCAAAATACCAAGCACTAGACGAACAATTATCTAGCTGCTCAATAATCTGAATAATCAATACAGTATTGCTTTTTGTCCATATTGCTTCCTGGGCTTGTCATTACATTTCTGTAAGTAGAACTGCTGAAGCACTTAAGCCATTTTATTTCTTGTCAGTGCTGGCTTGGTTAAAGTCCCATGACATTGTGGTTATTGGATTTCCTCACACAATACAAACACTCAGCAGCATGGGAGATTGTAATTACAAGGAAAAAATGATAATCATTTCCAAATAGACATCCTGCCGCGTAATAAAGTTTTAACAACTAGGATTTACTTTATCAGGGTTAATAAGAGCTTCAGATCTACAGTTATCTCATTGATTAGAAATTATTATTGATAGCAAATATATTGCATGAGTATTCTGGGTGAAATTCACCTTGTGCACAAGGCCTATGGACTTACTCTGGCTAAGAGTTTGGTTCAAATACTTTGTATCATCTCTTCTACCGAGACCAGTTTTACCCCATGACTTTAACAGTACCAAGAAATAAACACAAGTGCTGAACTTTCCCATTAAAAAAAATATAAAAGTTAATGAGTGTTTCAAGAATGAGCTTTGCTTATTTATGCATCAGATGAATGAAGACTAGAAAGAGAAAGTTCTTTTTTTTAATAAGTAGACAGGAAAGATACTGGAAATGCAAAGCTTTTGTAGTTTCAAGTTTGTGAATTATATGTGCCATATACAGCTGTTTCGTTGTAGAGATTGGCAAGGGAAATAATTTTAAAATATGCAGCATCTTGTTATTTCTAGTTGACCTGATTGCAGGCTACAATTACCTGCACAAGGAGAAAATACGTGTTACAGGAGGGCTCTTGAATCCAGACGACAAATGGCATGACAAGTTCCAATGGCTGGAAATGAGTGCCAGCAAAGTTTAAAGTGAAAAAAAATACACGTTTAACAGCAAGGATAACTAATGACTAGGATAACTCACCAAGGAATATGCTGGATTCTCCATAAATGAGAATCTTTCCATTAAGATGGGATAAAAGGTATCTTTCTAGAAAGTGTGCGCTAGCTTAACCACAAGTTGATGGACTAGATATAGGAATGACTGAGTGTGGCCTATGATGTCCAGGAGATCAGGTGAGAGGATCATAGTGAGCTCTTTTCATCTTAAAAATCTATTAAACATAACCAAGTGTAGCAGAATCTAAATCTAAATAATAGATCTCCTTGGACATACCTGAAAGAATTACTCTCCCCTTATGTAATGTGAACCTTTTCTGGGGTCAGAGAGGTCCAAAAGATGGTGAAGCATCATACCAGTCTGCCATTTATTATTATTCATATGATCACAATGCTAGGAGCCCTAGTCAGGGACCAGGATCTCATTGTGATAGCATAAAAATGACAGTCCCCCACCTCTAAAAAACTCAGCTACACCAGTTCCATCTGGACATAATCTCATGCACGCAAATTATATAATCTAGAGCAGGGCTACTCAACACATGGCCTGCAGGCCACATCTGGCCTGTGGCCCATTTGTTTGTGGCCCGCGGTGCAGTTTTACATGGGGCTCAACATGCAGCCTGCAGCTGGGATCCTTTGAACATGGCTTCCACTGGGAACACCACACTCCACAATGGCGAGTCAATATAATGGACTTCTGTTGATATGCGTTTTGATAGTTAAATTCCTGGACTGTCATTGCTCATTAAAAGTGCTGTCATATGGTTGGAAATCAGGTAAATATTGCATTTTATTAATATCAGCAGAACTGACTTAAATGAGGCCTGTGTGTTGCGTAGTCTTGCCTTTGTATTCTTCGTATTCATGACCGTCAGTGTGAAAGAAGCTATTTGCATATATCTGCATGCATATGCAAACACACATGTTGCGGCCCTCAGCATGTGCTGGGAGTATCATTGTGGCCCCCAGGGCTTCCAAAGTTGAGTAGCCCTGATCTAGAGGAATCCATGTAATTGTATAGAAATCAAAGAAAGAAGCTGCTTTGTAGTCCTGAACTGAACTTGTGGAAATTCCAGTTATCCGGTATCCGCCCCTTCAGTATTTAAGCTTCTGCATCTGAAATGTGACACTTTGAGAATGCTAGAACGTAAAAGCTTTCCCACCCAACCAGCCTTTGCTTTTAATTTCCTCAATGTACCAAGCTCCATCCTTTTAATCTCTAATGTGGTCTTTACAGTGAATATAGTTATGCCCCCACCTTTTTCCTTTAGATATCTGCTCATCTCTTCCAATCCTTTCATATCACCAAATTCTTGTTCCATCTTTCTGTTTATTTCCTCCTAAATGCCCCCTTTTCTCCCCTCTAAACATGTACACACACACACACTCCCTCTCCACCACATTTCTCTTGTCTGAAGAGTCCCGGATCCAGAAAAGTGTTGTGGAATTAAATCATTAGAAAACATTCAGCTGTTTTCTTGAACTCTGATTCGTGGTCTAGCACTCTAAACATAGGACATGGAGGTAGTCCCCCTCATGTTTGAATCTTCACTGTCGCAATGACTCATGGCTCCAACAGCAATTCATTTAGGCCCCAATCCATAAAGGTACTTGGTACCAAAACCCCAGACTTAGCAGCTATAAAAACAAACTAACTCACCCCGAGGACCATGTAGCCTCTCCTCCTCCACCTAGAGAATGCCCCCACAAAATCCCATTTGCTGCTCCTGTTTCTGTGCTTATAACAACTGGTGCCATCAGACCAATCAACATCACATGCTTCTGGTCCTCTCCAATGTTGCTCCATCTGCATCAGTGAACAAGTTACCTTGCATAATCTGCTCATGGTTCAAGATATGTCACATCGATCTGTTTAAAGATGTGTCAAATCCACCGATCTCAACACAACTCATTTGGCCAATTCCTCTAAAGAACCTCAATATCATTTCCAGATGGCATACCAAGTGTCAAGAACAAGTTTCAAACACAGACAATGCCTATCTCTTGACAGATCCAACAGTCCAGTTCTTGGCTTTGATGTGCCACACTCCCTGTGGCCAAAGAACTGCAACAACCACTGTAGAAAACTACAGCTGTAAGACAGAATTCACAAGCACTACTGAGAAGACCACCAGGCCCATGGATATAGTGTCTAGTACTGACACAATTAGGATTTCCCCAATCATGGAGAGTCAGCACTTCGTGTATTCTATTCTAAATCATTCTTCAGGGTAAATTTTGACGTGACTGTAACAGCCATCCTGGGTCAGACCAGTGGTTCATCAATCCCAGTATCCTGTCTTCCAACAGCAGCTGGTGCCAGGCACTTCAGATGGAGTAGAAAGAACTGAGTAGTCATTCCGTCCCAGCTTCTGGTAGTCAGATTTAGCAACACATACAGCATGGGTTGTAAAGCTGACCACCTTCAGATGGAAATATCCTCCATGAAATTACCCAATTTTTTTAACCTAGTTATACTTTTGGCTCTTAACAACCCTGGGGAGTATATTGTGTGAAGTACTTCCTTAATTTTAAATCTGCTGCCTATTCATTTCATTGAGTGACTCCCAATTCCTGTATGTTATCTAAAAAGGATAAAAAACCTTTTCTTTTTCTCTTTCACACCATTCTCATTTTATAGACATCTGTTAGATTCCCCCTGCAATCATTTTTTCAAAGGTGAACAGTCCCTCTTTATTACTCTTTCCTCTTATGAAAGTTGTTGCATAATCTTTTTTGTTGCCCTTCCCTATACTTTTTCTAATTCCAACATATCTTTTTTGAGATGGGGTAACCAGAACTGTACAGAGTATTCAAGGAGAGGACATATCAGGAATTTGTACAGTGGTACAAATGGTCTTATGTATCTCTTTGCTAATGATTCCTAGTATTTTATAAAGTATATCCTTTTTGATTTGAAGTGCACATTTTTCTTAGCATTCACAAAGCTAGCCAAGCTACTTTACAGCTTTATCAGCATCCACTTGGATGCCTACAAATCCTTGATGTGGAGCTGGAGAACTCAAACGTCGGGCCAATGAAAAGAAAGCCAGGGGACTTGCACCATATGAGGGTGACGGCTGGCAAGTGGCTGGTATTCAAAGAATTTGGTCCACTAGGCTGGATCAGGAGCTTCTCAGAAGTTAGACAGATACTGTTGGGGGCGGGGGGGGGAGGGGAACATGACGTGAATGCTGATCTAATACACATTGAGCAGAAGTTTTCAGAGAACTATTGACAACTCCAAGATCTTTTTTCTTGAATGGTAACAGCTAATTTAGACTCCATCATTTTGTATGACTAATTGGGATTATGTTTTCAAATGTACATTACTTTGCACTTACCAATGCTGAAATTCATTTGCCTTGTTGTCACCCAGTTTTGTAAGATCCCTTTGTAACTCTTCTCAGTCTGCTTTGGACTTCACTATCTTATATTGTAACATCTGCAAATGTTGCCACCTCACTGTTGCCCTATTTTTCCAGATTGTTTACGAATATGTTGGACAGCACTGGTCCCAGTACAGATCCCTGGGGGACACCACACTTTACCACTCTCCTGTCTGAAATCTGACCATTTATTCCTACCTTTTGTATCCCATCCATGAGATGGATTGCCTCCTAGGACTCCTTACTTTGGTTAAGAGCCTTTGCTGAGAAACCTTGTAAAAGGCTCTCTGAAAGGCCAAGTACATCATAACCATTGGATCACCTTTGTCCACATATTTGTTGGCAAAGTCTTGGCTGCCATGATAGATGTGAGCAGAAGTCTTCTCTATAGCCTTTATACCCGTCCATTCAATGGGCAGTTTTAACATGGCAAAGCCAAAACACCAGGCAAGTGCTGAGAAGACATCAACATATTGTACAACAGGGATGCAATTGCATATTTGTTGCCAACTCTGGCTGAAGCCAAGTGCATTTGTTATCAACAAGTATTAGATTTTTAGAACATTCTCCCAATTTCCTCTCCCATAGGCTCCCCTGCAAAAAAATTAAGATGAGAATCAGGAAATTAGATACAAACTCTGAGCTCTGCTCCCACCACTGCACAAATACTCCATTTCTGTTAGAGTTTTTTAAAAAACTGAAATAAGAGGGAGCTCAGGAGATGGCAATGAGTTAAGAGCAATTGAACCCTCTCACTGGCCAGTCTATTGGAGTCTTGGTTATCAGTGACCAAATGTAGTAGCCTGAGATGGCCACCAGATTGGCCAGAGCCGGCTCACTACCAGGCAGTTTTTACAAACCTTGGGGGAAAAAAAGAATAAAAATACTTTGGGGGAATCTTATTTAAACCTCAGGAAATTTGGGAAGAAAGTATTTGATTGATTTTTTTGGATATTCTGAAGTCAACAAATCCATCACGTTTCAGATCGGAAGCATAGAAAAAGCTACTTTGCTTTTGACAAGGGGAAACAAACAGGAAAAATATTGGCACACAGGCTTGACTAAAGTAGACAAAATCAGGGGGTACTATTATAACTGTGGAGGCTCTTAATGACAATTGTTCAGTTATCCTCTCCATAATTTTTTTTTTTTTTTTAGTCCTGGAAGGATTATATTTAATAACAAAAGCTAATATAGTGTGTAAAGCTACTAGAGATTTATAGATTTGTTTTTGTGATTATATGCATGACCTTGATAAGCACCACTAATGAAAATCGCTACTTTTATTTTAATAGAAAATTCTAATTTAACTTTGAGCAGCTCAGATAGGAATTCACATTGTGACAATACTGAATAGAATGTCTCTGCTTGCTAAAGGTTGCTAAGATCACATATGAAATCAAATAATTCAGAAAACTCATCTATGATGAATTATTTTCAAGTGAAAAGACAGTAAGCAAATGATTCTAATACTCTCAAGATGCAGATGATCACAAATGATCATTCATACTCAATCTTCAAAAGTCTTGAGGCAGATTTCTGAGGCACAATTTTTGAAAAATATTATATTGTTCCCAATACAGATTAATAGATGTATACATTAGGTTATCTGAACTCCTCTGAAGCCTTTAAAAATTAAGTAATTGTCAAATTAAAAATCCTCTTAATGGTAGAGAGCATCTCTGACTCTTAGTACCTTCACAGACATGGAGATACAAACCAGTATAGATACTATTACATACAAAAACCTTTGATGTTACAACGTTACATTTGCAAAGTCAAGCCTTCCAAAGTTTGTAAATGCATGCATAAAGAATGCCCACACAACCTTAATTCAGCCTCCTGGGGAATACATGCTATAATATAATCTATAATTATATGGATTACTCCATTTAAAACAAAAAAGGAAACAAAAACCAGCTCCAACATGTGGAACCACATTTACCTCCACAAGGTTGCCCCACACCCCCTTTGCATCTCATCCCTCAGAAGTGCAATCGAGTCACTTCCTCCTCACCACCTAGGCATCAGCAGAAAGTTCACCAGGCACACAAAAAGGTCTCTGACCTCAGTTCCTGTGCGCAGCACCATATCCCCAGATGCCATGGCTCCAGGGCCGGCTTTAGGCCAATTCAACCGATTCTCCTGAATCAGGTCCCGCGCCTAAGAGGGCCCCGTGCTGGCTGCTCCACTCCCATAGCTCTGTGGCATGCCGGGCACACTACGGGAGGGGGCGTTGGCCCCGGAGGAGAAGCGCGGCGGCTTCCCTGGATTTAAAGGGGCTGTGACTCTTTTTGTGTGTGTGGTTTTTTAGTTTGTTTGCTCAACAAAAAATCCTGGCTGCTGGGGCCCTGTCGAAACTGTTCGAATTGGGCCTCGCACTTCCTAAAGCCGGCGCTGCATGGTTCACTAGGTTTACACTACATTTCTTTTTCAGAAAAAGGTACGCAAGTTGCGCTCTGCAATCTGCGTATCTTTTTCCAATTTTTTTTTGGAAGAGGCTTTTCCAAAATTTGGCCCATTACACTGGACCCCCTCTTTTGGAAGAGTCCTTCTTCCTCGTGAAACAAGGTTTACAGGGCTTCCGAAATAGCATGTCTGCTCGCTCGCTCTCTCTCTCTCTCACACACACACAAAATATAGCAGAAAAGCAGACACGTTCCCTGGATGTGGCAGAGTTTTGGTATCCCAAAAAAACTCCATAGTATAGACGTAGCTTGGAAGAAGAAACTGCAGAGTCCTACAGAATTCTGGGAGAGGACTATACTCAGCAAATTTGTGGTGATGGTCTTGTGCAGCCTGATCAAATGCAGGAGCTATGAGAGGATGGAGCATACTTAGTGCAGACGCAATCCTCAGAGAATTCAGCTGCCAAACTGACATGCTTTTATGTGCAAAATCTGATGTTTGGAGGCTCTTAATCAAATTTGGGCAGATTTTCATGGGAACAGCAAAAGACACATCCCTGAGACACATCCCTCTGCTAAATTTCAAATCCCTGCTTCAAGGTATGGCTGTGCTAGATCTTTTCAACGAAATGGTTTTAAACCTTTTTTAAAAAAAATACAGGCAAAACCTTGTGCTCAGTAATGGCTAAACCATTTCTGCTAAAACTTTCAAATACATTCACTCTGGGACAGACACTTGGCATGATACATTCAGACTGAAAAGGTTCAAAGTTAGGGAAAGTTACAAGTCAAT
Organism: Pelochelys cantorii; assembly: GCA_032595735.1. Classification (NCBI taxonomy): domain Eukaryota; kingdom Metazoa; phylum Chordata; order Testudines; family Trionychidae; genus Pelochelys; species Pelochelys cantorii. The sequence goes on from CM064328.1 coordinate 182,731,923, forward strand.
TAAAAACAGGGCCTTAATAGGAAGTATTAGGGAAGCTTTAACAAACTATAAGCTATGTTTAGATAAGTTCAGCATAATTTTAAGTCAGTTCGCTGTATAACCAGCCGCTAAGTATCAGTTTCAACATCAAGTGACAATATTCACAATGACTGAAAAAAGATGCAATGGTATCAGTGTTCCCTCTAATTTTTATGTCCATGTGCAGAATGAACTTTGTTATGTGCACCAATATGAGACACATCACCTCGATACTGGTGCAAATAACAAATCTCATTCTGTACATGGACAATCTGCGGTGGGGGTAGGGCTGAGGAATTCAGAATATGGAGAGAGGGCTCAGGGTTAAGGGGGATGAGGGTACTGGTCAGGGGTAGGGATGAGTGTTTGGGGTATAGGAGGGGGCTTCCAGGTTGGGGCCAAGAGGTCTGGAGTGTGGTAGCAAGCCCAGGGCAGGAGGCTGGGGTGGGGGTATGGTGTCAGGGCAGGAGTTAGGGTTCAAAATGGGGCTCAGGGTTGAGGTGTGCGATCTAGGAGAGAGCTAGGGTGTTGGGTCTAGAGAGAAAAGGGCTGGGATATAGGGTGCTTACTGGGGGCAACTCCCATTTGATGGTGGTGGAGAAACAGGTGGCTCCATGCTACCCCCCCCCCCCCCCCCACAGCTCTCATTGGCCGCATTTCCTGGCCAATGGAAGCTGCAGAGAGAGTTTCCCGGTGCTCACAGTGACACTGCTTCAGTTGGGGAGGAAGGAACTGCAGCATATGGAGCCCCCCCCCCCGCCCCCACCAAGGAGGGCTGGCCTAGAACACAGGGGTTTATGGTCTACAGCCCAGGACCTTGGCCAAAGGGGTAGGGCTTAATTCTGGGCCCTGGGCTGCAGCTCCTAAAGCTCCTTTCTTTAATCTGGTCCTGCTACTGTGGCCGGAGGAGCACGGCTCTCCTCCAGCCCCAACAGGGAGCTGCCATGGCTAGGGAAGAGACAAGCTCATCCAGCCTCAGCAGGGAGGTGCCATGACCAGGAAAGAGATGTGCTCCTCTGGCCCCAGCAGTGCCGGCAGGGAGCTGCCGGATCAGAGAGAGTGATGAACTCCTCTGGCCCCAGCAGGGACAGGCAGCTGCCTAGGGAGAGGTCCTTCTCCCCAGGCCATGACAGCTCTGTGCGCAGCAACCCTGAGCCCATGCAGGGTTTATTAGGCGGCTGCACAGCTTAGAGAAAACCAAGTACTTGGCTTTAACAACAGTCAAGAACTGATTTGGGACAATTTGAATTTCAGCATGCATTTTTTAAAATTTGTTTTCCCCCAGTGATTTAGCCCGTTTGCAAAACTAGAAATTTAAACCAGGAACATCAGAGAAATAAGTGCAATTATAAGGTGAAGACATCCACAATTAACAACCTGGTAAAATTTAATGTGACAGTGTAGGATAGCTGAATAGGAAACTAATCAAAATAATTGTTTTAGCAAAGACTCCCTGTTGAGTTGAGAATAAGCAGATCTGCCATATTAAAAAAAAGTTGCGCAATGTTACTTCTTTATTTAGCAGGGAATCAATTATATATTAAACTATAAGCCTCCCTAAGGTAAGTTTTCAATCCTTATTTTTTTTCAAGACATAGAAAGATATTCATGAGGATTATTAAGAGCTACATTCCAACACATTAATCTTCCCTCTGACAATATGAGCTGTGAAGAAATTGGAAAAGAGTCTTCGGTTAAACCACAATATATAATCCCAGACTTTTATTATTTGACTTCACCAGCTAAATTACCAAAGGCAAAACAATGTGTATGGAAAGAAAAAGGAAACTGGTGCTCATTTTCCCCCTCATTAACAATTTCTGTTTGTAGTGTCTCAAGCATAGGTAAAGGTAGCTTTCAAAGTCATTCCCCAAATCCCCACCAATCTTGTAAACAAGTATGACATTAGTACTTTACAAGATTGTTTGGCCAAAACTACTTTTTAGTTTTAATAAATTTTTGGGCTTCTTTCAAGAGTGTTTCAACATCTTCAGGATCTGGCTCCCAATCAGAATCTTCATCCGTAGGGTCGTACTCCTCCTCTTTCTCCTCGTCATCTAGAAAGCTGTCATTCAGGTCATATTCATTTGGTTCGCCGTCATTATCACTGTCCTCCTCCAAAATACTTTTTCCTGTACAGGCCAAAATGTAGAGAGTTTAAAGTATGTGTGTCAAGTGCTGTGGAAAATTTTAAATCCATGAAGTACTTATTATAATGTTCTTAGCTCAAGAGTTACAAATAATTTTACTTTTTTAAACCAGAAATTACAACTATTATAAAACTATGGGATTATTTAGCTGTTCTATTAACATAATAGTTTGCACTTAAGTTATGTTTATAGCACTTTGCATCCCAGGATCCCAAAACATTTATAAATATTCAGTAAGCTTCTCATCACTATGACACATTGTGCCTCACTGACATCCTGTACCCCATGTTCACCTATTTTATACAATGATATATTTTTTACAAAGTATGCCTTGTGAGGTATTTGAAAACATTCTACTGAACACAACTCACGTGTTAAAACATGCAAATCAACACCGCATATGGAGCTACAAGATCTTGCTATATGATTGTTTTTGAAATATGCTGTAGTTCTGGGTAATGCCCTCAGACCATTACCTCAAAGACAAAGGCACGTTGTCAGGTCAGCTAGGTACAAAAAGACAGTTGGAGATTCACATGCAGGGGAGGTGTAAACAAGAAATTTATAACTCATCTGAAGGACAGCCGGTAACTCACATGCGCCATGGAACTGCCTGACCCCATGATCCACGAAAGACTTTTCCAGAATAAAGGTTATGTTATAAGAAGTGGGAAAAAATGTCTCTAGATACCTCTCCTCCCCGCAGCTCTACTCGCACTTTCTAAGCAAGACTGCTTGAAAGAAAGGCAAAGGCGCATCATTGAATGGCAGAGAGTGGTTCTGGCCTGGGAGGTTTTTCCAACCAGTACAATCTGCTAATGCTTTTGGGTGAGAAACTCTTTTGCTTTTAAATTTACTGCCATTAGTAAACGTTTAGGAATTAACCTGCTTGTTTATTTTTTATTTCTTGTGCAACCCTCAGACCTTTACCTCTTCTGACTGTCATACCTTATCACTTATAACCTATTAAAATCTCTCTCTCCTTAATAAACTTGTTTTATTGTTTTATCTAAACCAGCATATTTGAAGTGTTTGGAAAATCTCTACTCTGGTCAAGAGGGCTGGTGCATATTCATTACCCTTTGTTGGAACGATGGACTAATTATGTGTGTACACAGTTCAGTAAACTGAATGATACAACACACACATTTCTGAGTGAGGGAGGAGAGGCTTGGATTAAGGGATATGTGGATGTCACCCTGTATCTATTCATGGAAAGCTGGGCATAGCATTCATGTACACATCTGGGAGTGTCTTTACATGCTGGTGGCTGTAGTGAACAGAGCCTAAAGGGACTTGCTGTTCTTTAGTCAAGCAGTGTAACAGAAATCCCGGTCTAGAGAGAAGGGGACACAGCACTCCAGGTTGTACTTTGAGAAGAATGTTAAACGGCCACTATAAAATATTATTTCCATTTTTCAGATAGCTGAACTGTGGCACAGAGAAATCAAAAGACTGCTGGAAGGCACACAGCAATCTGTGGAGGAGACAAGAGCACAATCTAAGAAAACTGAGTCCTGAGCCCTCAGAATCCTAACTGAGGGGTGGACAAGACAGCCTCTGGGGGCCAGATCCAGCCTGCCAAGCTGGTGGACACAGTCTGAAGCTGCCCTGCTGCTCCCCCACCCCCAAGCCAATTGAGACATAGGGATGGGGGAGTGTGTGAAGTCTGTCCCCCCACCAGAGGGAGCCGTCAGCTGTTTTAAAACAGCCAGCCATTCTTTTTAACCACTGCATACCCCTGGCAGGGTGCGGGCATGGAACAAGCAACTTTGCACTCTCCCCACCCCCTGGCCCTGCTTGGACTGGGGGCAGAGGGAGCGCATGAAGTCTCCTTCCGCTGTGGAACCTAGAGGGAACCGCCAGCCATTTTAAAACAGCTGGCAATTCTCTGGGGGTGGGAGCAAAGACTTCACATGCTCCTCCACCCCCAAGCCAGTCAGGGTCTGTGGGCAGGGGAGCAAAAGAAGTCTTCTTCCCCCGTCCCTTCCACCCAAGGCCCTGCCTCTTCCAGGGTGGCCCAGGGCCACTTCAGAAATTTATGAACTGGCCCCTTTTTAAAAACTATTGCCCACCCCAACCTAGCATCAGTTCAAAAAGGAGCAACTAAATCATTTCTATCCAACACCACTAACTTCACTGCTGAAAATGGTATCGATTGTTACAAAAGTCACTGATGGCTTATGCAGCAGCTGATTCATTAGGGTCCACAGAGAAGTGGAAGGTTTCTTAAATATGGTACAAACAAAATCGCTACCATTTCACACAAAACAATTAGAGGAGTGAAAATACAGTAAAGCTGCCAAAGGAAGGAAAAATTGGAAATAAGCAGACATGCCAGACTGAACAAAGGGGAGGGTGGAGAAGAAAAATAAAGAGCTGCAGCAGACAACTGGAAAAGAAAAAAAAAATTTATTGATTCCACTGTGCCCCTCTCTTTAAAAGGGCTGAGTCTTCTCATATGAGAGCGATTTTCAAAAGCACTTGCAGTTCCAGTGATTTTTATAAGGGCTGCAGGTGTTCAAGCCTTTCTGAAAAGTCTCCCATAATTGTCCATTAACCTCCCCACATCTCTGCCCGGTTAAGAAAACTACCTGCTTCAAGAGTGTTTGGCAAGAATGATACTGAACCTATTATAGGCCACATTCTGCACCTCTTACACCTGTTGAATATACTCATCAAGTAGTCTCATCGAAAGGTAAGGTGGGATCGTCACAGAGTAGTTTACTGCTCAGTGAGTAATGATGGCAGATTGATCCTTTTGGATATAAGTAACCCAGAGACTTAAAAAAAATCCCCTTCACATTCAGAGCACTACTTGTAGCACCTTTATTTTAAGTGAACTGTTGTGAGGAGCCGCCGCCTGCTTTCAGCAGCCTGTTGATAATGTGCCACTGTCCTACAAATAGTTAAAATGGTTTAAAAAAAGACCATCTTGTCATTTTGCTTGGTTTTCAGACTCCAGCAGAGAACAGCGTAAGTGTTTCCCCTCCCTAGGAAGTTTACTCAATCCCCTGGCTTTTAAGGAAGCTCATTAAGCATGCAGTCTGACAAAACAACCTCTTGTATTGGCACCACGTTTATCCTGATGACCTCGAGGCTTTTTTCATTAAAGGTGTATTTACACAAAAGCAGCTACAAGAGGATGCAGCACATAAAACGCTATTCTTGGGAGGTAAGTGATTTGCTAGCAAGTGATAGCACACACAAAATATTTGTAAGAATATTCCCTATAGCTGATAGCCAGAACAGATCACTCATCTGAGTAGAGGAAGAATAAACAGTCAAAAATATGCAAAAAAGAGAAGAACAGAGTCAGTGGCTACTTCTAGCCTTACTGATCTCCCTCCCCCCTGCCCTTCTGCTCTTGTCCTTGCAGCACTACCCTTAGATATGGTTTCAAACCCTAGCCTCTTAGTCTCTAGGTCAGGGCCAGGCAAAATATAGCCTGCAGGCCAAATCCAGCCTGCCAAGCACACTGCAGGAGTCTTAGTCAGGCTCCCTGTCCTCCCTGCTCCTGCATGCCCCTCAGAAAAGCCAGCTGTGGGGCCTTGTTTGTCAGAAGAGCTGTGAGTCCAGGGGGAGGAGGGGAGAGGCTTTGTGAGTTATTCCTGCCCCAAGCACAATCTTGCAGCTCCCACTGGTTGTTCACAGACACACATGGTCCCAAAACCAGCCCATCTGAGAGGTGTGCCAGGTCATGGAAGGCAGGGAGGCTGACGGCAGAACCTGCCGGGCTGCTGGCTGGGAGTCGTGAAGGTAAGCATCTCAGAGCCAGGGCCTGCGTCTGGCACTCCAGCCCCTTCCCCCCACCAACCCTTTGCCCTCTTCACAGACCCTGTACATCAATTCCCTATCCCAGGTCACAAACCCCTCCTGCCCTAGGTTACAACCCAAACCCCTTCATCTCTTCCTGCACCCCTGTTCCCTGCCCCAGGTCACAACCCCTCTCTTTACCCAAACTCTCACCCAGACCCCACACCCCCTCCTGTACCCCAATCCCTTACCCCAACCCACAGTTCTTCCATTAATATCATAGAAGAGTATGACCCTTAACCACTTACCAAATTCTTAGAGTGGCCCCCATCAAAAATTATTGCCCACCCATGCTCTAGGCTCTAAGCAGTTAGCAGTCCCTTTGGTGGCAATTAGGATAATGACTGAGAACTAAAAATGTCAAATGTCATCTAATCAGTACCCTTCTCCTCTCGCTTGTTAGCGTTTAAATGTGTTTATATGGAAATGTCAGCTCTACTCTGCTTAACACTGCAGCTGTGCCACGCAGCGTGTATTAAAGGTTAAAGGAACCCTATCTGCCAGATAGTCCTAGTAAGCTGCGTGTCCTGTGTCTCAGATGTGACCTTACTGATCCTAGCCTTTTACAAGCTTTGGGAGCAGCCACCAGAACCAGCAGAGGGGGCATTTTTAGGAAGTTAGCAAATGTGAACCATTGCTGTTTGTAGTTATTGCAGCTGTTTTGGTCTCAGGGTATGAGAGAATGCAGGAATATCTTTTATTGAACTAATGAGCAGGGGCAAGACACCAGCTTTCGAGCTTCACAGCAATAGTAGGTTGATCTAATAAAATATATCCTCACCCACCTCTAGCAATGATTAACAGCATTTTAATTAAGTTACCCAAAATATCAGGAAGAAAGACACATATGAGCACAAAGACACAGACTGTGAGTTTACATACACTGAAAGGCCTTGCCTCTTTAATATGCAGAACACTGAGGGACAACCTAAGCTATTGAGTGGGCCACATGAGTGACCCTCCTTCATATCAGTGGGCCACAAGATTGTCATAACCAAGAGGGTCTCCCACCATAGGGCAGTTTTGGTAACTGCACTTGCGTACTAGAATTTGCAAAGTGTGCCGAACGAACCATAGCAGTACTTTGATTGGATGCAGAGGGAGCACATGGCTCTGATAATGCGTGTGGTCAGCATGCACCTCACTTCATGTGCCCTTCATTAAAGTGTGTGTCACTTTAGTAATCACGACAGGAAAAAAAACTACCTGGATGGAAACTAGCAGACTCGTGGACTACACATAAAACACCAATGGGCCACATGTGGTCCTCAGGCTGCATCTTGCCCCCCACTGATGTAGAATTGCTAAAATAACAGAGTTATGCCAACACCCTCTTATAGCTTTTCATGGTTAGCTGGCCATCTGCCTGGGTTCTGCCTCTCCCATCCCACTACAATGGACAAGCTACATGTTACCTGAATTGTCTTTTTTGTAGCTGTCCATGCCATAAAAAAAACCCTCAAATTTTTTTTAATGCAAGAGGGACTTAAGGCATTACACAACGGGATAACACTATGCAGAATGACCTAAACAGGACTGGATGACAACGTCATGAGCTACCTGTGATACTGCAATTCCCACAATGCCACAATGAATGGTTCACACAGAAGCAGCAGTGCCACCAAAAATCAGCTGCTGTGGAACTAGATACTGTATGCAAACATCTTCAATTAAAGCTTTTCCAAGCTACTCACGGCCTGTAAGGCAACTAGGGTTTCCATCCATTCTGAAAAAGGTTCAACACTCCCACTTTAACTAGCCTGTAAGCTGAGCTGTCAAAGAACCTTGCATTTGTTTTGCATTTCATGCTGGGGAGTCATCTCAGTGTCATACAGTTCATCTCATTCACGCAAGAGACACATTTTATTGCGAGCCAACTCAGAACCTGCATTCAGATGGGAAAGATGTATCTAATTCCTTCAGACCCACATATGTAACCCCTGCTAACATCGTTATAGGAATTGTACGTGCATATCCTCCAGGCAGATTTGGCTCTAAGCAGAGCTGATTTTAGTATTTTTGTAGAGGCCAGGGAAGCAACTGTTTGGCTGATGCTTCAAACAAAATTCATGTTTACTATTGTCACAGCAGCACACAAAGGACCTCTGTGAAGGCATGTGATGGGTTGGACCATAGAAGTCCCCTTGAGACTACCACCTGGAGCGCTGATTATACCACAGAGCCCACCCACCTGTCCTCTGGGGTGCCCCACCACCATATCCTGCTGGGCCAGAAGTTCTGGTCTCTCCCAGCAATGGTTAGCTCCCTCCCCTTCCCCCTCCCCCAGCCTTCTGTAGTGTAACACAGATACTGGTAACTCTAGGAGGGCTCAGCTACAGGGGTCTGACAGCATCCAGGAGAACAGCCCTCAAAAGGGACCAAATGCCCGATAAATCCATCTTACTCTGGATAAAAGCTTTACGCAGAGAAAGCTCAAAGTTTGCTCTCTATCAATGAAAGATATATGCACAGCTGTTTCTCCAGCCCCCTGCCCTCCAATAACAACTTTTTACACTGGGTTTAGATAATAAACAAAAGTGTTTAATTAAGTATAAAATATAGGACTTAAGTGATTGCAAGTGAAAACACATCAAAGCAAATTATTGAGCTAAAATAAACATGCCAACTAAGCCTAATACTCTAAAAGAATTTGCTTCAAATCATTTCTCTCACCCTAGTCCTTATTTCAGGTAGTCAGAGCTTATCTTTTCTCTGGCCTGGGTCTAATACAGGAGTGGGGAACAAGAGGCCGGATGCAGCCCCTGGCTTGCCTGGATCTGGCCCCTGAGGCTGAGGTCTCCCTCTCCCGCACTAGGGAGCTGGCACTCCAGCCCTGCTGCCCCCCGTTACTGCCCAGACCTCAAACCTGGCCTCCGCTTCTGCACCCTACCTCCTGCCCAGCCCACTCCCGCACTCTCCAACTCTCTCAGACCCATCAACCCCCAACCCACTCCTGCACCCTACCTCCTGCCCAGACCCTACACCCCAAGCCTGCCTCCTGGCAGCCCCCTCCCACACATCAACCCTTATTTTTGGCTCCTCCCTAGAGTGTAGGGAGCCCCACAAAAATCTACTAACCTGGCCCCCTCACGCTCTGGTGTGCGAGGGGAATGAGGGTTTTGTTTTGAGAGGTTTTTTGCTTCTAACTTTTATGCCGCCCTTGATTGATTTTTCTGTGGGTCAGCCCAACCCTGGAACAGCTTCTCCCACTGTTAGGCTACGTCTACACTGGCAGCTTCTTGCGCAAGAACTCTTTTGCCAAAAAGTCTTCCACAAGAGAGTGTCTACACTGGCATGTGCTTTTACGCAAGAGCGTCTATGGCAGTGTGGACGCTCTCGTGCGCAAGAAAGCTCTGATGGCCATTTTAGCCATAAGGGTTTCTTGCGCAAGAAATTCATGGTGCCTGTCTACACTACCCTCTTGCGCAAAAGCTCTTGCGCAAGAGGGCTTATTCCTCATGGGGAGAGGAATAACTCTTCTGGAAGAAGCCCTGTTTTCCCGACGCTAGACTGTAAATTTACTTGCGCAAGAACGCGCATGCAGTATAGACACCTGGCAAGTTTTTGCACAAGAACAGTTGTTCTTGCTCAAGAAGCCGCCAGTGTAGACATAGCCTTAGTGTTTTTTGTTTTCAGGTCTCTCCTCTTAGGGTAGGGAGGCAGTTTCAAAAACCAGCTGAAGACCATCCTTGTTTGCTCCCTTACATATAATTCCCATAGGGCAGGAATCCTTTGTTCAAGTCTCCATGGCTCCCACCCCAGAAAAACACCAGATTCTAGATCAGGGTAGGCAACCTATGGCGCAGTAGGGCACCAAATATGTGGAGGGAAAGAGGAGATGTGGGGAGAGGAGACTGGGGGGAAACTATGCAAGCAGCCTGGCTGGGAAAGGGAGACACACGGGGCAGGGGTTGTACAGAAGGAGATGGGGAGGATACAATGGCAGCTTCCCCACCCCATGGGGCAGAGGTGACTGGTGGCACCAACTCCTATGCCCCTGACAAAATTTCAGTTGCTAAATAGGGTGCCCCACATGCCCCCTCTGTGGATGTCCCTCCCTCTGCAGGCTCCAATCGCCCCTGAGGGAAGGGCTGCCCCACCCAGCAGCCAGAGGGGAATTTTTTTAAGTGTTGTAGATATCTGCAAACACTGATCCATTACAACATGTATTGTGTGTGTACAGATGCGATATAAAAAACCCTGACCTCTTAAAATGATTTACAATCATGAATATGCAAATAAAATGTTATCAGTCTGCTAAAAGTTTGTGAATGGGTTTGCCGGTCCGCAGTATAAAAAAAGGTTGGGAACCACTGCATTATTTGAATAGACCAGTAGTTCTCAAAGTGTGGCCCGTGGACCACTAGTGGTCTGTGACTATCTTGCAGTTGGGACTCCGGCTTAGGGCTCACTCCCCCACCACGGTGAGGAGCCCGCACTGACACTTCAGCCCCATGCCTCCCCCGCAACAAGGTTAAAGTGCCAGCTTCCTGCTTTGTGGGGAGCAGGGCGTCTCACAGGCCGGATCCTGCTTGCTGGGGGAGGAAGTGGTTGCATGCACTACCAATTCCCCTCCCTGCGGCTGGGGGAATGGCAACACAGGAAACCACTCACTTGGACGCTTTCCCTGCTGCTCCCCTTGGCTGGAATCACAACCAATGGGAGCAGTGGGGAGAGGTGTCTGGGAGCAGCGAGAGGCACAGAGCCAGGAAAGGGCCCCCCCATCCCTCTCATGCCAAGACCCCTACCTCCATCCCCCTCACACACATCCTTCCCAGCCAGACACCACCCACCTCCACCATCCCTCAAACTCCCACCCCCTCCAACACCCATTTTGTCATCATGGGTGGTTGGCTGGTGGTCTACAGACAGGCCTGCATTGAGCAGAGTGGCCACAGGCCAAAAAGTTTGAGAATAACTGGAAGAGACTCTTTGCAGGAGAGGCACCTCTTGAAGCACAGGAGAACTGGGCATACATGGGGGGAAGGGGAGAGAGGAAGGTTGGTATGACCTTCTAGTAGTGAAGAATATAGAAGAGATGTTCTTTCCACTTCCTCTTTCTTTTTATTTTTAAACTCAACTCAAAGAAGTTAGAATGTCTTCTAAACACTCCTGAGCTACCCTCCCCCAAAAGGGGAAACCCTAAACTGAAGCTTTTTCTTTTCTTTTTTTATCCAACACAGTAATGAAACACTAAGAACAACAAAAGAACAAAAGCACAGAAACAACTACCACTTATGCTAATGATACAGATAAGAATCGAATTGAAAAATCGAATAATTTCCATCAACTATTTGATTAGTTGATAAGGGTGCTTCCACTTTGAAATGCAGGAAGAGCATATCCAGCTGTTGCTACATTTCAAAGGCGCAAGTGCCACATGATGGTCTGCCTTTGAAACTTACAAGCCCAGCAGGGGCTCTTGTGCATTTCAAAGACTGAAACACAGCATGGAGCCCGGGGCCAGTGAGGGACTCCAAGTCCAGCACTGGCCCCAGGCTCCATGCAGCGCTTCTGCTTTGAAATGTACATGAGTCCCAGTGGAGAGTCGTGTACATTTCAAAGGTGGAACGCCACCGCTGTGCCCCTGAGCTGGAGCTGAAGCTGGAGCGGGGGAACCAGCTTTTACCTGCTCCTCTTCCCCCCCCCCCCCGCTCCACTGCCTCTTTCTGATAGAGGCAGCAAGGGGGGGCGGAAGTGACTAGTTGCTTACATCCCTAATCAATATTTCAGATACAAAATTAAACTTGAGACAAGGTCATTGGCACACGTGTACAAGCACACAAAGCAAATTACCTTCATGTTATTTAGAACATAGCTTAAAGCAAAAAGGACTACATCAGTGTTTGGGACAATCAGCCTTTGCTGGGCAAACTTTAAGCAGAAGTAAGTGAAATACTGATTCCTTTTATCTTATTGACTTTTACCTTGAAGAAATATTACAGGACCAACTGTTTAAGCCACTCAATGTTCATATTTAGAGCTTAAAAGATATTTTGCAGTTTCCAGAGAAAAACTAGGTGTGCTTATCTGAACCATATTTGTGTAGATCACCCAACTTTAAGAGATTCAATGAATATCCCATTTTTTATTGCTCATGAAAGAAAAGAATGCACTCCCCGCAACTGGAGACCTAGCCTTCATGGTAAAGTGCTCCAATATTATGCCTTTGCTGAGTGAAACCAACACATCTAACCTGCTTTGTCTTTCATGTGCATGATCTTAAAAAAAATATATATATATATATCATTAACTCAGGTTCATTTAGAAAATTAGAATATTCTAACCTCTTTTAGTAGTTTTCTGTCTGGTGGTTCTTGTTTCAGTTTCTAAATGAAAAAACACTATAATCAGAAACAACAATCTAGCAGAAATCTTTAACTTATCAATAACTGAGGGATGGCTAAAAGTACATTCCCATATTTTAACTGAGTGCTGCAGTGATTGTATTTAGAGTGTACATTTATGTATATATGAGGTCTTTCAGATTTCTGACCACTTCCCTAGATGGTAACCCTTTCATGAACACCTTTTCCAGGTTCGATCCCATACTTTTTCTGTGACCACTCACCAGGCTGCTGTTTTTGGGTCTGACTTCACTGGGTCCTGTGAGCTTTAAGCTTCCCGAGTCTAGGCATTGGCCATGCACCACTTCTGGCTGGGGGTTCCTGAGCACATCCTCAGGTTACAGAACCTCTGTCTAAAAGTCAGCCATTCTGAGAGCTAACACCCAGCAATCCAACTGCCTAGACACCCAAGACTAATGCCAGCTCCCCATAATTCTTGAGTTACTTAAGTACATGCTTTTCCAGGGCTACAACCCTGTGGCCATGCTGGTTTACTGTTCAGGAACATATAATAGCTGAAGTTATTACACAGAGGGAAGGGATAGCTCAGTGGTTTGAGCACTGGCCTACTAAACCCAGAGTTGTGAGTTCAATCCTTGAGGGGGACATTTAGGGATCTGGGGCAAATCTGTCAGAGATGCTACGTGGTCCTGCTGTGAGGGCAGGGGACTGGACTTGATGACCTCTCAAAGTCCCTTCCAGTTCTATGAGATGGTATATCTCCATATATAAATATAAGATTTTTAAAAATTTTAAATATAGCAATACACTTGTATGTTTGCATTACTTTTTTACATGATTGTGTTATTCAAAACAGACAGGGTGGGTGAGGTAGTATCTTTTATTGGTCCACCTTCTATTGGTGAAAGACAAGCTTTTGCATTACACAGAGCTATTCTTCAAGTATGGGTTATTGGAATATCTGTAATTTCTCTTGCAGAGATAACACTGCCATAATTCCTAACTCTTGGGAAACTCTGCACAGTGGTATTACACACGCATAATTGTATTAAATTTAAAATCTTGTATTGTTTGTGAGATCGATGGAGGGATTTATGTTTTTTTCTTTAAAAAGCCTACTAAACTAAAACATTCAAAAAGAAAATTTCATATTCTTAAAAAAGTAATGAATTGCAGTATTTTCCACTGCTAAGTTTTCAATAAATATAATTATTTCAACTTGAAATAGTAGAAAAATTACTTTTTAATGAAAACTTAGATTTAGTCCTGATTAAATTGTCCAAACACCTAAAGAGGAACTGTGAACTGCTAAGAAAATATAATTGGAACACAGTTCTTCAATAATATTATAATATAGTCAGAACTTTTATATATATAATATTCATTTTAATGTGCAATAAATACGATGGTAAGGTCAACAGCATAATACATAATTTGTTTCCTTTTATTGACAGTGCCCTATTTAAAAATCCAAGTCTCTCAGATTATAGAATTATGGAAACATTAAGTTTTCAGAACAAAAGCCACCAACTGATTCAAATATCTATTACTTTTTGGTGTTTCCGTCTGCATCAGGTACACATCACATTGTTGGCATTTGAGCCAACTAGTGATATTACTCAGATCTCAGATCAAATACATCGAAAATAGCAATGAGAGAAATCTTAAGTGAAGTAGAAAAGCAATCATCTTTACTGTGGACAACTGCCGGGAAGGAACTGAAGCAATAGTAATAACATTGCAAAGTTGTACAGTAAGTTTCAAACACAAGTAATGTATAACAGAAGCATAAACCATTTAATATTGCCTTTTAAGTGTGTGTGTCAGTTTTTATTTTAAAAAGTTTTTAACAACTTCACCTGGAGTTGCAGTGTGCTTGTATTCAAGCTTGTGCTGTGGATTCTTCCTGCAAAAAATAAAAAACAATGCAATACGATCATTTCCTGCCTTTGCATTCCACATGTCATCATTCAAGAATTATTCATTGCACAATGGAAGTAATCATCAACTTCTGGGGATGTGAATAAAATCGAAATGCATCACAATGTAGTTTCAAATTACTTATTTGCTGCTCTTTTAATACAATTGTAAAAAGAAACAGCTCCCCCAAACCTTTTCTTTTGAAATAAACATAACTGATGATAGCTTTCTAAAATTAGTCTTGTATATATTTATCTACAGCACATAGGATGCATCTACACAGTGGTCTTAGCTCAAAATAAACTATACAATCTGAGCTACACAAATTGTGTAGCTTATTTCACTATCGTCTACTTTTAAATTTGGCACCTTTACAACCTTTAACTTGAGACCCATTTCACTATCCCAGAGGCTTCTTAGAGAAGGCATGAATGCCATGGGAGCAGATTAGCCCTTCTCACAATAACCATCCTAGCAGGAGGAAAAAAGTATAAAAGAGGGGCAGTGGCATCAATAGGCTTCTTTCCCACCCATCTCAACACCTGGAAAAATATCTGGAAGACAAAGACTTTGAACTGGGGAAGACTGGTCCAGTCTGCATTGAGGAACTGAGACACACTGCTTGATTCAAATCTCGTTTAATCTGCTTTTGTTAGAAACAAAAATAAATTTTCAGTCTAAATTCTTAGATAAACTGCTCTCTGGGCCTGCTACTTAAAGTGATTTGAAATCTATTTTACCTAAAATGTCATGTTTTTGGTTGAAGTTCTTGGGAAATCTCAGTTCAGATTACAAAGAGGAGTATGTCCATTCCACACCAAGAGAGTGGTGAACTAATTAATGAATTTGCACTGCCCGAAGGAGCTTTGAGAAGTACAAGACAGCATAGTTCTGGGGTTTATGGCTGGAGCTGGCAGAAAATTGACTGGATCCTCTCCTCTATTGGTGGTTCAGGAACAGCTGGGTGATCACTCATATAACTCAGTTTGGTGCGCCTTCAGGAAGTGCATTCAAAAATCCCCCATAAGGTGGATTTGAACTCTGAAAACTGACTCTAAAAACTATCAGAGGCTTTATGTTTATGATCTGTCAGATGTCTATGTAATATGCTCCATTTACAAGTAATAACAATTTTTGTCTCAAGAATCAGCCAAGCTAGCACCCAAGATAGGTTTGTATGTGTTTGTTTTTTCTAAATCACCAGCAATATACCTCTTGAAGTCAATGGGACCCCTCATGTTTGTGTACTATGCTGGATCAGAGCTAGAGTACTTTGCTAATTAAGGATCATTCCTGCATGAGGCTAACAAACCCTAAGAATTATATTTTGTTCAGAATTTAATTTCACAGCAGTGCTCTCAACTTTCTCTTGAGGTAGCTTTCAAATCCCATTAACATCAATAAGAAATAATTTAGAGAGTTAATAACAGAGATCAATGAAAAGGAGGAAGAAAATGGTTTGTTAGTTCTATGTAGAAATATGGTCGTAGTTAAAAAAACCACCAAGAAAAAAAAATGAAGATTTCTTTTCTTCCCTTCCATTTTAAAACTTTAGCTAGCCTTAGTGGTCTTTATAGTAACTATGACAAAGGCCAATCATTTGCTGAACATGCACACTGAGAAACAAGAAAAATAAAGAGTGGCAATCTAATGCAATTAACTGGAATTTTTAATACAAGTGCCACAAAGCTTTTTCATAACCATAAAAATTCTGCCACAAAAAAAAAAACTCACAACAAAAAAAACCCCAAAGAGCAGGCAAATCCTGAAAGCCTTCACCATAAATCAGAAGGGATCTTGTACTTAGACAACAGTGTTTACCTTTAATAAAATTAAAACAGTGTGAAGCTACAAAGTATGCAATAAATTATATCTAGCCTATAGCAAAAATGAGATACACACAACTAGCATACAGTCTAAAACAGCATATTCTCTAATAAGTACATTTTTGAAAACAGCAACTTTTCATTACATCTATTTAATACAGGACATTTGATTTACAGTCTGTAATTATAGTTTCTAAAGTTTTTTCATCAGTATCCCTAAACAAACAATGTAACCCTGACCTCCTCACTGAATTTATTGGCAAGAGACACTTTTCAGTGATTTTAATGGCCTTTGGATCAGGTCTACAATTCTGACAGCTAAACTGTAGACTTCCATGGTAGAGACCTCAGAACTCTCAAAATGTCATGAGATTCAGCATGTGGTGTTTGCAGTGAATGCTTCCCACTGGAGGAAGGAATTACAAGGACCTCCAGAACCAGAGGACTGGAAGAGCAAAAAGGTCTAAATCCAGAGATCTTGGGGTCTCCTTGAGCTTTACTAATTTGTTCTGCTCCCGCAAAACACCCTCTTATAGGAACTATATTGTACTGTCAGTCAATGCAGTGGATCCTAGTCATTAATAGAGCCTGCCTTTGGGAAAAAGACTAATGGCCTAAGGACAATAGACCATTTGTGTAAAATTATGGGAAAGGAGGGTTAATTTTGCTAACTAGAAACCTGTTAAGAGAATAAGTCTATTTTGACTTGTTTTGGCAACTTGGATTTCTATGGATAGTCTGTGAACCTATTTACAGACGACATTGCCTGGACTACATACATACATACATTCTCCAGATAAGACAGTCCTGAGGTATATGAGGGTTTTGGAGGCAGGGCTCCTGGATTGCATGATAACCATGGAAAGTGCCATGACAAAAAAAAACTCGGTGTGGGGGCTTCTCCCCTCCCATTTGTTGGTGTCTGCACCTTTTCTTATTTTCTGCTTAATGTTGCAGACCCAGTGTGTGATAAGAAGTTACTCACTTCATGCAATAAC
Source organism: Pelochelys cantorii (assembly GCA_032595735.1). Classification (NCBI taxonomy): domain Eukaryota; kingdom Metazoa; phylum Chordata; order Testudines; family Trionychidae; genus Pelochelys; species Pelochelys cantorii. Next base: position 182,748,959 of record CM064328.1, read on the forward strand.
GATGTTTCTTCAAGATGTGTCCCTGTGGGTGCTCCACTGTTGCTATCGGGCTTGTACTGGTGCTGCAGGTCGGAAATTTTCCATAGCCGTAGTCAGCCAGACCGCACATGCATGATTAGCGTCTCACGCCATTTGCGCCCTTCGATTGCACACAGTCCAGCTCCCACCAGTTCCTTTCACTGCTTGGCTATCTGCAGTGAGAAAGAGACAGAGCTCCGGAGCGGGGAGGAGGGCAGGATGTGGAGCACCCACGGGGACACATCTCGCAGAAACATCGCTACTGCATGGAGTAACTACTTCTTCTTCAAGTGGTCCCCATGGGTGCTCCACTGTTGGTGACTACACAGCAGTACTCAGATGCACTCCAGAGCTAGGTTTGACACTAACAGATAGCGCTGCTGAAGCCACTGTGGAATCTGCGGCCAAACATTGTGCAATTGCATAATGCTGCATGAATGTTGCGTTGGATGACCAGGTGGCTGCTCTACAAATATCACTCAACAGGACTCCTCTGATGAATGCTGCTGAAGTAGCCACTGTCCTCGTAGAGTGGGCCTTTGGATGAGATTGGAGAGGTCTGTTGCGGATGTTGTGAGAAGTGGCAATGCATGTCACTATAAGCTTTGAGATGTGCTGGCTGGACAGAGCACAGACCTTGGAACACCCTGAGGTTGCTATTATCAGTCGTCCGTTTTACGGCAGTCTCGGGTTCTATGAATATAGAAAGAGTGCTCACTGCACATCGAGTGTGTGGAGTAGAGCTTCTCGTGAGGAAGATTGAGGCTTCAGGTAGAAGGAGGGCAGTACTATCGGTTCGTTGATGTGAAATTTTGAACAAACTTTAGGGGATAAAGTCCAGGTGCAGACGTAATACGACAGTCTCTGGTGAATGACGTAAATGGTGGTGTTGCCATCATAGTGGCCAGCTCGCTAACTACGTGCCGACGTGATCGCCAGGAGAAAGAGGACCTTCATCGTGATCATCCCGAAAGAGGTCGTGGCTAATGGCTCGAAATGAGGGTATCCAGTACAAGGTCTAGGTCCCAAGAAAGGGGGGGGATAGTCTGTGCAGGGGATTGAGGTTTGTTAACCCTTTCATGAACCTTTTTGTGATCAGGTGAGCGAAGATCGATGCACCCCCTATGGGGTGATGGAACGCACTAATGGCAGCTAAATGTACTTTCAGGGACGAAAGCGAGAGTCACGCCTGCTGGAGGTAAAGGACTTAGTCAAGGATTTGGTGAAGGAGCGATGTGATAGAGTCGATTCAATTGTCAGAGCACCATAAATGGTGTAAATCAACGCCATTTCGCAAGGTCGGTAGTGCGGGCAGATTGTCTTCTGCTATGCATTAGAACATCTTTAACTTGCTGTGAGCAGAGATGTTCAGATGCCTTGAACCAGTTAGGAGCCATGTCGTTAAATGTAATATATCTGGTCTGGGATGGAGAAGCTGACTGTGGTTCTGAAAGAGCAGATCTGGTTGGAGGGGGAGGGGATAAGGAGGCTGTAGTGACATTAGACAAAGAAACGGGTTCCAGGGTTGCCTCACCCATGCTGGGGCTATGAGGATCACCCGTGTGGAGTCCGTGTTGATCTTCCCTAGTACTCGAGGTATGAGCACTGCCGGGGGAAACACATAAAGTAGTGGTCCTCTACAATTGATTAGGAACATGTCCCCTATGGATCTTTCTCCACTGCCCGCTCTGAAACAGAAGTGACGACACTTGGTGTTGTCTTCTGTGGCAAACAAATTATTCGGGGAGTTCCCCACTGATGGAAAATGCCTTGAAGAATGTCTGCATGTATCTCCCACTCGTGGTCGTGGGGAAAGTATCTGTTCAAGTCATCTGCAATTGTATTGCTGGTGCCTGGTAAGTAGGATGCTACTAGGTTGATGTTGTTTCTGATGCACCAATTCCACAATCGTATTGCTTTGGCATAGAGGGATCGAGATCTCGCTCCCCCTTGCCGGTTGATATAAAACATTGTGGCGACACTGTCGGTTAGCACCCTGACATTCAACCCTGAGATATAATTGCGGAAATGCCTGCATGCAAGGAATGCTGCCCGGAGCTCCAGAAGATTTATGTGCAACGCCCTTTCTGTAGGTGACCATCTGCCATTCATATGCATGCCCCAGCCTATGAGGGATGCATCTGTGGTTAGTTGAAAAGTAGGTTGCAGACAATGAAAGGGGACCGCTGCCATCAGATTTTGCGGGTTGGTCCACCACAACAGAGAAGTGCGGATGTAAGGTGGAGGCGCTACTGTCTTTTGAATGTCGTGTTTGGTTGGAATGTAAACCGAAGCCAACCAATGCTGCAGGCATCAGAGATGGAGTCGGGCGTGTCGCACCACAAACGTGGTCGCAGTCATATGACCCATCAACTGCAGGCAAGTAAGCACTGATACTGCCAGGGCCTGTAACAGAATGTTTACAAGATCTTGTATGGCCTGAAATTGCTCTGTTGGTAAGTATGCCCGTGCATTGATCGAGTTGAGTCTGGTGCTTAAAGTTTATGATCCAAGTTGGTTCCACTATGGACTTTTGCTCCTTGATTATGAGCCCGAGGGATTCAAAGGTTTGTTTGACCAGGCTGACCATACAAGATGTCTCCTGTATTGAGCTTCCTTTTATGAGACAGTCATCCAGGTAAGGAAATATAATGACATCTCTGTGATGTAAATGTGCTGCTACCACCACCAAGAGTGTTTTGGAGAAAACTCTGGGACAGATGCGAGGCCAAATGGTAGTACGCGATACTGGAAATGCGTGTTGCCAACTACGAAACGAAGGAATCGTTGGTGCACTGGATGAATGGCGATGTGGAAGTACACGTCCAGTAAGTCGAGGGCTGCAAACCAGCCTCCATTGTCGAGTGATGGTATTATAGTCGTGAGAGTCATCATTTTGAAACGCTGTTTTCGAAGGTGACGGTTCAGCTTCCGCAGACCTAGACTGGGCCTCCACCCCCCCGTTTTCTTCTGCATTAAGTAGTATCGGGAGTAAAAGCCCCTTCCTTTGAACTGCTGAGGGACTGTCTCCACCACCCCTATCAATAATAAAACACGGACCTCCTGTCTCAAGAGATCCTCATGAGATGGGTCCCTGAAGAGGGACGGGGTTGGTGGGGAAGGAGAAGGGATGGAAGAGAACGGAATCGTAAGCTTGAAGTTCACGACTTCCAGGACCCATCAGTCCATTGTTACCTTGGCTCACTGGTGATAAAAGGGCCGAAGGTGATGGTGGAATAAGAGATGGGCCCGGAGGTTTGCACCGACAACGTGTTCTGTGAACATGCCCTTGACCAATGAGTCAAACCTGCTGTTTTGGCCCCGGTTGGTTGGTCGCTCGGGATGGCTGGGGACGTCTGCGCTGTACTCGCTGCTTCTGCCTAGAATGGTCATAAGGGCGGTGTTGTTGCCTCTGGTATTGAAAGTCATACCTCCTCTGATATGGGTAGTATCTTCTCCTCCTATATGAGGGAGTATACATACCCAGGGTACGTAATGTCATGCGAGAATCCTTGCCCGAATGTAAGACCTTAGCAGTTTTGTCTGCGAAGTGCTTGCGCTTTTCAAAATGGAGGTCCTCTACCTTTGTCTGTTATTCCTTAGGAACCGCAGCCGAGATAAGCCATAAAGATCGTCTCATAGCGATTGCCGTCGCTGTAGATCAGGTGGCTGTATCAGCGACATCTAGGGTAACCTGTAATCCTGCTCTCGCTGCTGTATAACCCTCTTGTACCACAGATTTAAGTATTGTCTTTTTTTAATCAGGGAGATGTTGAAGCAATTCTGTTAACTTTGAATTGTTGTCAAATTTATGGTTTGACAGCAAAGCTGCATAATTTGATATATGTCGAAGCAAGGTAGCTGATGAGTACTCCTTCCTTCTGAAAATATTCAACTTCTTGTTGTCTTTATCCGCTGCCGTGTTTCTGTACTGGGGTGTCTTTGCTCTGCGCTGAGCTGCGTCCACCACCAGAGAATTTGGTTGGGGATGGTTAAAGAGAAATTCGAGGCCTCTGGAAGGGACAAAATATTTCTTGTCTGCCTGTTTACTTGTTGGCGCCACCAAGGCTGGGGTTTGCAAGCTTTCCTCCACAGCTTCCATGATTGCTTCATCGATTGGAAACGCAAATTGTGCCCTCTGCTGGGGATGTAAATTTTTGAGCAGACGGTAATGCTTTGTCTGTACCTCTGCTAGCTGCACCTGTTGTGAATCTGCCACGTGCCTGAACAGTTCCTGAAATTGCTTCAGGTTGTCCGGGGGGGGACATGTCTCCCGGGAACACCGCCTCATTGGGAGATGAGGAGGTTTGGTCTGTCGGCAATGTTTTCGGTTCAGGGTCTTCAGGTTCCGATAATTGTCCCTCCTCTGGTTCCAACTGTTGGGGCTGTGAAGCATGGCTCTGTTCAGAAGGGGTCAGAGGTCGCTGAGTTGGCTGAGGTTGCACTGAAGCATGTTGGTACCTTGGTAAGTGACAACAGCATGGGGATCGTCTGTAGGAGCGTGGTCTATAATAGTGACGAGACGAATAATGCAGCCTGTGGTAATACATGTAATGACGGTCAGATCTAGCCAGTGATGAACGCCTCGAAGATATGACACTGCCATGACGGTGGTAATATGATAGATGAGGAGACCACTTTGGAGAATGAGGCAAGTGTGGGGACATCCTCGAAGAAGGAGATCGGGATGCTCACCTATCCCAATGCCCCGAGTACTCCTTAAGTGCCTCTCTGCATAGAGATCTTGTGGCATGCCTAGGAGATTCGGCAGTGCGATGGTGATAGCCGTGTCTTGCAGGAGAAAGCTGCACTGGCAGTGATGGAGAGCGTGCGGGGGAGAATGTCGGGGATGGTGAAATGGATATGTGTCGAGTGTGCGACTTCTGTGCCGCTTTTGTCGGTACCGGTCTCTGAGCTCTTTCTGGTGTCTGCTCAGTATGCAGTTCATGTCTTATGGAAGCTGATATGCACGGCACCGTATCCGACGTCGAGGTACACGGCATACTGGCTGGTGCTGAGGTGTGCAGCACCGCTATCAGGGTCGGAGATTATGACACCATGGTCGGTGCCGAAGCATGGGACACCGAGGACGGCACCACGGCGCATGGTCCTGCGGGTGATGGTGAGTGCCTTGGTGTTAATGGCGGTAAGGGTGAAGACGGCGCCGACAATTGCAGTACCGCGGTTTCTTCGGGCTGTTCCCTTGGCACTGGTGAGGGTCTCGGTGCCAATGAGGCGGACCTCTTGGATTTTGACGCAATAGAGGGAATGCCACTCGTGCCGGGCTTGTCCCCTTTGCTGACCCTGCTTACAGGCACGGCAGGTAGCAATCTTGTGGGGGACACCCTGATTTTCTTCATGGCCGTAGCCCCAGGAGAAGCAGCCCCACGCTTCTGCACCATAACAGACTCCGAGCTGGCTGGTGGGGTGAGGTCCACAGGTTGAAGGGCTTTATCAAAGAGGATCATTTTAAGGCGCATCTCTCTGTCCCTTCGTGCTCAAACAGTAAGCTTCAAGCACTGCGCACACTTCTGAGGGACGTGCGCCTCGCTGAGACAATGAATGCAGGCCACGTGGCCGTCCGACGCGGGCATGGCTTCGCGGCACATTGAACACTTTTTGAAACCTGGAGAACCAGGCATTGTTTTAGTTTTTAGATTGTCCTATTACAACGAAGTAACACCGAGCTATAAACTATGAAGTCTAAAGGTTTGGGTTTTTTTTAAAAGGAAAAATGGATAACTATACTAATGACTAACAAACTATGAACAGACTATGAACTAACTAACTATTTTTAACTAATTCTGACAAAGGCAAACCAGTCGAGGAGACTAACTATGCTCCACCTGCAACCAAGGACGGTTGAAAGGAACTGGCGGGTGTCGGACTGTGCGCAATCAGTGCAAGATGCTAATCGCACATACGCGGTCAGACTGACTATGACTATGGAAAATCTCCGACCTGTGGCGCCGGGACAGGCCCGACAGCAACAATGGAGCACCCACGGGGACCACTCGAAGAACCACCAACTGATATAAGTAATATTCCATACAAGACATTACCTTTTGTTGTTAAATGTTCTCTCAGTTTTCCATCCCCTGCCCAGGCCCCCCCCGGGCAGCCTTTTAATAGCTACTCCATGTTTAATCTTACTTGTGTTATTTCAAAAGGACTAATGTTCTGTTGGAGCAAGCTAATTGTCTTCAGTTTCTTTTTAACAATGTTTTTACAAGGGTTCACAGTGAAGCAGTTTACAATACAGGTTGAACCTCTCTAGTCCAGCACTCTCTGGTGTGACAATATCCAGGGTCCGGCATGAATTTAATTAGCCTCATGACCACTTATCATGGGTATGGCCAAGTTTCCCACAGTCCCATAGTTTCTCTACAGCCACCGTCCTAGCTCATTTTTCTGTGCTGTTATTTAGCTCTAATTTACTCCTAAACGTCTTCTAAGAGCCCAGTGAGCAACAGAAGTGTTGGTAATGCTGCTAGACAATAATCACCTCCCGTGATTCAGCAAATTCTCTGGTTCAGCTTCAGTTAGGTCCCGCGGGTGCCAGACTAGGCAGGTTCAATCTGTAAGAGTTTATACAGTTTAATATTTCAGAACTTCACACCACATTTTAGCAGCATATGAAAATAAACTTAAGTTTAGCTATTTTCACTTGAATGTGCTTTCAATCACACATGAGGATTTGCAGAAAAACATGCATTAGTCCAATTTTATAATAAAAAGTTGCTTTTAAAACACTAAAGTCTCACTTGTGTGTCATACTGAAGAATATATTCTGCCAATTATCTTTTTTGTGATTTGTTCTACAATTTAACATCAGGGACAGACAATATCACTGTTTCTCAGGAGACAGAAAATCAGAATATTTCCAGTTGCATGTAATATTTTTCATTTTACTAAATATTTAAACAGCATTCCAATACAAAACATTTTTCAGAGCAACCTATAATGATCTGGGGCCCGACTTTCAGAGATGTCAAGCATCCACAGCAATTAACAATGTTAGCTGGGACTGATGATGCTCAGCACCTCTGAAAATACATGCAATATAAAAAGATACAAGCTTATAATTGATGGGATGGGGAAATGATTATCGTAGCTTCAACAATTCAAGATTCAGGTTTTCTGAATTTTGGATATATGTCACCCAAACCAGAGATATTTGAGATTAACCTATGTTCAGAAGTTTTAAAATTGTATAGTTTGCAATTGGTTCAATATGTATTTGTTCACAATTTTTAAAGGAGCAAATTTAGGGCTTGTGAGTAGCTACTGAATTAATACAGCATGAGCAGAGGTAATGTAAGCTCTCTCAGAAGCATATCAAGAACACACTTCCCAATTGAAAGGGAGGTTTCCATACTCCAGTTGTGTACACAGATCAATGGCCCCACTCAAAATACAGTCAGTGAAGGTGGTAGTGTTGTTGGGGAAACGTCATGACCCAGAGATGGATAACAGAAGCAATGCCTCTCATCACTATGTACTCAACTAACAGCCAAAAATGGTTACCATACAATTGTACCAGTGGCTATGATAAAATGAGATTGTGGTTTCAATTACATTCTTATGGAATAGATGATTCAGCCTTCCTGGGAGCCTATTAAAATAATAGCAAGTTGTTTGGCTGTGAATGCTCACATGACAATTCTCAAGAACACATTACAAAGAGACATTAATGCAATGAGAATTCACAGTTTTGTGGAGGCTTCAAATTTTGTATTAGATAAGTATAATGCAAATTAGGGATGTTAACTAATATGTATTTGTATAAATGTGTAATGGCTAGCTCCCACCCGCCCCCACCCCTGATAAAGAGAGAGCAGCACAAGAGGTAGGCAGCTCTGCAGGCACCAGCTCCTATCTTCCTCTACCCCTTGCTGTCTGATACAGAGGCAGTAATGGGGGAGGCATGTAACCATTATGATTAACCAATGAGCCCAAACTTATCGGTTAATCATGTAAATGGCTACATACTAACATCCCTACTGTAAATGGGTATAGAAAGCATTTTGGGAGTTCAAATTCATTTTATATCCATACTTCATTAGGGAAGGCAGAGATCTTCAACCTTTTTATGCCCAAGATCACTTTCTGAATTTAAGGGCAATCCAAGATCTACCCTATCCCTTCCCTGAGTCCTCACCTCTTCCCAAAAGTCCTGCACTCCTTATTCCACCCCACCCCACCCCCGCCCCCATTGCTTGCTCTTCCCCATCCCCACTCATTTTTACCAGGCTGGGACAGAGGGTTGGGGTTAGCAGCAATTCACTGCAAGAAAAAAATAAATCATATCCATTTACAAATGTAAACTAATGAGCTAATGTAGCCAAGACTCATACAATATAAAACTTCAGAGGAGGAAACATTCTGATGTACTGTAAAATCAATCACTCCAATAAGAAAAAACACTATAGTTCCTTAAAGCATATGCATGAAACAATACCCACAAGAGAGTTGTTTTTACAGCACCATGTATTTTTTATGGAATTCATTTTGTCAATAACCAGTGCGACAGAGTGCTGGGCTACAGCAGCTGAGCCAGGACTCAGGTCACTACAGCTCTAATTAAACACTTCAGAACAGACCTTGTTAAGAAGAGCTGTGCCTCACTGGTGTGTGGAGGACAGCTAGAAGGCTAATTAAGGCATTAGGCAGAGAATACAAAAAGGCACAGGAATGAAGTAGGAAAGGGGAAGCAGGCAGTGAGGAGGGTTCCATAAAATTGAGGGTTCCCTAAAATTGTAGGGTAAGACTGCATAATGTTCAAGGGTACTAGAAATTAACATTATAAATAAACCGTACTGGGCATTTTACCGGCATAAAGGTCTCTGAACTCCACTGCCCATGGCCATTGTTCTACCTGGCCCCAGGAGCTAACCCTGCTGCAGCTCTGCCTTTTAAACGTAGTAAGGGCCATCCAGCTCTTACTACATTTAAAAGGTAGAGATGCTGTGTCTGAGACCGGGCATGCCCAAGCCCCTGCTGCGCCTCTGCCTCCCCTGCTCCCCACGGAGACCGTGCTGGAGGGAACCAGCGGTTAAGCTAGCTCCCCCCAGCACCACCTCCTGTTCTACTACTCAACTAGTTGCTTATATCCCTATGTCACACCTTGAGCGACATAGCGATGTGCGTCTCTAGTGTAGAACTGTTCTCAGTCATCAGCTACCTTTCCATCATTGCAACTGCTTCTTTGGAACTTTATGAAAAGCTAATTGTTTAGTAGTCCTTGATAACCAGATGATGCCACTGACAGAATCGAATTTATGTGATTTATGTGCATGTTATTCTATGATATCCAAGTGTTGAATATTTATATTTGTCACGATTAGGTAGATGTAAAAAGGTGTGTATAAGAAGTCAGGACACTAAAATTGCCAGCCCACAAAGAATGTGTACTTTTTTCTTGAAATCTGAGGCTCTCTGCAAGCTTGTCTATCTCACCAACAGAACTCAAACCAATAAAAGATGTCACCTCGTCCAATTTTTCTAATATCCTGAGGCCAACATGACTGCAATGACATGGCATTCAAAAAAGGGATATAAAGGGTAAATAGATCTTCAACATAACTTTGGAAGCATATTCAGTGACATTCCCAATGTGGATGAAAGGTTTATCCTTTTAACATTCCTGTTAGATCAGGTCACTATCAGAGGTACCTTTGCAACAATCAACATTAGTGACAAAAATACAATAGGGCTGTTCAAGCCAAGCTTCATATGGCAATAAAGCATAACCCTGTCAAAAGAATGCCACAACAGTAAGCTATAACCAAGATTTAACCTCCAGGACTACTCACTGCTATATCACCTTGCATGAATAGCTCCTAGTCAAAGTATGTCTTGCTTTACAAATACAGACAGATAATTGTATCTGATCATGTTTCTTACCTATAACAAGTAGTTCCATATGGACATTCAGGTCTGTCGTCATCATCTTGGCTTACAACCTCCATATCATGATAATCACTGTCACCAGGGTGACTGAATTCCTGAAAATGAACTGGATTCTTCCTGTGAAATTAAAGAATATACATAAGTAAAAGTAAATGATATGACATTCAACACTCATGTGCATATTGGGATGGGGAATTCTGTGCAGCTTAATTCAAACATTCATATTCAACAATGCATAGTTATTCATCTGTTGGAGACACAGGGTCTGTGTCCAGACTACAGGGTTTTTTCGAAAAAAGGGGCCTTTTTTTGAAAAAACTGTACCTGCGTCTAGACTACCACCGCGTTCTGTTGACAGTAAATCGAAAGAACGTGGTGATTTTTCCAACGGCGGTAAACCTCATTCTACGAGGAACAACATCTTTTTTCGAAAGTCATCTTTCGAAAAAAGGCGCTATTGCATGAAAACAGGGCTTTTTCAAAAGAGAGTGTCTAGACTCTCTTTCGAAAAAGCAAGCCGCTTTTTCAAAAAATCTTCTTGTTCTCTAGACACTCTTTTTCAAAACAGGCTTTTTCTAAAGATACTTTCGAAAAAGCCTCTTTCAAAAGAGGCTTGAAGTCTAGACATAGCCATAGAGTTTAACCACCCAACCAAGACTGCATGCTGCAGGGCTGCTCCGACCAGGCTGGGCCTGCCACACCTTGCCCCAGGTGGGGAAGCTGCTTGGGCCAGGCCACCAGTTAACCCTTTACTCCCCTAGTCTGACTAAGCCCTAGCTATCCAGAGATGTGGATGTGGATATCCAGGGCTCATTTTTACTGACACAGATAGAGAGATAAATTTTCCCATAAAAAACCCTGCAAATTTGTGGATATCCACAGGTTTCCCTGGGTGTGGATGGGGATATCCATGGGTAACTTTTGCAGATGAAAATGTAGATACAAATTCTGTATATATGCTGGGCTCTAGTGAAAGCAGATTATATGCCACAGATAAGCCAATATTTCCCTTGTCAGCGTAAGAACAACCTCCTAATTCTCCCCCCCCCCCTTTTTTTTTTTTAAATACTAACAATTAAGTTTCTACTTTTTGAAAGCACAGGAAATTCAGAAAAAAGTAAAGACACACCACATCTAATACACTGTTGAAATGGCTGAATTCTATAATAAACTCTGGGACGGTGGGGAACGCTAATGTTCAGCTGACTAGAACAACATGTTTTTTCTCTTAAGTGTAATACATTACTTACAAGAATATTTTATGCATCTAAAAAGACTCACAAGCTATAGCACTTTGCAAAATAAAAGCTTTAAATTATACTTAATATAAAAGAATTACTTAGTACCTGCAGCTTTAATCATTTATAGAAAACTTTAGTTATTATAGATCCATTTGCTGCTAAAGAAAACCAACACATGAACAAAAAATGACAGTTACATTAAAAAAAAAAATCAATGGAATTAACCACCAGCAAAAGTCTTCCTGCTGTGACAATAAGCTATTTACTACATATTTTTAAATTCCTGTCTAGCTAAAGGATCTTTAATCAAACCAGTTACAAACTGAATTTAGAGGATTTGCATCAATAGATTGGATATTCATCATCGTTTATTTCCTAGAAGGCACAAGCAACAAGCTCATTTGGAATGTTGTTTTTTTTTTAAATACGGTGACTTTGCTGCTACACAATAACCACCAACCAAGTCCCATTAACAAAAATGTGGGCACAAGCCATTGCTATTACAGCTATTAGAATACTGATTGTAAATTGAATGGTTTAAGTCTAAAATTCTGATCTATTAGAGTTAATTATAACATCTCTCATCATTATGTCTACTGGGAGAGCTCCAAGAACGCAAGCAAGAAATGTAGCATTATCAAATGCTGGGCTAAATTTCATTTTAAAGAAAACTGAAAATACTTCATTTTCAAAAGGGAATAAAATGTAAAGTATTTAGAAAGATGTGTATGTGAAACCAACTGTTCCTATGGGTCCTGTTCTGCCAGATCAGACAGTATGTTCTATATCAGTCCTTTCTAAGTGAAGTCACTTTGTGATTAGTATCCCTTGCCTTACAGAGTTAATGGCTTCTGACAGAATTCCTGACAAAAACAGCAAGCCTATTTTAGTATCAGCAAACTGAAAGGACTAAAATACACAAGTTTCCAATGAAGAGAATATGAATTAATGGGAATTGCAACAAAATAGATTTACCAATAAAGATTTTAAAACTATGGTATTAATTATTCTCTCATTTGTTAATTCAACAAAAATCATATTACAACTTTGTATCTTAACCCACATTTTCTTATGAACTACCTCAGGGAAAACAGAAACATGGTACAGTAATAAGTTATTACTGATCATGCAAGTGGAGTCAAGATACTCCTCCATTGTTCTTTCAATGTAATCACCCATCATTCTGTAAAATCCTGTCAACTTCCTTGGCAATAGTTTTTCCTTACTATAGGTTATAGACAGTATGGCCAGATTGTCCTCCAAAGTCTAAAGTATAACTAATATTTTAAAAGACTTCTTTACACAACTCAACGTTATTGTCTGGCTTAGCAATACTCGTGGCTTGACAAGCCTTTTGTTATTTTAAAAGTCTATGGAGGGCAAAGGGAAGTAGAGGTGAAAAAGGAACTACAGGACAATTTGTAAGGCATTGTGAGGCAGGTGGCACAGTAGATGAAGGAAAATATAGAACTCTGCATCTCAGCTGGACAAGGAGAGAAGGGAAGGCTAAAGGAACCACTCTGTACAGCTAATAAAAGCTTCTCTGACCATTAATAACAGGAAGCATTCCAACATTTTGCACAGATTGTACACTATAAGACTGAACAAGTCTTGGAAAGATCTTGAAGTCTTCCTTGGATCAGTATTGCAAAAGAGATAAGTATAGAGTTTCTGAATTCTGCATTGCTCCATTTTATTCTCCAAGCAAGAATTAACATACAAAAAAACCTTCAAATTTAAATTAAGGTAGCTACTAACAAATAGACACCAAGTTATATTATAGTAAAACAAAAGCAGGTTCAAGTATGAAGAGACCTGTGCAGTAACTGTGGTTCTTTGAAACATGTCTCCCGCCTAGGTGCTTCACTAGGTATCTACTGAGCAGTTCCCTTCAGGTGGATGGAGCTTCAGAGAAGAGTACAACATGGAAAAAAAGTACAGCCAAGGCAAACAGTACCAGAAGCAGTCCTAAGTTATTGTATAGTATTCAGTGAACATATGAATATACGTCCAAGTAGCAGCTTTACATAATTCAATAAAGGGCAGATTTTTGACAAATGCCATAGAGATGGAAATGAATGTTATAGATTGAGTTTATATGTCTGAAGGTGCTTGAATAGAAGACTCACAGCATGAATTAGTCCGGTCAGATATCCACCTGGAAAGTATTTGATTAGCGATTGCAAGCCCTTTTGCTAGATCTGGGAGTAAGAAACAATTAGGGAGTCTTGCTCAAGGGTTTAGTTCTATTCAGATAGAAGGGGAGAGCTCTCTTGACATAAAGGGTGCACAAGTGCCTCTATTTTATTTATATGAACTTTAGGGTGGAAGAATGGCAGGTGAACAGGGTTGGTTGATATAGAACTCAGAGACTTTAGGTAAAAATACTGTGAAAGGGGTAGGGATGTTAAATATAGGTCACTTAATACAACACTGGTAGAAAGTGATTGTTAAACCCCCTGAAGGACTTCACTGTTGAGTGGGCAAAAACAACTACTCACTATTTGAGAATGGAAAGCAAGGATAGCTGCCAGGTGGACTCTAATAGAGTTTAGCAATAGCAGTGAACTTTTTAGTGTTGGGTTATATTCTAACGAGGTCATCGATGGAATATGTTTGAGGTCACAGCAATGGACAGCTTTTGTCCCTGTTTGAAAAAGTGCAGTGAGTAGATTATTTTCTGCTGGGTAATAGTACTTTTTTACCTCTTCTGATTAGGTTGTCTCTAATCCCATGAACTATCAACCAACTATGTTTTGAGACAAAGCACTCAGAATGGGGTGAAATATTTCCTATTAGAGGAGATGAGAACAGCCTGAAGAGCAATCAGTGAGCAAATGACCAGCTATATTAGGTAAGGAAACTGTTTGAGCCAGGTCAGAACCATTAGAATAACTCTGGTTTTGTTCTTTTTCCTTTTAAATAGAACTTTGGCTAGCTGAGAAGTGGGTGGGAATACATACAAATAGATACAATGAAAATGAAAGACCCAGGGATCTGTGACCCAGACTGCCTCTGGCGCACGGCATATCTCTTGCTTTCTACTGTGATAAACAAGTCTCTCTGGGAAGTGTCCCATTGCCAGAATATGTGGTGAGTCTCCAATGGCCATTTTTTTTAATGTTAGGGCACGGATGAAGCTAGTAAGGATGGAACTAGTCAGGATGAAGATGGCAATTCAGACACTTGACCAGCCCATCAAAATTACTACCTGAAAGTGAAAGAGTGACAAGCCAGAGGCAAAACAGTAAATGGCTTCCTTCTTGGGTGTATCTTTTCATGTGGTTCATTCAGTCTCTGGGAGATTGGGAATTGGGCAGAATGGGATCTCTCAGCTGTCTGGGACATACCAAACATTCTCTTGTATAAATCCCAAGAGAATGCAAAGTAGACCTGGAGTTCTTTATGATGCAGAGAGAATCATCTGTGTTGCTTGCAGACAGTTTGGACCTATCAAAAGGAAGGCCTTCCACTGTATCGAGGATTTCTTTCCAAAATCTGGAGACCTGGAACCAAGAAGCCCTTTTCATAACTGCCACTGTAGAAATCCAAACAGGTGACAGTATCAACAGAGATGCTTGTAATGTTCTCTCAAACAGCTAGCCTGACCCAATAATTGCCTGGAATTGCTTTCTATGCTCCACCAGAAAGCGGTCAACAAGAGAGTTCAGTTTGGTGTAATTTATATTATATTTCACCATTAACCCCTTGTAGTTCACAACTCTAAATTGAAAGGAGGCTAATGAAAAAGATTTTCTACCAGCTAGGCCTAAACACTTATGATTTTTATCATGAGCAATTATTTTGTATGGTGCTGCCTTCCATGTTTGTAATCTGCGTTAACCAGTCTCAAGCATGTGCACACAGAACCTCCTTTCTTCAAGGACACAGGAATCAGAACTCAGTCTTAAAAAGGTGAAGTTATCAATAAAACAAAGACAACATATTTGGTAAAGCACACTTGGTTGCTACGTGTTACAAAGCAACTGGAAAAAAAAAACAGATTAAAGCACAGAGAATTGGTTCCCTGGGATCCAGTTTTAAAGTTACAGTATATGGGGGAAAGGTACATGGGTTCAGCAAAGAGGAGTTCACTAACTAAATAGACGCGATTATTTTATCTAACTAAACATCCCCTGTTCATTTACAGATTTGCTGTTCCAAGGTTTGGTCTTTCCTAGGCATGGAACATTGCTGGAAATTCTATCCCTTGTTCCTGGCTCAGTCTCTCTCTCCCAGCTCTCCTCTGCTCACACAGACTGAAGCAGTGATCTGCCTGCTGCAATTCAAATGTCAAGCTCTCTTCCCATTGGCTCTCCTGGCTCCCTGCCAACACTTCCTGGAGATTCTCAGGGACCCACTGTATCTGGGTTTACCCCTTACAGGCAGTTTACTTAACTGAGTGGCTGAGATGTCTTGAAAAGGGGGTATCCCTCCCATTCATCACAGATGCACACTGAGCTGAGTACCCAAATGGACACTGCTATGAGAAATCTCTCCTCAGATGTTCAGTGTGCAAAAGGGCACCTAGAATGGAGCTCCCATAACAACACTGCCGAAAGAATTAACTGTTAGGGGAAAGCAGAACATTCAGTGGCTTCTATAAAAGCATACACAAAATATTACACTTTAAAAAAAATCTTTGTTAATAAAATACACAGGATAGTTTTTCCTCTCCAATCCAATTAATTTCACCTACTGATCTCGTAACTGCCTGGTGCAAACTGTTCTATTGCTTATTGAACTGTAGCTTCTAATTTGCTGAACTATTTCACCCCTGCTGAGATGGTATTGATTGGTCAGTAAAATTTCCTGAATATCGCTTTTTCTGCTTCTAAAAAGATTGCAACTCTATCTGATCTTTTCTAATCCTTTGCTTTTACAACTTTTTTAAAAGGAGATTAACGATTTTACAATTATCTCCCACTTGGGAGAAGCAGTGACTTGCTAGCAGCCATTTAAATCTATCCTATTTAGAATTCCGCTTTACCTGTAACAACCTGTCCCATACATACAGGGTGTCCTCTTCTGCTTCACGTATTTAGAACTCTGTAGAGCATCTGTGCTTCTGGCTGAGTTAAAATCTTCAGCTTTAGGATCCTGATTTAAATCAAGCTCTTGAGTCTCAGCAAGGGAAACATGAGAGCAGGATGTCTTGTCCTGGTGAGTCTGTTGGCTTGCTGAATGGATCATCTCATCTTTCTTATCCTTTTCATTTACTTCCTTTGCTTCAGTAGAGAGCTTGTTTTCTGAATCTAGCCTGTGTTTGGACCTCTTGCTGTGGAGCTGGCAATCTCTTTTGTCCACAGAACTTTCAATCCCTTGCGATGCTGACTTGTTTTCATTCTCTTCCACTTCCCTCATAGCCGTGGTAAGAGGTATTCCAGATGCATCCTGTGAAACAGAAAATAAAAGATCACAACAATCTTTAGAGTGCCTTATCCTGCAAACAGTATTACAGCTCACTCATGGATTACTGTACTTCTAGCTGTAAGCAGGTTTCAGACTCTGCCATCATAAACATTCAGGACATATGTTCCTACAGAGGAGATGATGCATTCGAGTATGATTTTTTTTAAACTGTGTTTATAATAAAAATTTAAATCAGATTTGAGTAGATTGACAAATTGTTTCAGGTGGGAAATAGGAATGTGAACGTTTAACTTGTTAAGGTTAACTGATGGAAGCTGGAGTAGCTCCACATCTGCCGTAGGTTAGGTAGGGGGCTGCTCTAGCCCCACGCGGGGCTCACCACAGACAGGGGCTATCTGGAGCAGCCCCTGTCTGCAGCAGGCCTGAGCAACTCCTCTGTCTATATTATGTCTAAATAAACCACAAACACTTAATTCCAAGCACAGTAGTCTCAATGAAGAAAAGAACAATTAAAAACCATTGTCCATAACTTTACTTATTGCTTGTTATGCTCATGACAATCAGGTCAGATGCATGCTTTCTGGTGGCGGACAGCACCTAAGAGTGAATCAGAGGAACTTCTATATGTAAACCAAATAAATGATTTTTTCCCCCTTAGTTAAGTATAGTAATAGAGGAATAATGTTTACAGGCTGATGCACCAGAGTTTTATGACTCATCCGGTAATTAGTGTTTCCTTGTTTGAACGAAGCATGTTAGATACAGTGTAACTGAATAGTCATGTAACTGCATGAAAACTTAGTTACGCAACTATTCGATAGTCCCCAGGGACAAGGCCGGCAGCCAGTGTGTTCCCAGCCCCACTCCCAGGGCGCCCCCTTGTGCTGCTACCTCTGTATCAGGCAGCAGCACGGAGTGGCAGGTGGAGATGGTCCGCAAGGGGAGCCAGTTTAAAAATGAGGTACCCGCACAGACCAAATTTTAAATGCAGAGCATGCAAGGGCGGGGAAGGAAGAGGAGAGGGGAGTAGGTGTTGCAGTTAACCAGAAGCGTTAACCGACAAGCAATTGTTTATTGGTTAAATGGTTAGCCGACTAGTTGCTAACATCCCTAGCTGCTAACATCCCTAGTGCTTACTAATATATTAAGTTACTCAAGTTGCACAGCAATGGATTCAGCATGAGCAATAATGGAGAAATTAGATAACGGAGACCACATCCTGCCTCCTCTATGAGCTAAAGATTGTACAACACTGATAAGGCAAGTTTTATCTGGAATAAATGTTTTATCCTGAGATAAAGAGCTGAAGATTGTTATACATTATCTGAACCAATTGTAAAGCTCTCATGCTGCTAACCACACTTCAATAATACTTGAAATAATGGGGCTCAGCAACATATAACAAAATTACCCTTGCTTGCGGGACAGTGGTTTCCTCTTCAGTAGTTTTGCTCTTCTTTCCCTGATCTTGTTCCATCTCTTTGAAATCCCCTAAACACTCTTCAGAAGCTAACCGTTTTCTCCCAGGCATATCTGCTCTCGACTTTGATGGTTTCATGCTGCTTATTCCTCTCCCTCTGCCTCTGCCTCTTGTTACTCCACCACCTTAAAGAAAAGAAAAATAACATTTATGGGATCCAACCTTGAATGCTACATTTGGCTGAGTATCCTGGCCAAGTCAGGTAGTAACATACTATCAATACCTCTGCTACAGTTTCAATTGAATACAGTAGGTCTTTACTTGCTGTTCTCCTTGTTAAATTTAAAATATACAAAATTAACTTCTATTAAAAGATTATTTGAAAAGAAGATTTCATAAGAATGATTACGGAAGAGATTAAACATATGGCAAAACACACTGAACTCTTATTTGGCTGATGTTATAGCTTAACAACGATATAGTGGCAAAATAGTCAAGTAAATTACTTGTACAATGTGCCTTATGTAGTGTCTTACAAGAGTATCATGAAACACTGCACGACATTAAAGTTTACCAAGTTACTGACTCTGCTATACTGCTTTAAGTTATTTGAGAGAGACTTTTTGAGGGTGTGTCTACACATCAGCATTATTTTGAAATAACCGACGTTATTTCAAAACAACAAAATGCACGTCTACATGGCAAGCCATTATTTTGAAATAATGACGAGATGGAGGACTTCTTACTCCAACTCCTGTAACCCTCATTTCACGAAGAGTAAGAGAAGTAAGGAAATTTGAAGGAAGAGTGACATCTGAAGTTGCATAGCTTAATTCAATTTTGGCCCTTCTGTATAGACATGCCCTCCGTGGCCATTACACCAGGTAGCAGTGAGCGGGAAAGTGAAGAGGACTCCCTGCTCCTCATGCAGCCTGCACAAAACTGACAAAATCTGTAGTCCCACCCACTACGTGTTTACTTCTTCTGAAACATACAGTGTCCTAAAAAAAAAGAGAGGAAACCAGGGCTGTAGTCCCACTCCTATTTCACCAGCTCACACAGAGGGAACAGAGCAGCAGGCAGAGAAAGCTGGGGGGGAAAGAGAAGGGGAAGGAAGTAAATGGGAGAAAGGGAAAAGTGGACAATAGGAAGATAAATGAAACATTTCAAGCGCATTTTACATTGAATCTGCTCCTTGAAAATAATCTACACATTTTTTTCAAAAAATAACAAAAAAGTATTCAAAAAATTTCATGGAAATAAAATGGGATTTTTTTTCCAACTGGGTCTAAGCCAAAATCATAAAGTCTAATATCTTGGAACACACGAGATCCAGGAACAAAAGCTGACCCCTCTTGAGTAGCTTACGATCATCTCTTACAAATGGCATAGAACTGTGGCATCAACTTGTGTAGTGCTACAGATTATCAGGGTTCATAGGTGCAATATTTTTATTTAAAGCTCAATGATGCAGGACTAAATCCAGCTGGTTGCTGTGCTTCAGGATGGCTGTTTTCTGTGATGCAGGGCAGATGGGCAGGGGAATTCTATATTTGGAGAAGAAAATTGAACATTTCTCTCATTCGCAAGAAGGTCTAGTGATGATGAATTCGCGAGGAAGGACAGTCAAAGATGCATGATAAATGTGTTTGCAACAATGCTCTATAGTTTATTGCATAGCTCTGCAATTTTTGATGCATCTCATGTCTGCCTGTCATTTTATATTTATACATATACACATCAAAACTCGCCTACATTTATCATTGTCACTATACCGTCTAGTTCTCAAAGAGTTGCTGTTTATTTTAAAGAGCACACAATCTTTACTACTGCTTGCATAAGAAAGCTTAGTATAAATTGAACTAGATAGGGGCTCTAATATTTACCATGAGACAGATTTTCCTTTTATTGTAACAGACATTTAAAAAAACTGTACAAACATAGGGTTCAATAGTTCATTTGAACATAGACATTTTTGTACTTGGAAAGCTCAAAATAAACCACAGGTAGGAGTTAAATAATAAAAATAAATACAGAGCTGTCAACTATTTGTGCAAATCAATGTTTAAGAAGTGTATACTTTGTCTTTCAGATCGAGCAAATTCCAATTTTTTTGGCAGTAGATTACCAACATTCAAGATTCAAATCACAATATGGAATTTTAATATGAAAAACAGGAAAATAAAAAACAGGTTTGCAAACTGTTTTTCAGATTAGTGTAGATGTGACATGAACTTGAATATAATTTACAAGCGCATGCAGAACAACAATTTTACAGTATTAGAGCTAGAAATAGTTTTGAACCTTCAATATGAAGGTTCTCTAGAAATTCAGTCTGATGTGGAAGTCAAAGATTAACCACACAATATGCACACACAGCAGTTTAGATAACATGAGTTTGAAGAACGCTACATACATTAAGGATATGTGTAGTATTATTAAAACTGGACAGGACATGATTTGTTTAGTTCAGTGGTCTCCAACCTTTTGATGAAAAGATCATGTTTTTAATTCAAGAGCAACCCAGTATCTCCCTCACCGTTACTGACTTTAATCTGGCTAGGGCAGAGGGTTGGTACGCAAGAGGGGATGAGGCAGTCCAGGGCTTTATAAAGCAGCGAGTCAGCGACCAGGGAGCTTGCCAACAGGGACTGCACACAGGGAGTTTTGAGAGGGAGTTCTCCAGATGAAGGAGAAGCAAATACAGGACCCTTGAGGGAAGTGGCTATCTGTAGTGTGTCTTTGTATTTGGGGCTTTCTTGCTGTGTGTTGAGCTTGTGTTTGTTTGTGTATGGGGGTTTTCCCCCCCCCTCTATCTTTTTCCCTCTCCCCTTCTCCCACAGAGTGTGAGCTGTGGCTGGAAGTTGGAAACTGTGAGCTTCTAATCAAGATTTGAAATCTAGAAGCCTCTGTTGACTAACTGAGCCTTAATCAGGGGGAGGGGCTATCAGGCAGTCCAGGGCTTTATAAAGCAGTGAGTCAGCAACCAGGGAGCTTGCAAACGGAATTTTGAGAGGGAGTCTGGAAGGGGAGTGAGAAGGGGGCAAGATACTCTCGCCATTCTTTAAAATCTTCTCTAAAAACTATTATCAAAACTTCTTGAGCTCTGGTGGGCCTTCAGGGGTTGATTGCATCAGAGACAAGGCTTTGAGCCAGGCCTAGCCTCAGCCTTATAAAAAAAGGCAGCCAGAGCAAACACAGAGAGCAGTGAACAGGGCAGCAACCAACATGGGAGTTGCCTGGGAGTTCACCCTGGGAAACCCCCTAGTGTTTGGTGCTCTTTTCCTTAACAAAAAAAATGATTTTTCCTCGCTCCTGCCCTTCAGGGAGGCATTTAAAAACATCTGAGGAATCTCCCAGAAGGAAGGCAGGTATGGATAGTGATATGTCTGCTGTTGTTACCTGCACAGAATGTGTCATGCTTGTCTTCCTCCCAGAAGAAAGAAGGGATTTCATCTGCACTAAGTGCAAGCTGATCGCCATTTTGGAAGAAAAAATTAGAGGACTTGAGGCCCAAACATCAACCCTATGTTCCATCAGAGAAGATGAAGACTTCGATAGAAAGCAGCATTTAATCCTGCAGGCACAGCAGGCAGAAGAGCCAGTGAGAGCAGTACAGGACGAGGAAGAGAACTGGCAGCATGTAACCTCTAGAAGGCGGCGGCCAACTCAAGTATCCCCCATTTCTGTAGACATAAGTAACCGCTTTCAGGCTCTCTCCACAGGGACTGCAATGGAGAACGTTTTGGCAGGGATCTCTCAGGGAAGAAATCAGAAGGGAACATCATCTACCAGAAGGCATGGGATACGTAGTCCTAGGGATGAGGATTCCACGACCACCACCCCCAAAAGAAGACGACGGGTGGTGGTGGTCTGGGACTCCCTTCTAAGAGAGACTGAGTCATCCATCTACCATCCAGACCTGGAATCTCGAGAAGTGTGCTGCTTACCAGGAGCTCACATTCAGGATGTGACAGAGTCTTCCTAAACTGATCAAATCTTCGGATCGCTACCCTTTCCTGCTTCTCCATGTGGGAACTAACGATATGGCCAAAAATGACGTTGAGCGGGTCAAAGCAGATTATGTAGCACTGGGAAGAAGGATCAAAGAATTTGAAGCACAAGTGGTGTTCTCGTCCATCGTCCCTGTTGAAGGAAGAGGTCCAGGTAGGGATCGTCAAATTGAGGAAGTAAATGCGTGGCTGCACACGTGGTGTCAGAGAGAGGGCTTTGGTTTCTTCGACCATGGGACTCTGTTCCGGGCACAAGGATTGTTAGGAAGAGATGGGATCCACCTAACTAAGAGAGGAAAGAGCATCTTAGTGGGCAAGCTTGCAAACCTAGTGAGGAGGGCTTTAAACTAGGTTCGCTGGGGGACGGTGACCAAAGCCCTGAGGTAAGTGGGGAAGTCGGATACCGGGAAGAAACACAAGGAGGAACAAGAAACAAAGGAGGACCCCTGATTTGGATGGAGAAGGTAGGGCGAAAAACTGGTTATCTAAGGTGTTTGTACATGAATGCAAGAAGCCTGGGAAACAAACAGGAAGAATTAGAAGCCCTGGCACAGTCAAAGTAGTACGATTTGATTGGAATAACGGAGACTTCGTGGGAAGACTCGCATGACTGGAGCACTGTCCTGGAAGGGTATAAACTGTTCAGGAAGAACAGGTGGGGGAGAAAAGGCTCTTCATTGTATGAAAGAGAGCAGTATGATTTCTCAGAGATCTAGTATATAGAGGGAGAAAAGCCTGTTGAGAGTCCATGGGTTAAGTTTATAGGTGGAAGCAATAGGGGTAATGTTGTGGTTGGTGTCTGCTATAGACCACCGGATCAAGTGGATGAGGTAGACGAGGCTTTCTTCAGACAACTGAGAGAAGTTTCCAGACCGCAGGCCCTGGTTCTCATGGGGGACTTTAATCACCCTGACATCTGTTGGGAGACCAATACAGCAGTACACAGATAATCCAGGAAGTTTTGGGAGAATGTTGGGGATAACGTCTTGGTATAGTGGTGATGGAACCGACCAGGGGCCACATGCAGCTTGACCTGCTGCTCACAAACAGGGAGAAACTAGTAGGGGAAGTAGAGGTGGGTGACAATCTGTGAAGAAGTGATCATGAAATGGTAGATTTCAGGATCCTGGCCAAAGAAAGAAAGGAGAGTAGCAAAATACACACCCTGGACTTCAGAAAAGTGGACTTTGACTCCCTCAGAGACCTGATGGGCAGGATTCCCTGGGATGCTTACATGAAGTGGAAAGGAGTCCAGGAGAGCTGGCAGTATTTTAAAGAAGGCACTTAAAGGCACAGGAAGAAACCATCCCAAGGCTCAGCAAGAAAAGCAAATATGGTAGGCGACCAGATTGGATTACCAGGGAAATTCTTGGTGAGCTTTAACACAAAAAGGAAGCTTACAAGAAGTGGAAACTTGGACAGAAGACTAGGGAGGAGTATAAATATATTGCTCAAGCATGCAGGGGAGTTATCAGGAAGGTGAAAGCGCAATAGGAATTGCAGCTAGTAAGGGATGCGAAGGGTAACAAGAAAGGTTTCTACAGGCATGTTAGCAATAAGAGGGTGATCGGAGAGGGTGTGGGGCCCTTACTGGGTGAGGGAGGTAACCTAGTGACAGATGATGTGGGAAAAGCTGAAGTAAAGTTTGCGGACGATACCAAACTGTTTACGATAGTCAAGACAGAAGCAGACTGTGAGGGACTCCAAAAAGATCTCACCAAACTGAGTGATTGGGCAACAAAATGGCAAATGAAATTTAATGTGGATAAGTGGAAAGTAATGCACATTGGGAAAAATAACCCCAACTATACATACAGTATGATGGGGGCTAATTTGACTATGACAAATCAGGAAAGAGATCTTAGAGTTATCGTGGATAGCTCCCTGAAAACTTCCACACAGTGTGCAGCAGCAGTCAAAAAGGCAAACAGGATGCTAGGAGTTATTAAGAAAGGGATAGAAAATAAGACACAGAATATCTTACTGCCCCTGTATAAAACTATGGTATGCCCACATCTTGAATACTGTGTACAGATGTGGTCTTCTCACCTCAAAAAAGATATTTTGGCCTTGGAAAGGGCTCAGAAAAGGGCAACTAAAATGATTAGGGGTTTGGAACGGGTCCCATATGAAGAGAGGCTAAAGCGTCTGGGACTTTTCAGGTTAGAAAAGAGGAGACTGAGGGGGGGATATGATAGAGGTATATAAAATCATGAGTGGTGTGGAGAGGGCGAATAATGAAAAGTTATTTATTAGTTCCCATAATAGAAGAACTGGGAGGACACCAAATGAAGTTAATGGGTAGCAGGTTTAAAACTAATAAAAGAAAGTTCTTCTTCACACAGCATGTAGTCAACCTGTGGAACTCCTTGCCAGAGGATGCTGTGAAGGCTAGGACTATAACAGAGTTTAAAAGAGAAGCTAGATAAATTTCATGGAGGTTAGGTCCATAAAAGGCTATTAGCCAGGGGATAGAAATGGTGTCCCTGGCCTCTGTTTGTCAGAAGCTGGAGAGGGATGGCAAGAGACAAATTGCTTGATCATTGTCTTCGGTCCACCCTCTCTGAGGAGCCTGGTGCTGGCCACTGTCGGCAGACAGGCTACTGGGCTAGATGGACCTTTGGTCTGACCCGGTAGGGCCATTCTTATGTTCTTATGTACTCAATGCTTTCTTTGCCTCTATCTTCACGGACAAGTGCAGAGCCCAGACAAATGCACTACGCAACACTGTATGGAAAGGAGGTAGACAGCCCTTGGTGGGGAAATAAGTTAGAAACTATTTAGAAAAGCTAAACATACACAAATCCATGGGTCTGGATTTAATGCATCTGAGGTTCCTGAGCGACTTGGCAAATGTCATTGCGGAGCCTTTGGTCATCATCTTTGAAAACTTGTGAAGAATGGGGGAGATCCCAGATGATTGGAAAAAGGCAAATGTATTACCCCATCTTTTAAAAAAAAGGAAGGAGGACAATCCAGGGAACTACTTCTTCAGTCCCTGGAAAAATTATGAAGGGGGTGCTCAAGGAATCCATTTTGAAGCACTTGGAAGAGGGGAAGTGATCAGGAATAGTCAACATGGATTCACAAAGGGCAAGTCGTGCCTGACCAATCTGATTAGCTTCTACAATGAGGTAACTGGCTCTGTGGATATGGGAAATTCAGTGGATATGACATACCTTGACTTTAGCAAAGCTTTTGATACAGTCTCCCACAATATTCTCGCCAGCAAGTTAAGGGAATATGGATTGGATACATGGACTGCAAGATAGATAGAAAGCTGGCTCGACAGTCGTGCCCAATGGGTAGTGATCAATGGCTCGATGTCAGGTCAGCGGTCGGTTTCTAGCGGAGTGCCCCAAGGATCTGTTCTAGGACCTGTTTTGTTCAACATCTTTATTAATGACCTGGATGAGGGGATGGATTGCACCCTCAGCAAGTTTGCAGATGACACTAAGCTAGGGGGACAGGTAGACAAGCTGGAGGGCAGGGATAGAGTCCAGAGTGACTTAGACAAATTGGAGGATTGGGCCACAAGAAATCTGATGAGGTTCAATAAGGACAAGTGCAGAGTCCTGCACTTGGGACGGAAGAATCCCAAGCATTGTTACAGGCTGGGGACCAACTAGCTAAGTAGCAGTTCTGCAGAAAAGGACTTGGGGATTACAGTGGATGAGAAGCTGGATATGAGTCAACAGTGTGCCCTTATAGCCAAGAAGTCTATTAGCATATTAGATTGCATTAGGAGGAGCATTGCCAGCAGATCTAGAAAAGTGATTATTCCCCTTTATTCGGCTCTGGTGAGGCCACATCTGGAGTATTGTGTCCAATTCTGGGCCCCCCACTATAGAAAGGATGTGGACGCACTGGAGAGGGTCTGGCAGAGAGCGACCAAAATGATTAGGGGGCTGGAGCACATGACCTATGAGGAAAGACTGAGGGATTTGGGTTTGTTTAGTCTGCAGAAGAGAAGAGTGAGGAGGGATTTGACAGCAGCCTTCAACTTCCTGAAGGGAGGTTCCAAAGAGGATGGAGACAGGCTGTTCACAGTAGTGATGGATGGCAGAACAAGGAGGAATCGTCTCAAGTTACAGTGCGAGAGGCCTGGGTTGGACATTAGGAAAAACTATTTCACTAGGAGGGTGGTAAAGCACTGGAATGGGTTACCTAGGGAGGCAGTGGAATCTCCATCCCTAGAGGTTTTTAAGTCTCGGCTTCACAAAGCCCTGGCTGGGTTGATTTAGTTGCGACTGGTGCTGCCTTGGGCAGAGGGCTGGACTTGATGACCTCCTGTGGTCTCTTCCAGCTCTATGATTCTATGAGGAGGAAGGCTCTGGGAGGGAGTTTGGGGTGTGGGACAAGGCTCCTGGCTATGGTAGAGCACTGGGGTGAAGAATGAGTGAAAACTCTGGGAGGGAGTTTGCTGCAGCATGGAGCACCCTCCTGCATCCAATCTCGCTTCCCGAGCCCACACCCCTCACTCCCGCCTGCATTCCAATATTTTGGGAAGGAGTTCAGGTACAGTAGGAGGCTCCAGGCTGAGACAGCCCATTGGGTGCAGGACTCTGGGCCTGGGAGGAACACATTCAGATTGCTGCAGCAAATAAAAGTGGGAGTGGTAACACAAGGTCTCAGCTGACACATCAACAGCAAAGTTTAGATGCTGTCGACTGTGATGGTGACTGTAGAGCAGATGGTTTCCCTTTTTGTCATTGTCAGGGCTATTTCCCACTCTAGCACTGAGTGCAGAAGGTGGTGGGGCGCACAAAAGACCTTAAATACTTTGCCTCTATAGGCTCTGCTTACAAAAAAACTCCCCAGAGTCACAGATGCACTGGCTCTGGAAGATAGGCTGCCACCATGAAGTGATTTTAAAGAACCCTGAAATATCAGGAAGGAACATTTGGGGCATGTCTAGACTGCCCACAGCTTTTGGAAGATATGCAAATTCACACCAAATTTGCATATCTTCTTTTGAAAGCTATGGGCAGTCTAGACGTGCCCTTGACTTCCTTCCCCAGGAGTACCCCAAGCTCTTCTGCCACAAGAGAGCTTGAAAAAAGCACGCACACAAAACAAACTGTGTCTTCGATAGCTGACCTCTCAAGCTAGGCAGATGCACACCCTGACCTTCCTGTTACCTTCCAGGACACAAAAATCAAATCATCACCTTCAAAACATAATTTTATTAACAAAACAAAAAGATATATTTGATAAAGCATACTTAATTGTTAGGTGTTACAGAGCAACTAAGAAAAGAACAGATCAAAACACAAAGAACCGTAGCCCTTTAGCTGTAGCTTGAATAATGTGAGTGGGGGGAGGGAAGGCATAGATTCACACAAAAAAAGTTTAACTACACAGCAAATAAAGAAAATATACATTTTCCCTCTACTCACGATGCATACTGATCCGTACCTCAAGGCCCAGATCAGTAACATGCCAATACTTCTTTTGGGCATGGTAATTCTGGATGATTATTTCATCCTGTTCCTACCGCTGCTAACTTAGAATTCACACACAAAGAGTGCGGGCAAGGTATCTATATACAATTCAGATTTCAACAGTCTTCCCATTGGCTTTCCGCCAACACCCCTCTTGCTATCTGAGTTTAACTCTTTAGTCACCATGTGCTGGCCAGCACTCCTCCTATCCATCACAGTCATTTTTCATCTTTTTTCCTTTAGGGTTCATAATGTCTTTGGGGTGGAGGAAATTGAGCAGGCCAGGATCTCTGGCCATCTAAGACTTATTGCATCTCCTTATTTGCGAAGATGAATAAATTCCCAGGGAACACAACATTGCTCCGGAATTTTAACATGTGAGATTTGCTGGTTCTCCCTGCAAATACTCTGGATCCTTTGAATGCGAGGTCTTCTGCTGTGGGATTGTACCTGCTTTGACAAGAGAAAGGTGAAGCCATGGAGCTCTCCGCATAGCCTTTGTTGTTGAGATAGAGCAAGAAGCAGCTGTATAAGCAGGGTCTAGAGAGGCCTTCAACTACATCTTCATGAGGAACCGACCCTTTGCAATGATTTCCCAAAACTGTTCTCTGATCAGCTGGGAGATGTTTGATGAAGGCATTTAACCTATAATAGTCGATATAATTGTATTTTGCCATAAGGGCTTGGTAATTAGCAATCCTAAATTGTAGAGTCGCTGATGAATATGACCTTTGCCCAAATAAATGCAGTTGTTTCCAGCCCTTGTCAAATGGTGTCAATTTAGCATGGTGCTGTCTTCAGGTTTATTTATAAGGTAGATAAAAACAGGATTCAGGAATGGGTGAGAAAATAAAAAGTCAATATCCTTAAAGGGAACATAATATTTTTGTCTGCTCTCTTGCATGTAGGAGATATTGTGGCTGATGTCTCCCATATAGTCTTTCCTTGGTCAAGCAGGGCCACGCTGACAAGGAGGGCAATGCAATCTGATGAAGTATGCAAGATGTCTAGTAGCTTGTGTTTTGACTCCATCACTTCAAGCAGTATTTGTAGCAAATCCACTACTCTGTTACAGATGTTAAAATGTGCATAATTAAGTAACCGTGAAACAGCTGAAAAATTTCAGCAGTTACACGCAGGGCAGGAGTTGGTTCTCCAGGAGTGGGTGCACATAGGGATACGTAACAGCTCCTGCATGGCCTCCCACACTGCTGCCTCAGAGTCAGAGGCAGCAGCATGGGGCAGCACACAGCTCCATGGGAGCCAATGCACACGGGAAACCTACACGTACCCCTGAACATTAACCAATAAGCCCAGGCTCATCAGTTAACTGTTTACACAGGGCTACTCAACTCTGGAAGCCCTGGAGGCCAGTGATATTCACAGCACATGCCGAGGGCTGCAACTTAAGTGTGGTTGCATTTACATGCAAATAGCTTATTTCATACTGACATGAATAAAATGCATTCCCAGAATGCCCCAGTGCTCCTGGCACCTTCTCCCTGGGGCCTAGAAACACCGACACCCTGTACCCATCTGTTCCAGCCAGCCTGTCCGTTTGCATCCTTCAATGCTCACCCAGCCTGGGAGATGACTCACCATTGTGGAGTGTGTTCCCAGTGGAGGCCATGTTCAAAGGATCGCACCAGCGGGGCACGTGTTGAGCCCCACATAAACCCACATTGCACCACGGGCCGCAAACAAATGGGCCACATGTTGAGTAGCCCTGGTTTACACGCTTACACTTTCCTATCCCTACTTTTAATAAGATCTTGAAACTGAAGCTGTCTGCCAGAGTTGGTGGGGGAGGCATAACAGCTTCATCAAGAGAGGATGATGAGTTGTTGGTCATCATGAGATGCTGAGTAGCCTCCTTGTCTAGTCCTGTTCCTCAAATAACTCCTCTTGAGGATCAAGGGGTCTAGATAACTAAGCTAAGGTAGACTTTGGTCTTCCATCCTTTTGGGCGATATTGTAGATCTTTGAGAATTAGTGACTACAGGTTGCCCATATGTCCCAGTACTGTCACTGAGCTGGTGCAAGGCTATCCACACCAAGCGGGTGGACTATGTCTCTCATGGCGGTAAACTGGAGCCGTAACTGTTTCAAGGTGACAGTTCTCTCATATTGTAATGAGAAGCCTTCCACAGACACAATGTAAATCATGATCTGCTTTCTCTTCATCTCCGTTTGACAAAGGTGGAGCAGTCATGGATGCTGGCGGAGATTGCCTTGACTGAAGATAATGATGCATACATGACTGAACAATCTGGTTGAACTGATTAGTGAACTCATTTTTGTACCATTCTAATGCTGGTTTTACTATGCTGGTAGACTGGAGAGTTGTAGTAATCATGTTGGTCCCAGGATATTAGGAAGACAATGCGTGCAGCCCTGAAATTGGTTCAATCAAAGATTACTTCACACACCTTGTCTTTCTTTACTAGAGAAGGATAAAAGTATTTAAACTAAAGGGAAATGTAGAAGATGCGCTAAATACACTGAAATCTATCTCCATAGTCTTGAACAAATTGCAAAAAGATTGCTGTAGTATTGCTGATGCTGTTGAAATCTGGAATAAAAGCTTCAAGACACTTTTCTTGGAATTACAGGCACTAGAAAACTGACAAGTATTGTTACGTAAGTAAACCCATCAAGGCATAATCAACAAAAAAAAGTGAAAAAACTGAACACGTGAAGGAAACAAACTGTCTACAAGTTTTGAGGATGACAAGCAGGAGCTCTTCATCAGGCTTGCAGGTCAGAATAAAAGTGCTAAAACTTCCTGTAATTGTCAGCACAGCCTCTCTTTGGATGCATGCTGCAAACTCCAGACCATAATGTGTGAAACAAAGAAGGCAATAGAAGGAAATATGTTCAGCCACCTGACAAACTATAAAGAAGAGATGTACAGAGGATTTCATGGAGGGAAAAGTAATCAGTTTATATGCCAACTTTACAATATTGATGGTCAGAAGAGATCAAAATAGAGAGTATGTATATTGACATAAAGAAAGTAACATACCTTTATTAGTGACTGGAGTTGAAAGACTTTGTACCATGAGGTCTCCTTGCAACATCCAAGATGGAAGTATCCTTTTCCTCCATTCAGGCTCTCTCTCCTCACTTTTATTATAATTAGCAGAAAAAAGCTGAAATAATGTTTGTTGATTAGTAGCACAATACTTTTTTCTAGTGTTAGGATACAGAAACTAGAAAAATAAAGGGTCTGTTCAAAAGACATTTATAAGCAACTTTACCTCTGAGAACAACCTGGATGGGTTTTCTTAACAAACAAAAGTCAGACATCATGCTGAATATTTTAACACCTCCTACTCTCTCTCTTGAAAGAGGGTGCAAGTATAGACATACCCTGAGAGGGATGCAAATGCAGCTGAGCAAAATTGCAAATGAAGCACGGATTTGCATTTCCCGCGCTTCATTTGCATATTCTCATTATAGCGCTATTTCAAAATCGCGCTATTTTGAAATAACAAATGCTGTTAAGACGTGGTTATTTCGAGAGAAAACCCTTCTCTTGAAATAACTGGTAAATCTCTTTGTATGAGGAATAAGGGTTATTTCGAGAGAAGGGTTTTCTCTTGAAATAACCGTGTCTTAACAGCATCTGTTATTTCGAAATAGCGCCATAACGTGAATATGCAAATGAAGCACGAGATATTTAAATCCCGGCTTCATTTTCAATTTCGAATGTCTTCATTTGCATCCCTCTCTCGAAAGAGGGTGCAAGTGTAGACATACCCCCAGCCAACCAGTATTTAAAGAAACCTGTCTTTACTCCCACTTATAACCAACTCTAACTTTCAAAAGAAAGCTAATGTTCATTTACAGATCAAAAGGTTCATAAAAATCTCACTGAAAATTGAAGCGACATGGCTTGTGTCCACTGAAACATCAGAAAGTCTGGAGACAATGAGTAAGGAATACTGAATTACTAGGTAGAATGGGAGATGCAAAGAAAAAAAAAGTTCATTTTTTTTTTAACTTAACAATAACTTAACAGGGATCTCTCACTCCCTGTTAAGTTATTCTCAGAAAATAATCAAAGAATCAGATGGGGCTAGAGAAACAGGAAAAAAAAAATACAAACCCTAATTAGGACATGATGATCATTGACTGGCTCTGGAATATATATTTTGGAATTCTTGTTAGCATGATGAAGGCTAACATTTCAATTGCACTTATAACGAAAAATACTAGCTATAGTATGTTTTCAAAGAGCAGTTACTGTACGTTTGCCTTTGCATAATATTACTTTTTCCATTGGAAGAGCAACAATAGCAAAACAAAGTACAATAAAATTGGCCTCACAATAGTACTTACACTATTTGAAAGCCATTTTACTTAACCACAATAAGACAAAACATCAGCTTTTTGAAAATTCTGTTCTGTTTGCAAATTCTGATTCCAAGTCTCTAACACCTACATAAGAAAAAGTTAATGTTACAAAAGCAGAGTAATATAAGCCTTTTTTCTGTATTCTGGCTGACCCTGAACACACAACTGAAAAGTTATAACCAAATTGAGGAAGCTGTGTGAACAGTACATGTAGGTTTTACTACGTGACCTAACCCCAGAACAGTGTGTCCACAGTTTAGCTGCAGAGTACATGAGGAGTATGAACTTCAGTGGCTTTGCAGCCGGGTACAAGCACTGGGTTGTGTCATACCTTCCCTTAAGGCAAGGGTTTTCAAACTTGGGCCACGGACCTGCCAGGAAAGCCCCTGGCATGCCCGCAACACTGTTGTCCTCTCAAGCTCCGCAGCCACGGAGCCTTGCAGCTCCTATTGGCTACAGTTTGCCATTTCAAGCCAAGGGGAGCTGCTGGAAGTGGCACCAACCGCTGCCCTACGGGCAGGTTACTGTTCTGAACTTAGTTTTTTCCTTTGTATACCCTGCTGCTTTGGAACCCCACAGAACCTGAAAGGACATAAAGCAGAACTTCATGTTTGTTCCTCCCACAAAATACAAATTTTATTTCTACTATCACTCACTAACAAAGCCATTCTTAGTTCTGGAGAAATCTTTTACAGCATTGCATCTATTTATAGTGCTGCAAATATAAAGAAAAGCTCAGTCATGTCAGCTTAAGGCATTTGAGATAATTTTTTGGAAATATTATATATAGTAAATGAAATAAAGATATATATTCCCAAGCAACCACTTGATCTGCCAGAACCTACTCCCTCATAAAGAGCTTTAAATAGATGTAGAGACAAAAACTATTTTTATTTTACCCAGTTTTCAGCCCACTTTTTAAAAAAATACAGACACGTTGCAATATTTCATCAAACATTAACACCCACCGAACTTTTGGATGAGGTCTTTTTTGGAATTTCTGCTGTCCTTTCCAACAGAGGATGCACTTTCACATTATTATTGGAACATGATGTTAATTGTACTGCAGATGGATCACAAGACATCTTGGTAAGGTGGCTCATTGAAGAGGATTTATTTGCTGTTTCATCTACAATTTTGCTATTTTTCCTAAAGTATATTAAAAATGCATCTTTTAGTGGGAGAAAAAAAATCTCAAGATCTTACTTTATCTGAACTAAACTCAAGTTTATGTGCACTTTAAATGTCTATTTTCACTCAAATGCCAGAGAGTTTTAGATATTAAGAGAACAAAACAAAAAAACCCTCTACTGCAGTGCATGTACTTATGCATATTAGTGGTGCTAGAATAGCTCTTACATCTGTTGGCAATTGTTTTTTACCATGATGTATCTAGGGAACAAACTACATGGCTGCCTAAAAGTAACCAAAATCATCAGTCAGGACGGCTGAAAAATCAAAGATTAAGGGTAAGAACATAAAAAACACTAGTAATAACAAGGTCAAATTAGATTACTATTACTAGCCATAAAGT
Source organism: Pelochelys cantorii (assembly GCA_032595735.1). Lineage (NCBI taxonomy): Eukaryota > Metazoa > Chordata > Testudines > Trionychidae > Pelochelys > Pelochelys cantorii. The sequence goes on from CM064328.1 coordinate 182,782,273, forward strand.
ATCTTGTGCCTTCCTTTAACTGTAGGAACTATAAACTTACAATACTACTACTGTGTTATTGAAAAAGATCATCTTTACTATAAAATGAATACTGTTTTTGAAATGTGTTATTCAAATTCTGTAAGATACAAATATTATGGTAATGATCAGCAGCATAAAATCCTAATTTAGAACAGGCAGAAAAGCAAGCTTTCATTCCCAGCTCATATCTCAAACAAACATTTATTTAACATTTCCTGTAGCAGTAGCTCATTTTTCATTTGGTGGTATATACTAGCTTACTTCCAAGTAAAGTGTACAGATTGTTATCTACTATACATTTGAGAGAGTTTGTCTGTCTGCACATCTGTCTGTTCAAGGACTCCTCCTAAACAGTAAGAGCTAGGACCACCAAACTGGGTATACAGCTTCCTCTTATAACGCAAGGTAAGGGTTTGGTTGTGCCAGGAAAATGGGATGTACCTGGATGGAATTACTTCTCAGAAAACCATACCAAGAAGAGACAGAATCACCAAGCATGTAAAAGGGGCTGGCTGTTCTTTGTGAGGGAGTGAGGGGAAAGTGCACAGTTTGCTGCATTCCCTCACTCTGGCTGGGGAGCGCAAGTCAAAGATGAACCTAGACCTGCTCCAGCCAGAACCCGCTCTCCCCCACATACCCCTTCCCCAACTGTGCCCACTGAAGCTGCAATGGCCATGGAGAGGCACTTCTCAGCTGGTCCCAAGCTGCTGCAGTGAGAAATGAATTGAGTTACGGACCCAAGCAATGCCGAGAAAATCTTCTACTTGCTTTATAAATTAGAAATAGTTCATATATATATAAAAATACACACACACACACACACACACACACACACAGGGCTTGACAAGTGGCGGCGAGCCCCGCTCGCCAGACACGTGGTTTGGCACACTGCGCATGTGCAGACCGCGCTGTGCGGCCACACCGGGCTAAAATCTACTCACCATGGGTGAGTAGATTGCCCTAATTGTCAAGCCCTGTGTGTATATGTATATATATAGATATAGGTATATATGTAAATAAATAAAATAGATGAAATGAACATCTTTATTTGGAACGTAGTTCAGCAGAGTTCTTTAGCAAAGGTCTAACTTCTCCTGCCATAGCTGTATAATTCAATGTACAGTACAAGGATGTTTTTTTCCACAAAATAGCAGGTAATGGATAAAAATTACACTGGATTGAAATTTGACACGTTTATTTATGTTTTTCAAACCTTACATAGGATTTTGCTTTTTAAAAAAAATTACAAATCTTGTTGACTGTTCCAGTGAGGCTTGTGGATAACCATAGCACCCCTGGGAAAAGGAGGAGTCAGTGCACTTAAAAAAAAAAAAAAATTCTGAAGCTTATTTCTAGGAGTTAAAAATATGATTCAGGATCTTCAACTGCACTTTAACATTTGCCCATCCACTAACTCTCTCCTCTCCACCACTTGGAAAATGTGTAGCATCAAAGAAAATGCACAAATTAAAAATGTAAGGCATGCATTATTTTTGGTTAGTATAGGAACCATTTGAATTACAATGCCTACTAGTAGAGCTCTGCACAAATACAAAATTAGTATCCGCATCTGCAAGAGTGATTCATGGATATCAGCATCCACAACCACGGATACCCTTGGATATCAAGTGGATATCCACAGATTTGCAGGGCTCTACCTATTAGCAATGTTATTGTTTCAGTCTTTCAAAACAATTCTCCCAAGAGTAGTGTTCATGGTCATTTTTCTGTTCCTCCACCAATAAATATTTTGGTAACTCACCAGAAAAAAAATTAGACCTAATGGATTACATCTAAATAGTCTTAAAAATAAGATTCTTGCTTATAGATCAGCATGTGTGGAAGTAGAATCTTTTTATTAGTTGTTAACTAAAGCTTCCTTTTTAAACAAAATGACATTAAATGTCGCACAATCTATTCAAGAGAAAGCAACGTTCTGTTTTCCCACAATTTCTAAAACATGGGTTTTCAATGGCATTTGGGAGACATGCCTTTGAAAAATCTCTCCCATGAGATACAAAAGTACTTTTGAGTCTATTTAGTAAAATGCTGACAGATAAGAATGATAAAGCACTTACAAGTTTATCATTCCCCTCTCCTTCTCTGCCAGATGCTACAATAATCCACTCACTGGGCTTCAGAATTGGGAGTGCAGAGTATATCAGGTATGCACTGATCTAGTTATTTCATACTGTCCCTCTTCTCAATCTTCTTAGTAAAAAGTGACAACAATTTAAACTTGACTTTAAGCAGATGTTTATTTGGATTTTTTCCAGTCAGGATCACGTTATTACAAATAATATTACAATTGTTTTTCCATACTGGTGTCATTACCTTAGTGTGTTTTCCACATCTGAGTGAGTAGAGATGACCTTGAAAGTGTACTTATCTATTAAAAGGGAAAAGCTGTCACCTGGGCTCAAAGAATGCCATTCATCTGTTTCCAATGGTAATAGACAGTTGTTCTCAGGTGATTGATAAAAACAAGGATTTACGTGAATCTGTCAATTTAAAAAAAAGAACACTGGTACACACCACATGCCATATTATAGAAATCACAGTGGCTTACATTCCACAGTGAAGCATTAACTCAGTTACTAACAGAATGTCACATATTGCTGCGACCTGTGAATAGATGTTATCATATTAAACACAAATAAAGTACAGTACTAGAAAAAATTGATTCTCATTTAAAGATAACCTGTTTGTATTGACAGCGTGCATGTATTGGTAGCTGCTCAATAGTATTTATAAGGCTGAGTTGGTATATCCACATTGTTTGTTTTATGAAGTTCAAATAATTCCTGTACAACTTTACACCAAAGGTCTCGGTAAGATTTAATTCTGAGGAAAAGGTTGGGGGGGAAAAAAAAAAAAAAAAAAAACCACAACCACCCACAAATATTTTCAGGGTTCTACCCTTTTTTAAGTAACTCGTTTGACAAATTAGACCTTATAGACAAGACCAGAGCAACACATAGGCGAACTAGGCATGTGCCTAACAGGACTTCAATTCAGGGGGCAGAATGACAAACATTTTGCTTTGGCCAGTGCAGAATTGTGCATGAAGTGAAAGAATTTCACTTACTTGAGAGGCATTGTGAGCCTTTGTGCTAGGTTAATGCCACAATTTATTAACCTCAAGTTTTTCAGTTTACCCACAAGCCTGCACCCGTGATTGACTGGTAAAAGAGAGTCCTCACACTTCCACCATACAATGTAAGGATGTTAAGTAACAGTTAATTTACTACTCAAGTAGTCGATGGAATTTTCATTGACTACTCAACTAGTCAATGTAAATTTCAAAGGAGGAATGCATTTCAAAGGAGGAAGAGCCAGCTGGGGCTCTTGTACATTTCAAAGGAGGATGCAGAACCCCAGGTGCAGCCCAGGGCCAGCAGGAAGTCCCACTGACTCCGGGCTGCATGCGGGGTACCAGCTTTGAAATGTACAAGAAATGTACTCAGAGTCCCCCACTGACCCCAGGCTCCAAGCTGTGCTGCCAATTTGAAATGCCACGTGGAGCCAGGGTCAGCCGGGGTAGAAATGCCGCACTGGAGCTTGCGATCAGCTGGGGAGTCCCCAGCTGTCCCTGGGCTCCATGCTCAGCTGTACAACACTGCCGCTTTGAAACGAAGGGGCAGCGATGCACAGCTGATCCCGGGCTGCCACGCATTTCAAAGGGGCAGCACCACACAGCTGATGCTCGTCTCAGCTGTGCGGCACTGTCCCTTTCAAATGCCAAGTCAGCGTTTCAAAGGGGCAGCGCTGCACAGCTGAGCCCAGGCTCAGCTGTGCAGCACTGCCACTTTGAAGTACCCCTTCTTACCCCCTTTGCTGCCTCTAACAGAGGCAGCGGCCGGGGGAAGGGGGGGGGGGGAAATCGACTAGTCGACTGACTATCTGATAAGCATTTGCTTATCAGTCGACTAGTCCTTAACATCTTAATACAATGGAGACTCACTTTTCAATCCTGAACATAACCAAAGAAAGAAGGGTGGCAGTAAAGAGTGGCTTCCTACTCCAACAATAAGCATGCAGGCTAGGAGGAGAACATCACTGAACTGTATTCTACCCTTCCCTCCATCTCTACGCTTGCATTTCTCCTCATTTTATGACTATTATACTTAACAATGCCTCCTTTGGGAGAAGCCAAGATTTTTTTAAAAAGAACAACCAGCGACTGTTACACAGATTAGAAGGCAGTATCCCAAAAAGGTTGGTTTCCCTAGGACCCAGGGATGGGTTAATCTAGTTCTGCTTGTAGACTAACTTTTCATTGAGCTCTCTAGTCTCAACGTTCATACTTCAAAACTACCCACCTTCATGATTATTTAATAAATTTCAGGCACAGGATATATTAGATCTACTATATATTTGACAGAGTTTGTCTATTTGTTCAAGAACTCCTCAAATGGTAAGAGCAAGGATCACCAAATTCAGTATACAGCTTCCTCTTATAACTTAAAGCAAGGTAAGAATTTAGTTGTGTCAGGAAAACGGGATTGCTTCTCTCAAAAACCATATAGAAAAGAGATAAACAGACAGACAGGTGAAAGGGGCTGGCTGAGAGCAAGCCTCCCTCCCTGCCCCAGACCCAAGCTTCCCACCCTCCAGGCACCCTTTAGGAAAGCGGGCGAGGGGGGGCAAGCTTCTTTCCCCTAGATTCATATGGGGACATTGCTGACTGTTCCCCTTCATCACTGTCAGGAAAGGAAGGGGAAAGTGAACAAACTTAATTGAGTTAACAAAGATCCGAGCAACATCAGGTAAATGTGCTAGTAAAAGTCTATGAACTAGTGCATTTAATTCTATTAGCCAAACAACTTGGATTTTCATAAAGAACCTTATAGAAACGGATATCTGCTATGGGCTTGTGTACATAAGTTCAAGGAGCTGGCAGCATCTGCAGCTAGGCTTCTATCCCACAAAAAAACCCCTACCTAAATACTGTGCACCATATACTAAACAGTCCAACTAGACTTAATGGAAGTACAGGTTGAATCGCTCTAATCCAGCACCCTTAGAACCTGACCTCTACTAAACCAGAGAATTTGTCGAAGCACAGGAGGTCAATATTGTCTAGCAGCATTACCGACACTTCCACTGCTTATTTAGCTCTTCGAAAACATTTAGGGGTAAAATATAGCTAAATAACAAACAGCACAGACCACTAAGAGCCAGGACTGGTGGCTTAAACCAATTTTATGGGACTGCAGGAACTAAAACCATGCCAGAGCATGTACGTTATCAGACGAGAGAAGTTCAACCTGTACTCCCAGTGTATAAAACTTAAGCTCATGGGTAACCTCAGCATTATAACAGTTTCCTATAGAATGTAACAACGAATGGTCTGGTAGCACTTTATAGACTAACAAAACATGTAGATGGTATCATGAGCTTTCGTGGGCACAGCCCACTTCTTCAGATGACCGGAGTTTTGAGTTTAGGATGTGCAGACCCAAAATAAAAAGAAGAGAAAAAGTGTGGGGGGAGGCAAGGGGGGGGCCAGAGGAAAAAAATGAGGGGGGTGGGAGAAAGGGAGCAGAGGGTATAGAAAATCAGGAAGGTAGAGGGAATCAGTAAGTATCTGAAGATTGGGTAGTTAAAACGAAGTAGATAAGAATCAAATTCAATGGATGGAATTAATTTACACTAACATCCCCCCCTAATCCCTGAACAGGAACTTTCTATCTGCTACCCAAAATACACAAACCTGGTGATCCCAGACGGCCCATCATCTCAAGCATTGGCACACTCACCACAGGATTATCTGGATATATCAACTCCCTCCTCAGACCCTATGCTACCAGCACTCCTAGCTACCTCCGCGACACCACTGACTTCCTGAGGAAATTTCAAAACATCAGTAATCTTCCTGAAAATACCATCCTGGCCACCATGGCCACCTTTACACCAACATTCCACATGAAGACGGATTACAGGCCATCAGGAACACCATCCCCGATAACACTGCACACCTGATTACAGAGCTCTGCAACTTTGTCCTCACCCACAACTACTTCCAATTCGGAGGCAATTTCTATCTCCTAGTCAGCGGCATGGCCACGGGCCCTCGCATGGCACCACAACATGCCAACATCTTTACAGCTGACCTTGAACAACGTTTCCTCAGCTCTCGCCCCCTAAAACCCCTACTTTACTTACGTTACATCGATGATATCTTCATCATATGGACCCATGGAAAAGAGACTCTTGAAGAATTTCACAAGGATTTCAACAACTTCCACCCCACCATCAACCTCAGCCTGGACCAGCTCACACAAGAAATCCACTTCCTGGACACTACGGTACAGTTAAATAATGGATACATTTCTACCATCCTATACCGGAAACCCACCAACCGCTACACTTACCTTCATGCCTCCAGCTTCCATCCCAGACATATTTCTCAGTCTATTGTATATAGCCAAGCCCTAAGATACAACCGGATTTGCTCCGATCCCACAGACAGAGACAATTACCGAGAGGATCTTTATAGAGCATTCCTAAAACTGAAATACCCACCTGGAGAAGTGAAAAAAAGAAATCGGCAGAGCCAGAAAAGTACCCAGACATGAACTACTTCAAGACAGACCCAAAAGAGAAAACAACAGAACTCCACTTATTATTATCTATAGTCCACAACTCAGACCCTTCCAGCGCATTATACACAATCTACAACCCATCTTGGAAAATGATCCCTCACTCTCAGAGGCCTTGGGAGAAAAGCCTATTCTCACTTACAGACAACCTCCCAACCTGAAACAAATTCTTTCCGGTAACCATGCCACACAACCACATCATAAGCATTCAGGAACTCAGCCCTGCAGCCAACACGATGCCAACTCTGCCCACATATCTATACTAGTGAATTCATCACTGGAGCCAACAACATAAGCTACCAAATCAAAAGATCATTTGACTGCACATCCAGTAATTTGATCTATGCCAGCAATGCCCCACTCCTATATATATTGGACAAACTGGACAGTCTCTGCAGGAAAGACTCAATGGACACAAATCAGATATACATAAAGGGAACATACAGAAACCTGTTGGGGAACACTTTAATCTTCCTAATCACTGTTTAAAAGATCTTCAAGTGGCTGTCTTGTCACAAACCAATTCTACTAGCCAAATACACAGAGAAGCATTGGAATTAGAGTTCATCCGCAAATTCAATTCTCATGCTAATGGACTCAATTTGTGATGAAGGATGTTTGGGACTCTATCAACCTAACAGTCAGTCAAGGTGCAAGCAGCTCTTTGTGTAGATTCCTATGTCAGGAAGGATATCATCAATTTACTTTGATTCTTATCTGCTTCATTTTAACTACCCAGTCTTCAGATACTTACTAATTCCCTCTACCTTCCTGATTTTCTATACCCTCTGCTCCCTGTCTCCCACCCCGCTTCTTTTTTCCCTCCCCCTCCCCCCTTCTCTCCTATTTATTTTGGGTCTGCACATCCTAAACTCAAAACTCAGGTCATCTGAAGAAGTGGGCTGTGCCCACAAAAGCTCATAATACCATCTACATGTTTTGTTAGTCTATAAAGTGCTACCAGACCATTTGTTGTTTTTTTCTGTACAGACTAACTTGGCTACCCCCTGAAGCTATAGAATATAGTCACTTAGGTCATCTTCCCTGCTTTTCCATTTAATTCTGCAACCTGTGTTTTTGCAAAGACTACAATAAGTACTTACTTTCATTTCTAACTGATTGGCACGTGCATTTATTCACATTCACAGAAATTAATCAAAAAATAATTCAGCGAGGGGAGTGAGGAAACTTGGTTTAATGATAGGTAGATAAGAAAATAAGTGAAAGATCTCTGAAAACTTCCCTGTTTTTACAGCATATACACACTTAGTAAGATTCTATTCCTGCAGGACAAAAAGCACAAGGTTAAATTTCAAAAGCATAACAAATTTATACTCCAACTGTAAACATTTTTTGAAAAATATCTATTAACTCTGTCAAGATAAAAAGTAGTGTGCTCTTTAGGATAAATGTAAAAACTAAAATTATTATTTTTCTTTGATGTGTCTAGGGAATTGGGAAAAAAAGTTGTACTCCTTCCTTCAATTATTGGTGCTTCACAGTTATCCTGCTTGAAAAGAACTGCTGCAAGATCTGACATTTTAAAAAAATACAGTTATTTAACAGCTCCATTTTTTCTATTTAACTGCAGTGTAGACAAACCCTGAATGATATCAAGCACAGCAGCACTGAGCTACCAAATCAGAGGAAAGAACAGGATGAATGAAGAGGGGCAGAAAAGAACAGTAGGCCACACCAGTAACAGGGCCGGCTTTAGGCCGATTCGGCCGATTCCCCAGAATCGGGCCCCGGCGCCCAAGAGGGGGGCCCCGTGCCTAAGAGGCCCCGCTCCCGGATGCATGGCGCATGCATTGTGCCGCCCCTGGTGCGCAGCCCCGCCCCCGCAAATTGGACCCCACGCTTGCTAAAGCCGGCCCTGACCAGTAATGCTTTGGGAAAAGAACACTGCAAAGAATGTCTGAGGTACAGCCTGTTTAAGTATTTAAGACTGCAAAGACAGACAAGCAGGATAAGACTCTTCTCCATTACCTATCTGCTGAAGAAGGAAGACTGCTAAGAACACCTGAAGGAACAAAGGAAAGGCAAGGGCTGAGTCAAGGCTGAGACACTGTCCTGTCTGTAAAGAGAATTAAACTCGAAGCTATAGAAACCCTGCAACCTGCCTGAACATCATTTAGGATGAGAATTTACTATGTGTAACCTGTTTCTTAGGGATGTCTACACAGCAGCGCTAAACTCGAAATAAGCTACGCTAATTGCGTAGCTTAAGTCAAAATAGTTTATTTCGACTTTTGACTCTGTCTACACAGCAGCTACTTCAAAATAGAGAAATCTTCCCCGACTTCCCTTACTCATGAAATTAGATTTACAGAAGTCAGAGTAAGAAACCCGTTATTTCAAATTTATTTCAAAGTAGCAGGCTTGCTCTGTTAAAATGCACTACATTATTTCGGAACAACTGACGTGATTCTGAAATAACGCTGCTGTGTAGACATAGCGTGAGTATATTAAGCTTTGTTTTGTTCTATTTGCTCAGTGACCTGCTTTGTACTGTTTGCTATACCTTGTAATCACTTAAACTTTACCTTTTGTAGTTAATGAATTTCTTGTTTATTTCAAAACCTAGTTTGTGCAATTCATATTTGGGGGAGAAGGGGCAAAAAGCTGTCCCTATCTCTTTCCACACTGAGGGAGAATTTTTATGAGCTTGTACTGTGCAGATCTTTCTGTACAGTGCAAAACAATATTATTTGAGGTTCACACTTCAAATGGTGAGTACATCAGAGAGCTGAGTAAATCCCAGATCTGACTTCAATCTGCCTATAACAGGGTATATGACCTTGCCTGCGTATGTTCTGGGAGGGGGCTGACACAGCAATCCAGTGCAAGGGAATACCAGCCTGCTAGGGCCGGAGTCCTTAGTGGGACCCCAGCACATCTGGCAGCATCCCAAAAGGAGAATTCAACCCGTCACAGATACCTCTGAGAACCTATGTCTACTATTGATTATTCAATAATCATTAAATATTGTTAGAAGTAATACTCTCTTGTTTCATCAACACCATTTTTTCTGAATGAGCTCTTATTTTTTGTTTTATCTCTGTGGTTATGCTGACACTGAATATGAAAGCGGCAAGAAAGGAGGACTGTTAATAAAAATTCTTACTACTTCATGCATAAATAAACAATCCACGCATTAATTTGTTTCCTAGATCTTTGCACATAATAAAGAGCACCATGGTAAGACCTCTTCATTAAAATAATTTTAGACCTACATGTATGCTTTCTACTGAATTTCCAAATAGGGTTTCTTGAAAACTAAAGCCTTTGGTGATAACTCCTGTTACAACAGACTGTGACATTTTCTGCTTAATACTTCAGAAGTACAAAAAAAAATTACATTTTCAGTTTATTCGTAGAATACTTTTGTTTAAAAATTTAACAATGTACTATATTGCAAATTCAATTGAATTATATACATAATTAGTGTTTAATGTGTGTTTCCACAAAACTGCTTGTTTTGTGCTTGCTGCAGGTCTGAAAAACCCTGTTTCTCATCCTTAGTAACAACTTACATGTATTTCTAAGCCCCCAGAGCCATTATTTTCTTTATCCTGCTTGTCCACAAGTTGCCATCTTTTGTTGTCCATGCCATTTATTTTTCAAGTCATTATATTTATTTTTTTTAATCATAATTTATGCTTTGTTCAAACAATCTAATAACCCAAACTAATTCCCTGCCATAAAACTCCAAATCATTATAGTATTTGGGGAAACCTCCTTCTTCCTTAATCCTATATGAAACTGAAGAATCCCATTCCACACTGACTGATGCCCTACAGGACACTTTTTTTTTTTTTTTTTTAAGTCATTGGAAAGGGTGCTTGTATTCCTCTGCAATCTTGTTCTACATCCCCCACCTTACGACTCTCCTCTGGTTCCATACTCTTTACTGTCCTGCCAAGTGCTATGCATTTAGTATGACACCAACACATTTGGCACCATCATTCCAGCCCATACCTCAGGCAAAGTGTCACATTTGTGAAGGCGATCCTGCACCACTAACCACCACACAGCTCAGGAAAGAAAGGTACACTGCATGAAGAGACAGGGAACATGGATCGTCCTCTCATTTCTTCAACTGAGTGCTGTTAGTATTTCTGCACACAACCCTAATCACGAACCAAAGCCTCATGCACACTTCTATAGTAGAAGGAAAAAGAACTAGCATCCCCTGTTCCAGATTAGCCTTAAGGTTTCCCAGTGCTGCAAACTTGCCCAAATATAGAACTTCATTCATCAGGGCTGTCACACCACTGCCTCTCACTTGCATTGAAATGACTTTTTTTCCCTAAATTGAAGTACAGTTATTTTCAAATATACAAATCAGCCTATTAAAATTGCATTAAGAGTGTGACGTTCTGTACCCTCTGTTCACCCTTTTACACAACAATGATAAATTTCAGGCAAAGTATGCCTTGTGAGGTATTTGAAAACTCATAACTTACTGATCATTACTGTCCTGGTAAACTATATGACAACATTGTATATAAAGTTATAGGATTTTACTGTATGGTATTACTAAAGGCATGTTCTGAGTCTGGGAAGAGTCACAAACCAGTTCCCTAAGGGTGATCTAACACCAGCTGTGAATAAAATTAAATGGATTACCACCTGCTTATTCTTTGGCAGGAAAAAGGATGTGGGAAAAAATCTGTATCTTGACAAAAACAGATGGTGATTCCTGCTTATACAAACTTAATATCTCCTGAACCTCAGCTGGAGATCATTTTCAAAGAAGAACAAGATCTATAAAAGGAGAAAGGCCCAAATTATTCCTCCTTTCTTTTTACCCAAGGCATCCATAACACCTGAAGAACAAGGGAAACATCTTTGGATGGGGAGAGGGATCCTGAGTGAAAGATTCAACCAGTAAGCATGCAAAAACTTGCTGAGGGGGACTTTTGCTTTGAGTTCACTCTAGCTTATTAAAGTCAGGTATTAGTTGAGATTTCCTCTTATTTTTGGAAACAGTTCTGATTTTGTATTTCATTACTTGTAATCACTTAAAAAATAGTCTTCTGTACTTAATAAACTTATTTATTGTTTAAGCTCAACTACTGTTCTTGGGAAACTCCATTTGGGATAACAGGATTTGCTACCGAAGTGATGGACCTTGTATGAGCTCGTACAGGAAACCCTCGCCATTTGCGAATACAGCTCCCTGCTACAGCTGAGAGCTGTTCCCCCATGGGGAACAGGTAACTGCCAGGAACCCACTGCAGCTCCTGACACATGCCCCCCCAAACCACAGGAGACCCACGAATATGCAGACTCATGAATAGGGATCCTGCAGATCATGAGGGTCTCCTGTATTGCCCAGGAGAAAGCTGGCATTTCTGGGGGAAAGTCTGGGACTAAGGATGTGCTGGTGTTGCTCTGCAGTGTAAATTCAAGGTTGTTTGAGCAGGGATGGGCAAAATTAGGCCCACGGGCTGGATCCAACCCACCAAACATTTCTCTCCATCCACCTTTCCCCATTTCCGAGCAGACAAGCAGAATGTGCATACTTACAGCCGCCAGCGTGTGTTCAGCTGCCCCTCCCCCTACCTTGCTCCATCCAGCCACTGAGTTTTTGAGGAACAGCTAGCCAAAAACTCAAAAAGAAATAACAACATGTTTTTTAAGTACATTAGAAGCAGGAATCCTGCTAAAAAACCTGTGGGTCCCCTAGACGATCGAGATATAAAAGGAGCAATCAAGGACGATAAAGCCATTGTGGAGAAACTAAATGATTTCTTCGCTTCAGTCTTCACGGCTGAGGACATTAGGGAGATTCCCAAATCTGCACCATCCTTTGTGGGTAATGAATCTGAGGAACTGTCCCAGATTGAAGTGTCATTAGAGGACGTTTTGGAACAAATAGAAAAACTAAATGTCAACAAATCTCCGGGACCGGATGGCATTCATCCAAGGGTTCTAAAAGAACTCAAATGGGAAACTGCTGAACTATTATCTGTGGTTTGTAACCTACCCTTTAAATCGGCTTCCGTACCTAATGACTGGAAAGTAGCTAACGTGACACCAATATTTAAAGAGGGCTCTAGAGGCGATCCTGGCAATTACAAACCGGTAAGTCTAACTTCAGTACCGGGCAAATTAGTCGAAACAATAGTAAAGAATAAAATTGTGAGGCACGTAGAAGAACATAATTTGTTGGACAAAAAAGTCAACATGGTTTCTATAACGGGAAATCATGTCTTACTGATCTATTAGAGTTCTTTGAAGGGGTTAACAAACATGCAGACAAGGGGGATCCAGGAGATATAGTATACTTAGATTTTCAGAAAGCCTTTGACAAGGTCCCTTACCAAAGGCTCTTGTGTAAATTACATCGCCATGGGATAAGAGGAAAAGGTCCTTTCATGGATTGAGAACTAGTTAAAAGACAGGAAACAAAGGGTAGGAATAAATGGTAAATTTTCAGAATGGAGAGGGGTAACTAGTGGTGTCCCCCAAGGGTCAGTCCTGGGACCAATCCTGTTCAACTTATTCATAAATGATCTGGAGAAAGGAGTAAGCAGTGAGGTGGTAAAGTTTGCGGATGATACCAAACTGTTTAGGATAGTCAAGACAGAAGCAAACTGTGAGGGACTCCAAAAAGATCTCACCAAACTGAGTGATTGGGCAACAAAATGGCAAATGAAATTTAATGTGGATAGGTGGAAAGTAATACACGTTGGGAAAAATAACCCCAACTATACGTATGGGGGCTAATTTGGCTATGACAGATCAGGAAAGAGATCTTAGAGATATTGTGGATAGTTCCCTGAAAACTTCCACACAGTGTGCAGCGGCAGTCAAAAAGGCAAATAGGATGCTAGGAGTTATTAAGAAAGGGATAGAAAATAGGACAGAATATCTTACTGCCCCTGTATAAAACTATGGTACGCCCACATCTTGAATACTGTGTACAGATGTGGTCTCCTCACCTCAAAAAAGATTTTGGCCTTGGAAAGGGTTCAGAAAAGGGCAACTAAAATGATTAGGGGTTTGGAACGGGTCCCATACGAAGAAAGGCTAAAGCGACTGGGACTTTTCAGTTTAGAAAAGAGGAGACTGAGGTGGGGATATGATAGAGGTATATAAAATCATGAGTGATGTGGAGAGGGCGAATAAAGAAAAGTTATTTATTAGTTCCCATAATAGAAGAACTAGAGGACACCAAATGAAGTTAATGGGTAGCAGGTTTAAAACTAATAAAAGAAAGTTCTTCTTCACATAGCGTGTAGTCAACTTGTGGAACTCCTTGCCAGAGGAGGCTGTGAAGGCTAGGACTAAGAGTTTAAAGAGAAGCTAGATAATTTCATGGAGGTTAGGTCCATAAAAGGCTATTAGCCAGGGGATAGAGGTGTCCCTGGCCTCTGTTTGTCAGAAGCTGGAGAGGGATGGCAGGAGACAAATTGCTTGATCATTGTCTTCGGTCCACCCTCTCTGGGGAACCTGATGCTGGCCACTGTCGGCAGACAGGCTACTGGGCTAGATGGACCTTTGGTCTGACCCAGTACGGCCGTTCTTATGTTCTTAGTTGCTTCAGGGTTCTCCTGCTAGCTGTGCAGCGTGTGGGCGTAGAGGGATGAGGGGGCGAATGGGAGAGCAAAAGCATGGTGTCCCCCTGCCCTTGTACTCCATCTCTGCAGAGCAGTGGTTAGGGAGGGGGAGACAAACAGCGGAGCTGCTCCAATCTGTAGCACGGACTGTAAATGACTCAGAGGAGTGCCTGTCTTAAGAGACAGCACAGTGTTTCTAAGATTTCAGTTCTCACACACACACACATACACACACAATCTCTGCTGACAGAGCAGGACAGCTTTCCTTGTCTTAAAGAGGCAGCACGTGGCTTCTCTGAAAAGCTTACCCAAGAGCAACACAGTCAATGTCACACACAAACTGCCATATGCTCTCCTGGTCTGTGTCACACACACAACCTGTGTCAAAGTCTCTCAGTGTCTCTTTCACACTCACACTTTCTTTCCCTGTAGCTCCCAGCCCCACCCCTTCTGCAGAGTCTGGAGCCAGCCTGTGACCACACACCAAAATTCATGAAGTGGCCCTTCTGTAAAACTTATTGCCCACTCCTGTGCTAGAGGCTGAGACACAGCAGAACAGGAGAAGTAGCTCTCACAGCAAAGCAGCGTAAAAGGCATTCCCCAAAGTGGACGAACGAATACAGATGTTCATTGATCCAGATTGTATTCTGGAAAATGTCATTCATATGGAGCTGCACAAAATTTGATAGTTACGTCTCTAGGTTATGACTTCAGATGAATGGCAGGGAATAAGAGACACCAAACCTTCCCCAGGACCACAACTCATCAACAAATAGTCTCGCATTATGTTTGCAGTCTGATTCTACTTTCATTTTAACAAATGCTTTAACCTGTCCACCTTCATATGATTACTTTCCTGGGAATAGCTGGGAAAGATTTTTATGCATCCTGGTCTTTGAAATTTTTAAATAAAGCTATTAACCAAAATATCCTGATGTCACAGGCATTTGTTTACTGCTAGAAAGTCTGCACACCAAATTTCAGTCACTTACCTTACTCAAATATTTTGCCTCTACTCATCAGCAAAACAGGCTAAAAATAAAAATAGTTTCGTGGTATCATGCTGCTTTAGAAAAAATGTCAGTCTTGAAATTATATACTAGTTGAACAAAATAATATGCAGTTAAGGAAACAACATTTTCTCTCAGGTCAAAAGCTATTTCATATTGTTAAATGCAAAGCTGTGGAGAGGTGGGCACTTAAAACTAAGTGGAATCTGTGCTGTTTCAGCACACAAAACAAAAGCGTAAAATGTTTCTTTGAATACTTCCTAATTGTTCCGACAGCATTCAATGAAAAAAAATGTATTTAATCCCATGTATAGCAACACCACAGTATGTTCTTCTTGAAAAGTCTTTCAGTCAATCACATTTAGAATAATGCACTGGCTACTTTGACAGTGGTTATGCTGCCCTCTAGGGGTATGTCTATACTGCATTCCTCTTTCAAGAGAGGAATGCAAATACAGTTGAGTGAAATTGCAAATCAAGTGCGGATTTGAATTTCCAGTGCTTCATTTGCATAATCACGTCCGGGGGCTATTTCAAAATACCTTTCTTTTTTCAAAGTAGTTCTGTCTAGACAGGGTTATTTTGAAAAAAAAAAAACCCTTCTTTCGAAATTACCCTTACTCCTTATAAAATGAGGTTGAAGGATAATTTCGAAAGAAGGGTTTTCTTTCAAAATAACCACTATAAACAGCGTTTCTTTTTTCGAAATAGGGTATTTCAAAATAGCACCCGGATGTGATTATGCAAATGAAGCACGGGAAATTCAAATTTGCGCTTCATTTGCAATTTTGCTCAGCTACATTTGCATTCCTCTCTCAAAAGAGAAATGCAGTGTAGACATACCCTCGGAGAAGAAAAATTTCCCTAAAAAGGCAATACAATAGCATTGGTTAGTGGTACAGTACAATGCAGAGATTTCCAGGACAAGCCTTTGCTACTTGTTCAGATGGTACATTTAAATAGATTATCTTCAGCTGAAAAGAAAACTATGAGGTGTTATTTGGTTTCCCTCACTCCCTAAATTTGAGTCTAAAAGTCAAATTCAGGATCTAACTATCATTTTTAGCATTAGATTTCAGTTTTAATGGTAGGTATAAAGTCTGATTACCTTAGTAAAAAAAGGATGAGCATTAAGTGCGACAGCAGCTGTTCTCACTATGGAAAAATGTAGTAGTCCCCAACACTTTACCACTGCATGAATGGAGGCCATATTGGATTTTGAAAGTATAGCAACATTAGCTAATGAGTCTCCTCTGTTATGCATAAGAATAAAAAGAATGCTGTATACACACTCACAGGTGACTTATGAAAAACTGAAAGATCTTCTATTGAGAAACTATTCTGTTAATATCTTTTCTTTTTTCCTTCCCATTTATTGGTATAACAAAGACAGTTCGCTGAAAGGCAGACCCTACCCATCCCATCTGTAAGATAGTTCAGTGCAGCTGCCGCAAACCCCTTATTTTGGGAGCCCCATGCCAGCTGCCTCAACTGTCCTATGGATGGGGCCCAGGGGATTACCTTGGGGCCTGGTGCAGGGCAGCAGCAGAGGTTGACCACACACCCCCATTCACTGCAGAACTGGGAGGCTGGAGTGACTATACCGTCTGCTCCACTCCACTTTGCCCTGCCACCCTCTCCCAGCCCACTGCGTTCTGCTTCACTGTGGTGGCAGGAAGAGAAGTGCCCTCAAGCCAGGGAACTCTGATTCCTGCTGCCGTGGTGACGCAGAGTGCAACAGGCATAAGAACATAAGAATGGCCATAATGGGTCAGACCAAAGGTCCATCTGGCCCAGTATCCGGTCTGCCGACAGTGGCCAACCAGGTGCCCCAGAAAGAGCACCAGGGAAAGGGGGGCAAGGCGGAGCAGGTTGCAGAGTCACTCCAGCTCCTGCATCTGCGGTGAGTGTGGGAGTAGAGGCTGACCCCAGCTGCAGCACTGCACCATATCCCCAGGTAATCTCCTGACTTACTTTGCCCAGGGGAGGGACTTTGTGCGGGGGGAGGGGAAGATGGGTCTTGGGGAAAGATGTGGAACAGAAACAGAGGGTTGCCACAGGCCCTGTGCCCTCTCCCTCCACCCACCCTCATTCCCCAGGAAAGGGCTCTGCTAAAAAGTATTGTAGAAATACTTTATAAAATGAAGTATATTCCAGCATTTGTCTAGCAATCTGGCCCAGACTTTCAGAGGAGAAGGCCCCCTGAAGTCCATTTGAAAGTCTTCCATGAGTACATGGATTGCTAGGTCAGGACATCTGGAGTTCAATCAGTGCTGTGTGGATATCACGCAATACATGTTAGAGGCTCATAGCTGCTTGTTATTATTGAGTTTCATTGCTTTGGTTTAAGAAACTCCCAAGTAATTTGAGACAGTAGTTACTACAGGCTTGAATCTCTCTAGTCCAGCACTCTGGTCCAGCAACATCCATGGTCCAGCATGATTTTAGTTAGCCGGGTGTTCACTTACCATGGGCGTGGCCAAGTTTCAGTGGTCCCATAAAGTTTGTCTACAGCCATGAGTCCTGTAATTTAATTGCTCTAATTTACCCCTCAATGTCTTCTAAGAGCTCAGTAACCAGTAGAAGCACTGGTAACGTTGCTAGACAATATTGACCTCCCATGGTTCGACAAATTCTTTGGTTTGACACCAGTCCCAAAGGTGCCAGACTAGAGAGGTTCAACCTATAAGAACTTCTGCTTAGAACTTCGTCTGCTCCTGCTTACTCCTCATATGAAGTCTTGAAGAACATAGGAATATAGACTGCCCATGTCCTATCATCATTCTTATAGCTAAGCTTGCCTGCTTATGCAGTATTTGGAAAAGGTGAGATAAGATGCCAGTCATATCAATGGGGCAGTTTTAAACAGTGTTATGCAGCTGCTACCAAGGGAAAGAAGGGAGAATGATACCTGAGATAGCAGAATGGTGACCTTTAGAGGCTGATGGCTATCATTTGGGTCTACAAGACTTTATCCAGTGATCTGTTTATCAACCTGAAAGAATTGAAGCTTGAAGCTTTCCCTGAAATATAAATTATGTTTCAGCGTAGGTAACAAGAAATTTCTTGAAAATAAAGTGGCTGGAGCACTTTATTATATAATGCTTATAGTAGCAATTAAGTAATGTATTCGATGTCCTCCAGAGAATTGCAGAGGCAGAAAAATATTCATTAAAACTTGCTCTGCCATTCGTTCATTTTCTTTTTGACATGAACAGATGCTCTTGGGAAACACCATGAGCACAGCAATTCATTCTTCCATTTTGACTTATTACCACTCAGCAAAAAAAGATTTGTAAGTTTGCCTATTCACTAAAAAATCCAATTGAACTTCCACACAAAGATGGCTATAAGTGTTCTGTGAATTAGAGTCAATTTATACTAATTCAATACGAAGTCTATACTTATCTTATATGAAACTTAACTGAAAACACACATGCCTGTTTCATTTTTAAAGGGGATTTAGTAAAATTGTCATTCCAAAACTAAATAAAAGTATCCAGAGCATGTTTCAGTTGTACAGAGAAAAATTAAACAGTGTAAGTAAAACCAGCAAGCTAATGGTAATGAAGATAAAAAGTAATTACATCTTATTTTAAGAAATGGGATTAATTAGGTTGAGTCTCATTTATACTCAAACAAAAAACATTAGATTAAGATTAAGACTATCATTAATTTAAGGGTAGAAACATTACAAGGATGGTGTAATTATGCCAAAGCCACACATTAAAAACCTAGAATAAAGTTAAACTAATCCAAACATATTAAGGTTAGAAATAGTTATGGTACTTGACCAACCTTAATTCTGCACTATCACAACACCATGTAATAATCATAGAATTATGACACCATTTTAGTTTGTGGCCTCAGATTAGACTGATTTTTAAAGATATGAAAAAAAAATGGAATTTCTCCATCAACCCCTCATTGTAGGGCAGAATTACAGTTACTACTTCAATAATATACACTTTTCTTTGAAGTGTAACCTTCACATAACACACGAACAGGGATCAGCCAATAAAATAAATGGGCAGCAGGTTTAACACAAATGTAAGGAAGTATTTCCTATGACAACACAGAGCCAGCCCGTGGAACCTGTTGTCAGGGGATACAGTGAAGAACAGAAGTATAACTGGATTCAAAAAAAGAATTAGGTAACTTCACAGAGGATATTTCCTTAAATGGCTATGTAGTGAGGTGGGTTGGCCCTGCTCTGACCCAGAAAGAGAAGGCCACTGTAATATACCCTGACAGGCAAAGCCAAATCAGTCTCTAGAAGCAGAGGGGCAGGGCTGGAAGTATAAAGGCTAGAAGCTCAGTTGGGCCCAGCCACCACAGTACACAAATGTTCCTCCTAAAATGTGAGATTGAGGTGAGCCTGATAATTGGCCTGGACCACTCAGACCACTGCCCAACACTCACCTGGGGGAAGCCAGTGACTAATCAGGGTTACCTGACTGACACGGACTCCAAGAAGCAGCATGTGGCAACTGATCCCTGAGACTACAGGTGTGCCTGAAGGGGGAGTAAAGCGTGGCCCAGGAATACATGAAGTGAGTCAGCATGTTGCAGTGTGAACTTCCAGCTGACTTGGTTGCAGATTAGGCTGCTGCCTCAGGTCGCTGGACCAAGATGCAATGGAGTGGGTGGGCCTGCACCCCCTCCGCCACCTGCTCTTTGTGGGTGGCAGCTTCCCCCTCCCATCTAGCTAGAGGTGAGCTACTTAACTGCTGTTTGTTGCTCTGCCTGCAGCCAGATTGAGCTTGGTGACTCTGGGATTAACTTGCTCCAAACCCGAGCAGGAGCTAGTGACTGTCTGTAGCAAGGAGAGTTGGCACCTCCTGACTCGAGACACCAGTCTGATCTACTAGAGACTATTAATCAACCTCATATTCTGAGTGTCCCTAAACCTCTGATGCCAGACCTTGGACTGGATAACAGGGGGTAGATTACTCAATAAAATTGCCTTGTTTTCTCTTCAAGCCATCTGGCACCAGCCCATGTAGGAAGACAGGATAGTGA
Source organism: Pelochelys cantorii (assembly GCA_032595735.1). Taxonomy (NCBI): domain Eukaryota; kingdom Metazoa; phylum Chordata; order Testudines; family Trionychidae; genus Pelochelys; species Pelochelys cantorii. The sequence continues at coordinate 182,802,502 of CM064328.1, forward strand.
GAAAGATGGACTACATGTTTGATCTGGTATGGCCATTCTTATGTATCTGTATTCTTATGTATCTGTTCCATTAATATCATTCGAGTCAAAAGAAAAAGACTGACAAATTTTTTTTTTTTAAAAGGACTCAAATATAAGTTTTCAACTAATTATCAGACTTACAAATTTTCAGAAAATTCATTCTGTACTCAGTATGTGCTGTACATTTAGGGAGAATACACTGTTTCATACAAAAGAGGATGAATTCCCACTTTAAGTGCAAACCTGAACTATGGAGTCACAATCAATACTTTCTTAATTATATGTTCTATATTTCTTACATATTTCCAGTGCTACATTGTTGTAACAGAAAAATAAATGCAAATTATAGGAAATCATTGGTGTCAGAACAGATATGCCAGTGAGAAAATGGATGGTCTGTACAGAATGCGGATTCCGGAGAACTGGCGCCTATTCATTACTCCAGTGGTCTCCAACCTTTTTAAACATGAGATCACTTTTTGAATGTAAGTGCAATCCTGGATCTACCTCAAACCCAAATACCTCTGCACCGTGTCCTCCCTGCCCCTTCTTTAAGGCCCTGCCCCTGCTCACTCCATCCTCACTCTCTTTTATTAGGCTGGGGTCAGGAATTTGGGGTGCAGAAAGGATTCAGGATTGAGGCCAGGATTCGGAATGCAGGCGCCAGCTGGGCACCACTTACCACAGGTGGCTTCTGAGTGGTGGTGCAGGGGACTAAGGCAGGCTCACCCCTGCCCTGACCCTGCACCACTCCCAAAAGCAGCCAGCAAACTCTCTCCATCCCGGCCCCCCTCTGCTCTGTGGAGATGGGGTACAGGTGGAGGGAGGGAGGGGCACCCTAAGATCAGTACCCCCTTCCTCTTCTTCCCATGCCCTGCACAGCAAGCAGGAGGCTCCCATGGGTGAGGGGCAGCTCCAAGGCAAAGGGCAGGAGCAGCATGGCAGTGCTGAGAGGGCAGCTGAAGTGCCCGCACTTGATAAGCTCCCAGCCAAACCTCTCAGGATCACCTGTCAAAGGTTCCAAGATCTACCAGTAGATCCGGATCTACTGGTTGTTGACCACTGCATTACTCTATCATATTTTCCTTTTCTTCCTGTGAACTAAAGCAACTCAGTCTCCAGAAAATGGGGATAACATCAGATAGGTATAATGAATAAGTAAATGTTTGTAAAGCATGTTCCCATACTTGCAGAATGCCAGTTTCGTTCCACAATCATCTTTTAGAAAAGTGTTGATTCTGTGGGTCACCACATTAAATTAATTAGCTTTATTCTCTGACATTCCTGACCAATTTCTACTTTTTACATAAATTTTACTAGCAATTACCAAGATCCATTTGTATTGGATATCAAAGTAAGTCTTTGCTGGGGTAGCTGGACAGTTGCAGAAGCAACAAAAAAGTTAAATTACCGGTTTGATGCGAAGCTGGTCACCCACCACTTCCAATATGGCATGTTTTCTGGATACTCTCTTATCGGTAATCTGAAGAAAAGAAAAGTCGCTTGAGATAACAGCAAATTATGGTACTCATCTCTCTGGAATCATTACAGCAAACAAAAATTAAATCAAGATAAACCAATAAACAGAGTGCAAGGTCTCACTAAGAGCAGTTTACGCAGGCTGTAGATTTCTGATGCCTTGTAAGTAGATTCACATACTTTTCCAAAAAGAAAAATTCTGATTAGAACTAGATTAAAACATTAAGATCAAAATTTTCAGAACTCGGTTCTGAAGTTATAATGTTTTAAATCCAAAAGTTAACTTTCTAGAATCACAGTGTGGAAAAAAGCTTGAAAACATGAGTCCCTTCAAATAAAAAAAGCAAAGGCAAGCAAAAAAACCCAGAATTTACTATTTGTCAAAAGTCTCATGATTTTTCAAGGCCTAATGATGATACTTAGAAGAAACAATAATGTGTCCTGAAATGTTAGTGCGCTGTGCTTATCTCATGGCTACTGGTATACAGACAGCAAGAAATCATGTTTTCTATAAAGAAAATTGCAGGGTGACTCCAGTATATTCAACCATCATCATCACAACAGATAAACAGTTAAACCTAAAAACACTTGATACAAAAACTGAAGTAGAGACATTACATATAGGCTTATAAAACTTAGGGGGAAAAAAAAAATCTTATGCAAGTCATTAGTTCCTAAGGACTTGCATTACAGGAACATTTTGTGAGGAACACACAATCGTAAAAAATTGAGGTAATCTTTAATCCAACATAACCAGTGCTAATTCTTCTAGTTTTTTTCTTTGTTTGTCGCTCTAATTAAATTTTGCCACAGTCATTTGTTTTAATGGTATTATTTATCAAGGCAAGAGAGCTTGCTCTTCTATATGTGCAGCAAAACTAATATTAATGGATTAAACTAGAAACTGCTATTTGCAAGTTTCTCCTATTCATGTATTTCCTTTAAGTTTGGTATTTAAAGACAAGAAGATCCAATTACATCTTTGTAGGAAACTATAATGCATTTTCCCCCAATGTTATTGGGTTTAAAGATGCTTATTCAAACTCGCAGAAAACTACTACCAGCATTACAAGTGTATGTTGTGACCTCTAGCGAGGAACAGTGTTACTTCACTTAACCAAATAAGTTCATAAGAGAAAACAGTCGCTGTATATAAGACTATTACACAAGAAAAGATTACTGAAAGCAAAATTTGACCAGGATAAATTCAACTGAGAAAAATTAAATGTTTTTCTCATTGTAGGCACTAATTACAAACATTACATACTGAAAATTAAATAAGTGTTACAAGAGCAAAGGTAGGAAAGAAACAAAGCTTGTACAGGATAAGCATCCATGTACTTCTTCAGGCAAGGGTCTTAACGTATCATCTTGAAAAGGAAAATGGAACAGCACAGAGCCACTGAATCACATCCTTCGTGGCATAAGCAGCATAAACAAAGAGGTGGTATGTTATGTGAAATGTTCCAGGCCAGAGATGAATAAAGATGTTAAGATGTGGTTACTTTCCTAATCGAGTAGTCAAAAAAAAATCATCAACTACTCAATTACTCGATAAAGGTAGGCATAGCACTCAGTCTGGCTTGCACTGGGGCCAAGCATAATCTCCTCTGCTGCCACTTTGCATTGTAAAGGACAGGGGAGCCAGCGTACGAAGATGCTGGTTCAGTACCTGATCCCAAGTCTCTCGTGAGCCTGCATATCCTCCCCTGCTACCGCTATGCATTGTAAGGGCCAGAGCAGCAGCAGGGGGGGGGGGGGGGGGTGTTTAAGCAGGCTGACCAATAACCCGCAGGAGCAGGGACAGAGTCAGCATCTTTGCGCACCAGCTCCCCCATCCATTACAATGGAGAGCAGCAGCGAGGGAGGGTTTGAAGGCTGATGAGAGACCCGGGACCAGGGACTGAGCCAGTGTCTGCACGCGCTGGCTGCCCAGTCACTTAATATTGCAGAGCCGCAGTGGGGGAAGGGGCGGAGTGTAACTAGTCACTAGCACTAACCGATAAGCTCCTGCTTATTGGTTAGTTGACTAGTCACTTACATCCCTGAGATGAAATACTGTAAGCATGTGTATAGAATACATAGCAGTGTTGCAAGAAAGAAGTTGCTGTGTGATTAGGTCCAAGTCAATAGAAACCCCATGGCAATAAGAATGAACATTGTTGTTGGCCATGAACATAGTTCACTATCCTTGTAAGGAATCAGAGTCCAATTCAAAAGATAATTAATTAGTAAAATAATCCACCAAGCTGCTACTGTGGCAAGCACCCACGATACCACAGAATCCTATGTAATAGCTAATGGCCATAGCCCTTTGTACGCACAATAACCTCAAAGTCACTGCTTTGAAGATGTGCAGTAGGATTTGAGTGTCCATGATACTGCCAGACAGCCATGCATTCTACGTGTCCATCTGTGGTAAGAAAACAAGACCCAACACGAACAAAGACGATGTAGTCTAGTACCATCATTGTCATCATCGCCAGAGGTTGTATTTGATGACGTGGTGCTAGTGTATATGCTCAGCTTCCTCACTGACACATGACCATGGGATTTGCATAGGTATTTGGGATAAATGTGAGGCAGTTCCCCTTTCCAGTTCTGTCTGTTAGTGGATATTCTCTGATATCCGCTTCTGTTGGCAGGAGAAACAAGATTTCAGCCTTCATAGAGCTGTTAATCTGCAAACAACTGACAGAAGTTTCAGTTTCACTGCTGTTTGAGAAAGCTATGATGTAAGCATAAGGATAAAAACAGAAGCTTAGGGAGAATAACTGAGATACACTTCCATCTATAGATCCTGACCAGCACCACTCTGATTGCAGCCATGAGACAGCAACAAAGACACACAAGTCAGCATGGGTCTGCAGCAATCAGGAAATTCTGATGGGAAGAGGAAACAAGCTGGGAGTGTTTTTCTTCTCATCAGAGGCTGCTAGTATGATTTTATTTCCCAAAACCCACTAGGCAGAAACCAATACAAAAAATTGGTAAAGGATTCCATAGATAAGAATCCCAACATCAGCCCCTCAAACAAACAGTGGGTACGACGGCTGGAATTTTCAAAATGTTGCTGTTGAACTTCTCAAACTCCCCCATCATTTCTCATCTTTCCTATTGGTCTCTGACTAAATGCATAGAGTCGACAGAGTGGTATTTTACCCACAAAAGCTTATACCCAAATAAATCTATTAGGCTGTGCCTACACTGGCGCGTTCTTGCACGAAAATGGCTGCTCTTGCGCAAAACATGCCACCTGTCTACACTGGCCATGCGTTCTTGTGCAAGTAAACTGACGTTGTACTGTAGAAAATCAGGGCTTCTTGCGTGAGAACTCTGACGCTCCCTCTTAGGAAGAAGCCCTCTTGCGCAAGAGCTCTTCCAGAAGCCCCTATGGTTAAAACGGCCGTCAGCTTTCTTGCAGAAGAGAGCATCTACACTACCATGGATGCTCTCGCACAAAAGCACATGCCAGTGTAGATGCTCTCTTGTGGAAGAGTTTTTGCACAAGAACTCTTCCACAAAAAAGTTCTTGCACAAGAAGCTGCCAGTGTAGACGTAGCCAATTCGTCTTTAGTGTGCCATAGGATTCCTTTTTGCAGATACAGAGTTAAAAGGCTGCACCTCTGAGACATGCTAATTTAGCACGGTGTCTCTTTCACAGTCAGCATAAGTATACCTGTTCTCTTCAGAGGAAGACCGGTCAAAGGGAAAAATGTGAAGCACAGCCAAAGGGACAAATACAAAATAACAGTTCAGTGAAAAAACCCTAAGCAATAAAGGAAGTCTAAAAGTGAAAAGCCCAATTTCAATGCAACCAGAAGAATTTATTTTAAAAGTACTGGCTCCCTCATTTAACTATACCTTTCCTACCACCACAAATAGCAGATGAATTCTTTAAACAGAATAAATGGAATATATCCATCCCGGAAAATAATATAGGCTACATCTACACTGCAGGCTTCTTGCGCAAGAACTGTTTTGCGCAAGAGTTCTTGTGCAAAAGGTCTTTCACAAGAGTGCGTCCACACTGCCATGTGCTTTTGTGCAAGAGTGTCCATGGCAATGTGGATGCTCTCTTGAGCAAGAAAGCTCTGATGGCCATTTTAGCCACAGGGGTTTCTTGCGCAAGAAAATCATGTTGCCTGTCTACACTGTCTTCTTGTGGAAGAGCTCTCGTGCAAGAAGGCTTATTCCTCGTGGGGAGAGGAATACTCTTCCGGAAGAAGCCCTGTTTTCTGACGCTGTACTGTAAATTTACTTGCGCAAGAACACGCATGCAGTGTAGACACCCAGCAAGTTTTTGCACAAGAGCAGCTGTTCTTGCGCAAAAAGCCTGCAGTGTAGACGTAGCCTATATAGTGTTTAGCCCTCTGAATTGGAATTATGCCGACATGCACCCCTCTCAGAGATGGAACATTAAGTAATTTAGTGTATTAAAATGTATAGAACACTGAAATAGTATTTACTTTCCACTGTTCACACATTTTCCTTTTTTTCATTCTACATCAAGTATAATGAATCCACACTGATCAGTTTCACAACTTTTTCCAGTCAATTTCACTATTGTCATACACTAGCATTACAGAAGTGTAAATTAGACACAGAAAGCAGCTGATCAAATTGTGCCCCTATTTATAACCTGCACAAACAAGTGGATTTAACTGAAGGACCCTTGAACTCTCTTCCAAATCTAAAACCACTTAAATATGTATAAAAGCTTTTGGTGAATTCAACACAATTTGCCAACTAAAGAAAGATACCATTGTGATTACGCACTAAGTACTAATATGGATAAGTGAAGCTGAGTAGAAGCCCTGGTCTACACTTAACATTTAGACTGACATAACTACCTCAGTCAGGGGTGTAAAAATCACTCCTTCAACACTGTATTTCAGGCAACTCTAAGAATTCCAACTTAAGAATTCTTCTACGGACCTAGCTACTGCCACCCAAGGAGATGGAATACCTGCAGTGATGGAAACACCCCTCCACAGATGAAGGAAACATCTATACAACAGTGTTAAAGCAGTACAGTTGCACCACTGCAGCACCCATACTTCTAAACTAGATATGTGAAAGGTTAACCAGTAAGCATCAGCTTAAATGGGTAATGCTTACCGATTCCAGTTACTAGTAACCAGTGGGGGCTGCAGTAGCTTACCACCTGCTGCAGGAGACCACTGTGGACAGGGGCTGCTCTTGTCCCAGCCCCAGCGAGGGGGGGACCCCCTCAGGCACCCAGCCCTAGTTCCAGCAGGGAGGAAGGGAGGGGCAGGGAGCAGCAGCCATGTGGGCTGCTCAAGCCAGCTGGAGCAGTCCCCAGCTCAGATCATGCTTAATCATTAACCAGTTAAACATTAGGTCAACCTAACTTAACATTTAACTGGTTAACGGATTAACTGGAATTTTACATCCCTACTCCAAATTAACTGCAAAAAAAAAAAGATTTTGTTTAAAGAGATACCTATGAAGGGACAATGCCAAATTAAGTCGCATCTAAAATGCTATTACCAGCTCATGGTTACAGGTATACTTCGAAGTATACTATTGAGAAAATTGTTTCACTTTAAATTTGCATGCAATGCTTCAGAAATAGTCATTTTTCTGGAGAATGCCCTCTTGTGTTCTAAAGCACTGTTTCTCAATGATGGGTTGTAGGCCCAATACTGAGAAGCCACAGGTGGGCTTGAAAAGTGAGTGTGTCCTGCTGTCACTTGCAGAAGCAGCTCCTGCCCCAACAGGCTGAGCCTGACTCCACATTCAAGCACTATGAGCTGACACATAGGTGGCATCCCAATTTCACCCACCCATCAGAACAGCTAGATAGCCAGGGATCCAGTGTGCCAGGTTACAACACAGAACAGGGAGCTGGACCTTGCCCAGTGAAACTAGAACCACTGCGGAAGCATGCGTGTGAGGCAGGCTTGCTCACTAACTGCCTCTAAGGCAGGGCCTCCCCTCTGCATCAGGCTAGGATTAAGGATGAAATATCAGGGCAGCATCAGGTACTACCGCAGGTAGTCAGTGCCCTCTCAGTGTGGCAAGCAGGCAGTTGATGACGGTACCAGCCTATGATTTTGCTCCCATTGCAGATCGCTGTTTCTGGCCAAACAGCAAGAGCTGCAATCGTCAGTATCTGCAGCCATGTAGGCAAATATAGTGGTGGGAGCCCACCAGGAGCTAAACCTGGTGGACTGGTATTTGCAGACCCCTCACCTAGACGGTTCCTGGTAGGGCGATAAAACCCCATTTAATATGTTAATCAATTTAGCTATATGTTTACCTGGTTATCCAGTCCACCACTGCCAAGCTTAAGCACCCCTCTCCCGTGGTGTGCTGTGGATGGGGTGGGAGGCTGCTCTAGCCAAACACCAGTCAACCAGTTACTCCTTTATATCCCTAGTTCCTGGCAGCTGTAGTATCCAGCACATCCTGAGGGAAGGAGCGGCATGCAGGCAACCCTATACAAGCCTGGGCTGAGACATCAGGCTGTTTCTCCCTCTGGATCCCTGACCTCGAGCTAGGGGTGAACAGGGAGGAGGATGTAAATATCTGGGGAGGGGTTGCGGGAGTCTGGGAAACACAAGTGGGAAAGGGGGCAGAGAAACCCCTATGAAACAATTCATGATTGAACACTTGGCACCTGGGGGAAGGGGAAGATAGTGTATGTATTGTTACAAACAGACATATTTGCTGGCATAGGCAACTGATGCTTGGGGGGAGGAGGGGCGGAAAGAAGCACCCCATTTAACCACCAAAATTTTGGCAGAGGTATTGGGAGGGGGGGCAGTGAACCTCTTGGGTGTTACCACAAGTTTCCTATGCTTGGTGACAGGTATTTTGAAGTAAAAAAAAAAATACAAAAATACAAAAAATAATTAAAACTGGAGTGATTATGTAGTGTTTTGACAAATACAGTTTGCAGAATTTTACAGAACTTTAAAATATTTTGCTCTGCTGTTTTCCCCCCAAGCACACAGAATTTAATTTTTTGGCACAGAATGCCCCCAGGAGTAGTTAGACCCCACATTTCATCTCATTCGGAGCAGAATCCAGAAAAAGGTGTTGCTACAGAACAGGGCAATGCAAAACAGCACTGGCAATCCGTGCGAGGGATTAGTCTCCCCATGTTTAGAGTTTCTCTTAACGCCCAGCTCCCGGAGTCACGTTAAACGGGAATCTCACTTATTGCGGGGAAAGGCTTGCAAAGAGGGGGAGGGCTGTGCTTCCGCCTTCCCCCGACAGGGGGTGAAGTCCGAGGACCAAAGGACCCAATGGTCCCTTCCGACCCTAGAAACCACCCTACCCCCCCGTGCCAGAGCTGCCCCTGGCCGGGGCTGGCGACACCACGGCCTGCAGCGTATGGGGCGGCTGAGGGGGATAATCGCTCCCTGGCGGGAGAATCACCCCAGGACCGAGGCCACTTTGCCCGGTGGGCTGCCCAGCGCCCGGCCCAGCCCGAGGCGGCTCCCCGGCCGGAGGCGGGGTGGGAGCAGCTGCAGCGGGGACAGGGAGCCCCCCCCCCCCCGAGGAGCCAGACTTACTCCCAACAGGGGGCCTCTTCCCAGCACGGTCTGGCCGGGCGGCAGCGCCAGCGGGCAGCCCCCGTCCGCGGGCGCGAGCTCGAAGCCCGGCATGGGCCCCGCGGGCGGGCGGGACGGGGAGCAGCCCCCCCGCTGCCCCTTCGCACTTTTCTCGAGCCAGGCAGGGAGGCTTCTCGCCCTTCCGCTTCCCTCTGGGGCGGGCAGCTAGCGGGCGCGTCTGGCTACCGCCGCCGTGTGCGCTCAGATCGCCGCGCCGCCCCGCCCCGCCCGGAAACGGTAGTTCCCAACTCTCCCCCGCGCCGCCCGGCCGCGCTTCAGCGTCCCCGCAGGCAAACTACAAGTCCCGGCGTGCCCCGCTGCGGCGCATGCGCGGGGTCCTGTTTACCTTAGGAAGCCAGTGCTGGGAAGGGTGGAAACAAGCCCGTTCGAATGCGGGAGACGTTAAAACCGGCAACGGCGCGGGGCCAGGTAGGGGGCGGGCGGCTGCGGGGAGCGCTGGCTCCAGGCACGGCCTGGGCAGAGATGTTCCGCAGCAGGGCCCAGGCTGGCAGCGGACGCAGGGCACCGTCTAACCCGGGTGGGGAACGTTTCCTGTGGGCCGGTGGCCCCCGCCCCGGGAAAGCCAGCCAGGCCCCCCCCCCCACACACACACACACACACGAGCAGCCAATAAAAACGACCCCCTCGCCTCAAACTCGGCCCCCTGGGGGAAGGGGGGGGGCGCGCCAAGGCTGCGGGTTTCCCCCTGCAGCTGCGTGATTGGGCCCCCACATTCCCCACCCGCGTCTACTCCTCGCCCAGCTCATGGGGGCTGGGGCAGCCTAGCCTGGGCACAGGGCATCACAGACGGCTCGCGTGGCTGCCTAAGGGTGACCCACAGGCGCAGGCACCAGTGCTCAAATCCCCACCTCGCCAAGCATCCCAGAAGTGGTCGTCTCCAGCTCTCCTCCGTGCCCCCCCCCGGCTGGCTTCAGTGTCACCAGCTGGACGCTACACGCCCCAGGGTGCCCACAGGTGTGGTGCCTGTTTTCTTTAGCAAGCCCGTGCCCAATCGGCTGTGAACAAGACCATTCGGGTTGCACCTAGGGGCAGCAACACAGGGCCAGGTAGGGTGCACAGGGCACACTAACACTTGCATAGGTTGACCATATTTCCCTATGTGGAATATGGGACACCCACGGTGCTCAGGATTTCAGCCTCACAGTATGGGGGCAGCTACCAACACTCAGTGCTTCAGCCCTGCAGCAGAGTGGGAAGGGCGGCTGCTGGCACTCAGAACTGCAACCTTGCAGGAGGAGGAGGGGAGGAGGGCCACCAGCATGCAGGGCTTCAGCCCTGTAGTGGTGGGGAAGGGAGAGAATCAGCCACTTGCACTAGGGGTTTCAGCCCCATAGTAAGGGAAGGCACTGGCACTCAGGGCTTCAGTGTTGCAGGGGGTGGGAGAGAAGCCACCAGTGCTCAGGATTCCAGCAGCCAAAGCTCTGACTGCTGGTGGCTCCCCACCCACCCTGCCCCACTGCAAGGGATGAAGTTCACCCCCACAACATGCAGAATGGGGAAGGAAGGGGAGCTACCAGGCCCTGAGTGCTGTCAGTTCCTTCTCCCACCCCTGCAAGGGAAATTTAGGATAGCGTGCCCGCTTTTTTTCCTACAAAGTCAGGACTGAAGGAGGAGGCCTTAAATAAGGGACTGTCCCAGTAAAAACGGGACAGATTGTCACCTTATGCTTGCAGCACTTGAACATATCCTTAAGCATTAGAGTTATATTGATGGAAGTTAACTGCATGTATAATATAAGTGACCCCTTCACTTCTTCACCCCCAGGATTACTCATGGTAGATGTGTTGAGACCGTAAGCGATGCAGAAAGCCTCAAAGAAGAACAAACAGGAAGGTACTTTGTGTAAAGAATGGATCATCCTTCTGCCATCCAAAAAGAAAGAGGCAAGGCAGGAGGACTTTGTGGAGCTGCTGCCTCCAGAAGTCACCTTGAAAATTTTCAATGAACTGGACGTTCAGAGCTTATGCAAAGCTGCAATGACTTGCAAGAGCTGGAATCGCACAATTGAGAACAGTGACCATTTGTGGAAACATCACTGTTTAACTGTAAGAGCTGTCTGTCAGCGAGAGATAGACTGTGATCGAGGAAATGGATATTCATGGAAGGTAAATTAAAGGCCATGGACTGTCTAGCTTTGGGAACCTGGATAGCTTTGGGAATCAGTATTAAGATGTAAGGTTCTCTCCTGATCAGTATTTCTGATCCATCCAAGGTGAAGAGAAAAATTAAAGTTATCTAATACCTGCAGCTTGTGAGTTCTCAGGGCTTATCTACATTACAAAATTAAGTTGACTTAAGTCAGTGTACAAGCCACCAGTGGTTCACGTGCATACTTGCTCCTTTGGTTGGTGGTGCATATCCCCACCAGGAGTGCTTCACCAACTGAAGTGGTACATAATAGGACACAGCTGAAGCCCACCAGCCCATGGTGGCACTGTCAGCAGGGTACAGTGGCCTCAGCTACAAGCCAGCATCTACAGCTAACAAGTCTAGCTATCATCGCCAGAAAAGAGGACTACAACTAACAGCTCCCACTGCGGCTGATGGCCAACCAGCTGTGTCAGTTAATCAGTGTCTAACTGCATTAACAAAAGCACTTAACTCCATGAGGGGTATGAGTTATGTTGGCATAGGAAGTGACTTATTTTGGCAGAAGCAGTATTCTAGTGTAGACGTTGACAAAATTAGGTGAATGTAAGTCATCTTGCATCAACCTAAGTACCTAACCCTGTAATATTGACCAGGCCTTAGTGAAAGTGTCACAACAACCATCACAAATGGCAGTCTCTGAAGAGATGGCAAAACAGTACCATGAGGGAAAAATGAATTATCCTCTGTTCCCTGATAATTGGTCAATCCAGTTTTGGGATGGAACACATTGAGAAAGGAGGGCAGTTTTACACACCTGGTTAGAGCCTTGCAAATCCACGGATATCCACTTTATATATATAGGTATCAGCAACCATGGATCTGGATGTGGATGTCCACAGCTCATTTTTACAGATGCAGATTCAAATTTTGTATTTAGAACCCTACAAGTTTGTGTCTGCTTTATATCCGTGGGTATCTGTATCCATGAAAATGGATGCTAGGGATGTAAAAGGTTAACCAGTTACCTGGTAAGCGTTAGGCTTACTGAGTAACCGATTAACTGGACTGCCAACCCCTGAAACACAGCAACAGGCTGGCCCCAGCCACGCTGCTGAATATGTTGAGTGAAATCCTATCAAGAAAAACAGAAGCATAAATTCTCACAAGTGAGCGGTTAAATATAGGGAGGCTGAAATATAAGAAAGCTGAAAAAGATTGAAAAATAGCTAGCCAAAGACTCAGAAATAACAGCAAAAACATTTAAATACATCAAAAGCAGTAAGTCTGCTAAACAACCAATGGAGCCACTGGATAATCAAGATGCTAAAGGAGAGTTCAAGAATGATAAGGCCATTGCAGAAAAGCTAAATGACTTCTTTGCATGGGTCTTCACAGCTGATAAGTCACCAGGAGCATATGGTATTCAGCCAACAGTTCAGAAGGAACTCAAATATGGAATTACTGTATTATGTAACCTAGGTTTTGTCTACACTGCCGGCTTTGCGGGCAGAGTATGCAAATGAAGCATTGATTAGCATTTTGTTGTGCTTCATCACATTAGCATTTTGTTGTTTTTTGCACAAAAACAAGCAGTGTGGACGTTTCCTTTCTGCGCAAAAACCCCTTAGGCACAAGATCCTCATGCCCCTCTGGGAGAGGCATAAAGATGTCCCCTGAGGATCTGAACTGAGTCCAATACTGTTCGACATGTTTATAAATGATCTGGAGAAAGGGTGGCAAAATTTGCTGACAATACAAAACTACTCAAGATACATCCAAAACAGACTGCAGAGAGCAACAATGGGATCTCACTAAATTGTGTGACTGGGCAACAAAATGGCAGATTAATTCAATCGTAGAATCCTAGAACTGGAAGGTACCTCAGGAAGTCATCGAGTCCAGTCTCCTTGGTCACAGCAGTACCAGGTCGTGTCAGGTAGATCATCCCTGATAGATGTCTATCCAACCTGCTCTTAAATATCTCCAGTGATGAAGATTCCACAAGCTCCCTAGGCAATTTATTCCAGTGTTTAACCACCCTGACAGGACATTTTTCCTAATGTACAACCTAAACTGGGATGTGAAGGACTAGTCGACTATCCGATAAGCAAATGCTTATCGGATAGTTGACAGGATAGTCGATTAGTTGCTTCCCCCTCCTTATCTGATAGAGGCAGCAAGGGGGGGAGGGGAAGAAAAAGGGGTACTTCAAAGCAGCAGCGCCACGTGGAGCCCGGGATCAGCTAGGGACTCCCCAACTGACCCTAGGCTCTGTACAGCGCTGCTGCTTTGAAATGTTGCGAAGAGCCTGGTGCCAGGCTTCTTGTGGCATTTCAAAGCAGCAGCACTGCGTGGAGCCTGGGGTCAGTGAGTCCCCAGCTGACCCTGGGCTCCACATACCACTTTCACCTTTGAAGTGTAACAACAGCCTTGGGGTTGCTACACTTCAAAAGCAGAGGTGCCCTATCAGCTAATTGAATAGTCAATGCAAAAATGCATTGACTATTCAATTAGTCAATTACCTGATACTTAACATCCTTAAATTGCAGCAAGGGAGGTTTAGGTTAAGTCCATTGCTTTTTGTCCTATCATCAGAGGCCAAGGAGAATAATTTCTTCCTCTTCCTTGTAACACTTTTTTAGATACTTAAACTGCTATCATATCCCCCCTCCATCATCTTATTTCTGAACTAAACAAGCCCAAGTCTTTCAATCTTCCCTCATAGGTCATGTTTTCTAGACCTTTAATCATTTTTGTTGCTCTTCTCTGGACCTTCTCCAATTTCTCCACATCTTTCCTGAAACTTGGTGACCAGTTCTATTCACAATACTCCAGTTGGGGCCTAAGCAGTGCAGAGTAGAGTGGAAGAATGACTTCTCATGTCTTGTTCACAACACTCCTGTTAAGGCATCCCAGAATCATGTTTGCTTTTTTTGCAACCATGTCACACTGCTGAGTCATGTTTAACTTGTGGTCCACTATGACCCCTAGATCCCTTTCTGCAGTAGTCCTTCCTAGACAGTCGCTTCCCATTCTGTGTGTGTGAAACTAATTGTTTTTCATCTAGCCCAGGGGTGGGCAAAAGGGCCTCCGTGGGCTGGATTCGGCCCAGAGGCCCTGCCACTGTCCCACCCAGGCCAACTAGGGCCTGGGGAGCACACAAAATTTCCCCCATGCTGCCAGGCGTACACAGCACTTTGAAGTGCCACATGCTTCTGGTAGGGTGGAAGGAGGCTTCGGGCATTCCCCTGCCCCCAGGCCAGTCAGGGCCTGTGAGGAACACGCAGCACTTAGAAGTGCCGTGCGCTCCTGGTAGGGCGGGAGAAGGCTTCAGGGCTTGGAGGCGGGGGGAGAACACGAAGCCTCCTGCCCTCCTAGGAGCGTGTGGCGCTTTTAAGCACCGTGCAGGGTGGGAACAGAACAGAGAAACTTGGCACATTCCCCCGCCCCCAGTTCTGATTGGCCTGGGGGTAGGGGAGCATGGGAAGTCTCCTCCCAGCCAGGAGCATGGGCATGTAGGGGAAAGGGGGGCAGGCAAGTAAAGGTGCTCCCCCATCCCCAGACCAATCTTGGTCTGTGGGTGGGGAACCCAGAAGTATCCCGGCCTCGACCCTTCCGCTCGAGGCCCAGGGCCACTTCAGAAATTTTTGAAGTGGCCCTCCACAGAAAGTTATTGCCCACCCCGATCTACCCCCACTTCAGGAGCTAACTGCAGTCTGTAATGGCCACTCATCATTGGCAAGGGGGTGTGGAGCTGCTGCTTTTTCCTATCTGACTGCCCCCCCTGTAGCTTTCATACTCTCAGGCCTTGCCTCAGGTCCTGCAGCCTGGGAGTGAGGTCAGGCCAGAGCTCCCCAGCTCTGCCTGCCTCTCTTAGCACTGCTATCTCCAAGAAGCCTTCTGCTTCCCAGGCAGCCAGGTCCCTCCTGCTCTCCAGCCAGAGCAAGAGTAAGTCCTCTCTCCCTCAAGGAGCCCTTCTTTATATAGCCCCAGCGGGGCCCTAATTAGCAATAACTGCCTCAGCCTGGGCTTTGCTCTCATCCCTCACTAAGGGCTGGGTTTTTGTCCTTAAAGAGCCAGTACAGGGCAGACACCTGTGACACCATTCTTAAGTACTTATGACTGCTATAGTGTCATACTGAGCAGATCAGAGAAGGAATGATTCAGACATTGCAAGTACAACCCTGAACCAGCACAGGTTTGAAAGTAAGGAGGTTAGAGCCACCTCATTTGGGGCCCTAGGTCTACCTCCCTAGATCACTGAAACAGAAGCAAGCCATTTTGGATTTACTTCCTCTCAGAGGAAGAAGTGTTATAGAAGTTCACTATGAGGCAAGAACTCACAAGGAGGCAGGCAGGCATATGAGCAGATGGAGAGCTCTGAAGAGAGTGGACACACTGAAATCCAAATATTTCACACCTTTGTGGCACCTGACTTTATTAAGCAAACATTACAAATCCTAGTCCAGGCAGTCTCTAGTTATATGGCTATTTCCAAGTCTTTTCCCAGATTCCTCTACTAGGGCATGTCTACAGAGCAGGTCTAAAGCTGAACTAAGCTACGCTATTTGAACTACATCAATTGCGTAGCTTAAGTCAAAAAAGCTTATTTCGGCTTTTGGCGCTGTCTACACAGCAGGAAGTCCAAGAAAGAGCACTCTTCCTCTGACTTGCCTTATTCCTGGTACAATGTGGGTTACAGGAGTTGGAGTAAGACAAGCCTGCACAACATACCGCCTGAGGGCCGCATGCGGCCTGCAGGGGCTCACTGTGCAGCCCGTGCCGATTACAGACGGCGCGGCCCCATCCGGTCCGCCGGCCGGGCGGAGGAGCAGAGCGCCGCTGGGGAGTGGGAAGTGCGGCAATTCTCGCTGCTGGGCTGCCTGCATGCAGCTCCAGCACGAGGAGGCGGGGCGCGAGCCAGAGGGCAGGACACCGGCAGACGCCAGGATGCTGGCGTGACGTGGCATCGTCCAAAAAGGCTCTGGCAGCCAGGTAGGGGAGGGGAAGGGGCTTGTGCTGAGGGGAGGGGGGCAGGTCAGGAGAAAGGGGAAGGCACCAAGTACAGACGTGTGGTTTTTTTAGCCCACGTGTTCGGTATTTTTTGGGAGAGCATCCCTACTTGCGGCCCGCAGCTGTTTTCTTTGGAGTAATATGGCCCTCACCGCTTTCCGAGTTGTGCAGGCCTGGAGTAAGATGTCCTCCAGCTCAACATTATGTCAAAATAATTGCTTGCTGTGTAGACACGGACTATGTTATTTCAGAATAATTGACATTAGTTATTAACAAAATAACACTGTCGTGTAGACTTCCATATATCCAGGGTTGAGGTCACAAGCTACATGTGTCAAAACTCAACATCTTAGTATCTCCCTACACGAGCTGGAACTCAGCCATCCTGTTACAAGGGTACCCGACAGTTTGGGTTATTTTGGTGCTCTCAGGATAAAGAAGAAAAAAATAGCAAGATTTTAAAAGTTTTCCTTTAAGGTGGGTATTTAGCCTGAGAGTGGGGATGAGGGGCAGAAGATTTGAGAAGTGAGAATGGTCCTCATGTTACACTGAAAAATATGAAAATGAACCTGTGGGCCACTAGAGGGCATTTGTACACCTGTATACTGCACTGAGGTCCTGGACACCCAAGTGTGTTGTAATATAGATGCTTTTTCTAGTGTAAAACTTCAGTTCTCTCAACTTCTAATGTTTACTCTGACTTCTGCTTAGTTTATTCAGGTTTTTCCAATGCTTTTTAATTGTTTATTCTGCATCAGGTCACTCTACTGAGAAACTACTGGAAAAGCAAAGTGAAGCATGAATGGCTCAGTGGAAAATATAGCAACATTCATTCATGCTGTGGCTTACCAGAAAAAAGCATGTATCCTATGGATGCTGATACATGGGGAGAAATACTGGAAGCAGAACTGGAGAGATGAGAAACCAGACATGAATCTTAAATAGCAAGAAATGGCACAGAAATGACTATTCTACTGTAAATATTTAGCCATTTACACCAGTGACACTTGACATTTCTACTAGATATTTGCACTTAAAAAAAAGGCATAAATATCGAGATTTTTGTTTTGCACTTTATCAGAGCAGCCTGTTGTAAAAACCCTAAATGTGATATAAACTATAGAATGTAATCATTTTTAAAGATCTGCTGTACTGTTAAACCCATGTTAAGTCTTGGAGTGATTTTTCTCAATATGCACTTTTTTAAAAAATTGAAAGAATACAAGTTGTTTTGTTTTTCGTTTTACTCACAATTCATTTGAAGCAGACCCACAAGACTGTGAGGAATCCACTAGAGTGAAGAATCACCACAAGGATGAGAAAGGAAGGAGTTTGGCTACAGTACAAACAAAGCCATGGGATCTGAAATACTTCAGTGACCGTTCCCATCAAGTTCTATGCAAATTGCATCTTATTTCGAAATAGCTTATTTTGAAATTTGGTGCGTCTACACAGCGCCAAATTTCAAAATAATGCATATTCATAGCAACAAAAATCACCAATTAAAAAGTTTCATTTTTTACTACTGCAGCAACTAGTATGGGTAACTGAGCTGGATTTATGGTGGCTTAATTCAGGTTACAGAGGCTCACCAGTGTCATTTTAACCATCATTTTTTACAGAACTGACCTTGAAATAGAAATAAAGGGGTCAAGTTTCCCCAATAAACTTCTTTAAACCTAGAAATCTCTACAATAGTAAAGGAATTCAGTTATCCTTTTACCTCATCCAGCCTCCAGGTAGGTGACATCACTTCCTCTTTGCTCCGGGGGCAACTAGATTTCTGCATATCACTCATGTCCAGCCTTTCTAATAAGGGGAAAGTGTTAGAGAACTCTTCAGGGGAAGGAAAAATCAAGGAGGTCAGAGGACATCATACAGGTGGGTTCAGAAAAAAGGTATATGAATTTATGGAAGGGAAGCAGTAGTGGGAGAATGGAAAACAAAAGAGATCGCACAGAAGAGCAGTAGCCTCGTGGACACCTCTTAAGCTCATTTTGTAGGCCTGATCTATACAGTTTTTGTACAAATAGATTTTTTTTAAAAACTAAAATAGTTCAGTTGTTATAACCTCTATTGTGAGCACAGTTATAGAGATGCTTATAATTGCATCCCCACCAAATGGGGCGGGAGGGGGAAAATGTGTCATCCTAAGTTTCATAGGTTGTAAACCAATAGAATGGTATGAAAACAATATTTAGACAAGCCCTGACAGCAGCTTTTAAGTGTATTTTAAAATACTTTACAATAAGACCAAGCAAACTGATGGGTGAAGTTCAAGAGCAGTTGGCCAAGAAGAAAGAAAAGAGCTGGAAAGAGGCTGTAATAGAGAGGAGGAACCAGACAGCAAGGCACAGATGGACTGTGAATCAAGCCCATGGAAGGTTTGGACTTAGATTAATGGGGCCTAGATTCACCAATGCTTCTGGGCTCCTGAAAGCAGCCAGCCCATGCCAGATTCCTTTGATCATTCTTCACCATATCCTCAGACAAAGTCTTCCTTAGCCTCTCTTCACAGGCCCTTCACAGGTGTACATGTGACTGTAAACTGTAAACCTTTAGTTAGTCCTTAATAGATCTGCTCACTTGCACAAGGTAAGCAGATCTATTAAGATGTTGTGTTAATTTACACTTATTGAATAAGAGCTCATACTTAAGATTAAATTCCTTCCACTTTGTCTGCAGCTACTGCAAGTTTTTCTGTCTTACAACCAGCAGAAAAACAGAATGAACCCTTAGCTTTACAAGAGGAAACTACACAAATATTTAGGTTGAAAAAGCCTTTCCTAATGAAAGCAGCTGTAGTACTACCTAGTGTACAGGGCTGAAAACATAGGGAATTAGCTAAAAAACAAACAAACCCCCTAACAAAAAACTAACTAGTTGCACAGGTGGAAAAGGAAGAAAAAAGCCAATATTACAATATCTTGACAACATACATAAGAATTAAGAATTACAAAAAATATAGGATGTTAGCAATGAAGCTATGAAATGCATAAAGGTCAGAATTCGACTGCAGTACTGAGAACATTGATCAATGATTTAGGGGCTTATACAGTTTTAGCATTTTCTGAGTTTAAAAAGTATGTTTTTACTGCATTAATGTCCCATATCTTATAAATCCTATTCTACATACATGAAATTTTTCTGCCTGGA
Organism: Pelochelys cantorii; assembly: GCA_032595735.1. Classification (NCBI taxonomy): domain Eukaryota; kingdom Metazoa; phylum Chordata; order Testudines; family Trionychidae; genus Pelochelys; species Pelochelys cantorii. The sequence continues at coordinate 182,821,869 of CM064328.1, forward strand.
GCAAGCAGCAGTCACTATCATTAGTAAAAATTAAAGAACCAAGATAATTAATTTGATAGGAACAGAGCAGCATAGAGTCCAGTTTTTAAAATTTAACATGAATATTTTTCGCAAGCATGAACTTTGGAAATCTATGCCCTTCTATACCTTGCACCAAAGACTCCTGGAGAACCAGAAACTTGGTATCTTGCTACATTTTTCTTGCATCTGCTACTCCATAGCATTGTCAGCATAATTCAAAGACACTTAGAGTTAAATAATTTTGTGGGATTAACTATATTCCATGTTTTGCATTATTTGTGTTTGAGTGGCTAGTACAAACTCAAGTTTGGGGGGGGGGGGGGAGAAGATTCCAAATTAGGGTGCATGTACACACCACACTTATTTTGAAATAACTGATGTTATTTTGAAATAATGCGAACATCTACACAGCAGTTCCATTATTTTGAAATAAATTCAGAACAGATGGTTTATTCTGACTTCTGTAAACCTCATTCCATGAGGAATAATGCCTATTCTGAAATAGCTATTTTGAAATAGCTGTAGCAGCAATGGAGGGTTCATGCTATTTCGAAATAGCTCCTCCCCAGGGCCTTTCAGACTAATTACTCCCCAGTGCCTCCTGAGGCTCTAAATCAAGGTAGCACATCCTCATTAGGGAAGCCTGCCTTGGACTAATTTTGATGCTTTCCTGTAGTGTAGATGTGCTATTTCCAAATAAGCTATTTCGGAGTATTTATTCCAGAATAGCTTCTTTCTAAATAAGCGTGCAGTGTAGACATACCTTTAGTTGCCCAGAGGAATATGACTGTCTTCTGCAGAGAGTAATTTGAAGGTGAACAGAAGTGTCATAACATCCTATGAAGGCTCTGGTTCTGGTGTGAACCTCCTGATGGGTCCTGATGTTATGTCCTCAATGTCAAAGAAAACTGTGTGACTGACTTCTGTGGATAGTAGATTAGGCTCCCTATCACCCACTGGAGTATGGTTGAGAAGTTTTGATCAGGTAATAGATGCTATGACTTTTAAGCGAAGCGGCATACTACTAGGTATGCTCAGAAAAGTGTTTTAGTCTGTATTTAGCCTTTTCCAATAATGGTGTTCACCATACCATGTGGTGTAACACATGAATATTTAAAAAAATTAAATCACACAAACATTGATTGGAACTAGGTTTTCCTTTCCCCCTGCTTAGGATACTCTGACTTTATGCTCCAGTGTTACTCACACAAGCTAGGAATCAAGCAAGCAAGGAATGCCACAAAATAGTGAGTAAAATGGAAACATTTCCTGGGCCTCAAAAGATAAAGGGCTTCTTTTTGCTGTAATTCCAATGTTCTGGCCTTGGTCATCCAGCAGCTTCTATTAAGATTTTTTTTAAAATGGATTGACCTGTGGGAAGTTTTTTTCTAAATAAACTTCCAGTAAAATACTGAAGAAAAGAGGCAAAACACTGTTAATCCTACTAAATAAAAATTCTGAAGACATCTGAAAACCTGGAGTACATCTACCCTGCACATTAGTTTTGAAGCAAGCTATTCTGGAATAGTTATTCCAAAATAGCTTATTTTGAAATAGCACATCTACATTAGGGAAGCCTGCCTCAGACTAATTTTGAGGCTTCCCTGAAGTGTAGATGTGCTCTCTTGATTTAGAGCCCCAGAAGGCACTGGGGAGGAATATCTTAGAATAGCCCCTCACCAGGGCCATTCTAAGATATTCCTCCCCAGTGCCTTCTGGGGCTCTAAATCAAGAGAGCACATCTACACTTCAGGGAAGCCTCAAAATTAGTCTGAGGCAGGCTTCCCTAATGTAGACGTGCTATTTCGAAATAGCTATTTCAGAATAGACATTATTCTTTGTAGAATGAGGTTTACAGATTTTAGAATAAGCCATCCGTTATTTTGAAATATCAAAATAATGGAATGGCTGTGTAGACGCTCACGTAGTTATTTCGGAATAATGGCCATTTAGCTATTCTGAAATAACTTTGCTGTATAGACATACCCTTAGAAATTAGCTGAACCTTGAAACCACTTATTCTGCTGGCTTGATTCTGCAAAGACCTGAGTGATCTCCACTCCCAGTGGAGTGGCTCATGATGTTGGCAACCCTGTCACATCCCCCAGAAGTATCTGCAGCCACTGGGATTGCTCTACTGTACCTTCCTACACCCTCAACCACACCCAAGAGAGCATCATGGAGCCCACTCTGTTGGTGGCCTTCTAGCTTCCCCTTCTGGCATCTCCACCCAAAAAAGCAGCAAACAAAATTGTTGAGGGGGGTGGCAATAGAAACAGCTCTGATACCTAGAGATGATGGCTCCACCACCAGGCATTGCTACACAACCTTCCCAAGGTAGCCTAAGCATTACAAACTGCCATGATCTCAGGCACCCCCAAGCTTCCCTTGGAACCTTTCACCACCTCCCAGGCAATCCTTATACCTCTCCTCACTGAATGCTTCTACCCTAGGATCTTCTCCCACCCACTTTAAAGATCTTGCCACCTAACTTCCTAGATCTCACACAATCAATCATTCAGCCTACCACCCCTCAGCAGCTGCCCCAGAAAACGCATCCCACCACCCCTCCACTATCTTCCCTTCTCACCTACTCTAGGGAAGGGTCTACGTGGGGGAGCATGGGGAGGACTTCTTCCACTCTCTTTCTGGAGAGGGCAGGGAAAATAAGCTCTCACACATACACAGCATGAAGTCATTGAGTTTCCTGTCCTCTGAGAAGTGTCACATATTGCTGCTAGGAGGGTGGTGAATATCTGATGAATGTATCCGAGTCTTTGCCCTAATTTCCACATTTCAAGCTGATGTGTGGTGGGCCTCTATCAATGACTCCTCTACCTTAGCAGTCATTTCCAAGGGTGGAGCTGCTAGTATGGGGTATATTCTGCATCACAGAAAAATAAAGTCTGAAGTCATTGGGTTCTACTTGCCACAGAGGAACAATACATAGAAGTGACAAGTACATGACATTAGGGGTATGAGAACAAGTAGCAAGTTTCTGTGTTGGTCAGATTCACTGAAAGAAACATAGCAGAAGCAAGGTTTTGTTAAGAGATAAAGGAATAGATTCTACGTTGAAGTCGTGATTCAGTGGATGCTATCTTATGTACTACCTTGGACCTAGGCCAGCTGTACAACTTCCTCAGATCAAGAGAAGATCCAACTGGGCTGTTTAGTCAGGAGCATTTTTAATCCATTGCATACCAAATGTGGATTCCTCAACCCTGACACTGATTAAAATTAAGCTGTTTCAAGGTACAAAGAATATTACACACGTCAGATAGAATAAGAGACTGAAGAAGCTTCTCCATGACATAAGTCACATCTTTCAGCATATATCCCCATATAGACAGTGGGGGGGGGGGGAGGTGTACTGTATGCTTTTGGGACCACTCTCAGCATTAAAATGCATGAAATCACAAGGCAGCTATAATACTGCTCCCAAATGTTACATCCAATTTAAAGGGAAATTGCATTCATGCATCTCAGAATAGCACTGAAATTTCAATAATCACATCTCAATGAAAATTTCCCAGTAACACAAGACAGTGATATTTGGTGCCATCTTTTGGCATGTCAAACACTGGAATACTCCAAATGGATACAGTTTTCTAGAGATATGCAATACCTTTGACTCAAGTCCACCCGTACCTTGCCTTGGTTAAAAGTTTCAGAGGAGTAGCTGTGTTAGTCTACCTGCAAAAATGATTAGGAGTCCTGTGACACCTTAGAGGCTAACAAAAATATATAGTAGCATGCACTTAATGATACTATAATTGTATCCATGAAAGCTGATACTATATATTTGTTAGTCTAAAGCGCCACAGGACTTACTCGGTCTTTTTAGATTAGAGCATAAGCTTTTTGTGGGTAAAACCCACTTCATCAGATGAATTGGAGTGGCATTTACAGAGGCGTGTGTGTGTGTGTGTGTCACACACACACCAAAAGAAAGATGGTACTTGTATAAATTAGATTAATCAAGTCAGCATGGAAGTGGCTCATTCACAGCAGTTGATGTGAAAATATGGATATCAAGAGAGGGGAAATTGCCTTGGTAATGCATTAACCAATTAAGATCCTTATTCAGCCCTAAGTGGATAGTACTGAATTTGCAAATTAACTGTACTTCAGCTGTCTCTGTCAAGGATGGCTACTTTTAATTCATTACTGAATGTCCAGGGAGGTTAAATTGACCCCCCTATAGGTTTATGTGTGTTACCATTCCTGATGTCTGATTTGAGTCCCTTCATTCTTTAACTCTGACATGTATGCAGCTGACCACAAAACACTTCTCTCTATTGCTTCCTTTTAGGAGCCAAACTACTTGGTGACAAACTGTTAACATGTGCTGAGTGGAATGAGACTGGAAGGAAGAAAGGAGGATGAAGCAAGATGTATATTTAACAATCTTGAGCCATTAACATTGAGTTTAAGTTTAAGAGATCCGGAAAGGCAAGACAGAGTCTACACAACTGCTTTAACTTACATTTCACAATCTGCATATGATGCAAGAGTCTACTTACACATTTGCCTGAGAAGAATGTATTTGTATTCTAGCAGGTGAATAAAGTATTACCATTTTTTTCCATTAAGCTAAAATAGTGAGTAGCTTTTATGCCTGGATCTGGAAAAATACATGATTATTGTAATTGCAACACTATATTGAAGTTACACATTTAACAGCCTACCCAATAATAAAAAAAAACTACACTTCATCTAATGTGGTTGACCAAAATGTTAGTAGCTTAAATGTCAGTGTGAGAAGTGTAATGCTTACATTTCCTGGCTGTTGCAGTTTTTAATCAGACTTAATATGCTGCATTCATACAGACTATTAGAATTTAATTAAAATAGCCTACATTATGTGTTGAAGGTACATTAATGCATTTAGAGGAAGTTGCAAGAATGTTTATATTAAAGATCAGAGCTAATTATACTTTAGACTGAAAGATTCTGACAGGTTCTCATCAATCTAGGAGGAAGCTTTTTTGTTTATTTGCAAAATTTGAGCCCAAATCAGTTCTCAGGAAAAGAAAGAAAGTGAAGATTTACGTAATTGAAAAATAAAACTTGGATTGTTTTTAATATTTCCAGATTAGCAGTAATTGCTAAAACCTTTTCTTTTAGATTCAGATAGTCCCTACACTGCATATGTGATTGTCTGTGCTCTGGTGAAAATTGTTAGTTATTCTAATATCTAGAGTACATGCATGTTACATTTCACAGGGTTCTGTTATCTCTGGTTCTGCCTGGGTGTAGTATCTTAGGAAAAATTTATACAACTGTGACATCCACCAGGATACAATCTGGACTGCTAAAATTCATTGTCCCTTTACTTTCCAGGCCAGGGAGTCTTTTACACCACTTTGCTAATGACAAGCAACTTCACCAGCCTCTGCTCACACAGAATCCTAGCACAAAGTCACTCCTAACAAAGGTAAATTAATGCTCTCTCAGCCACTCGCTAACTAAATAAGAGGCAACACCTGCAAATTGTTAGGCCCAGCTTTGCACCCCAAGAAATGTGCATTTTGTACAGTTCAACAAACTACTGAATAATACATGCTCATAAATTAGTCATACCATCATAGGATAATGAATGTGCTTCAGCCCCATTGAACTGAGTAGATATTTCCCAAACACTTCAAAAACACTGGTTAAGATAATAAACATAGACTTAATCAATCTTTAGTTAAAGTAGCAAGTGATTATTGTAAGTCATAAAAATCAAGTAATTAGTACAAAAGGAATAATCAATTAACATGGTATTTCCTAAACTTTACCAAGCTAAGTAAGATTTGAAAGCAATAGAAATTCTCACCCAAAACTTTCAGCAGTTTATAAAACTGGAAAGCCTTCCAAGTAGGATCACTCCCACCAGTCTAATGATGCTCCCCTCATCTTTCAAGCAAACTTGCTTCCATGAGGTATGGGGGAAGAGGTCAGGTGGCCAGAGGCCTTTTTTCTCCCCCTTCTTAAATCCTGAGAAATTTTAGAGGAAAAGTCCTTGCTGTGTCATGGGATCAAAGTTCCACTGCACGTGAACTGTAAATATTTTGTTTATAACTCCCTTGGTAGTCAATTTCCAATTAAACAGCGAATGGCCTCCTGGCACCAAGCTGGTGTGCCATTGTCTCTACTTTGTTACATGTTACAGTAAAATCATTGTTATACAGCACAATCTCATAACTTTACATACAAAGTTGCCACATTTTACTAGGCTAATAATGTTCAGTAGAAGTTTTCAAATGGTATTTCACAAGACATACTTTGTATACAATAAATTAATCATTAAAGTGGTGAATGTGGGGAATGTCAGATGGGGGCTGTCAGATGGAATATAGGTCATCACAATGAGTGAATGTACATGGGGAACGAATGAGACAGGATGCTAAACAAACCCTACTTCCCAAATAGTAGGCCAGATTAAACATGGAAGGCAGCATTCCACCTGTAGGTGGAAGGATTCGGAGCCCAACTTTTTTCCATATTGTATAGGAAAGTTTGCACAGGGCTCCTTCATAGTGCTGCAGTCTAGAAATAGACTGTGGGGAAATTTCATTGTCCATTCATTTCTTTTAAAAATTCTTAGCCTCCATTTGATACAAGTTTTTTTCTTTATATTTATAGAGAGCATGGTTTAAAATATAGAGCTGTTTGAAATTATTTGGCCTTCAACATTTTCCCATTAACAAATGTGATTAACTGAAATCAAGAAAGCATTGACTGATTAAATTCATTTTTATGATGTTCATTTTTAATCAGCCTTTAAAAATGACACTCAAATTTGTTTATTTTTGGACACTAACTTCTTTTTTTATTTTCCATTTTTGGTTTCTGGATTTCCTGAGTGTCCCTTTTCGCCCCCACTTCCGTACTTCTCAAAAAAAAAAAAAAACCACACACACACACCCACCACACACCTCACCCACACCCCTCCCTTTTTTCCCCAGTGCAAGGAAAATAGAAATATGTGAACATGGGGGAGCAGCCACTTCTCAAATTTTTATTGTTTTTGTTGTTTCAGAACAGTATGAAAGTGCAAGAAGTGGGTTTATCTCCACTTTTACGTGTTCCTCTTTTTTCCAGCAGAAAAAAGGAAGGAGAAAAGAAAGAGAATAAATCCAAGTGTCCAAGCAAAATTTCTTTTCTAAAAGATCTGCAGAAAGCCAGAATACGCCAGTCGAAAGTTTTGAAAGAAGATTTTTTTTTTTTAAGTTTTCGTTTTCTGATTAGTCATGTGTCGGAGGTCAGGAAGGGTATGTCTACACTGCAATGCTACTTCAGGATACCAGACTATCCCAGAATAGCTATCCCATGTCTTCACACTAAGCCTGTTATTTTGGGCTCACTATTCCGATGTCCCTGCAAACTTCATTCTATGATGAGTAAGGGACATTTCGGAATAGCACTTTATTTTGAAATTTGGCACTATGTAGACAGTGCCAAATGACGAAATAAGCTATTTCAAAATAGCATTGAAATAAGATACACAATTTGCATAGCTCACATTGCGTATCTTATTTCGAGTTACAGTGTAGATGCACCCAAAGTGCCAAGTTACAGTTGCCTTTGGATATATTGGATACAGTCTTCAGGAGCACACACTAGATTTTCCCATGGAAATCTTGTCTCATTTTCAAGTCTGAGAAAAGAATGAAGCAGCACTAAGTGGCAAATTGGTCTGGGGCTCAGAGCATTTCAGACTTATGCACTGCAAGTGTTGCATGGTCATTACTAAAGCTACCGTTCACAACTTCCTCTTTCAAATTCCAATGCTAACTAACATCAGTGAAAACACTCCCAGTGACTTCAATAGGCAGTGGATCAGGACTGCACTCTAGAAGTTATATAGTACTAGAAAGCCAATTAATTGTTTGCAGTGCCATAGTAGCCATGTTTATCCCAGGATATTTGAGAGAAGGTGGGCAAGGCAATTTTTTTTTACTGGACTAATTTCTGCTAGTCAAACAAAAGATTTTGAGTTACCCAGGCCTTCTTCATGAACTGTCAGTCAGATCTGTATTCTAATGTTAGAAAAATTACATGTACGTAAAAGGTGGGTTTCCTTTTTGTATTTGTTTCTGATGATTCTCAGTGAAACGTGAAGTGTTCTGTTTGTAAGTCAAAAAATTGGCTCGTCTGCTCTAAAATTCTTGGCCTATGCAAATAGCATGGTAAAGCAAAAGCCAAGAGGGAGCAATTAGCTTTGTAATCAATCAGCTCTACATGCTCACTCCCAAAAAAAACAAATACAAATCAATGGCCACAAAAACAAACCAGTAAGAATAGCTGTGAGATAACTAGATCAGGGATTCTCAAACTTGTGATACTGAGACCCCCCCCTCTCAGTTGCTCGCAACCCCCCTCCCCATTGCTGCAACCAGCCTCTCAGTTACTCGTGACTCCCCCTCTAATTTGTTTGCGATCCTCCTCTAAGTTGCTCGCAACCCTCCCCAGGGGTCGGGACCCACAGTTTGAGAAACACTGAACTAGATGAATCTCTAGTGGGAGTGAACAGAAAATAAGTGTGTTGAGAATCAAGCACACGAAAATTTTAGCAGGATGAGCAAAAATGTATTAAATTAGGTAAGTTATTGTGAATTATGCATGCTATTGCTTTAATTAGGGAGTTTAAAATGAAATATAAAGACAAATTAAACTAGATAATTGACAAGAAGAGTGAAGAAAATAGAACAACAAACATATCAGAGACCACATTTTTAAGAGCCATCCTCTTCTGAAGGAAGGTAATTGGAACATTTACTTTTTTTTTAAATCTGTTTTTGCATGTATATGTAATTCATAGATGATAATAGCACTGTCCCAAAGTATACAATAAAGTTTAAAAGACAGTGTTTGAGATTAAATCACAGTGGGTCTCACTGCTGAGAAGTGCATGTAGGCTAGGTCTAGACTACATTCCTCTTTCGAAAGAGGAATGTAAATTAAGCAAATCAAAAGTGCAAATGAAGCATGGATTTAAATATCCCACACTTCATTTGCATCTGAGCGCTTTTTTGAAAAAGGGTTTTTCAAAAGTGAAGGCACAGTCTAGACGTGGTTCTTTAGGGGGAAAAAAAACCCTTTTTCAAAAGAAGCCTTACTCCTGAAAATATGAGGAGTACGGGTTCTTTCAAAAAGGTTTTTTTTGTTTGGTTGGGTTTTTTTGTTTGTTTGTTTTTTGGTTTTTTGGGTTTTTTTTTTTTTTTTTTTTTTTTTGAAAGAACCGCATCTAGACTGGGCTTTCACTTTTGAAAAAACCCTTTTTCAAAGAAGCGCTTAGACGCAAATATGCAAATGAAGTACGGAATATTTAAATCTGCACTTCATTTGCACTTTTGATTTGCCTAATTTACATTCCTCTTTCAAAAGAGGAATGTAGTTTAGACGTGCCCATAGTGAACAGGGAAGGGTCCCCTGGAGAAGCAAGAATATTCTTGTGATTAAGGTATCGAGATAGGACTCCGGAGATCTGGGTTCTGTTCTGCCTCTACTACATTCCATAGTCAGATACCTAGTCTTCAGTTGCACCTCAGTAAAACTGGGACAATTACTCTCCAGATTGACAGGGGTTGCATTGTGCTGAGCAACTACGCTCCTGAGGAGCCTGGAAAGAAATGCTTTGTTCAGCTCAGACTTTGGACCATGTACAGTAGATTGTATCATCTTTTTCAGTGTGGCACTATGCTCTGAGAAACACTCAACAGCTTCTGTGTTCACTGAGCACCATCTATCCTGTGCGCTGAATGAAGCAGGAAAAATGTGATCATCTAATAAAGGACCATTTGTAAAGCATACACACAATGAGAAATCAAAAGTGTCCAGATGGCTCTTATTTTACTATTTCCTGACTGAGCATGTCACTTTGCATTTTCTAGACCAGAATAATACATTAGAGCATTAAAATTGCACATAGTTTCAATGTAATACCAGATAAAATAAAAACTAAGTTTGTATTAAAATGAGTGAAATATTTACTTGAAAAAGCAAAGCAGATGCACTTAAATACATTGTAGAATAGGGTTTTCATTTCATGGCACATATAAGCTTCTTACACACAATATTTGTGTGCCGTGGCAAAATAATTACATCCAGCCTTGTGATACCATTGTCAATGAGCAGAGTACTCTTACAAGTCTGAGGGCTATCAATAACCAGGAGAAGTCTCATGTCATCTCTAGTTCACTTATTTAAAAAGTTAGATCTTTGCCATGAAACAGAAAGTGTGTACTTAATAATAGCTGTACAGGTCTAAATTAATATTAATGGTTCCGGACTAAGACTTTAATCAACTCAGACAGCAGATGCTGTTTCAATGTTTCCCTCAGGTCAAATAGCTATAACAGCTAACCAACTAAGCTTAACCACAAACACTTACTAAGCTGTGACTTGCTAAGTTGTGAAATCACTTCCTATTATAAAAAAAACAAAACACAAAAAACGCACCACCTTTTTTTCTTCTATTTTATGTGCTTCACACCTACAGATCTGTACTAAATACACAGCAGATCAAGATGTACTGTTTTATATAGCATAGAGTATACTGTTATTAAACAAATCTAAAAGGTGTCCATTAAGATTTAATAAACTATACACCAAATTTTCATATTATCCAAAGGTACTCTAACAAATCCTTCAATATGATGAAACTCCACTGTCTTGGTAACTCGATCATAACATATTAAAACAGTTTGGACCATACCAGCTATTTCAATAAGAAATATACTGATATCCAATATAAAATTCTTCATTACTTTTTATGTTAATATGAAACAAAAATATAAATATAAAAGGCTATATTTTCAAATGTTCACATTAAGAAGCCAATGTGAAGTATAAATCTTTATGGCAAATCAATCAAAAAGTTTGCAGGCCTGACCAGTTCTCCGTCTGGTAGTTGAAGGGAGAGTATCAGATTAGGTAGTAGGATTGCTTATCACAGAAGCATAGGGAATATTCAGTACTGGTGCAGACTTGTGTCCACCTATTTTGTAGTATTTCACTCCAGGTTGAACCTCTCTACTCCAACTCTCTGGTCTGGGATGATTTAGTTAGCCAGATGTCCACTTATCATGGGTGTGGCCAAGTTTCCTGTGGTCCAAAAAAGTTTGTTTATAACCACCAGTCCTGTGGTGGTTTATAACCACACCTCTCTGTGTTCTGTGCTATTATTGTGCTCTAGTTTACCCCCAAGAGTCCAGTAAGCAGTGGAAGTGTTGGTAATGTTGCTAGACAATACTGGCCTCCTGCAGTTCAGCAAATTCTCTGGTTTGGCACTGGTCAGATCCCGAGGTTGGAGGTGAACTAGAGAGGTTCACCTGTAATTGTTATATCCTACTGGACATGTACCAAGAAAATCAGTCAATGACTTGGTATTGTAGCATGATGAATTACTAAACAAAGACAGAACTATTCAGAAGTTTGAACAGACTTCACAAAATGAGGAAAAAAGCACGGCGTTGGGAAAAAGCTTGCCAAAGGATCATATTGTAAAGCAAGGGCGGGGAACCTATTTGGGTTGGGGCCACTGGCCCACAGGAAAAAAAACCAACACAGTCAGGGGCTGCACACAAGTGCGAAGCAAAAAACACATGACCCCTGACTGAGAAGTAGAAAGACACTGCCTGTATTCCCCTCATACACCAAAGCCTAGGGGGGCCAGGCTAGTAGACTTTATGTACTGGAGCACCACTGTGGGCTCCCCAATACAGGAGGGAGCCCCAAGCCTCAGGGGCTAGATCCAGGCAAGCTGGGGGCTGCATCCAGTCCCCGGGGCTGAGGTTGTAAAGGGAACCATGGAGAGTAATTCGCAGAAGGGTTACTAACTGGAGGTAAGCCAGTATAAGTTCAAGGTATGGTCCGAATAGTAGTAGATAGAAATTTCCAGATGAAACTGTAAGAAAGAGGCAATCTCATTGAATGATGAAAAGGGACACCATTTCTATTCTGGTTGGACATTTCAAATCCTTGCCAAAAACAAGGTCACTTTCTGACTGGCCCACATCAGAAGAACCAACAAGTTGCACTTCCCAGCAAAACATGTAGTTCCAGACTCCCATCAGGATTAGAAAGATGGAGTGGGACCATTGTTGCCTGGCCAGTCAGATCACCTCCTACTTGGTAACAACTGAAACCTTATCACTGACAAGCACCCTATTAATGGCATTAAAAAGTCCTATGTTCAAGACAACTGCACAGTCTAGAAGTGGAAGTACAGCTGCTAACACCTTGAGTGAAGTACCTCAGTGAAATCTCTCTCTCAAAACCAGCCATTGTAACTATGGAACTGTGTTAGAGAATCCACTTCTGTGCTTATTCCAACTTATAGAAAAATGACTTTGTATGTATGGTTTACTCAAAAGCATATACCCAAGTTAAAACCCTCCAACTAATACATCTGGGCTGTGTCTATACTGGCGCGATCTTGCGCCAAAGCTATGCAAATGAGGCTCAGCGTGGAATATCTCTGAGCCTCATTTGCATAACTAATGAGCCACCATTTTTGCAGAAGAGACTCTTGCACAAGACGGAGCTGTCTACACTGCCCCTTCTTGCGCAAGAAAAACCCTCTTGCGCAAAGCCGTTATGCTGATTATTTTCAGGCATTATGGCTTTGCGCAGGAGGGTTTTTCTTGCGAAAGAAGGGGCAGTGTAGACAGCTCCGTCTTGTGCAAGAGCCTCTTCCACAAAAATGGCGGCTCATTAGTTATGCAAATGAGGCTCGGCGATATTCCACACTGAGCCTCATTTGCATAGCTCTGATGCAAGATCGCGCCAGTATAGACACAGCCCTGAAGCGTACACATCTGTCACTAACAAGCTTAGCTGTAGTTGTCTAGAAATTATGCTAAATCAATAAATAATTGAGAGTGTTGAGACTGGAGAAACTCACTAATTTAACTAGGCCTAGTATAGACTGTTAGAGGAAATTATGCTTCCTGGACCTCACAGTAAAGCTAGTTGAAAGATCTGGAGCCTATCAAAGAGTTCAGCATAACAAAAACACGCATTATTGTGGTCAGGAGAATTAGCCACTCTTTATACAAATAGAGGAAGAATCTTTCTATTGGCTTGTAAGCTAACATTTGTATTTAAACCTATGGTTAGCATGGCAGCTGCCTAAGAACACAGCATTGATGAAACCCCAAATTTTTATTTTGACTACACTCTAGTTTTCTGCTTGTTAGGTTTTGGATGTAATGAGCAATAGCCAAGATTTGCTACTTATACATGCACAGACTATGAGCATTATCTAGATAATGTAATTTTGAATTGAATTGACTTCATCTCAGTATAGTAACTTGTCTACATTTCTTAATTCTACTGTAGAATTGGTTTGTTGAACCAGACACACTCATAAAATTTCATAATTCCATTGGCACAAGTTTGACAGGAAATAAATAACAATCTCTGTTTAAGGATCCATAGTTCCATGTAGATACCAAAATCACCTGTCTAGACTAGTATAGATCTAGGGTAAAAATTGGCATTTGTAACAAGATCGTGATAAGATCTTGAATTATGCAAACCGATCTATGATCTCTTAAAATATACAAACAGCCTAGAGAGAGGTCAATTGTTGCCACTGTGAACACTATGCTCTAGCCACCTTTGTTTTACCTTTTGTAATTTCTTTTTTGCATTCAGAGCTATTTTGGCTAATAAAACTAATACATTATGAGTCTCCACTCTATACTTTAGGTAGGAAATACAGAACCAAAGCCATGTAAGAAACCTGGTAGAGGTTAATTACTTTATTTAACAATGTATGTTTTCTAAATTACCATCTACACACAGATATAGGCCTGTGACAAAAATGAAGGCAGGTCCAAAGAGCTCCAAGCTGTGGAAATACTCAGGTAACAATCACCTGCTTTTCTGAAATTTCAGGGGAAGCATTATACAGTAGTGCCCAACCAAAATAGCAAATAAAACTTGGGAAAGGGGTGTTCATCAGAATAGATTCCACCCAAGCATTGGGATTCTTTCAAACCCAAACCTCAAGTTTGAAACAGAAACAGGTGTGCACAGACTCCTGTGCACTAAATCCAGTCAATTTCATAGGACTGAAATAATTAATAAGGTACTTTTAAAGTCCTCTGGAGACAAGGGCTATATGTAAATAGGAGACAACAGCATTATTATTTTGGTATTTTGTTTAAAATCATCTCAACCAAATAGCAGTAGGATCTTTATGTTGAAAGATTTTCAACAATGGCATAGGCAAAAATGGGTAGCATGAAAACCTGGGCGTGATATAGAAAGTTTCCTTGACAAAATATATCAAGCCAAACCCTGAACTCCCTAGTCAGTTTGTTTTCTGTGCTGAGTCAAACTCACATGAACTTCAGGGGGATTTTCCTTCAGAAGAAACAAAGATGGAGGTCCTTTTCCCTAATCAAATTCACACTGAACTTCATCTGAGTTTATCTGACTAAGGACTGAAAACAAACTAAGTTGCTCAGGAATTAGCCCATTAAAAATAAGCTCCATCCTTACTAGCTCTTAAACATTTCTTAGAAACTGTTGTAACTGGAAAAACCACAATTATGAAAAAACATTCAAAGGAAAAGTACAAGATACATAATAAAAGAGCACTAACCTAATTTTATTCTGTGGCTTGCAGTATAGTCAAAAGGAAAAGAGCTGGCTTTTAGTTGGTAGAAGAACACTAGTAACTAATTTTCATTAAACCAGAGCTTGCCTCACCTGGGAAGCTTTATACGGAATTAGAGATGCTCTCAGCTGGGGTTAACACCCTACTGTGGAAGAAAGAAAGATTTTTTTCACTTTGTGTAATTTTGTTTTTTAATTCATGGAAGATGAAGCTCCCCTTTATGTATATGTGTGAATTGTAGGGGGGTATGGTTAATACATTTGCCTTAAGACTGGACTGTGTGCTAGGCATTCAGTCAGCCCTTTTAGGTCAGGTGAAAGGTTGGAGAGCAATGCTGACCACTATAAAACTTCTCTGAACATACGTGGGGATAGAAAATCAGAATGGAATGAAAGGTGATTACTAGAGAGATGTTCTTGCATACCTGTTGGAATGAATAGAGAATATAAATGTGCCTTTAATTTTGAATAACACAATTATGTTGTATTTAAACTGAGATGTTAGGGTAACTAGTGACAGTAATGTAATTTGTGGTGATCTAATATTCAGTGGGTGAGCACAATTAATGCAGCAGTGAGGAAGTGGAATGGGGAAAAGAACTATTCAGGATTGTATAAATAAAAGCAGGTATTCCAGTACTTTGACTGTCAGCTTTTCTTGCTACACCTTCTCTCACTCTGCTATTTAGTATACAAACTGCTTTTCTTTTTTTCTTTTGAATGCTACTATAGGTATAGTAGCTTTGTTCTACCACTGAGTGGGTTCTTGGGCGTGGTGCTATGGATGAATTTAACCCACTATATTTGTTGTACCTTCAGGCATTCTCTAGCAGAGCTATGTGTTTTGCACATTAATGGCAATAGAGTCCTATTCCTCTTACTGTCCCTTGTGTACATTAAATAGGAATGGTGACAGAACAGAGCCCTGCAGAACCTGGCAGAGAGAGCAGTGGGGACTAGTATGTGATTATGCAGCTCCTCCAGCTGAGAGGAGAGAATAAAACCATGTGTGTGGTTGCCAACTCACAGCAACTTCAAGAGGCCCAGATTTTCATGCACCAGAAGATGCAGATTGGTGTTTATTGGGACTTGGAAAAGCACCTAAGCAGGTTAGGCACCTAAGTCTCCTCTTAAGGTGCCTAAATATATTTGAAAATCTGGACCTTGGAGAACTCTGGACACTCAAGTGGTACATCCATGGTAGAGTACCTATCCGCAAAAGAAGTCCACTCTCCCCTATGTTCTTGTGGGTAGGGGAGGCCTGACCTCAGAGAGTGCCATTATCCATGGCAAGGATATATTTCTTGCTCTCTCCAATCTCATACCAAAAGGAGGTCCAGGTCCTTCTCATCTGTAAGTGTTGAGCTAGCTACCACCTTGGGGTGGGCAAAAATTTTTGCAGGGGAGCTATGTCACAAATTGTGGATAGTGGTTGTGGGCGGGCTCCACCCTCTGAAAGGGTGGGGCCTGAGGCAGGACCTTGGGCAGAAGGGGCCCTTTTAGGAGCTGTGTGCCCCTGGCAGGGGAAGGAGTTTTCATGTGCTTCCCCCGTCCCCAGACCAATCAGGACCTGGGATCAGGGGAACATGTGAAGTCTCTGGCCCCCCACTCCTGCCCTACCAGGGGCACACAGCACCTAGAGGGAACCACCAACATTTTGAACAGGTGTTGTGTGCCCTTGGAGGAAGGAGGAGACTTTGCGTGCTTTCCCAGGTCTCGATGGGCCAGGTGGCACAGCAGGGTGGCTATGGGCTGGATCAAATGGCTTGGTGGGCTGGATCCAGCCTGTGGGACATATCTTGCCCACCCTTGGCTTATCCCATGGTTGTCATGGAGGCCATGAGATCCTGTATTAAACTATAAGGGTATTGAAGTCACTTGTGGAGCCCACAGGTTAGCCAAAATGGGAAATCTGGGGTATCGTGGTACAGCATGTACACTATTGCCATCATTGCAACTCCTGCTAGGACAAACACACACTAGGGAGAGATGCTTGGAAGAATTACTTTTAGAGCAGGAGCCTTCCTGCATGTGAGGTCACATATAAATTGCATGGCCTCCCTATGGTTATACTGAAGTGTATCCATCACCAGAGACAGTAGCACTGCAGGATGGGCAGCAGAATCAACCAGTGCCATTCAGGCAATACAAAGTATGGCAGATACCAGCCCCTAGGTTTCCATAGCAGCAGTGACTTTATTGAGAGTTACCAGCCACTTCACTTCACGCACTAATACAGGGTGAAATTGTATTCTATGGTTTTGCCGTTCTACTAAATATTTTTGAACATGTGAGCTTAGGAGCTATAATGAGCCAGCAGCCACAAAACCATTATCAAGAAAGTCTGGCTGAGTGAGCAACCTGTATCTTCATTTTCAGGCTTCCCTTTAGCAGCAGCATGGGTCAAATGTCAGCCATCCTGTCAGTGCTGGTAACTTACAGAAAGGGCTTGTGGCAAGCTCATTTCCTGTGCAGCGTTTTACAGGGAGCTGAACTGACACATCCATCCATCCATCCTTGCCTGCCTGCTGTTGTATTTTCTGGGTTATTTTGGAGATGGAAGACAATTGTCAAAGAACAAAAAGCTGACCTCATGGGGGCAGTTCACAGAGGAAATGGAAAGTTGGGATACATTACTTGTATATAAACACAGATGCATTCTGTGTGTACAGGAACATCAGGGGGAATTTCCCAAGCAGGGTGTCATATTTTGATTGTGATAACTAAAAATCTGTCAGGGCAAAAGGCAAGTGTGTTTACAAGCCATCATCCTCAGTGTTAGGATCATGAATATTTCTCTCTGGTCCCACACCATCCCGGGTTTGGAATGATTTTAGTTAACCAGGTATCCACTTATCATGGGTGTTGCCAAGTTTTCTGCAGTCCCATAAAGTTTTTTTACAGCAACGAGTCCTAGCTCTCAGCATTCTGTACTGTTATTTAGCTCTGATTTACCCATAAATGTCTTCTAAGAGCCCGGTTAGCAGTGGAAGTGTTGGTAATACTGCTAGACAAAATTGATCTCCCATGGTTCAGCAAATTCTCTGGTTCGGCACCAGTTAGGTCCCAAGGGTGCCAGACTAGAGGGCTATGTCTACACTACGAGCCTCTTGTGGAAGAGCAAATGCAAATGGAGTGCTCATTTGTATATGTCGCGCTCTCATTTGCATTTCCTCTTCCTTTCCCTTTTGTGCAAGAGGTTTTTGTGCAAAAAAAGTACTATGTAGGAAGAACGGCTCTTGCGCAAAAGGGAGGTTTTGCGCAAAAAGACGCTGTCTACACAGAGTTTTTTTGTGCAAAAACCTCTTGCGCAAAAGGGAAAGGAAGAAGAAATGCAAATGAGAGTGCAACATATACAAATGAGCACTCCATTTGCATTTGCTTTTCCTCAGGAGGCTTGTAATGTAGATGTAGCCAAGAGGTTCAACCTGTATTTAAAAAATGTAGGCCAAATTGTGCCTACTCTGCTCAGAAGGGACAAAAAATTTGTGATTGCAAGTGAAGAGGAAACAGAGTGAAAGAAGGAAGTGCTGTCACCACACTATCATCCTTTCACCTTCTAACCAAGCACAAGTGTCTCTTACACCCATATCCCATGGCTCCACACTTGCAGATCTCTGCACCCATGTGCAGTCTCACTGCAGACAGTGGAGTTCTGCATGGTGCCAGGGTTCATCCATGTGCCATTTCATGCAGGATCAGGGCCAACGTTAAATTGCAGGGATGCATCTCCAAAGCAGTCACTGAGGAGTCCCTGCCAGAGACCATGCTGCCCAGAAGCTAAAGGCAGCTGGCAGACAGTATTGAGGCACATGGCCCTCAAGCAGATGACTGGTCTTTTGCAGATCTCCACTGACATTCTTTCGTGTGAACTGCTTGGCCATTCTCTGGCATGGACGTGGGGCAAACTTCTATTCTTCTGGAAGAATGAAAAAGACTCACAGAATTTATGCTCCCTTGTGGGGCACAGATCCACAATGGGGGTGATCTGCCCTGTGTCTAGCCATGCTGCTTTGCACAGACTTACATGCATGAGCCCTCACAAAAAACTAAATGGTGCCTCCTCCACAGCCCTAGCAACAGCTTGGTACGGCTAACTGTCATGCAGCCCGTTGGGTGGAAAGTCACCCTGTCTTCACATGGATGAAGTCACTGGTAAGCAGGGGCAATGCACGAAGGAGGGGCATGAAGGGTCACATGCCCACCAAACAACATGCGGGGGAAGGGCAAGGGGCCAACAGCCAGCGGGCAGACTCCTCCTTTGGCCCCCATGTTTTGGGGTGAACCAGACAGGAGACATGTCAGGGAGTGGCCATGTGGCTGGTGCCCCTTGTGCATTCCTCCCCAGCAGTAACCATTGCTGGCAAATTTTTGTGTTGGATAAAATTGGGGGATTTGTCAGAAATTACAGTAACCACCTAATGGCGGGTGTTATCCGCTGTACCTAGGTAATGTGAAGGTGACAAGGAATGCTGGAATCTTTTCCCTTAGCTTCCTAATTTCATATTTTCAGGGTTTAAATGCTGTCCCTGAACAGGGATAGGTTTAAGCATCTGCTTTAGTGCTTTCTCAAATTGCCACTGGCATCAGGATAGGAGATCAGGCCCATAAGTCCTTTCACAGAAGGATGAGGCTCTGGGGCATAATTCTCCAATCTTTGGTCATATAGAAAGTCCCATTCACTTCAGAGTGACTATGTACATCAGTGTTGCAGGATCTGTCCTACATACAGCAGGGCTGGTAAAGCAAATAAAACAAGGACTGCCTTTCAGAGCATTGAAGGGGCTCTCGAAAATGTAAAGTGCATGCTTATGTTTCAAAAACTACCCAAATCTTGGCCCAGAAAACAAACCAATTTTAAAATATTCACTTTAACCCATGCCCTCCCTTTTCTACGTCTTCACTTCCTCATCTCATCTGGCTCAGAAGCGGAAAGCGTTGAATATGAAGAGCAGTGTTCCCTGTAAACTGAGTGTGAGGGTGGCCACCCAGAAGAAATTCAAATGCAGCCCAGTTGATCAGCTGGGCAGCCACAGTGGATAGCATGTGTTTCTACTGGTGGTGCCTTGGCGCATATAACAAAATTAATTCCGCATGTGGAGGACAAAAAAGTTAGAAGGAACCTTGATGGAGAGGGTGTTCTCTCAGCTAATTTCTTGGCCAAAGGGGTTTGGATAAGGAGCTTAGTTTTTGGTTGCTCACTGAAACCAAAATAAGCGTGGAGCTTCTCCTGCATGTAGGAAAATGGTAGCCTAAAGCAGAGCTACACACAGAATCTGAGAGAGCGCTAGCTTTAACCCTTGTCCAAGTCATCTTCCTAGCAGCCTTTCATGGGCATATCCAGATAAACAGAACCTCACCAATGCTAGTATTTATTCTGGTTATAGCAGGCGTAACATTTCTGCCATAAATAAATACTGTGGGGCTTGTCTCCACTGACCCACACTTCAGACTCCAGGGGTCTGAATAGCAATGCACACTGCAATGCTGCCCTGTAGCTCCCCTTGTATGCATGCTGCAGGCACGAATGAAAAGGTTTCTCGTTTGGATTAACATCGTTCTCTTCCAGCAGACTACATTCATGGGAAGTAGGAATCTTTTAGCTCATGCCCACAGCAACCACTCTTGCCCGTGACAGTGCAGCATTTGGGTGCACACTGCTTTTCACACCCTGTAGTCCATGTCTTGGTGCTGCGTAGATGTAACTTATTTGAAGACATTGGTGTATGATGTATGAGATTGTCTTATGGATACAAACGGGACAGTCTTTATGACCAAGATTAATGGACACACGTCAGATATTAAAAATGTTAATACAGAGAAACCTGTTGGGGAACATTTTAACTCGCCCAGGCACTCACTAATGGATCTAAAAGTGACTATACTCTTACAAAGCAATTTTTAAAAAAAACAGCCAGAGAGAGAGGCTGTGGAACTTGCCTTCATTTGCAAATTTGACACCTTTAATCAAGTTCTAAACCAGGGGTCTCCAACCTTTTTAAGCACAAGATCACTTTTTTAATTTAAGGTGCAATCTGAGATCTACCTCAAACCCAAATACCTTTGCCCTTCCTCCTTTGTGCCCCTTCTCTGAGGCCCTACCCCCGCTCACTCCATCCTCCTTCCCTCCCCCATCCTCTCTCACTTTCATCACGCAGGGGCAGTGGGTTGGGGTGCAGACTCTGGTCTTGGATTAAGGGACCTAGCGTGTGAGAGGAGCTCTGAGCTGAGCTTGGGACAGGCAGTCAGGGTGCAGGAGGGGGTCCTAGGTGCAGGTGCTGGGAGGGTGTTTGGATGCTGGGGTGCTCCGGGCTGGGGCAGAGGCTTGGATGCAGGAGAGGGTTCATGACTGGGGAGGGTTTCAGGATGTGGGCTCTGACTGGGCTTACTTCAGGTGGCTCCTAGGTGGTGGTACAGTGGGGCTAAAGCAGGCTCACCCTGCCCTGGCCCTGCCCCACTCCCAAAAGCAGCCAGCAAACTCCAACCTAAGTCCTGTTGTGCCCCCACCCTCTGCTCTGTGGGGATAGGATATAGGGTGGGAGGGGGCATCTTGATATCAGTGCCCCTCTTCTCCCTCCCCTGCCCTGTACAGCAAGCAGGAGGCTCCCGGGGGTGGCAGGAGACACCTCCAAGGCAGAGGGCAAGAGATGCACAGCAGTAGGGGGAAGGGCATCTGAAATACCAGCACTTGATAGCCTCTTGGCCTAACCAGTCAGGATCATCTTTCAGAGGCTCTAAGATTGACCAGTAGATCTCGATCTACTGGTTGGTGACCACTGGTCTAAACAAAGATATGAACTGGATGGGCTGCTACATTCAACACCCTCATGACATCAAGAGCTAAATATCAGTCAATTACACCGCCACTGTATTAGCCTCATTTAGCACAGATACTCTAATTGACAAGGTTTTTTTCCTTCTCTTTCCCTCCCCATCCCTTCTTTTTCTACTATTTATTTGTACCTCTGGACCCCTTGCTCCATTCATCGGAAGAAGTGGGTTGTGCCCATGAAAGCTCATGATACCATCTACATTTTTTGTTACTCTCTAAGGTGCTGCAGGACCATTCGTTGTTTTTTTTAAGTTTTTTTTTTATGGATACAAATATGCATAGCTCAAAGATGCTTTGAACAAAATACCGTGTGTGACCTATCGATTTTAATGTTTCTTTCTGCTGGATCTGTATATCTTATTTTGGTGTATGTATCATTCTTGTGTGTAAAGTTAGAAATATGGGGTATGGAATGGTTTATATTTTAAATATGCAAAGAAAAGCCATCAAGGGTGTTCCCAATGCTTGGACACCTTAATCACTGGGTGATCAATTTAATGACTTGAGAACAGCCTTCTTTGTCCTTTAAGCATAAGCAGTGGTTGGTCTTAGGAAGACATGTGACCACCCCAACAGGTACGGTCTGATCAGGCAATTTTTCATGGAAGAGAGGTGTAGAAACAAAGAATTCCCACCCTAAAGGAAGTCTGTTTAAACTAGAAAGCTTTCAGTCTCTTTGTCTTTGGCTGGCATGACACACCCAAGAGAATAGCTGGAGACCCCAGGGGAAAAAAGATCTTTCCTGGCTTGGAGGTTTGTCCAAAATAAGAACAGTTTTAGGGTAAGTTTTCAATAAGCTTGAATATTACTTCAATAAGTGTGTTAGAACTAGCTCATCTCGAGGTCATCTCATTTGTTGAAGTGGTTTTTGCCCACAAAAGCTCATGATTATATATAGTTAGTCTCTAAGGATATGTCTACACTACAGAAAAGATGGAAGCTGCCGCTATCGATCTTCCAGGGATTGAATTAGCGGGTCTAGTTAAGACAGCTAATTTGAACTGAGAGGGGCACTCTGGTTGATGCTGCTAATCCTGCTTCCATGAGGAATAAGTGAAGTTGAAGGGAGAGTGTGCTCCCTTCAATTTTCTGCATTGTGGATGGCACCAAAAGTTGAGTTAAGATACTTTGACTTCAGCTACGCAATTAATGTAGCTGAAATTGTGTATCTTAATTCAACCTTATCCCATAGTATAGACATACCCTAAGATGCCACAGGAATACTTGTTGTTTTTAAAGAACTAACTATGCATTTTCTTTTATTTTAAATTTGTAATTTTACTTTCCTCAGTCTGTTTTCACTGGCAACCACTTAAATCCTACAGCTTGTACTTAATAAAATTAGTTTTATTTACCATCAAGCCCAGTGTAAATAATTGTTACCTGGGGGAGCAATCAGTGTGTACATTCCCCCTTTCATTGTTAAAGGGGGCTTACCTGAATGGGCTTTCAATGTGTGAAACTCTCACAGATTTATTTGGGGTTTTGATCCCATGTGGGGGCTGGTTTCCTCAAGGCTGTGCCCAGAACCTCACTCTCATCAGAGCTGAAGTGATTCAATGTCTGCATTGCTCTTAGGGGAGGTAGTCTCAGCTCTGTGCCTTGTCTGGGGAAGACCAGAAAATCTGGCCCAGAAGGACAGGGTCGGGAGAAGCCCCAGAGAGCAAGAAGGTGAGTGCCAGTGGCTTTGTCTGCACACTGGGAAGCAGCCCCAAGGGGTCTTCTGTGACTGCGCCCCGTCACAACTGGAATGTAGCTGAGTAACAAAAGAACACTGAAAGCTGACAGTTTTAGTTCATTTTATTTACGTCTGTGGCAGGATCCTGGCCCTAGCTAAGGTAATGACAAAACTGTCACTATCATCAATGAGGCCAAAAAAAAAAAAAGGCACAAGTTGTCACATTCACAGGAGACGCTAATAATTAAAAAGATGCACCAATTAGTAAGACGCATTTAAGACATACTTTAAATTAGTAAAATCTCTCAGCTACAATCATTGGGAGTTTATTAGTTTGTTAGTAGCCATCGGAGACATTAAACTGCCCAGTCTGCCCACCAGCCTCAGGAAGAGGAGACAATGGATGAAATCATTTCCCAGGTCTACAGGTTAAAATGCCCTTTTGCTAGGAGTGCTCAGTTTGGTTTTCTGCTGGAGGCTGGTCTTTATTTCCCAGTCCTAGAAACAACCTGAATCGCTTTGATCCATGCTGTACGTTCCACGGGTGTCGCTGCTTGCAAAAAATAGTGGACTTCACTTGCTGTGATGATTTCAAACAGGTTGGTATCAACGTCATGCTTCTTAGCTAAAAGAAGGTGGGGGAGGGGGGAGAAAGCAGCAAATTACAGAAGTGAATAGAGCATTTTTAGCCCAGGTTTACAGTGTTTCTGCTTCTAAGACCATATGGGGATTTCCTTCCTTTCTTCCAGTATCACAGCTCCTCCCCTACCAAACATCACAACTGTGAATAGAAGCCTCCCCCGAGTGGAAATCCTGTACAGGAACCATCAACACTACAGAACAAGAGTGACACATTTATCAAGTTCTAAGAGCCACATCCAACCCTCCCACAGTCACATCTGTGGGCTGGACTGAATGTCGCCTCCAAAATCAGCTGAGCACAGCTCTCTGCAAAGAGAGGAAGCTCAGACCTCCCCCCATCATGATGCCTCCACGTTTCCTTCACCTGTGGCAACAGAGCCTCCTCTGAAGACAAGTGGCCCATAGCTAGCCTTGCTGTGTGTCATACTATCCATCCCTGCATGGAGGGGAGACCGTATGAAATGGCTGCTAATATTATTTCTTGCAAAATTACCCACGGTATGTCCCCATGAGCATTTTCCATGCTTTCAGAAGAGAGTATGACGTGTAGGTTGCCTGCTCCTTGGCCTAACCTTCTTACTCCAACACCTCCCCTCCAGAGTCATGGGCTGCAGCAGCCCCAAAATTCATGGACTCTGTGCAGATTACCTCTGCATGGAAGCCAGATATAATGCTGTTAGTAGTAGCCTAAGCAGGTAGTAAAATCAGGATAGCTGTGGATCCCTAGTTTTGGATCACTTGGTAATTACCTGTTCTGTTCACTCCCTCTGGGGTATCAGGCATTGGCCACTGTCAGGAGACAGGATACTGGACTAGATGGACCTTAGGTCTGACTCAGTATGGCCGTTCTTATGCTTAACGCTGCTTACCTGATCCATTGATGATAAATTGCAAATGGCTTATTTTTGAGGCATTATTGTATGACTACATCAAGGTGTGTACTGCAAACACTACACTGCTATTTGTGCGTGTTTCCTTACCATCTGGTGTGTCTTCAACAGCTGTCACCACGCAACCCCTCAAGTGAATCGCTCCAAGTGGATCTTCTCCCTGGCAGAAATTCCAAACAAAACAGTCATTGGCCTGGTTTCAAATCCAATCCATCTGCTTCAAAAGATGTCCAGATATATCTGACTGGAGCTCTTCACTGGAAGCAGAATTGTCTGATGAAAAACATGGGCACCACGGGGCAGGGCAAATTACATGTGGATGGGTGAGCCCCTTTGGAATACAGGCTGTGCTAAATATTTTGGAGGAGGCTTTGTGAGCTCAGTGTGCAAAAACAATGTAGAGATTTGTACAGAGCCGGATCTGGATTGGCTGGGCCCTCACTTCAGGGAATAGAAGCAACATCTCTGCAACATTCACCCAGCAGATACAGTTGTTCCAGAAAGTTCAGGGGCTTGTTCCAGAAAGTTCTCTAGAGAAGGACCATCACCACCACAGACATGCTAAGCCAGATTCTTGTTTACACTCCAGCTCCCTTGTGCAGCTCAGGACTGTGGCTGTGAGCAGCCAGAAGAGAAATTCTCCTTGTGGAGAGAAAAATGCTGCTGTCACAAACCTAAAAGAAGCAGCTCTTCCCCCCTCGCCCCCCCCCCCCACATGCCCATTCCAGCAAAGGGTTTATGCTAGGGGTTGGAAGGGCAAATTGGGAGTGGAAATGAGGATGTAGCAGAGCAAAACTCCGCGATGCTGACTTTCCACTGGCTAGGGCTTGGCCAGCTTAGGAGCAAATAGATGTAACTGGCATGTTATTGGACTGTTAGGGTACATCTACACAGCAGCATTATTTAGGAATATTATTAAAGACTGTTTTCCTGCCCTTCCAGAAGAACTATTGAGACTAAATAGGCCATTTCAGGAAAAAAGCTTTGCTGATTGCCCCATCCACCCATGAAGAACTTACATGCAGGAGCATTTGTCCCATCAGTTTGAACTTTGGGAGACGGGCATATAAAGATGTTCACAAGAAGGAATGATCAGCTCCTTGCTGCTTGGACTTTCACAAGGGCTGGAGCTAAGGTCTTGTCTACAGTATGTGGTGGACCAAATACTATAGTGATCTATCCACTGGCCATTGATTTATTGCATTTGCTAGACGCGATAAATCAGCCTCCAAGTGTGCTCCCGTTGATGCTGGTACACCAGCAAGATGAGAAAAGTAGCCACTGTCAACAGGAGAACAACTCCAGTCTACCTTACTGTATGCAAGATGCCACAGAAAGTGTTTTGACTTCAGTTATACTATTTGCATAGCTGAAGTCGATTGACATGCTGGTAAGTGTAGACAAGGCCTAAGAAACAAAAGCAGTCATCTCCAGGATCAACTTGGGTTACCCCTAAATGATATTCAAATTATGACATCTCTATCGTCTTTTTGAACCTAAGATTATAACTCATTTGTACTTAATGATTCCTGCTTCAACTTGTAAAGAATATATTTCTTTCTCATAGGTAATAAATCCTTTACTACAGAACAAGGGTAGGCAAATACCAGCCCACAGGCCATATGCAGTTCAGCAGGTTTAGCCCGTGGTGGCCCAACACTACTATATTTACCTGCGCCTCCACAGGTACAGGCGATTGCAGCTCCTGTTGGCTGCGGACCACCGTTCTCAGCCAGTGGGAGCTGTGGGAAGTGACTGGTCTCTTGGGACTGGGAGCAACCTTAATATTTTGTGATCTTTGTTGTAAATGTCCATTTATCACTAAGTCCAGTTTGCCGGGGAGCAAGAGAGACAGGAGTACCCAAGGGGACTGTCTGTCACTCCATGGTGAGACTGTTACTGTGATCCAGAAATACACATTTCTGGGTAGGTGAGATCTAATCGTAGAACACACCACCTGGTTGCGATGTCTACCCTACTTTTTGACAGTCTGCTCTGAGGCTGGCACTGACGGTCATGAACCACTCCAGACAGCACGACAGTCTTGTTAATGTAATTAATGGCTCAAAGAACTGAGCAAAGGCATGACTGGTGCTCACGACCTCTCCTTTCCCATGCCCATGAACTTTCCCTCAGCCATGCCCATCCAGCACATTTAGAGACTGACGTTCTTTGCTTATCTAGAGAACAGCTACAGTTAATCAAAAGCAGCACGAGCATCCCCCCCATACACACGCATTGCCCCAACAAACACTCCAAAAGGAACATTCAGTTCACCAGGTCAGCTGGCGGTGATGTCTTCAGAGCTGCCGAAAGGTCGGGGGCAGAAAGATTTAAAAGGGATTCCAGTCCCTTTAAATCCCCATGTGGTGTGGTCCGGGCAGTACTGAGGGCTGGCTGGGGGAGGCACGACATGGTCTGGGTGGCTCTGAGGGTTGGCTGTTCCTAGCCCCAGCCCTTAAACCTAAGTCCCCACCTCTTCTGGATGGACCGGGAGCCAAGCCCCCCCACACACATAGCCCAGGGCCTAGCAAATTTATTGCCAGCTCTGCATGTCTTTAGAAGCTCTTGAATGATGCTGGTAAAAATAATATGGACAATAATATGCTCCCTCACCCCAGCAGGATCATAGTAGTGAAGATATGCAGGGTCTTCTCTTAGAACAAACTTCCTCACTTTCCAGTTTTTCCTCCGATGCCCCTAAGTAAATTTGCAAAAGATCATTTAATATTCTACTTTGTTGAAAAGAAATCACACACACAAGAATAGGAAAATATAACTGAAAAACTAATGCTTTGGCCTTGATATATAGGTACCTTTAATGAAGGAATTTACAGTAGATAATGTTTTCAAAAGTGCCTAAGTGAATTAGGCACCAAACTTAACTTAAGCTCATAAATCCCTTTATTTCTAGATTTCATTTAGGTGCTTTTTAAAATCTTATCTAATTTAGTATCTAATTTAGTAGCTAGTTTTCCAGCCTGAACAATACGTCACACAGTTAGATACTATTGTCCACTTAAAACAAATCAGCATTTTTACTAGACATAACTTTAATTTTGAAAAATAGACATTTAAGGCAGAAAAGCAGCAACACCCAAGCTGTGGCCTCTCAATGGATGATAAAAACCAGAATAATACTGGTCAAAAGAAGCTGTCAGGCATCATTTCCTCCTGCTATTTCAAAAATATTTCAGTTTTTCAAGTAACTGTTGCTGTTCACTAGGAAGTTCTTTACTCGCTAGATATGAGCCACCAGTTGTGGGTACAGGAAAGTGACTAATATGGTGAAGAGTCACATCCTATTAAGTACTAGATGCAGTTTAATAAGAAGAGTACAAATGACATGGCCAATAAGTGCTCGTGTTCGTCACACATGATTTATGGCACCATTCACAGGCTCAAGTAGTGTTTCTATGTGATCTATGGATCCATGATCTATGGATCCATCATCACGATTCCTATCATCATGTGATCTAAACACCAAAGAGAATTAGGAAGCAGAAAAGGTGACAATAAAAGGGGCATTTCTGTCTCAGTTGCTCCAGAGAGGGGACAAGGAACTGTTCCTAGACAAAGAAGAGGTATTATACCACCTACCAATTTTATCCAACTACTTATCTTTTTGTTTTCTACGGAGTCCACCACTCTGGTATGTAAAACTTGATACTGCAGTGAGCCCTGTCTGGGCAGAATAGTGCACCTACACAAAGCCTCAGTGGGGTTCTGGGTGGGGGGTGCTGTGGTCTGCCCGGGTTCATTGCAACTTTGGGGCCTCAGTGTCCCAACAGATATTTCTGAAAATGACTTTGCAGCCATTAAACCTGCATCCGTGGAAGGAGTGGATGATGTAACAGATCTATGCAACTCTAACGTTCCAGGACTTCTGCTAATCCTAGGCCACTCCTAGAAGCACTGGTTACTTGCTCTAACTACAACCCCAGCAAACCCTTCTCCTTGGTGACCCATCTCTCAGACTAAATCACATTATCTTGTGGAGTGATGCTTCCTTCGAGATGGGCATGGGTTTTCATATATGTATGGAGCATGTCACATTGCTCCTGGATAGGGCATCGTATTTTAAATTTTGGCCAAACTAAGATTTTGGGTTTCAGACAATTAGCAGAAGATGACCAATACCTCATATCTTACCCTCACCCTGGTGTTTTTGTCACATTGTGCTACTGGACAATGTCAATGTCACAGAAGAATCTTGATCTTGCCCGATTGTTCTGCTAATATTCTCATTGCTACAATAATAAAAGCTATTGTGATGAGGTGGTACATTGTACAGAAAGGAAAGCATCCTGAGGAGTTATTGTCTCCTTTTCACAGAGCAGGATTGAGTTGTGGCTTGTCTGGGACACACAGGAAGACTCTTGCAGAGCTGGGCTATAACCCCAATCCCTGATTTGTGGGGCAGAGTGGTCTAGCAGGTGGGTACTATGCAAGCTGATTGGAGACCTGGGTTCTAGTCCCATGTCTTCCATGAAGCTGCTGTATCTCCCCTTTGTGCAGTTCATTTGTCTTGTCCCTTGAGATTATAAACTTTTGGGGGAGGGTTTGTCTCTCGCTGTGTATATTTATAGCATCTTGCATGGTAGGTCCCCAGTTTTGATTGGGTCTATAGGCACTACTGTCCCATAAATAACAGTAAGTCTTGTGAACACTGATAAAAGTACTGATAAAAGCAGAAAGCACTTTGTACAAAATGAGGAGGTTCCAGAACATTCTGAGAAAGATCATAGCTGCTAAGCACTCTTGAAATAGCCAGCACTGTGGCCAATACACTGGGGATGGAACCAGAGTCCTCCCAAGCTAAAAGCACAAATGGCTATAACCTGAGCTGAAACACTGTTGCCAGAGGACAGCCTAACTCACAATGTGTTACACTCCAGTGGCCCAGCTGAGCTCCAAGCTCCTGAGAAGCTTCTGGGTATATTTTATTCGTGTGGTTTGTTGTCTTCACTCCTGTTGTAAAACAGCGGAATGAGTGAAACACTGACCTGCTTCAGTAAACAGCCCTGCTTGACCACTGTGCCTCTGAATTCTTCCTTCAAGACCACGTCATCATCACTAGAATTCCCTTCACAGAAGAACCCACTGTCTGCCTGTAGGGACACAAGGAAAAGGACATACTTCAGAAACCATGTGGCTGCAGAGATTCATTCTCCTACCTGAAAGGAGGTCAGCTTGTGCTTGGCTTATTATTTGGTGGCCAGGAGGCCAAACCACCTTCCTCTGGAAAATCTGCCAGAAAAGCCAAGAAGCTCTGAGTTTCAGCCAGCAGAATGTCCACAGAGTCTTCTGTTGAATGTTGGGGCCAAATGGGCATAGGACCAAGTTCTCTGTGGGATTCCCCCATGGATCTCAGGACATGTGGAAAAAGCTGGAGTATTGGTCTGCATTTCAGTGCTCATACAGTACTCCCTGTTGGTCCCTTTCTCTCCCCAGTAATAAGGCTCCCATTATCCTATAGGGTCCTAACCAGTGACTGCTCCAATGACTTTCAGTGGGCAGAGTGGAACCCATATAAGGTGGGGGTGAAACAAAATATTAAAGAAAGAAGCTTTCCTGCCTACTAAAAGTGGGGTGGAACCTGTTCCTTGTGTTGACTGAGTCATATCTGGTGACTTTACCAGCTTCCACTCCCAACCTGGGCTTGGGTGCCAGGGGCAGGCAATCCTGTGTCCCTATCCCCCCAGCACATTTCTGGCTCGATCAGCCCTGGTCCCTGGCAGCCGAGCCCGGGTAGGGAGCAAAAGCCCCCTCCCTAGCAGGCTCTCCCAGGCAGCTGCTGGGCGGCAGAACAGTGACTGGGTGGGCCCAGCATTAGAAGTGGCTGCTTTCTGTTCCATGCCTAGGCTCCCTCCCTCCAGAATGGGCAGAGGCAGTGGGAGGGCAGAGTACCCTCCAGCAAGTAATGGGGGGAGTGTGGTGGCCCTGGGCTGGGTGGGGCAAGGGAGACACCTGACCTCCCCTTTAGATCATTCCCCCCAATATAGGAAGGACCAGTTATCTGTGGGGCATCATCGGGGGTGGGGCAGAACTGGGAGGGAAGAAACTGTGGGGGGGGATGGGGGGGAGATAGGAAGAGGCGGGCTGAGGCCTTGGGGGATGGGGTGGAGTGACTGAGGACAGCACTCAAGCCTAGCTTCAAACTTTGGAAGATGGAAGAACATATTGTGAGACTTACAAAGTAGTAATAGGCATCAGCTAGATCAAGGAAGGGGGTGTCTGACAATCCTTCGGCGGCATTCTTGGAAGTGTCCCCAGCTGGCTGCAGGTAGCCTTCATTTAGCAGGGAAGAGGCTATCATGAGACCCTCCTTGCGATTTCGGATCGCGTTGCTCGACACTAGCCAGTCAATCACACTGCTGCCTAGTCACAAGCGAATAAAACAAGAGGTGTATTAACAGCCATGACCCCAGAAAATAACCATTGCAAGACCTGTGTTTGGGAATCAGGTATTTTAAATGGCGAAGGTGGCAGGCCAATCTGGGTATGTGACAGCGTACTCTTACTGACCAGATTGGTGGTGCTGACCTGCCGATTCATGGTGGCAAGGGTAAAATCATTAACTGCACCCCAGACAGGAAGACTGTGGGAATAGTCAGGAGACACAGGGTGGAGCGGAGAATTTCTAAGTTATGAATCATAGGGGTGGCCAACCCCAGGGAAAAAGATTCTTGGGACCACTCAATTAATAAAGCAGTACCCCAGGAAGGGGGTGAGTTTGGACCCTTTCCAACACTCCATGGACTTTGTTTTGGGGAAGGACGGGAGTGTTGCCTACACACAGGGTAGTTTTGCTAATTGGAGCCAATACCGCACAGTACCCCTTTAAGAATATTGCAGTTAGCATTAAGGGTTTCATGGAACTGTGGATGAAAAGAGCTCCTTCAACCCCTTCATCTCTCTGATCACGTTTTAGAACAAGGCACAATCTGTCTCTTACATAACCACTCCCTGCCTGGCCTACAGCAGACGCTTCTGAACATGCTACAGAAACGTTCACAGCAACCAGCTTTCTATCTATGGACAAAGCTTCCACCAGTTTTTCCCACGTGGCATTTTATAGGGCTCTGGCTAGGCCCTGCAAAGCTCAGAGATTTTCTGCTGTGCACTCTCAATGTCATGACATGAGCCCTGCTGTTGCTTTCATTGCCCAGAGCAGTTTCAATGGCAAATGGGGAACAAGAGTTTGCTACCTGTAAAGCAGTGATTGAACACTTTCTTGTCTTTTTCCAGCTTCAGTTCTTTTATTCCTTTGTCAGCATCCTTCATTGAGAGATACAAGGCGCTAGGTGCAAAAAGAAACCATGGAAATTGTTAGGAAGTGGGCAGCTGTAACCATTTGGCACAATAATGTCCTCATTACTCTCTTGGCACTGCTGTGTCTCCAGCACAACAGCCCAAGAAAGGCAAATAACTGGATGAAGCCTAGTACTTTTGGAGGCCTCCCAGGCTTACAATCAGATTCTTTTGCTGTCTTCAGCAGCAGGCCTGGTCAGAAAAGTCCACAAGCCTAATATTCCCTGGGGCCACAGAACGGGATGGGGAATCAGTAGTGTAAGCAGAGACACAAAACACTCCAACCACCCAGGCAGGGGTTGCCAATGGCAGGGCAAAAGGCGAAGTTGCCCCAGGGCCTGGTGATTTAAAAGGGCCCCAAGTACTGGTCCGCTGCTACCACTACCGTGGCAACAGCAGCAGCTGGAAGCTGGGCACTTTAAATCATCACTGGAGCCCTAGGCAGTGTGGTCCAGGTGTCACTGAGGGCTGGCTGTCCCAAGCCCCACCCTTTTCACCTGAGGCCCCGCCTCTTCCAAAGCCAAGCCCTTCACAATAGCAGAGCTTCACAGAATGGCTTCCTCCCTGGAGGTCCCTCTTTGTATTAAGTTCCTCCTGCAACCTCTCCCTGTCCTCTCTGGGAACTGGAGGATCAAGTTTTCTATGAGTTTAACTTCTTGACAGTAACTTCACACTTCAGGAGGCCTCACAGTAACTTCAACAACTCATGGTCTGTTTTCCCTCCTCCAGAGCATCTTTTGCAAACCCCAGATAGCGTCATTGCTTAAGGCCCCTGAGCTGTTGAGCCAGCCCTCTAGCAGTTTCTCTGGACCAAGTCCTGAGGTTCTTGTTCAGTTGTTATTCAGTCGTTTGTCAGACAAATCTCCCCCTGAAGCCAACTGAAGTTAGCCTAAATTCAGGATTAGGCTGTGTGCAACTTTGTCTCCCACCAGCGTATCCTCAGCACAGCAGACAGCAACTTGTATTCATTGGTTTGGAAGAGCATATTCTGAGACAAAACATACTTCCCTTAGTTTTCTAAAACATTCACCTTCACCTATCTTTTACTTTTCTCTGGATTCAGGTTCTTTGAGAGGCTGTTCAGTCTGGAAAGTATTGCTAGTAAAGCAGCCCGGAGAATGTCCCGCATGGAACAAAAATGTTGGAAGAGCTTTGCAAAATGGAAAGCTGGTCCAGCACCCCTGGGACCTGCTCGGTCCTGGATGAGGGATTTTGCTGGACCAGGGGTGGTCATTTCTGCCCACTCTTCCCCCCGGCGTCCCTTCCAACCCTGGCCCAACCACTGCCCTCCCAACTGGCTCCCCACTCTTGCTGGCCCTGCTGCCCTATCAGCCCCCACTGGCCCTGCTCGTCGGGCACCAGGCAGCCCCACCACCTGCACACACACCAGGCTTCTGCTGCAGTGCCTG
The DNA here is from genome assembly GCA_032595735.1 of Pelochelys cantorii. NCBI lineage: Eukaryota > Metazoa > Chordata > Testudines > Trionychidae > Pelochelys > Pelochelys cantorii. Next base: position 182,855,277 of record CM064328.1, read on the forward strand.
GAAGCCCCACTGTCTTTGCGCACCAGGCTCTCAGTGTGGTCTGCGCCAGGTTCCTGCCGCAGAGCCTGGCTCCTGCTGCCGCTCCTGCCAGCCCCGCAGCCTCTGTGCCAGGCTCCTGCTGCCGCATGTGGGGATCCCACTGCCCTGCTGGGAAGCCCCAGTGCCCTGCCAGCTTGCAGGGCTCCCAGGCGCTAGCCCTCCACTAGGACACTCTGGTCCTGAAACATCCATGGTCCTCCTGGATCATGGATGTTGCTGGACCAGAGAGTCCTGGTTAAGAGAGTTCCAATCTGTGGTATTGAAACATTAGGATTTTGATTTAGGTTGCTCTCTCTCATTCCCACTCCCATCCCCCAGAAGTGAATAGTGCATCCACCTTGGACTTGAGAAACCTTCCTATCAAAAATATGTTGAAATTGGTACTTTGAAAATGTGGCAACCAACTCTAATTGCTAGCCCGCTTCTACAGTGCTTTGTGCTTTGGTTTGGTCCTAAATTTGTGAGCTCTTTATTTGCAGCAACTGAAATCTATTAATTATCCAAAGCGGATTTTAGGGAAGTTATTAGATTAACCGTAAAAACTAAACTAAAAATGGTGTAATCCATGTGCCTAACAAGGGAACATCTCTTTAAGAGTCCCATTGGGGTTGCGGTAGGAGAGAGTTGTGTCTAGGTCATTGTTGCTAGAAGATTTAATACTCCACATTCAGAAGCTTCTGGAATTTGGTGTAGTAGTTTTGGGTCTGCTCCAGTAGGTTCCTCTTGCTGGGGTCAGACTCAGCAAGCAGTGAGGGCAGCTGCTTTGCTGGGTGCTATGTGCCGTGTGGGCTGGGAGAAGCTGACTGCAAGTGTAAAAAGCATGTTGTTTTTCCAACTCTGAAGCATTTTGCAGCAAGTTAACAATATCTTTAACCCTCCAAAAGGAAAACATGGGCAATGTTAATTATAGCAAGGGGAAATTGGTAGGGGAAAAATCACTTCTATTTTAACGGTATGTTTTAAATGTTGTTTTAATTTTAGCCAAACTGTTTTAGTTAAATTGTCTCAACTAGTATATGTATGATTCATCAATTCTTTAAATGCAGCAATTGGGGAAAAGTCACTAAAATTTTGTTATACTCAGTTTTGTATTGTCTTCTAACAAGGGTTTTCTCTAAATCTGTAAACTTAACTGAGTGATTGCTTTATCAGTTAGCTAACCAGCTAACAGTGATTTCAGGAGAGGAAGAGAGAGTCTGCATGGATTCCAGCTGAAGATTCCAACAAGCAACTGGAGGGAAGATGTTGTTTTAGACACAGCAGACTTTAGATTTGGTGATCATAGACTAAGACCACATCTACACTTTTGGGAAGATCAGCACTCCAGAGGCTGATCTTCCAATGTTCGATTTAGCAGGTCAGGTAAGGACTCACCAAATCGAACACTGAGAGCATCCCATCGACTCTGGAACTCCTCACAGTTGCAAGGAGTAAGGGAAGTTGATGGGAGATTTTTTCTCATCAACTTTTTGCTGTGTGGTCCCCTCAGAAAATCGATATAAGGCATGTCAACTTCAGCTACACAATTCACATAGTTGGAGTTGCATATCTTGATTCGATTTTCTCTGCTGGTGTAGACCTGGTCTAATTGAGACTTAGATGAATGCCACCTAAACTTTTGGGAACTCTCAGCTTTGCCTCACTTGATGTCTGTGGGGACTGAACTGTTAAGATTTCAATTTGTTTTCTTTATGCTTATGTATAACTAAGAAGATAATGTCCATGAATGATAAAATAGCCATGTAATGCTGTAAAAATGAATTATTATTTATCATCAGATTTTATAAAGTTGTTTAATTAAATTCATTTGGGAAGGTTGTCCTTGTGCACTCCTTGCTGAAAATCCTTAGAGACTGAAGGCTGGGTTTCCAGCTACTTTTCTGTGTGAGTTGTGGTTTTGCTTTTGTAGGCACTAGAGAAGGGCAATGAAATGAACTCAGGTCCCACCTGAAGCTTACAGCGGCTCTTCCAGTGAAATTATAAGCAAGAAACCAGAGATGCAGAAACATCTGCCTTTTTCTGATGTCTTACTCTTTCAGTCATCAACTGCTAGAGTTTAATTAATCTGTTAGGGCATGTAAAACATACCATCAGAAACATTACATGATCAGGCTGATCAGAAAATACGGTTGACTGGAATTATCCTGCAGTCCCTATGTCTGAGCTACGTTCAATGGAATGTGAGTTTTGCCTCAGTTACAGTGGAACTGGCCAGAGGAACATCTAATCACCATCTCCTCTCTGCTCCCTGTGCTCTATTCCTACTACTCCAGTTGTCTTTGAACCTCTGCTGCTTCTGGCTTTCTGCTTTGCCGGAAGAGGCTCCATCTTCCCCCCAGTACAGAGCACCTCCTTCTTCCTTGTCCCCTGCCACAGCAAATTCCTATCCAGATGTAACTTATCACCAGCCAAGTGCCATCCTCACAGTTCAGTGCTATGTAGGCTACTGAAGTACATTGTGGTGCACTCCTTGGCAGGGTTTGAAAAAGCCCATTATGCAATGCACACATATAAATGAACTCTGCAGGCAGAGGGCACCTCACTACAGCTCAGATCAGTGGCAGTCTGGCTAAGCCACTGGATTCATTTAAGCCGAGGTTTGTTAGAGTGACTAGTAGTGAAACACCTGGAAAGATGCCTGATTTTCAGCTGGCACTTTCTGAAAACTGGGTCCCTTCAAAGTGTCTCTAAGCTGGACTTCCAAAAAACAAGGCACATATAAACCACTGGTTGCTTTTAACAATATGAGCCTAAAGGTAATGAATAGTAAATAAGTCTGAGTTCATCCTTTAATAATTATTATTTTTATGATCATTATCTCATCTTCCCCAGCCTGCTGCACCTCCCGCCTGCTACATCTTGTCTTTTAGGGAGCATTGACATCAATGGGCGTTTTGCTACTGACTTCGAAAGGGCCCAGATTTCACCCTTTCATCTGTAAGTTCTTTAGGGCAGGAACTGTATGCTGTGTGTTACAGAGCCTCGCTCAGTGGGCTTCTGACCTGATTCACGGTGCCGGGTGCTAGACAATATAAATAATATTAATAAGTGATTTCCAAAGTTATGAGCTATTTTAATAATGGAAAAAAGCCTACCGCTATGAAGGACCATTACATTCAATCCCCTAGACTGCTTTTCTAGAGTAGCTGAGCTGGTGCCTAGAGCTGTAAAGTAGGCAACACTGTGGGTCTGTTAATTCTATTGTCACTTGAATGTTCAGTCAAGTATAATTCATTTAATCTGAAATCAGCTTTGGCTCTCACATTGCAGGACTCAAAAGAGAGTTGTTTGCTGGTCTCCGGAAAGATTTTACCATTGCTTTGGGATGCCACATGTGCACATTACTGATGTTTCGATGGCTATTGTATTTCTGTTTTAGTCTCATGATTTAGAAAGGACCCTCGAGTGAGTCTTATGACCTAGGAAGGCCTGGCCCATTACTGTTGCTGGTCAGGGGACAGAAGACCAGTCTCGCTTACCCGGTAGCAAATTCCTTTCTCATGCAAAAGAACAGATTGATGTTATGCTACCAGTAGGGCCCCAACCAAATGTACAGCCATGAAAAACATATTATGGACTTCTGAAATCTAGTTTGCCCCCATGAAACCTGGTTTTTAGTGTGTTTTTACCCTATTGACACAGATTTCATGGGGAAGACCAGTGTCTGTCAAATTGGGGGTCTTAACTCAAAAGGGAGCTGTAGGGGGGTCACAAGGTTATTTTAAGGGGATAGTAATATTGCCACCCTTACTTCTGTGCTGCCTTCAGAGCTGGTCTGCTGGGGTACATCTACACTTGCCCCCTAGTTAGAACTAGGGAGGCAAATGAAGGCGACCGAAGTTGCTAATGAAGCGCGGGATTTAAATATCCCGCGCTTGATTAGCATAGTCGCGGCTGGTCGCCATTTTGGAAATTGACTAGCACGATTTAACTTGCCTAGTATAGACGCGGTACTCCGAGAAAAACCCCTTAACTCGAATTAACTGGTACTCCTCATTGTATGAGGCCATCCTTGCTTTTGTGTTGCAATTGGCAGTGGTTCTGCCTTCATATCTAGGCTCCCAGCCAGCAGCTGCCATCTCCAGATGCCCAGCTCTGAGGGCAATACCCCCACCACCAGCAGCGCAGAAGTAAGGGTAGTAGTACCACATCCTCCCCTACAAGAACCTTGCGACCCCCCCCCCAACTCCTGTTTGAATCAGGACCACTATACTTACACATCATGAAATTTCAGATTTAAGTAGCTGAGATCATGAAATTTATTATTTTTAAAATGTTATGATAATGAAATTAACCAAAATGGATCATAAACTTGGTAGGGCCTTAGTCATCTGGCTCTACTTTCTACTCCAGTGGACACCAGCCAGTAGATCGGGATCTACGGGTAGATCTTGGAACCTTTGACAGGTGATCCTAAGAGGTTTGGCTGGGAGGCTATCAAGTGCTGGCACTTCATCTGCACTTCTTCCTTGGAAGTGCCCCTCACCCCTGGGAGCCTCTTGCTTGCTGTGCAGGGCACGGGAAGAAGAGGAATTGGTGCCCCTCCCTCCACCCTGTACCCCATCTCCACAGAGCAAAGGGAGGCAGGGATGGAGAGAGTTTCTGGCTGCTTTTAGGAGCGATGCAGGGCCAGGGCTGTGGTGAGCCTGCCTTAGCTCCCCACACCACCACTCAGAAGCCACCTGTGGTAAGCAGTGCCCAGCTGAAGCCCGCATTCCAAACACAGGCCCTAGTCCCAAACCCCTCCTGCACTCCAACCCCCAGCTCCGAGACTGATAAAAGTGAATGAGGATAGGGGAGGGAGGATGGAGTGAGCAGGGGTGGGGCCTCGGAGAAGGGGCAGAAAGGAGGCAGGGCAAGGGTGTTTGGGTTTGAGGTAGATCCTAGATTTCACTTACATTCAAAAAGTGATCTTATGCTCAAAAAGGTTGAAGACCCCTGATCTCCTCCCTGCTGAGGGAAGGAAGTGGGGGAAGAGAGATATTATACCAGACCTTAGATTGATTGTTTCAGGCAGCCTGATGGACTTTCTGGTGGATTTTCTGGCAAACTTTTGGCCTCCCTCGATGCACTGAATAGCCTTCTTGATATCCCGCACCCAGGCATCTCTCTCCTCAAGGTAGGCAGCTTGGAAAAAATGGTCCTGTTGTTTGGCTGTGGTGAATTTGAAGACAAACTATAACAAGAAATAACAAGAAAAGGATTTTTAAACATGTCTTTATGTAACCAGTGGGCTACAATAAGACCAGCATCAACATGCTGTACAACTTGCCTTAGCAGGAACTAAGTATAGGGTCCAGAATGCATGATTAAAGCAAAGAAGCTCTGAAGAGATAGCTACACAGACTGTGCAAGTAATCCAGCTCCTCGTAGTGATATAGACAGTGCATTCCTGACATTCTTACCAGAGCTAGGCTAGGTAGCTCTAAAATAACTAGTCCGGCACTAATGCTAATTCTGGTTGGGAAGTTCAGTGGTGCCCAAGGGATTTAAGCACCAAACTCCTATTGACTTACAATGGTTGTTGGGAATGCCTTCCAACTCCACTGAAAATCCCAGCCTTAGCATTTAGACAGGCAGTCAGCCTTAAGGGGAAAAGCCCTCCTGGTGCACAGAAATCCTTCCCCACCACGCTGTGCACCTGTGAAGTAGCTGGAGAAGATTCCAGACGAACATGCCAAGTAAGAGATGGAGAGTTTGTCTCGCATGCCCACCAATACACCATAGTTCCAAGAGACACAGGGCCTTATCTCAAGCACACAGACCTCAGTGGGAAAACTGCCATTTGCATCAGTGGGCTATGGAACAGGCCCATATCTTGCTGACATAAGGAATCATTAGACCTTATACTGTGTGCTATTGTGCAGAAATATTGTGTGCTATTGGCAGGGACTATTAGAAGTAGAACTAGGGTACCTTTTGAAAGGAGCAGAAAGATGTGCAATGAAATATAATCCCCTGAGCCTGTACAGGCAGGATTGCTGAGGGACCTTCTCCACAGCCAGCCTCATTTCACACAGTCTGCCCTGAAGAGCTCAGTAACCACAAGAGCAGCTTTTGCACTAGGGTTTTATCTACCTTTAGAAATGTGTAGGGCTAATTTTTTTAATGTACATCTGAATGCCCCCACTGAGCCACCTGCCCCACACAGAACTCTCTCAATCCACACGTGAATCCTGCCCCCATCCGCACTGAGCTCCTCGATACTTGGATCCTGCCATGCTGAGCCTACCAGCCTACACCTGTTGCACCTGGCAGGGAGGAGCAGGGGGCTGGAGTGTTTCTGGTGCAGTCCCAGTCCTTGTGCTATGTTCGGGTTGGGCACAGCCTCACCACTGAGTCCATGTCTCAGGGGAGAGAAGGAGCTGCACAGTGATCACCTACCTCTGTGCAGTCAATGGCTTGTGCTCCCCACTGCCATGCAGAATTTTGCACAATTTTAAAATACTGCATGCAGAATTTTTTACATTTTTGGCACAAGTGTAGATAGTGCCAGAGAGAAATAGTTGTTCAATCAATTGCACAACTGAGAGTTTGAAACTGAGGTATTTTCTGCCTCAGAGTGTAAAATATGAAGGATGGTGAGAAAACTATTTCTCAGATTGTCAGTAGTGGTAAGACTATTCATGAGAAAGCAGCGGAGAAAAAATTGACATAAATCTGGAAGGAGAAAAACAGCAGAAATACAAGAAACAACCTGCCAACACATCAGAATTGTTAAAAGTGGCCATGAGTGCAGGGAACTGGATTAGGTTCTACTAAACCCTACAATTTTGTGATATAAAACCACAAAGCACGTGGTAAAACCCCATTCAGGGCAGATTTTTCCTTTCACATATTGGAAAATGCCAACAAAGAAACAATAAACAAACAAACAAAATGGCTGCGTCCAGACTGGCATGATTTTCTGCAAATGCTTTTAACGGAAAAGTTTTTCCGTTAAAAGCATTTGCGGAAAAGAGCGTCTAGATTAGCACGGACACTTTTGCGCAAAAGCACTTTTTGCGGAAAAGCGTCCGTGCCAATCTAGACGCAGTTTTGCGCAAGAAAGCCCCGATCGCCATTTTTGCCATCGGGGCTTTTTTGCGCAAAACTGTTCCCAGCTGTCTACACTGGCCCTCTTGTGCAAAAGCATTTGCGCAAGAGGGCTTTTTCCCGAATGGGAGAGTCATTGTATTTGCTCAAGAACACTGACGATCATACATTAGATCGTCAGTGTTCTTGCGCAAATTCAAGCGGCCAGTCTAGACAGCTGGCAAGATTTTGCGCAAAAGCGGCTGCTTTTGCGGAAAAACTTGCCAGTCTAGACACAGCCCATAAGTGTGTTACTGAGCTACTGAAGTTAATCAGTGGATTTCATTTAGGCCCTGATTAGGGAGAACATCAGAGGGGTAGCCAAGTTAGTCTGTAACTGGATAACCTTACAAAACAATGAATCGTCTTGCAGGACCTTAAAAACTAACAAAACATGTAGATGGTACCATGAGCTTTCATGGGCACAACCCACTTCTTCAGATGTCCATTCAGGCCAGCCTGAATAGAATCCATGGGGCTGAAGCCCCTGCAAACACTTAACAACAAGCTTAGGTGCTGTTCTGAATTGGGCCTTTCTGAACTTGACTCAAAGTTAATATAAGCTAGGAATCAAAATAAACACATTCTGTTGCCTACAGTAGTTTGGGTGCCCCTGAATCCCCCAAAGTACCACCTAACATATCAGCTGTATGAAGTGTGTGGATAAGAGCAAAGTCATCAGTGCACCACACTGGTTCACGCAGAAAATATGAATGTGGTCAGCTCACTGGAATTAGGCAAAGGATGAAATCCTGGAGGAGACACTATGGGCTATTCCAGTTTTTTGTATGGGTAACAAAGCTACAAAATGTACATTTTCCAAAATGCTGCATTTGAAGAGCTTATAACCAGGTGATTACCTCTGGATTATATTAGTGAGCCCCTACTTGTACAACTAGTCCTCTGGAGGTTCAATGGGACTGTTCAAGTGAGTAAAGGGTTTGCAACCTGGCCCTTTTTGGTTTATTTAGCTATTTGAGTAGTGTCAGATTTCACTGTGGGATGCCCTGGCCTAAGCCACTCTACAAAGTTACCACAGGATCTGGGCCAAGACCTGATCTACAAGCCAACAAAGAATCCACCTCCAGGCTTCAGATTAGATATGGGCTCTCTCACTAATCTCCCCAACTTTTGTGCATTTCTTGCCTTCAGGGGTGGAGTTTGGGAAATCCAGCCCTCAGCACTATCCATAGTGTGCCACGCTGCACACCGCCTAGTCCTCAGAGCTGCCCTTTTGAATGCCGGGCTCTGGGACAATTGCCCACTTTCCTCCTCCCATCGGCAGGTCTGGGTCCTGACCAGGAAAATGTGTGTGCAATGGTCCAAATCTTCACAGATTTTTCTTCCGTTCTCCCTCAGGCAAACCCTCAGTGACTAGACTAGGGCTTTGCCTGAGGAAGGACTGATAAACAAATGGAGTATAAAAAAAAAACCACCTTAGGGGTCATCTGTGCAATGGCAGGAATCATGCTTCCTGGAGATAGCAGATGAAATCCAGGCCGCATGCTTACAGTAGATGAGGGCCTGGTCCAAAGACCATGGAACTCAATGGAAATATTGCCATTGACTTTAGTGGCCTTTGGATCTGGCCCTGAACACACTATCAGTGCATTATCCAGCAGGGTGAACTGAAGGGCGGGGTAGTGCAGACTGTTACAAATTGTTGTGATCTAACTGCCCCCTCTAGATGCTGTTAGCACAAATTAAAAGGTGCCTGTTTCACAGTGACATAATCCTCTTTCAAACAGGATTATATTAACACAAATGAGGTACCTTTTAGTTCACACCAGTAGCATTCTCACAAGACAGATCACAACACTTTGTCATGCTCTGCAATTCACATCCTATAATCTGCAGCACTGTATAGTGTGGGCAAGTCTTTAGTCATAACTGCTAATTCTTTCTGCAATTTTGTATGTTTTGTAAAGAACACATCTGTTGTTCCTGTGATTAGCCTCTATCTACAGTAGCTTCACATTTCCAAGGGAAACATCTACGAAGTTGGGTCTTGTCTACTAAATATTTAGAAATGTGCATCTGTTTGTCTGTCTGTCTTATGCAGCTTCCTTTTATCATAACTGAAAGCAAGGTAATCATTTGGTTGTGCCAGGACAAAGGGATGTGCCTGGAATTTGATTGTTTCTCATAAAATGCAAAGGGAGGGATCTTGCAGGAGTGGCAGTTATACTGCACAGTGACCATAGGGGGCAGCAAGGAGCCAGAAGGGGAACCAGGACAGCTATAACCCCACTGAGCCAGCAGGAGGCAGGGATGGAGAAAGGGACAGCTATCTACTATGTATTCATTCATGCTTAAATTTGACACACTATGACTGGGCCTTAACAAAGATGCTAATTATCTTACCCATTACAAAGATAGCTTCCCCAATTATCACCTCTAATATCATTAGCTCATAGACATTAACCTCCCCCCTTCATCCCCCCTCTGTTCTGAGATTTGATTTGTCCTTTTTATATGTGTTCACTTATTTTTTGATTGTATCCCTTTGGTATATATGGTCATGCCAATTTTCTTCCACAATTTGATCTGAGGAAGTGGGTCTGGCCCACGAAAGCTCATCACCTAATAAACCATCTTGTTAGTCTTTAAAGTGCTGCATAGTCTTGTCTTATATTTCAGAGAGTTTGTCTGCTTATGTGTCTATTTGTCTATGTGTCTATCTGACCCCAAGCTGGGGGACATGCACCCCTCTCCCAGTTGTGCCCGCTGGAGCTACAGCAGCCACGGACAGGCGCTTCTCACCTGGCCCCAAGCTGCTGCAGTGAGAGAGGGCTGGGATTGTCCTCTCTCCCTGGGGTAACCTATATACACTGAACCCCTCATCTCCAACCCCACCCCAGAACAATGATTTAAATGAAGAAAAACAAAACTTATTTGAAGTTAAGGACCCGAGCAATGCCAGGTAAATCTAGTTAATTTCTATTTGGGTGATGACCACAGATTGACACTGATTTGATCTGACTTTCAAGTAGCACTGTGGTGTTTATTTTACCATTGGCCTGAACTGCAGCTGACTTCCTCATAAATAAAATGCAATTTCTAGCATGGCACGATAGCATCTGCACGGGGTATGAACCCAGTGTCCCTTGTGAGCTATAACTCAGTCAGGTCGGGCTTTGACTGCATGTTAAGCTCTGCTTGCTATCAGATGGCAGTACACGATACTACAGAGTCTGGCACCCTGGAGACCTGACCAGTGCTGAACCAGAGAATTTGCCAGACCACGGGAGGTCAACATCGTCTAGCAGCATTACCAACACTTGCACTGCTTACTGGACTCTTAAAAGACATTTATGAGCAAATTAGAGCTAAATAACAGCACAGAACACTGAGAGCCAGGACTGGTGGCTGTAAACAAACTTTATGGGACTGCAGGAAACTTGGCCATGCTCATAAGTGGACACCCAGTTCATTAAAATCATGCTGGACCATGGATGTTGCCTAACCAGTGAGAGACTAACTAGAGAGGTTCAGCCTGTACCTGCATCTGTCCCCACTGCTTTGTGGGTTAGCACAGGCATGTATAAGGCTAAGGGAGTAAACCCTGACAAAAATCCAGAGTGGAGCCCCAAAGGCAGACAGTTGACAGTAAGGTTTAATAAACTGTCTTCCAGTAACTCCTGCAATTGTACTGGCTCCAGATGTAGAGTCTTTGCCTTTCCCCCGGAGTTTGCTTGCACAGTCGAGAGGGAGAGTGTGGTCCCGGGAAAGCTACGCTTTCCGTATTTTCTCTGCCTAGGCATTTGCGGAGAGTACTCCGTTTATGTCACAAATGGAGAGGGCACTCCATCTCATTGCTCACCCCAGCAAGAAAACAACATGGTAAGTTGCAGTTCACCAGTTCATCAAAAAGCTGCAACACCCAACTGTGACCTCACATCTGCAATAACCAAATATCTGTAAAGTCAAATGGGGCCACGTGACTCACTATTTCAGCACTCAAGACAGAGGACATGGAGTTGTGCCAACAGACATGTTAGTAGCTAATCCAAAATACAGATTCACACTGACGATTAAAAAAACCATACATGCAAGGATCCATTCTTTTCTTTTCCCTCTAATGTTTATTAATTCACTTAGATCTTATCTAACACTCCTATCCTGTTCTCTCGTCATCTGTTCAACCAATTATTACATTTTCAGACTGTTTGGCTTTCTGCATTATTTGGAAAAAGCTGATGCCAATTAAAAATTCAATCTGTCACGAACCCATACTGCATGAATGGCAAACCTTTGGGGACAAGCGGTTAGCAGAAAAGATGCCTTCTCAAGCAATTATATTGGAAGGTGAAGAGTTCACAATCACTGCTTCTCACAAACACCCAATCACACCTGCCTACAAGGAAAAAACCCTTTCTCTCCCTTCTGTTTCAAGTAGCTGCTGTGTCAGCCATATCTCTTTAGCAATAATTAATATATAACACCTCTTAAAAAAGTCCCCTGGGTTATTTTATAGTTACTGGAGCCTTGTTTCACACTCCGTCAGAGAGGAGACGCATCCCCAGAATGCCCCCATCACCACAAGGCTAGATCTACATTACAAGGTAGGGGATGAGTTGTCTGCTCATGCGCAGCTAGTTATCGCCAGTGTAAATAGCAGTGTTGCCATGGTAGCATGGGTAGCGACAGCAGACACACAGCTGGCACCAGTTTCAAGTGGGCTTGTATGTGTACATGATCAGGGGAATCACACCTCCCACTCATAGCATAGATGCAGCACCACTTCAGAGCACACCCAGATCAATTGCTACTGAATCATCAGCATTACTTCATACAGCATCTTGAGTTTTCCTCAGAAGTCTCCCATTCAACTACTGAGCAGGCCCCAGTTAACCCTGCTTAACTGGTTTGCGAGAAGTGACAAAATCATAACCAAACTAACATCATCTTGTAACATATTATTGCCCAATGCACTGTCATTCAATATTTGGTCAGCGAGGTCTTGGCATTCAGGGGAGGAAGGAGGCCCAAGTGGGTAGAACACTAGCCAGGGCCTTGCTAGACCTGGGTTCAAGTCCTGCAGAGACTTCCTGGTGACCTTGGCTTAGTCATTTTGCCTCTCTCTGTGTCAGCTCCCCATCTGTACAATGGGGAGAAGACTCACAGCAGGGTTGTGAGGCTACAAGTGCTCTGAGATCTACTGATGAAAGTGCTGTGCGTGTATAATTATTATTCAGTGGCTGTAAAAAATACTTACCATCCGTTTGCCAAAATCCTGACATGGGCTATTGATAGAGCTTCCTTTCAGGGGGATCATTCCTTTGGGACTGTTGTCAATCTTCTTCTTATAGAATTCAATTCCATCATCTAGGAGCACTACCCACATCGGCTTCCAGGTATTAAACATACTGCCCTGCATTAGATCAGATAAGCCAGTTACATTACATTTTCTTCATTAAATATTTTACCTTCTAGAAAAAGGCACTTTTAAATGTCCTTCCAACCCTCATCTCACTCTCCATTTTAAATCAGTGAATTGTTCTCTTTCTACAGCCCTTATTTCCTCCGCTCTGTAATCCCGCTAACACGCTTCTCCGTAGTTGCATCAGACAAGCCATCCTGCATTTTCTTCATGTATCAGTGAGCCTCCAGCACACAGGCTTTCTTCACATGCTGGTTTTTGCAATGCTTGAGCAACATTCAAAATTTCCACACATGGCTGGTTTACAGGTTAGGCACTGAAAGGAAGGCTTGATGCTACAAGACTGTAAGCACCTCCCAGCTCTTTTAGTTCTGTGTTTTTACAGCACAGATGGGGCCCTGGTCCATGATTAGGTGCTACAATAAGACAGCTAATAATTAATAATTATCATCATAATTAATCATATAATTTGTTGAGGCCTTTCAGTCCCTACTGAAGACAGTGAGAGGTAAGGGGACTCAGCATCTTGCAGGATCAAGCCCTCTGTGGATGGATTTTCAGTGATTCTGAGTGCCCAGAATACCCAGAGATGCTGGTGGAATTTGTAGCTGCTAAGCATCTGTGAAAACATCATATGCCTAAACATGGGTTTAGGTGCTAGACTTAAGCACCCAACTTTGAAAACTGTAGCTTACACAGAAACAGACACAAATTATTCAGCTAGCCAGGCTCCACTCATATTGCTTCACCTTCAGCAATATTTTGTCACTTTTGTTATACCCAAACGATCACCGGAAGAGGAAATTTCATCTGACCATATTAAAAAAGGAGGACTATTTGGCTTCAGGGTTTTATTTCAGCTTTCAAAGCTCTTCTTCCCATTACTAACACACGAAGATGATGTGTGATTTGTAACTAGAAGTTTGGATGTTTATTGAGGGCCTGATCCTATGTCTATTGAAATCAATAGCAAAACTCTCATTGTCTCCCATGGTGCAGGATCAGTGCTTTGTGGCCTTAAAAATCAATCCAGGAATTGTATAGGCCCCTATCATTGTTGCAGGGTATGTTGTCTGGAAGAGATGGCTAGCCACATTTTCAAAAGCAGCCACTGAGTAGAGGTGCCAGAGTCTTTGGACACTCAATTTGAGAGATCCAGGATCTGATTTTCAGATGAATTGAGTACCTGTACCCTCCCCCCGCTCCGGGAGAGCTAAAGGTGAAAACCCAAAAATTAAGTGCATGAACTTGCAGGCTTTAGTCCCCTTGAAGAGGAGAAAACAGCTTGTTATGTGCTGTCTGGCCTGAGGCAGAGTTAGATTCACTGTGACCAGCAGACCCCATGATACAGATCACAGTCTAGGGGAACACTTGGGGAAGGCTTCTACTTCCTGTGTGCAGTGCAGCAGCATGAGGCGAAGTCTCCACCCTGCTGCATGAAGGATGCATTTTGGATTCCTTAGATCTGAGCTGCCTGTCGTGCTGCCTCATTGAAATGTTGTGTGTCTGTGACAGCGGATTGGACAAGAATTTCTTTTAAAACAAAGCATGCAGACGTCACACCTTCCACCTCCCACGCTTGCTGTATTGTGAAACAGACATGAAGTTCCACAATGCACGGAGAGTTGATTATCATAGGACTTTTTTCGGTGCATACTGACAAAGGAACTTCTTCCACATCTAGTACTCTGCTGCGGAAGCCATATGGTCCTGAAATAGCTCAAATAATAGGCCTTGTGTGGACTCTCCTCAGTCCAGGGTCCCCACAGATCTACAGAAAGAGTATGAAACAGGCCACCACATTCTGGCTAATATAAATAAGTGGGGAGAATTCAGTGATTGCGCAAAGAGCCACATTGACCTGTGGCTGATTTTTGGAATGGGGAATAAATCAGAGTTAATTTAGGGTGCAGAGTTCAGATCCAAAAGGGAGCGGCCTTTTGTCCACTGTCATATCTTCACTCAAGGTGATGCCAACCCCACTGCTCTTACTTATAAACAAATGACCAGAGTGCTTAGTAAAGACCAAAATCTGTCTCCCGGGCTATTTACACAGCAAGTCTTTAGTGTGAGTAAGAATAGTAGATTCAGCAAACACTGACAAGACAAATTCTCCTTGCCTGGAACTACTCAGGAGAGACAAGCAAGCAGGATTTCTCCCACAGTCTCTTGAAACTAAAGCAAATTATTGCAGACACCCAACGATCATGACTAAGATGGTTGTTTCCCAAATATCCCTGTCAAAAGAATGGCAGTTTGAAAAGTAGTTAGGAGGAAGTTGCAGGAGACTGCTACACTAATAGAACTTCTCCTTTCTTTGACATGTGTAGTACAGAATAGCTAGAAAATATTTTTTTCCCCTGCTGGCATGGTAGAACCCACAAAATTTCACAACTTCTACCCTACCAAACCTAAAGATACCAGGGCAGATCCATGGCTGGAGTAAACAGGCACTGAAGTCAATGGGGCCATGCAAGGTAAGGATCTGGCCCACAACAGTATTCATAGCTGATAGCAAGGAGGGAGGGGAAGAACCTAAGGGAGGCCTCACCTGATCAAACCCTCCATTTTGTTATGGATGTGAATGGTGCACCTGTACCTTTGGGAGCACAGACATTTGCCTTCCCTTTTTAGGAAACCATTATTGGAAAGCCTCAACAGAAAAGGACCAGAGAGAGGAGTCAGAGATTAAATAGACAGCTGGTGCTTGCAGTCCCAAAGTTAAATCAGGAGTAAACCAGTGCTACGATTCCCTTTACTGAAGGTGCTCTGTCGTGAGATGCCCTGGGAAAAAGCTCGTCCTGTTGATTTCAACTGTCTTCTCCCTTATGGCGATCTCCACCTCTCCAGCACAATAGTATTACCTACTACCAGGATGAAGTTCCTTTACATGGGAGAGAGAGCATCCCCAGGGGCTGTTCCAGCATAGTAACTCATTCCCCACTATCTCAGGGTATGTCTAGACTACATTGTTTTTTCAAAAAAACCTGCCCTTTTTTTGAAAAAACTTCACCTGCATCCACACTGCAATCGCGTTCTTTCGAAATTAAATAGAAAGAACGCGGGGGGGGGGTTGACATTGACAAAACTCAAATTACGAGGAAGAACACCTTTTTCGAAAGAGCTCTTTTGAAAAAAGGCATGTGTGGATGCAGAACAGGGGCATTTTTCGAAAGAAGAGGCAGTCGAAAAAAGCACAGGTACCCTGGTGGCCATTCTGTGAATAGCAATCAGGGCTTTCTTTCAAGAGAGCGTCCATGCAGTCTGGACGCTCTCTTTCGAAAAAGCAGATGGCTTTTTCAATCTGGTTTTGAGGTGTGGATGCTCTCTTTCGAAAGAAGCTTGCAGTCTAGATGTAGCCGCAAACTCCTCTGTTTTTCTGCAGAAGTTACTATAGTAGAACCTTAGCATTACAAACACAGAGTTATGAATTAACCAATCCATCACATGCCTCATTTGGAACCAGAAGTACATGATAAAGCATCAGAATCCCCTCTCCGGAAAAAGCAAATATTGTACAATACAGTACCATGTTCAACTACTAAAAGAATAAACCGGTAAGGGTTTTTTTTTTAAGATTTGACAAGGCAAGGAAACTGTTTCTGTGCTTATTTTATTTAAATTAAGATGGTTAAAGGCATTGTTTTTCTTCTGCATAGTAAAGTTTCAAAGTTATATTAAGTCAGTGTTCGTTTGTAAACTTTTGAAAGAACAACCATAACATCTTGTTCAGAGTTATAAACATTTCAAGTGATGAACAGCCTCCATTCCCAAGGTGTTTGTAACTCTGAGGTTCTATTGTATGGTGAATACCAGTGATATACCATGGAGACTGGCCCACGAGAATGATTTCCTTGCCTTGAGTCACCCATCAAGATGCAAGGGAGTGCTCTTTGCACCCTGCTATACTCCCAGGAACAGCTACACCTAGGCAGACACGCACATCTGTTACATGGCAAGTCGAAGTATCACTGCCGTCTTCCACTAGGAAGAGCAGATAAACTCCCCATCTGTGGAGACTATTTGGGAGTTCTATGGAAACAGCAGATTTCTTGGGTACCCTGCTCAGCTCCCACCCATTTCCCAGGTGGCCCCACACACTTAGTGTGTTGCATTGGTCAAATCTAGTTATCTGGTGGAGTGTGGATTATGAGCAGCTTGCTCAACCCTTTGTGGCACAGGGATGGCAGACTGGTTCTTCCAGCACTGAACTTGATCCCCTGCCACCTTAGGATTTTAACTGTGCCACTTCAAGCTTTCTTTAGGTATTTACTTTATAATTTCTGCTGTAAATGTAAGAGAGGCAGAGTGGGAGGTGGAGAAGCCGCATCCTGACAGCTCAGTTCACCAGTAGCAGAGCTCTGGTCCTACACAGAGTAAGGGCTCCACCAGACCCAAGTTATTCTTCTGGGTTGAAGACCTGTGGAGATGCCCCATGCGACAGAGATCTTCTGGTCAGAGGTTTCCATGGGTTTATCAATGAACAACCAAACTGCTTTAAACTAGAATGATCTCGTGAGGGTGCTTTAAACAAAGGTATGCCCCCATGGTGTGGAGCCCCCTCACTAAGAATCCCTGCTCAGAGGTGCAGCAGCTTCTACTCCAAGTCTGAAACCCTCCACTCTGCCTGCAGGTTGGGATGTGCTGTGGGTCCTAGCTCACCGGCTCCCTACAAAGTTTCCCACATGAAGCCCATTTATTTGGCTTCTGTGGAGTGTGTCCATAACAAAGGAGTCCACCTTCCCTGAAAAACTTCTAATTTCAAGGTGCTCCTGGGGTGAAACCCAATGAAACAGCACTGTCACAGAGTAAAAAACATAGAAAGTTGTTTGTCAGATCCTTTTGTCCTACACTAACCAATGGCATGGTATGCTGTCTAGTTCATTGTTGTAATCCAGAGATATAACTGGGCATGAGCATGCAGCCAAATGGTTTTGCATCTATGTTTAGAACACTCCATTGATATATAAAAATATACATTATATATAGAAAATGTGTTTGTCTTATTTTACCATAGACCAAGAAGATACTTGCAACTAAATACACTGAGTAGCAATTGTAAGTAAAGCTGAATTAATTTTAATACCCCCTTGAGAAATTGGCTGATCACCTGTTTGCATTTTTCATGAAAAATAATACAGAATAGAATTTTTAAAGCACAATTAAGCTTCCCTATCTGCTTGATTGGTGTCAGCCCAACATTCACCCATTGCCCATTTAGAGTTGCCCTCCTACCTTCTTAACCAAGTAGCCTTCTCTTATTTGCTTTGGTTCTCGCTCCATGTTCACGCCAATTTCTTTTTCAGTACTGATAGCTCTGGCCGTTACAATGTGCTTTGACAATCAAGGGCTGTGTGGGTTGCCTTTTCGACAGCTGTGTCACTTTTCGTAAGTTCCTCTGTTTGTTGATCACATGAAAACAAGTCTATTTCCTCTTATGGGTCAAGAGATTAGAACAGGGAAATGCAGACTGTGTTTATTTATAGGTTTTCTTTGCAGTGCTGTCGAAAGCAGATCTATCAAAAGCCCAGCTGTAGTAAAATGCTATCAGAGGGAAAATCTTACAAAATTCATGAAGCATTCTAAACACAGGCCCAAAGAATTTGAAATTTGGCTGTATGCTCGTGCCCAATTTGAGGGCATACTAATAACAATGAACTAGGCAATGGACCACTCTAATGTAGGATGCAAGGGTCATGTGAACAGCTTTCCATGTTATTAGCTCTGTTATAATGCTGATTCACTGGGTTTTTACAAAGGCTAACTTACAGTAAGTTTGCACATTTGGCAATAAGCACAACTTATCTAATTTAACAAGAAAGCGCCCTCTCCTGATGTCAGAAGCAATCTGTTTTTTAAAATAAGTGGTTGTTATTGTTGGTGGAAGAATGCTATAGTTTGCAATTACGGTTGGTTATCACATACATTTTTAAAGGCACGCAGTTAAAAAAAACTCACCACATGTATTATCTGAAACATAATTAGCAACTGTTACAAGTACACCACTCAGATGACTACATATGAATAAGATTGGAAGAAAACATCATCTTCCTGTTTGCCTCATGCCTTTGACATGACCAGATTTATAGACACTTTCCCAATTTTCCATATTGTGTCAATCAGATTCTGCTGCTGTTTGTGTGGTCTTTCACAGGGGAGAGAAAAACATGCAGAAAAGGCATGGAGGTTGAAAGCATGTGCTATGGGCAAATGTAGCAGTTGGAACTCCATTAACCTCATTCATTTTAAATTGTCTAGATTTCAAACTGACAACAGTGTCCCTTCAGGTTTCTTGCACCATATGGATATGTCATCGCAAGCCCACTCCCCAGCCCCCAAAAACCTACTCCAGCTGGATTTAGCAGCTGCAGCTTTCTGCCCTACTTACACAATGTGACTGTACCACTGAATTTGCATAAATGCAGATCTCCAAGACCTGTATCCCTGGCCCATCCCTATTGTTGCCTTCTGCTCTGAACCAAATACATCACCATGGAGACCCCTTTCACTGAGAGGTAAGGAGGGTTAGTGCTTTCTGTTCCCAGATCTATCACTTTCCTGCTCTGTGAGCTTAGGCCAGTCACTTCTGCTTCCTGTTCCTTTTATTTCCCCTCTTCCCTTGTGTCTGTTTGGAGTGTAAGCACTAGGGGGCAGGGCTCCACTTGCTTTTCAGTTGTAATTGTGCACTGGCAATGGCCAATGAGTAGCTCTCCCCTGCTCTGGGCAGCAAAAGGCTTACACATTGCAGAAGTCCCTTCTCAACACACCTGAATTTAATCCAGTGCAAAGGCTTTGGCCTCTAGAGCTCTCAGTCTGCCTTAGACTTCACATCTGTTTTTATAAATTTGTGACTCAAAATACTTGAACTTAGACGGCAGCTTGTTGTTATTGTAAAACAAAAAACACCGATTCATTTGGCCATTTGAGAGATACAACAACAACAACAAAAACCCTCTCAAAACAATATACAATTTCCAGTTCTGCTGCAGCATAAACACAATAACTCTGTAATAGAATTTAATATACAGCTGCACTGATGATGTTATGAGTCCATACAACTGGGCTATGTCTACACTGGCGGGTTCTTGTGCCAGAAATATGCAAATGAGGCTAAGCGTGGAATATCGCCGAGCCTCATTTGCATATCTAACAAGCCGCCACTTTTGCGGAAGAGGCTCTTGCGCCAGAAGGAGCTGTCTACACTGCCCCTTCTTGCGCAAGAAAAACCCTCTTGCGCAATGCAGCTATGCTGATTATTTTCAGGAATAAGGGCATTGCGCAAGAGGGTTTTTCTTGCGCAAGAAGGGGCTGTGTAGATGCTCCTTCTGGCGCAAAAGCCTCTTCCGCAAAAATGGCAGCTCATTAGATATGCAAATGAGGCTCGGCGATATTCCACGCTTAGCCTCATTTGCATATTTCTGGAGCAAGAACCCGCCAGTATAGACATAGCCCTGGTGTTTTTTCAGGTTCAGATACGTTCAAATAAATTGGCCACTCCCATGCTCCCTAATTGCAGTGACCTAGCAATGTTGCTGTGATGAGTTACACTCATTTCCTTGAATACCCTCAGTGGCTGGGTGCAGAGCTGACACTCTCTGTTGCTCCCGGCACTCTCTGCAGGCTGTAAGTCCATCTTTGTGGGTCTTTGGTGGCTCAGCCAACTGGTCAGGTCATACAGTCCAAACCCCTTCCAGGGTGTAATAAATATGTGTTTTGCCAGTGAAGCCTCTTTGGGACCTAATTCCATCTCCAGAATCAAATCAGCAGGTTTCTTCTTGTACTCCTGCTGTTGACTGTGACTTAGACTAAACCCTGTGGCTGTGGCCTAGGGAGCATCCCTCCTCTATGCATCTAAAATTGCCTTGCTAGGCAGTTACTTTTATCTCAGCTTGCTGGGCCTTGACCAGCTTTTGCTTATCCCTAGACCTTATAACCACTGGAAGACCAAATTTCAAGCCCGGTGATCTATACTGGCCACTCTTTACCTTTCCTGGGTTGCAGAGTAGCAGAATGCAGCCCTGTGAAGGTAAACACCACCACATGGGAGCCAATATGATCTCCTGGCTGTTTCTACTATTTGTTTCAAATATGGCTTCCCTCTGGTACTTCCCCTTGACTTGTGACCCAGAATACCTTGCTTCTACAGGATGGCGGAAGAGGGGCATGCGATGCTCAGCCATATTGTTTGCATTCACCGGATGAAAGACACGTCTGCCATTCTCCTACCAGCCATAAAGGCACTGCTGAGGTAAGAAACAGTCCTGCTATCTCCATTACTGGGAGTTCCTGCCCCCATGTTCAGGAACTGGGAAAGTGGTAAGAGGCTTTGGAACTCAGTCTATTTAGGTCTGTCTTTGAAGGTCACACACCATTAAATGGGACCTTCTAAGAGTTTAGAAGCTCTGGTAGAGTTTGTAATAAGCAGCAGAAAGACCTGCTTGATTATAGCTCAAGGCCTCTTGAAGTGTTCAGTTCCTATTGTTCTCACTCCTTTAATACAAATGGATCAACATCATCACAAGACATAACTAATAACACTTTGTCTTTCTATGGTACCTTCCATCCAAGGTCTCTAAGTGCTGAGAGACATATGTTAACAGAGGTGCTTAAAAACAATCAGCATGGAGAAACCTAGGCTACGTCTAGGCTGCAAACTTCTTTCGAGATAAGCTTTTCTGGAAGAGATCTTCTGGAAAAGCTTATTTCAAAAGAGAGCGTCCACGTGCAAAAAGGGCAACGAAATAGTGATTTGCTATTTTGAAAGATAGCGTCCACACTGATTGGATGCTATCTCGCATTTAAGGCCACCCAGAACCAGTTCAGGCAGGGCATTAGGTCAGCAGTCGCTTCTGGGTGCTGTTGCCTAAGGCTATGTGAGACGCGAGCTTAAAGGGACCCCCCTGGACAGGCCTGTGTGTGTGAAAAACTAAGAGCACTCACCTGCTGATCTCTCCCCAGCCTCGGAGGATTTCTGGGAGACATCCAGGCCCTGCGGTACTGGCTCCAGGGTGATGGTGCTTGCCGACTCTTCCTCCTCTTCCAGCTCCTCATCCTCCTCCTTTTCCTGGGCTGGGACCCTCGGCCAGGTGACAATGGGTGTCTCCACCCCGAGTCTAACCACCAGGGGTGGGGAAGGGGCTGCATGGCCCCCCAGGATGTGGTGAAATTCATTGTAGGAGGGGCAGGAGTGGGGTTTTGCCCTGAAGCAAGAGCTGCGTTCCCTGACCCTGGCATAGTCTTGCCGGAGCTCTTTCACCTTGCTCCTGACTTGCTCAAGAGTCCTGGTGTGGCCTCATGGCTAGGGTCTCAGCCATCCGGCCAAATATGTCCACATTCCTTTGTCTGGAGTAGAGATCCTGGAGGGTCTCCTCTTCACCCCATACCTCCAGGAGGGCCAGGATCTCCACCCCAGACCAGGACGGAGCATGCCTTTTCCTGCCCCTGGGAGGCTCCTAGGAGCCCTGGGCGTGGGAGGGCCAGTGGGCTCTTGGGGGCTTGTGGCTGGGACATGGGTGCCTGCAACTGTAGAACTGGCAGCCATGCAGCGAGTTGCAGCTTCCAGGGCCAGCTTCCTGCCACAAGGCCTGTCCCGGGTGTCTGCATCTTTAAGAGCTGCCAGGAGACAGGAACTATAGAGTTGTGATGAGTGTGGACAGAGTGGCCAGCAGGGCACCTGTGTTATTTTCTGGAGGTCTCTTTTTTCGAAATAACTCCCTCCTCTGTGTCCACACATGCCTTTTTCCGTAAAAGCTTTTTCACAAAAAGCATTATTCCTCATAGAATGAGGTTTACAGCCGTTGGAAAAAGCTCTCCGTTATTTCTACTTTTTGTTGAAATAACACTATTGCAGTATGGACGCAAGTATTGTTTTTCTGGAATAATGGCCGTTATTCTGGAAAAATGCTGCAGTGTAGACATACCCTTAGTTTACACACAAGATCCATGTATGGAAATACTAAGTATTCTGGTGGTGATTTTGAAATTACTGGGCCTACAAATTTACTGTAACTGTGAGTTTAACTGCACAAAGCAAGTTCATAAGATGTCACAATAACTGATGACAAAAATGTTGATGTGGAAAAGTACAAAAAGGAGACAAAGACTTATTTAGTTCAAACAAAAAGGCTGTCTCGTTTAATTCAGGCACTGTTCAGATTATGCTTGGTAAACAAGAAAGGCATAGAACCAGAAACTAGTGAATTAAAGTTGGTGTGTCAAACTATGCATTGGTGGTAGACAAAATATGAGGGAATGGGTTATTCCTATCACTCCCTTTCTGGCTCCTTGAAGAAAGAGATTTAGGAGAGAAAATTTGGCAGTTAGAGTGAGCTTTGCCATCATGCCTACCACCCCCATTGTCTCCTGAGAGCCTGTTCTGAAAACTGCCCTGAACACAATTGGCCAGAGAGAGGGACAACATCACTTCCAGTGATTAAAAACCAAATGCTATCTAAAGTACAAGACTTTGTTTTTCTTCCTCTCCTTTCCTTCCCTATGTCCTTTTTCTCCCCTACCTTGTTTTCCTCTTGCTCTTTCTTTATTCCTTTTGTCAAATAAGAGTTCGGGTTATTCATCCAAGACTACACATTTCACAATTCTGCTGTAAGCTCGCAGCCAGAAAAAGGCAGTTAAAATCAGAGCTCTAAACAACCCAAAGCCAGTACAAGTTTGCCAAGTCTTAGCAAGAGCCCCACCTGTGTTTCTCCAGCAATGAGGTTATGTGAAGGCTTGCCTACACTTACTGTGCTGCAGTGGCCCAGCTGCACTACTGTGGCTGCTCAGCTGTAGTGCTTAATGAAGATGCTACCCTATGCCAGTGGGTTAGGGGGTAGCTGTGTTGGAAAGAAAAGCCTTCCCATTGATAGCACTTTTATATCAGGAGATTGATCAGTATAACTGTATTGCTCAGGGGTACGGATTTTCTACACACCAGGTGACACAGTTATACCAACATACAATTTTAGTGTTGGCCAAATCTTTGGGTTAATAACCTAACAGATGCTGCATTTTCATGCTTGGCTATTCTTTTCTCTCCCCTTTTCTTGCTTTTTAGCAAAAAGGATTAGATTTTAATGACAACAGCAATGACAGCTCCAGTTCATCTCTACTGACTTTTCTTTTTTCCTCCAAAAGAATAGTTATTACCATCTTTCATACCATCTAACAGACTGTCAAACACAGGATGTTTTCTTCTATAGACCAGTGTTTCCTCTAACTTTTTCCATCCATGGGCAGAATAAATTTGGTGCACCGAGGCATATGCAGATGTGCACTCCCAGTAGAAACATGCTGTTGGCTGTGGGTGCTATGCTAATCAGCTGTGCAGCACCGGAATCTCTCCTGGGAGGCCGCCCAAGCGCTCAGCTTACAGGGCACACTGCTATAAACCCTTTCCAAATACAGGGAACAGGAATACAAGATGCTGTTAAAATTAAAGCCTTACTTACGACTTTACATTTCAAATTCTTTAATTGTTTTTCTTTTCTTTTTTTTCCCCTATGGCTTTAATTAAAAGGTTAAAATGATGTGTAATAGTGAGTTTGCCATGGTAAAGTCTGGGTATATCAAACCCTGAATCTTGTTTAATATTGGACAGACCTGGGACACAGCACTAGTCATCCATCAGCACCTCCCTGCCTGTCTGGGGCATGGAGCTAGGTCTTGGGTGCAGCAGAGGGACCAGTCCAGACACTGAGCCAGTCCTATCTGAGCTGCAGCCTTGCTCTGCAAAAATCCCAGACATTTCTTCCTGTTTAAACAATCCACCCACACCCAGGCTACATCTATACTGCAGCCTTTTTCCACAAAAGCTTAGGCAAATGAAGCGCGGAAGAGAATATCTCCATGCTTCATTTGCATAATTAATTAGCAGCCGTTTTTGCGCAAGAAGCTTTTGCACAAAAAGGAGCTGTGTACACAGCTCCTTTTTGTGCAAAAAACCCCTCTTGCGCAAGAGCCGTTCTTCCTGAAAAAATGAGGAAGATGGCTCTTGCGCAAGAAGGGGCTTTTGTGCAAAAACAGCTGCTAATTAATTATGCAAATGAAGCATGGCGATATTCTATTCCACGCTTCATTTGCATAAGCTTTTGCAGAAGAAGGCTGCAGTATACACGTAGCCCAGAGTGAGGGCTCAAAACAGAGGCAATATCATAGACTTTAAGGTCAGAAGGGACCATTATGATCATCTAGTCTGACCCCCTGCACAATGCAGGCCATAGAATCTCACCCACCCTCTCATAGAATATCCAGGAGAACTTGGAGGTATGGTAACAGCCAATGTCAGCTCCAGTTCTGCCTCCTTCATTTTATATTTGGGGGGGAGGGGACAAAAATAGTACCAAACTAGGCCTTCATTTTTGAAAGAAACTGAACAGTGTGTTTAATCAGTCTCAATAGTGGATCAATAACAAGTGACCTAGAAGACTGAAGCAGAGATGATACCGTTATAAGAGAGGACCAGAGAACCCTTTTTACTTGGATTACATACATCCCTAATAGAAGCAAGGGAGCTGGCTGTTTGCCTGGCATCATCTTCCATTTTCTATGCACACTTCAGCAGGCCACATGTGGCAACAAGATCAGGATCAGGGCTTGCACCGAGCCAGGGTGCAGTGGTACCTCTTCCCAAGCCATCACTGGCTGCTGCAGAATCCCAGTCTCCATTAGAAAACCTTACTAAGTCTCTAGCTGTTCTGGTTGTAAAGAATGCTTCAGAAATATGCCCCCAGTGTAACCAATGCAGCTATGTCTACCTTCCCTGGATCTGGGCCCCAAAGCTCAGGACTCCCCCTCCCCAGCATTGTGGAGCTAGTGCCCCAGCCCCACAGGGGCTCTACCCCTGTAGGGCTGGAATGCCAGTGCTGGCTCCCCACTTTGTGGCAGGAAGCTCTGAGCCCTACAGGTCAAAGTCAGGCAAGCTGGGGCCAAATCCAATCCACGGGCTCTGCCTGGAGGGCAGAGGAAGCAGCTTTGTGAGCTGCTGCTCCTCCTTCTCCTGGCTGGGGAAATGGCAGCACAGCAAAGCCCTGCCTAGAGGCTTTTCCCCATGCCACTCAGATTGGCCATATTCTCAGCCAATAGGAGCAGGGGGGCAGTATCTGGGAGCTGCAAGGGACATAGAGCCATGTGCATCCCTGGGGAGCTGTGCCAGATAAGCACCCGCATCACGCAGACCTTGCACCTCCAGCCCACTCCTGCACCCTCTCCCACCCAGGCCCCTCATCCCCAGTCTACTCTTGCACCCTCTCTCTCTCTCCCAGATCCCAGGGCTTATTGCCCCCTGGGATTCCTCCCACCAATCCCTCAGTCCCTAAAAAGCAATTGCAGACTCCCTCCCTGCAGCCTTCTTCTGGTCTCAGTTTCCTGGCTTTATACTAACCAGACTGCTCATGCCCAGATGGACCTAACGTCTGGTGTGCGCTCTCTCTTTCTCTATCACACACACTCCCAACATGAGCTTTTACATTTCTGCTCACCACCCTATATATCTGCATTAATGCATCATTTCCAAGAAAGCTGAATGTAATCTCTGCGTTTGCACCAACAGCACTGCCAATATTAAATCTTTCACTGCAGTCTTCTGCTGGATCTGCCACATTATAAGTGCCACTGGCATGAAGATATAGCTAGTCCTTTCAGCAACACAACTGGTGTGCTCTGTTAGATGCCCCCCACCCTCAGGCAAATCCAACTCCACTTCAGTGGAGTTACCAATCAAAAGCTGCTAATTCATATTACTGTGCAGACAGAAAAATGCCAATACATTGTTTGCCTGCGTGTTAAATAAAATAAATGAGCCACCCACCTCACTGTCTAAAAGCAGAAGTGAAAGGCCTCAAAAGAAAGTACCATGTTAACCCGTATCGTGGCAGATGTATCCTCAGCCGAGGGGACAGGCAGCAGCATATCATATTGTGCTATTTTTAGAAAACATGAGATTTTGGCTTTGCTTTCATTGATACAACTAAAAATAAAGCATTGTCCCAACTCAAGTAATTTTATCTTTTTAAAAAAAAGTAAAGATGAGAAAAATGGGTATGGCTGGTATTAGCCACGGTGCTGAATATCACCTCGGAATTTGCAAGGGATTGAACTGTAGGGCAGAGAGTATATAATACAGTAGTGTCATTCTAGTCCTCTGCGTGATTGGTACTTTGACTTCTTGCAGATCTATGCAGCAGGACCTGTGCATTAACTGGAAAAGGTACTGGACCCTCCAGAAATGTGTAACTGTAAGTGGAATAACATTGAAATGCTCATGGTTGGCAGGGAGGAGATGTCAGATGTTCAGAGTCTACTGGGGTTTTTGCTGCATAAGGAGGTCAGGGAAAGGCCAGGATTACAGGGCTATGTTGGGAGTGTGGGCCTGGCCCTCTAAATATGGAGATCTCAGGGTATTCACAGAAGCACAAGTGGCATAATGCTATGGCCTTCCTGCCTGCATCTGAACCAAACACCAACAGGCTGCAAAGTGGGATCCCCTAGGACCTACTGTGGACCACATCCACATGGGTATCCTGTGTGAGTTTGCTGTGGCCTGATGCTAAATAGAGTGGGTTCTTTGGTCCTGCCCAGTCATGCCTCCCCATAACCTAAGGAGAACCTCCACACAGCATTCACCAGGAGGGGCTTTATGGATTCCAATGGAATGATATGTATGCTTCTCTCCCCTCTTACGTACTTCCCAGTCACTTTTGGCCACTATTTCCATGTACATTAATTAGCCCACTGTGCCTAAGAGAGGCTCATAGGGGTGGTATCCATGCATACTGTACCCTGATCCTTTGACTTGTCTGCCTGTCTGAGGTCTCTGTGCTGGTGATAAGAACCAGTTGCAGCAGATATTTTGCTTTGTTGATAAATGAGGAGTAGGTTGCTACTTAATGGATATGGGCCAGATTGTTGTCCTAGATTCCATTGTTTTCTTGTTTATAACAAGAATGGCCATAACAGTTGACATGTGGGTAATTTTTGTGAGTGAATAAGAGGGTGACTCCAATGGCAGCAGCCACATTAACTTCACAGAGAGCCTGGAGAAAGGCAAAAGGAAACTGTGACCCATGACTGAAGAGCAATCAGTTAACTAAACGGAATTGGCCATGTGGACTCTGTGACAGCTTAATTCCAGAAAGGATTGGGAGGTTTCCAGGATAAAATAAGTAGATTAGCAAGATAATAAGGCAACTTCTAAATTGCTCTACCATTACTGGCACTTTTCATTTTATTTTCAAAATGGAAAAATAATACGATGGGTGTTAGACATGCCCATTTTAGGTTTTTTTAATACAGTCCCATGACTATTGCTATATTTCCCCATGACTTTTCCAAAAAAAAGAGAGAACAAAAAAATCACAGCCCTAGCTATGGCTATAGCTACAGAATGATGCTCATTCATACAGAAATAGCATGAAAAACTGTCCTCAGGCTTAACTCATAGATCTGATCTATCGTTTAATAAGGAAACCTATTGTGATCAATGCTGTCAGTTTCACACAATTTACCACAACATGATATGGCCAGATCTAGAGACAGTTAGAATTGATTCCTGATGGCAGCCATTATTAGATACCCCATTTTGAGGTCAGACCCTTTTCAGCTCTCTAACATAAGGTTACTTGTATTTTTACCCCAATTACATTTAATTCCAAAAGAGTGTAACTCACTATAACCAAAATGTTCTGCAATCCTCAAAGTGCAGGAAATCCCATGCAGAGAGCTCTGAACAGAGAGAATTGAATTACAATGGGCAAATGAAATGAGATAACACGGTTCACATGGGTCTCTTTTCTGTTAGGATGGCTTTTCCATGATTATTTAGTGTTGGCTAAACATCTCCCATTGATATAAATGAGAGTTTTACATTGATTTTAAAAGGGGAAAGAGTGAGGCCAATGCTGAGCACTTTTGAAAATCCCTCACACTTAAAGCACTCCCCCGCCCCCAAGGCCTTGCTGAATATCCATAGGAATATCTGTGCTCCCTTATCACATCAGAGTTAGGATGTCCCCTTTTTATGCCCTTGCTCCATAAGCCCTCTGTTTAACAGTCTGTTGTGGAATGCTGTTGTTTCTCTGTGTAACAACTTCCCCGTGTTAGAGTGCATGTTGTCTGTGACAGTCATTTGGGACCACAAAGCTACTTGTGCAACTAAATGTGGCAATGAGCCATGAGAGATGTGAGTTGCCCCAGTCATCTCTTCTCTATGGAAATGCAGAGCACACCCCTCGTACAGTACATGCCACTAAGAGTGCAGCTTCATGCATCACTACTGCATTCTTCAAACTTTCCAGCACTATGTTTTGTCACGGGCCAGAGCGAGCTGTGACATTTAGCTCAAATCGCAACTTGCCCTTGCACTGCTGTAGACCTGTCAATGCAGGAAACGAAAATCTGCAAAATGTGTCACGCCTAGGAGTTTGGGGTCTGCCTGGCTTGCCCGCTGATGACACACACACCCTTCTAATGTCCTTGATGTCAGATGGAAGAAACCCACATCACATAGGAAACTGGCCTGTCACTTACAGTGTGGGTGGGGACAGCTGCTGCTGCTGGCTTCTTGCAGCCACAGCCAGGTGCCAGTTGCTGAATGGGTGAGCGGGTGGCTTGTTCCCATGCTGCCTCTCGTGTGATGCAAACTCCACCTGCAGCCACGTCTATAACAGAGCCAAGCTCTCTCACGGACCTGAAGTTACAATCGTTACCCAGCTGGAGAGAAAAAATGCCCTATCCAAACACCGGCACCGCAAACAGGCCCTTCTCTCTTGGGTCTTGCTCGCGGACACGCTTGGGCTTGTTTGGAGTCTAAGCGGAGAAAAATAACAACTGTTTGATCGGCCCACCCTTTGATCCGTTCTCACTCCGGGGGAGGGCTAGTGGAGGAAAGACCAGACCTAGGCGCCCAGCTCCTGGTAGGAACGGGGGGATTAAACATCTCGCTGCATGGACACAATGTGCGTAAAATCAGTCGACTCTGCCCAGGTGCAGCAGACCTGCTGCCCGTAACTGTCCGCTGCGATGGTGCTGAAAGCAGGTCCCGGCTCCTCCTTTAAAGTCACTGCCCCTCAGCTGGCCCTGAACGACAACTAGACAGTGCTTTGCTGGGACACACTTACTGGGAAGCCTGGACAATAGAAACTCCTATTATTCTAGTCCTAGACCTCATTGGGGATCCCAAAAATTATTAGCTATGCAAAGCACAAATCAGGACCTGGTCTCTTTTACTCTTGTACAAACGATCCCCCCTCCCTCAGTCGCATATAAACGCCCCCAAACTAGCTTTATGATCGAATTCGAATTCGCTTTTATGCCTCAGATGGTTTCATAGGGCCCCTTGCCTATTCACTGGGCAGAGCGAGATCCGCCGGCATCCAAACGAATGAGGAATGCAACTAAGGGGGGCTGGCTGGCTAGCTGAGGGAATAAGCCCAGAAGAGCTGCATCCATACTTCTGAAGCTTTCGTCTCCTAATAAGATGCACAGCGGTAGCCAACGCTCAGCTGACCGCACTCGTCAGGAAATGCGGCTTGCCCCGGGGCCAATATTCAGTTAATGATGTAGGACTGGGACAAGATTGAAAAGTCTCATCGCTTAAACCAGCGGGCCGCCCTGGAAATGGGTTCCAGCCCGCTTTGGAGGGGTAAAAAGACCTCCCCTGAATTAATCCAGTCCCTTGAACGCTTTGCACCCCCTCCCCCTTCTCTCTGTCGCGGCTAGCCGGGTGCTGTCGCGCCTGGGCTAGATTGCGCTCAGGGGGTTAATCGCTCTCGGTCAGGGGCGAGGGCAATGCAGGCGCAGGGCCCCGCTCTGCCCGGAGCCCCTTGCAGCCGCCGCCGGGTCGCTCTAACACCGAGCACCATCTGCTCGCGCGCTTTGCAGGACGCCAGACCTTGACCTCTGGCCGGCAGGCGCCAGCCACTGTCCCACGCGGATTTACCCATCGCTGGGCTATTGGGCAGCCCGCCCTGGGAGTTCTTCCCTCGGACCCAGCGCCGAGACACATCGCCCCTCCCCCTTTGGAGAGCGCCCCTCACCGCTGGCTTTAGGCAGGAGCAACCCCTGCCCCGAGACCGTCCCTTTGCCTCCCCCTCTCGGTGGGGTCGCTCTCCCTCGCGCGGGTGCTCGCTGGGTGGGGACGGCCTGGCCCCTCCCGCAGAAAAAGGGGATTAAGGCGGGTGCAATCAGGGTCGGCTTAATCCCCTGGAAGCGGGTTGAAATGTGAACAGCTGCAAATGGCCCCCCGTTGCGCTGCGCCGGGATCCGGCGGGGCGGGGGGGAGCCACAGCGCAGCTGCTCCCTTATGATTAGAAACATTCATCAGCTGCTTTTGGGAAAGGCTGGGCTGGCTCGGGTCTGACGCGGCCCCTCCCCTTCCTCTCTCCAGCTCTGGGCAGCCGCACAGCCTTGGCCGCTGGAAACCATGGGAGAGATCCCCACCCTGGTGAAAATCAACGTCTCCCTCAAGATCCAGCCGAACGATGGGCCGGTCTATTTCAAGGTGGACGGGCAGAGGTTCGACCAGAACAGGACCATCAAGCTACTGACCGGGGCCAAGTACACGGTGGAGGTGGTGCTCAAGCCAGGGGTCGTGCATGCCACGTAAGTGCACCGCACTGCAGGGCTGTATCTGCTCCGCGCCCCGGCCCACGGGCTATATTTAGACGTCTTAATATTTTTTCCTGGCAGGCGGACAGCGCGGGATTTCCATTGTTTTCTCCTCTCTTTGGGCTCTGTGCCTCTGTGAAGCTTTCCCTGGCTGCTTCATCAGCATCCTCCCTTTGTAATTACCCGGGATCGCTGCAAAGAGTGGAGATGGGGGGTGGGGAGGAGGAGATTCTTTCCGAAGAGCTGCGTCTTCCTTCCCTAGAGAGGGAAAAATTCTCACCCCACTCTCGTGGGCTCCTGATGAGCCCCCGATTAAGAAACGCCCCTGGTTTTCACTTCTTTCTTTGATTGTCTTGCTCCCCTCCTTTTGCTCTGGAAGGCGAAGAGGTTCTAGCTCTGGCCCTAAGGCTCTGCAATTCTTGGGCAGCTCCCAAATGGGGAAGGAAGAAGGGCTGGGGGCCTGGGGGATGGGTGCTGCTTTTGGCTGGAGATGAAGGGATAGACAAGTGGGGAAGCCCATTAGAAGGGTTATAGCACAACAGAAATAAATCAAATCTTTACCGTTGAATTAAGATAGGTTTGCTCTCTGGGTGAGTGCTTGGCCTGCTGCACCATCTGCCAAAATGAGTCAGCAGCACAAATGTGATCTACTGTTTTAGCCTGCCATAAAATAGGCCTCTGCAATGTTTCTGTGTTTTTCTGCATGGAATATAATTTGTGTGAAAGCTCAGGAGTGACTCCACCCCTCCTGGGTGTTTGTGTGCAGTGTCTGGGCATGCCACCTTTGTGTCATACCATCCGCCTGGGTAAGAAGGGCACATGTTTGTGTTTGTAACTCTGTTGGGGATAAAGGCTGTTCCAAGATGCTTCAGGCCTGTCTGTTTCAGGACCATGGGTATTGGAGGAGTGACTGTCCCCTTAGAAGAGAAATCAAGAGATCCCCAGGTCGTCTGTTACACTGGAATCTATGATACAGAAGGAGTGCCTCATACCAAAAGTGGGCAAAGACAGCCTTTACAGGTCAACATACAGGTACCGTCCCTCTGGGCATGGCAGCGCACACTGGACACTATAGTGTGTATGGAGGCAAGGGAGATAATGGAATGAGATCAGGGGAGGGTGTGAGATTCTGGTAACTATGGGGGAAACCTAGAGGGGGTTGTTAGTCTGTAAATCCCAGTCATTGTTTTAATGTACAGCTGTTAAGATGTTGCATGTGATACCCTTGCATGCTGTGAAAGAGGCCATTGCACACACTGAAACCTCTGTCACTTGAGCCACTGTAACATCTGTGACCCTGAACTTGCCAGTCTCACTGAGTGGTACTTCAGAGGGAAGACCTGATCTGACCTCCTGGCTCACTCAATTCATTGAGCAGCTCCAGAGCTAGCAAAGCATGTTTCAAAGACCACACTGTTCTTTCCCTCCATGTTGCATGCAGACACTGGTATAACAAATACACTCATTTGTTTTTAATAAAATTTATTTTCCTCCTCCTAAGTTGCTCTCCCATCCACAGAGAGGACCCAGCTTTTGTACCTCGGCTGGGGTCAATGGGGGTCTCACCCTGGGCTCAGGTTCATAGGTGCCAGTGCTGAAAGTATTTATGCATTGGCTGAATTTTATGGCATTCCACCTTCTGAATCCACTGGAACTACAAACATGTACAATTTTAGCATGACTGCAGGGTGAGGGCTGTGTTTTGCTATGCTGGGTCCAATCTGGCTGCTCTTAGATCTTTGCATATCTAGGACTGGACTCCTAGATGGAAGCAAATGGAGTCAAAATAATGTACTTCAGGAGAGGCTTTACATTTCAGGTAATATCCTGTTAGTATGTAAAATACAGACATCTAGAATTAATATTTGGCACTCCTATGAAGCGATGGTTAAAGTTTGGCAAAGTTGTGAGCAATTAAACATGCGGTCTTGTCATGGAAAATGTTGGGCAACCTCTACAATAGGTGGTGTTACCAGCCCCTACCGCCAATACTATCCAAGTGCAGGAATGTAAAAAGACTAGGGAAAAGGAGTGCTATTATGCATGTTGTAACTGTTTCTAGACAAATAGCCATGGCAAATATGAAGCAAACACTGCTTCCACTTCTAATAACCATGTCTGAAGAGTCTGCTGTGATTGGATACTAAAATGTTAGGGCCTCAATAGTGCAAATAAAATCAGAATCAGCATCAACAGTCACAACTGCAGGATATGGAGTGAGGTAGACAATTCCATTTCATGCTTTGTCTAAGTTTTTTGGCTTCGACTAAAATGTGCCAAGTAATTGAGAGCAGGGGGGAGGTGTCTTGATTTTTCTGGCTAGCCTGAATGCTAAATATTTTTATTTACGCAGCAGTAGGGAATCTGACAATTCTCAGTAAGTTCCAACTATTTTATTGTGTATAGGGGAAAAAAATCCACAAAGACATCCTGGCAATCTTGTTCTACACTACATTTTGGGGGTGGGGGGGAATTGTCAACTTTCAAGTGTACTGACTAAGCTATTGCTAAGCTAAAAATATTAGAAATCAGAAGCCAACTTCATTCCTTAGGGATATCAATTACTACAGCTTGAACCTCTGTAGTCCTGCACCGTTGGGACTTGACCAGTGCCTAACCAGAGAATTTGCCGGACCATGGAAGATCAGTGTTGTCTAGCACAGAGGCGGGCAATACAATGGTGGGAGTTAATCAGGGTTAGCTCCTGGTGGGCAGCTGCTGCTGCTATATTTACCTGCACCTCCTCAGGTATGGGTGATCGCAGCTCCCATTCACTGGGAATGGTGATCTGCAGCCAACAGGAGCTGCAATTCCCCCATACCTGCAGAGGCACAGGCAAATACCACTGTGTGGGGGCCTGTGAGGGACTAACCCTGGCAGACAGATCTGGCCAATGAGCCAGTATTTGTCCACTCTGGTCTAGCATCACTATGAGCACTCTTAGGCTATGTCTACACTGGCGGGTTCTTGGGCAAGAATAGTCGTTCTTGCGCAAGAATCCGCAGAGCATCCACACTGCCCACCCTCTCTTGCAGAAGATTTACAGTATGGTGTGGTAAGAGAGGGCTTCTTGCGCAAGAGCTACGCTTTTTTTTTTTTTTTTTTTTTTTAAACAGGTGTAAGCCCTCTTGCGCAGGGGCTCTTGCACAAGAGGGCAGTGTGGACTCTTGGCAGGGGTTTCTTGCACAAGAAAGCCCTATGGTTAAAATGGCCATCGGAGCTTTCTTGCGCAAGAGAGCATCCACACTGCCATGGGCGCTCTTGCACAAAAGCACAGCTCGCACATGGCAGTGTAGACGTTTTCTTGCGCAAGACTGCTTGCACAAGAACCCTTGCGCAAGAAGCTGCCAGTGTAGACATAGCCTTACTGTTTGTTAGGCTCTTAGAAGACATTTAGGAGTAAATTAAAGCTAAACAGCACAGAACACTGAAATCCAGGACGAACTTTATGGAACCATGGGAAACTTCCAGACCATGGTAAGTGGACCTCTATGGTGGCATTCTCAGAAATGCTTCCAGTCCCACACACAAGGCCAGGTAGGCAGGCAGAGCTTCAGAGTCTCAATGTGTGGATGAGACAATGATGTAGGGAGGAGGGGTTTAGATTTATAAGAAACTGGGTAAACTTTTGGGATAGAGGGAGCCTGTACAGGAAGGATGGGCTCCACCTAAACCAAAGTGGTTTAGGTCACATTAAAAAGGTCACAGAGCAGTTTTTAAACTAAGAAATGGGGGAAAGCCGATTGGTGCAGAGGAGCACGTGGATCAGACAGAGACATCTCTTAGAGGAGAGTCTATTGATAGAGATTCTCTCGGTTTTACTGAGGAGGAGAGGATGGAAGAGGATAAAGTAGGGGCCAGATCAGATGAAAAACATTCACATAAAAAAGAATCTGACATATCAGAAAAGGGCAGACTAATAAACAGTAACAAGTTTTTAAAGTGCTTGTACACAAAAGCTAGAAGGCTAAAGAATAAGATGGGTGAACTAGAGTGCTTCATGTTCAAGGAGGAGCCTGATATAGTAGGCATCACAGAAACCTGGTGGAGGACAATCAATGGGACACAATCATTCCGGGGTACAAAATATATCGGAAGGACAGAACAGGTCATGCGGGTGGGGGGAGTGGCACTATATGTGAAAGAAAATTTAGAATCAAATGAAGTAAAAATCTTAAATGATTCAACATGTTCCCTAGAATTTCTATGGATAGTAATTCCCTGCTCTAATAACAATATAAGAGTAGGGCTCTATTATCAACCACCTGACCAGGACAGTAATAGTGACTATGAAATGCTAAGGGAGATTAGAGAGGCTATCAAAATAAAGAACTTAATAATAGTGGGGGATTTCAACTATCCCCATATTGACTGAATACATGTCACCTCAGATGCTGAGACAAAATTTCTTGATACCTTAAATGACTGCTTCTTGGAGCAGCTGGTACAGGAACCCACAAGGGGAGAGGCCATTCTTGATTTACTCCTGAGTGGCGCACAGGATCTGGTCCAAGAGGTAACTATAACAGGACCACTTGGAAATAGTGACACTAATATAATAACATTTAACATTCCTGTAGTGGGAAGCAGCCCAACACTGTGGCATTTAATTTCAGAAAGGGAAACTGCACAAAAATGAGGAGGTTAGTTAAACAGAAATGAGAAGGTACAGTGACTAAAGTAAAATCCCTGAAAGCTACATGGACACTTTTCAAAGACAACATAATAGAGGCCCAACTTAAATGTATACCCAAAATTAAAAAACATAGTAGAAGAACTAATAAAGAGCCACTGTGATTTGTGATTACCTCACAGGTCTGTTTAGAGGCATTTATATTGATATACACACATACTGGTTTGATATATGTAGTCCTCTAAATCGTAAAATCTTTCCACTGTGGTTTCTAGGTACCCATTCAGGGAAATCACTTATCAGAGCACTATACTAAACTAAGTAGACTTCTATTTTAATTTTTATTTAGTAGTACCACATGCTAAAAAAGATGAAGTTAATCGTGCCACCAGTGTAAAATAACTTGCCCATAACTACAGTCTGTGTAACTTAATAGCTAAATTCTAGATCTCGGGAGGCCAAACTGTGGCACATGAGCCACATGTGGCTCTTCTGCCATTAAAGTGTAGCTTGCGGAGCCTTCCCCACTCTCCCCATCAGACTGGGGTGGGGAGCTTGGGACCTCTGCCTTGAAGTGGGGTTGGGACTTCTGTGCAGGAGGGAGCGGGGGTCATCTCAGGGATTCAGCCCCACAGGGTGTATCTGCCAGGGCTTGGAGCTTCAGCCCTGCTTCTGCTGAAGTGCCAAATCCCAGCTCTTAAAATTTCAGGAGATTGTTATATGCAGCTCAGGGGTCAGTAATTATGGCCACCTCTGCTATATGCTAACTCAAGGTACCTCCTTATGAGGTAAGAGCAGGT
Organism: Pelochelys cantorii; assembly: GCA_032595735.1. Classification (NCBI taxonomy): domain Eukaryota; kingdom Metazoa; phylum Chordata; order Testudines; family Trionychidae; genus Pelochelys; species Pelochelys cantorii. Next base: position 182,891,806 of record CM064328.1, read on the forward strand.
ACTTTCTAGGGAAATTTCATTAACTCTGAAGTGCTTTGTACCATATTCATCACTGCAGCATACAATTGTCTGTTTAATATGAGAATTTACCCGTGAAGATTAAATGCCCAGCATAATTTCTGAATTCTGAGAATGCATTTTCTTTTGAAATGTGTCGATTAAGTCAAGATTATTTTTGTACAGGTTACTAATTTCCACTTAATGCCATAACTGAGGCTATGTCTTCACTGCGAGTTCTTCTGGCAGAAAATATGCTAATGAGGGACTCATTAGCATAAATTGCAATCTCATTGTTTCTTTTTGCTCAAGGGTTTTTTGCGCAAAAAGAAGCAGTGTGGACTTTTTGCACCAAAAAAACCCCCGGAGAGGCATGAGGATCTTGTGCAAAACAGGGATTTTGCGCAAAACAGGGATTTTGCGCAAAAACCCCTTGTGCAAAAAGAAATGGCAGGAAATACGCTAATGAGATTGCAACTTATGCTAATGAGTCCTTCATTAGCATATTTTCTGCTGGAAGAACTCGCAGGGAAAACGTAGCCTAGGTGTAGCAGTCATGTTCTGCCGTGTCCCCATAGATAATGTGGGGGGAAAATGATGCTTTCAAACCAAAATTTCACTGGATAAAATATCTCCATTCTGCTAGCCACAGACATGCTGTGCTGTAAGAGGAAAAACTGGAGAGCCCTGAAAATCGAAGTTTTTTTCCTTTCAACATATTTTGAAGTAACCCCATGGGAAGCCCGAGCTTCTGAAGGCTTTTTTTGGTATTGAAATTAAACAGTAACAATATTTGTCCAAATAGTGAGTTACCTTTAAGTCAACAGGGTTTGAAATTGGTAAGCAGCTATTCAACACTTTTCAGGATTTGTTCTTAAGAGCTCAGTCTTTCAAATGTGGGAACCTAAATCTGTATCCAGGCTTCTGAGTATTCAATATAGGTATCTAAACGTGGATTTAGGTGCTTAAGCAACTCAGTGTTGATTTAAAGAGATATAGATCTTTAAGAGATTTAGGCACTCTTCAGACATTTGAAAGTGCATTGGTGCCATTTGCCTGCTTAAGCAGTATATATGAGCCCAATTTAAATGGCCTTCTTGTGTATATCTCTAATTTGCTTTCCACTCCACCCCAACCCTCATTCTTTTTAGTGTGTGGATAGTTACTCTCATCTTCCACTTTTACATCAAACAAATCTTGTTCTGATGCACACTAGGAGGAGAGTGATCCATTACAAGATAATTGGAGTCCTTACTCAAGCTAAACTTGCATTGAAAGCCATCAGTTTTTCCTGCTTAAAGAGTGCTGGACTAGACCTCGTAAACTAGTCTTAAAATAGCATTTCAATTGGTAAAAGCTAGAAATGTCTTAATATTTTATAAGCCAAGATAACTTTTCATTACCAAGTTTTGGTTGAGAGACTTCTTACTTTTAACTGTTGGAAGGGGAGCTTGACAGCCACACCAGGACCCTGGACAAGGTGGAGAAGGGGGCAACTCCACACTTCCAAAAGGGATGGGGCCTCACATGGAGGGGGGGGGTGGGGCAGCCAGCCCTGAGTGCCATCTGGAGCGTGCCATGCCAGCCCCCTCAGCTCTTAGACACCCAGACCACACTGTGGCAATTTAAAGGGTCTGGGGCTCCAGGTGCTACCTTTGCCACAGTGGTGGCAGCTGGGAGCACCGAGCCTTTTAAAATCAGGCCCCAGGGCAGTTACTTTTTTTGCATGTATGTGCACACACACACACCTTGTTGGTGGGCCTGCTAGCATAGAATCGTGATATTAGAAGGGACTGCAAGGGCCACATAGTCTACCCCCTGCCAAGGTGCAAGATTTGATGTGTCTAAACCAGGGATGAGCAATAACTTTTTCATTGGGGTGGAGGGGGGCCACTCCAAGAATTTGGAAAGTGGTCAAGGGATGCACTCTTCCATGATATTAATGGAGGAGATGCTTGATCTAGCATGGAGGTTGGGTGCAGAAGGGAGCGTGGGGTAAGGGGCTGGGGTGTGGGATCTGGGAGGCAGTTTGGGTGAAGGAGGGGATTACGAACTGGGGTGCAGGAGAGGGTGCAGGATCTGGGGGCTGGAGCAGGGGGTGCAGAAGGTTTGGGTTACATGGGGGAGAGGGACAGAGGGTTGGGTGACCTTACCTAAGGCAGCACCCAGCCAGCAGGTCCCTTAACCAGAATCCCTGCCTTATATGCCTCTGTACATGCTCACAGCAGTTACAGGAGCCATGTTTGCTGCTGTGAACACTGTGAGCCCCGGGAGGGGCACTTCACATGCTGCCTGTTCTGAAAACTAGCAGCTGCTATTGGGAGCAGGAGCAGTGTGAAAAGCCTCTCACCCCCCTCTCCTGGTCTCTCAGCATTCAGATACGCACATGGCGCCACAGCAGTGGGCTTTACTGAGTGCTGAGCAGGGCAGACATGGAGATGGGTGAGGCTCTCTCGGGCCAGATTCAGTGGCTTTGCAGGCTGGATCCGGCCCATGGATCATATTTTGCCCAGCCCTGGACTAAACCATCAAACATAGATGGCTACCTAGCCTCCTTTCAAAAACCTCCAGTGAGGGAGTTTCTGTAACTTGCTGAGGCAGTATGTTCCAATGTCTTACTGTTCCTACAGACAGGAAGATTTTCCTGAGATTTAATATAAATCTGTGCTGTAGTTTGAGCCCACTGCATCTTGTCCTGTCCTCTGTGGCAAGAGAGAACAACTTATCTTCATCTTTCTTATGGCAGCCTTTCAAATATTAGAAAACAGCTATCATGTTCCTCCCTTAATTTCTTCTTTTCTAGACTAAACATGCCCAGCTCTTTCAATCTTTGCTCATATGGCTTGCTCCCATCCCTTTCATGGTCTTTGTTGCTTGCTTTTGGATCCTTTCCAGCTTCTCTACATCCTTTTTTAGATAGCAGTGACCAAAATTGAACACGCTACTCTAGCTGAGGCCTAAGAAGCACCAAGAAAAGCAGCACTATTGTCTCCTATGACTTGCATGTTATGCCTCTGTTAATTCACCCCCAAATCTGTATTGGCTTCAATAGGATAAGGTTTAGCTAGGACTTTGTCATATCTTATTTGTTCCTCTTCTTCAGGGATGCTAGGTAGATATTTGTTTGTATGTGTCCTGTGGTTACTTGAACACTTAAATTACCGCTAGGTCCTAGAAGCCTTTGAGCTGCTTTCTCATGCAGCCGTATTTTAGCAGGGTATGTGCTAGGGGAGCTCTCATTGGCAGAGCAATGAGGAAGTGAACGGGTACCCAGAGAACTAAAGGGGTGACTTCTGAATTTGTCAAGGCTGTTTCCCACTCTGGCACTTTGAGTGCAAAAGGTGGGGGACCTGCAAGAGACCTTAAAATACCCTGCCACTAAAGTTTTTGTTCAAAACATCTCCCCAAAGTCACAGAATCCCTGACCTTATGTGGTATGCTGTTACCACCCAAATGCGCAAAAAAACCTTTTTGACCCCAGAAAGATACACTTGGGAATTTATTCCTGTGGGGGTACCCTCAAGCTCTTTCTTTCTCCCTCAGGAGAGCACTTAAAAACACATTAACTTTTCATAGCTGACCTTCAGTCTCAGGCACGTGCAGACAAAACCTCCTGCCTTGTGGGACAAAGGAATCAGATTATAGTCTTAAAACAGTGATTTCATTTACAGAACAAGGAAGATATATGTGGTAAATTTCACTTGGTTTACACAGAATTGCTTCCCTGGGATTCAGTTACAATGTATGGAGGAGGGAGGGTTAAATCAGCACAGAAGTCCCACAAACAAAGAAATAACCTGATTGTATCTAACTACATATTCCCTGTCTACTTACATCTGTTTCAAGGTTCCATCCTTCCTAGACATGGCTATTGCTGAAAGTTCCATGTCTGTCTCCCAAAGCTTATTTCATCTCTCCCAGCTTTTGTTCTCCATTCACACAAAGGAGACTGAAGCAGGCAAAAACTGTCACTTCAAATCTTTTACTTCCCTCCCCCCACCCCCTGCATTGGCTCTCTGCCAACACTTCCTGGCTACCCACTGCTCTGGGTTTAACCCTTTACAGGCAATTTTAGTTAACTGAATGCTGGGATCTCTCCCATCACAGAGGTCTTCACCCACCATTTGACATTGATAGTAATCCTGGGGAGCTGCTGGCTCCAGTACACCAGAAGCTCCTTCCATGTTGCGTTGAAGAACTAAGGTTTTGTTCTATAGGATGCTCTGCTCTGAGCAGGGTGTAAGGGAGGTCACTTGTTAACACACCTGGGAGGGGCTGAGGATGCTCCTGATGGAGGCCCAGCACTGTGAGAGCTCAGGTAGCAGTGGGTTTAATAGGAGGTGGTAATGGCAGCAAGTGACTTCAAGAGAGAATCTGGTATCGTCTCCTGCATGCCAGGGATAGAGCTCTGTTCCTTCACCATTGCATCCACAGATATACGGAAAGGCACGTTCTCAAATCACCCAGCAGGTGTCTGAGGGTTTCAGAAGGCCAGAACCAGAGTCTAGACAGTGCTCAGATACAATAGGGAGAGGAGTGCCATAATGCAATGGAGATAGGTGGCTGGTCCGTCTACAACACCCCACCCTCTTCATAACAAATAGCTATTAAAAAAAACTCATCACACCCAACTTCACTGGGATTCAAGAAATAACTAACCACTGAGCCCTATGGCCCATCGATGGGTGACTGCATAGAGAGCTATGGCACATACCTGCAAAAGATGGAAAGGACCTTTTTATTGTAAGTTTCCTTTAGCTGCCAAGAGTAACCATGCAGTCCTGGTGAGTCCTTAGGTGGTAGAACTGGTGTAGTTCTGCTGCAGGGCAATGTGACTTTAGAGGAGACATGAAGAGATTGCTCGGCTACCTGGATAGAGCTACCTGTGCTCAGGGTTTGGGTTGGGGCACAGCGTGGCCAGAACATCCACAGCTCATCCAATCCTTCCCCATAAGTCTCAGAGTGGGGCAGCAGTGAGATCATAGGAACTATTCAGGGTAGCTCTGCAGTCAGGTTTGTGGAGAAGGATACTTTCCTCTGTGCATCTCTCCAGTCCAGCTTTTGTAGACCAGTGGTTCCCAACCTTTTCCAGATGGGGACCTATTTTGACAATTCAGGAAGACTTGGTGACCCAAGGCAAAAATGGGGGGGGGGGGAGGGCAGAGCCAACTGGGGAGACACTTGGTGACCCTTTTGAAATGTAATGTTGACCCATATTTGGGTCACAACCCACAGGTTGGGAAACCCTGTTCTAGACAGTTGCTATGCAATCAATAGTCCATCATTTATCCCATTGAGTCCTATCAACAGTATTACAACTGATTTTTTTTTTTTCTTTAAGGAAGCTCTCAAACTCCTCCTATTCTGTTCCCCAAATACACATGCAAACTCCTTGAGTGCAGCATGCAAGGCCCTCCATCAGATAAACCCAGGCTGACACATCCCAGGTAGTAGCACTGCTAGTGGAGGGTTGGTAAGTAGGATCTCTTGAGTACCAGCAGGCAGTTCTTTTTCCCCCAGTGCAAAGCACGATGCTTTTATAGCACTACTGTTTTGGGTTACAACTAGTTCCAAGAATGGGTAGCTGAAACCATCTCTGTTCCTAGAGAATGTCCACATGGGCTGCATTCAGTATGGGAAAGCTGCTACTGTAACGTCAGATTCTTGGTAACTTTTCGGTGACTACCTATAACTGTATAGAAGTTCAGGCTACACCCACAACTGAAATCTGATTGTCAAAAGCACTCAGCACCCAATAGCTCCTATTATGGTCATGACTAAATTCTGATTAGCCAGAGACACTGCTCGGTGCAGAGCTCTTTTCAAAAGATGTCCCTTCTGCAGCAAAAAAGTTGGGGAGATAATGACTCTGTCCCTTCGGCAGTGGCAGCTTACTAACTGCACAGCGAGAAGCAGCAAAATAACCACCCGACTTGGAAATAAGCTATAATTGGTCAGGTATAGACACTAGAGCTTCTGCTTCTTCGGGCTGGCTGAAAGAATCATTCTGTAAAGGGACTTACATGATGACTTTCCAGTGGTGACTATAGTATGTAGATGATCAAAGGTCAGCTTCTGAGTATATGATTGCAAATAGTCACATGGAAAAGAGTCATTATTAAAATGAACAATGGGATATTTAAAAAGGATCTCTTTTTTTTTTTAACCCCCCCCCCCCCCCCATCTTATTCCATTGCAGCAGCACTGACTTCAGCACTGCTAATATAACCTACACCAACACAATGTGCTTTTGAGCCTACAATTGGTACATACTAGCCCTCATACTTGCATTTCTAAAGACACTATCCAAAAGTCCTGATATCACTTGTGCTGGTGTAAATCTGCAGGGCTGAAGTCAGGGAAGTAATTCCACCTTTGCCCCAGTGCCGTTAAAAGGATAGTCTATCCTGGTACCTCTTGTGCAAGTGTATTCTGCTGTAATACTGCTGTCTTGCAGTACATCGGGGGGGGGGGGGGTCATGAGATGTCATACAACTGGAATTCCAAGTTATTACTGTATTCATGTCTAAATAAAATGTTTAAAGTAGTGTTTAGTCAGTCCAATACAAATTGAAGTGTAATTCCCTTTTGTTGTAATGGATGAATTAAATCACTCATACTTTGCTATTTGCTAAACAACCACCAGAAAATACTTTGCTATCTCCTAATGTGTCACTTGTCCCTGTATTCAAAAGCACTTTACAGTGAACAGTTATTGTAGAAGAATGTAACTGGAACCTTCTCTCCTTTGGTATAAAAATGTGGAATAGAGGCCAAGGGAAGTACACAGTACAGCAACAGCTTGCATAGTAATATGCATTAATTTTAAAGACTGGATGGCACTGTAGAGGAAAAAAGTAACACTCAAGATAGCAAGCAAAGCAAAAAGGAGGAAGTTCATTCCATATATAGATCAAAGTACACTGGTAACCCACTAACCTCAGATCCGAAGGCAAACACAGCACATTGCACAATGCTGGAAAACTATGTTTTGTATGTTGGGGTGAGAGATTTCCTACAATATGTTTATGGCATAAACATCTGCTTTCATCATCTCACTGAGTGTTGCAGGATCTTCAATTAAAGCATTTACCAGCCTGATTCTCCACTGCTTTTTCCCCCAGCAGTTACTGGCGCCTATGGAAAGTGGGTATAAAATGGTACCTAGTCAGGAGGTTATCATTTTTTGCATACCTTGCACAAGCATAATGATTGCCAGAGAAACAAAACAGGGATGAATCTGGCCCTGAATGTACTATTGATTATGTATAGGCACCAAAGACTGCATGAAGGATACAAGGGCAACTTTGAGAAAAGTCTTTGATTTAGCTCCTTTCGGAATTGCCCTTATGTTAGTGTTTCACATGTACAGATTAGCTGGAGGGCATATTGTATGGGAGAGGAAAAAAATTGAGCTGTCCACTAACAACTTTATTCCCTGTTCTTTGCAGTTTAGTGACATCGGCACTTTTGAGACAGTCTGGCAAGTCAAATTCTATGACTACCACAAACGAAATCATTGCCAATGGGGAAATGCTTTTGGTAGCATCGAGTATGAATGCAAACCCAATGAGACACGCAGTCTTATGTGGATCAACAAAGAACTGTTCCACTGAAGATGAGCAAAGTGGACACTGCTGGACAATATTTAAAAAAAAACCCCACAACCTTTAAACCAGCACAAAGCCTTAACAAAGGCATACTATCCAGTTGCTTTGTCCCACACGGTCCAAATAACATACTAAATTATAAATACAGTGGGTGCCATTAAACCTTGACACTTGCTACTTGCAGTATGTAAACTTACAAAGGTATCTGCAGTACTCTTCATCTTTGCAGTGGTGAATTCTGCAGGTACTTTGTTAAGGTAAACACTGGTGCCAACAAGATGTGGATAATACCTACTAAGCAGTATCACTGGATATAATACCCTTTGTGAAATACCTTGCATTAGTAAGATTCAGCTGTAACTTCATATTAGTGATGATTTCTGTATTTATATTTGTGTTGTCCTCGAAACATGCTCCATTGTGCAGTTTGTCTACGTCTTGTCTCAGTAGACAGCAGAAGTGCAAGTTTTGGATGTTTGGACACTTAGGTGAATGGTGGCTACTGCACTGTAGAAGTTGCATTTTCATATTGGGAGACTCGGGCATACTGAGTCCTCTATTTCTGTTAATGTTGTACAATATGCTGTGACTGGCTTTCCTATTTCAGTGAGATTTGGTAAAATGTCACTCTTTTGCTATGTTCCCTGGTTTCTGAAGTGATTTTTTTTTCTAAAAAACTAAGCTACCATGAAAACCATTAGCGTAACAAAATGTACAGACAAGCAATAAATTTGTGGTCTTAAACATAATTACATATCTATTCAAGTTGCTGATACATATCTTGAGTGTACACGGCTCTAACAAAATATAATGGTCACACCTAATGTTCCCTGAGTTGATAGAGATTCAGTCCGGTGATAGCCTCTATTTATTTTTTTTTTTAAAGACGAGGAATATTGCTCAAATCAGTAGAATCCTTCAAAAGAAATGTTTGAGGTGTGATCACTGTACTAAAACTTCCAGACTCTTTTTTTCATAGCAGCCAGAAACCCTCATGTATGAAGAAGGCTCAGATGCTGCAAATGCTCATACATGTGAGCAAACAAGTCAGTTGTAAGTAAAATGCATAAGTGCACACTTGTGCATATGTATTGCAGGATCATGACTTAAGGTGCTAAGCATGTAATGTCTAATGTTTACAGCTGAGAGCCACAGGGAAACATAGATCCAGATCTCTGCTTTATTTATTGAAAGATTGTAAACTACTAATCTGTCCCACCTTCCATCTCTGATGGGTTCTCTCGGGAATATCAGTTGTTCTTGTATCCCTTTGTGAATAACTTTTTAAATCATGTCTGTAAATTGTAATTGCAACTTTTGACCTTTGTAATAAAGGACTTGGAACCAATCTGTATATTTCTGAGTATGCGCCATTTAATTGGCTTCTCTTACTTTTGACTTTAAATTGGAGTATAGGAAAATAAAAGCAAGCCTTTTCAAGAGAGACTAATGATTTTAGGCACTAAAGAGTTTGAAACATCTTTATAAAGGGCCTGACAAAGAGTTGATTTTAACACTTTCTTAAAGTCTCAAGTTAGGATGTCAAATCACTAGTCACTACTGAGAAATTCCAACCCCACATGCTAGAACCCAAACAGTTAAAATTGTCATACTAGTACTCATGGAAACAGATTTTTGAATTTTATATACAGTTTATATATAACCAGAAGACAGAGATATATATGTCATTGCTGGAGTGTAACATTACTTAGGGCACAATCTGGCCTGATGAACAGCTTGGTTCCCTCAATCCTCCACCCTGGGATGCCTTTTCCACTGCATTGCTGTGAGAGCCTCCAGCACTGCCCATGGTAGTGTATGAGCGTGATAGCCCATCACTGATTAATTTCACACTGGAATGTCCCAGTCTCTGATTTTTCTCCCAAACAGGTGTGCCTTATAATGCCTAACCCCCCCCCCCCCAGGACAATACATGCTCATATAAAGTCTCATTTATTCCTGAAGCATTACATGCCCAAATCCTACATTGAATTACCTAAGCATTTCAATCCAAACACCGTGAAAGATGTTTGTTTTATTTAAACCACTAGCTGCAAAAGAGAGTTTGTGTGCCTACAAGTAATGAGATGTAAGAGCCAGAACTGGCTACAAGAAAATAAAAATAAGACCGAACTAATGCCTAACTTAACAAGCTAAGTGAATTCAAAGCACAAGTCTCACTTGCCACATTTCAGCAGTTATGATGGCTGAATGTCTGTCAGGATCCCTCCTCCCTCCTCCTTCAATGCTGCTTCCTTTGCTCTTCAAGTGTTATCAATGTCATGAATAGAGAGGAAACAACTGGGGGCATCTGCTCTTAGAGAATCGTCTCTCGTTGAGGTGCAGGAGTTGGAAAGTATGCGGACAGGAGTCCCCAGATCTAGGCTTCCCCCACATCCTCTTTCCTGCCAAAGAATGCCCACTTACCCAGGTGAAAGTCAATTTGATTTTGTTGACACTTGGCTGAGTTATTGATTTGCGGCTGCTCTCTACAATTAAAATATTCCTTGATAACACTGTGGCAGACCTATGGAAGCTGTGTGCTTGGGCAGCCACCCAGGAGAGATTTACCTCAGATTATTTCTCCAGTTTGTCCAGATCACTTTGAATTTGTATTCTCTGTAAAGTGCTTGCAAACCCTTCCAGCTTGGTATCCTCAGCAAACTTTATAATATCTATGCTATTACATAAATCAACAATGAAGATGTTGAACAGATCCAGAATTGATCCCTGCAGGATCCCACTCACTATGGCCTTCAAGCTTAGAATCATAGCGCTGAAAGAGACCTCAGGAGGTCATCAAGTCCAGCCCCCTGCTCTAAGCAGGACCAATCCCAATTAGATCAACCCAGCCAGGGCTTTGTCAAGCCAAGACTTAAATACCTCTAGGGATGGAGACTCCACTACTTCCCTAGGTAACCCATTCCAGTGTTTCACCACTCTCCTAGTGAAATAGATTTTCCCTAATATCCAACCTGGACCTCTCCCACCACAACTTGGGACCATTGCTCCTTGTTCTGCCATCTGTCACTACTGAGAACAGCCTTTCTCCATCCTCTTTGGAACCTCCCTTCAGGAAGTTGAAGGCTGCTATCAAATCCCTCCTCACTCTTCGCTTCTGCAGACTAAACAGACCCAACTCCCTCAGCCTCTCCTCATAGGTTGTATGCTCCAACCCCCTAATCATTTTGGTTGCCCTCCGCTGGACCGTCTCCAATGCGTCCACATCCTTTTTGTAGTGGGGGGCCCAGAACTGGACACAATACTCCAGATGTGGCCTCACCAGAGCCGAATAAAGGGGAATAATGACATCTCTGGATCTGCTGGCAATGCTCCTCTTAATGCAACCTAATATGCCATTAGCCTTCTTGGCTACAAGGGCACACTGTTGACTCATATCCAGCTTCTCATCCACTGTAACCCCCAGGTCCTTTTCTGCAGAACTACTACTTAGCTGGTTGGTCCCCAGCCTGTAACAATGCTTGGGATTCTTCCGTCCCAAGTGCAGCACTCTGCACTTGTCCTTGTTGAACCTCATCAGATTTCTTGTGGCCCAATCCTCCAATTTGTCTAAGTCACTCTGGACTCTATCCCTGCCCTCCAGCGTATCTACCTCTCCCTCTAGCTTAGTGTCATCTGCAAACTTGCTGAGGGTGCAATCCATCCCCTCATCCAGGTCATTAATAAAGATATTGAACATGGATAGTCATAGCTTGACTATGAACCACTGATAACTGCTCTCTGGGCATGGATTTTCAGACACTTATGCACCTACCTTATAGTAGGTTCACCTGGTTTGTATTTCCCTGGCTTGTTTATAAGGTCAGATCAGACAGTATCAAAAGTTAAGGCTTCTCCCATGCATAAGGCTTGTTACCCTCTCAGAGAAACCTATTTGGTTGGTTTGACATGATGTTGTCTTGCTGAATCCAAGGTGTGTCTTACTTATGCTGTTACTTATTTGATATAACCCACAGTCATCTTGTGCACTTAGCCATTATACACTGGAAGCACAGACATCACAGAATTCAAAAAAATCTGGCATTGGCTTAAGAATAAAAACAGCTGCAGTGAGGTTACTAGCCAATACAGATTCATGGGAAGGACAGAGAGTGTGGAAAACTGACCTTGGCCTGAATATTGGTTTGTAAGTTTCTTGCTGGATGCTGCTTGGCTGATACATAGAAATTATGAGTTCTTGGCTGTTGCTACGGAAATCCCAGCCTCTAAGAAGTTACTTGAAACAAAGCATAACTAAATATTTTTATAGGTAAGAGTGCACTTGGGAGAAGTCTGGATTTGCTGTGAGTTAGGAGAGTGGCATCAAACTCCCCAGGAGCTAGGAGAAAGGCTGCTGAATGTCTCTACCAGAACCCTGCTGCTGAATCTCTCACCCTTCCTCAAACTTTGGATAACTAAGACTATTACTATTTTGCTCAATACAAATTAGGATTTTGGGATGGAAGCATTCTTGTGTATACCAATCATTTATCAGATGGAAGTGCTGTGTCCCCTATTGATTTATTTCCTGACACTGCCTGAAAAAGTCACCATAGCTTCCTATCTTCAGTGGACCTGGAGAACAGCTGATCACCATTCTCTTTGTAATTACCCTTCAAATATTTGAAAACTTATCAGGTTCCACCTGAGGCTATGTCTACACTGTAGAGTTTTTCTGGGATACCAGAGGTATCCCGGGAAAATTCTGCCAGGTCCAGGGAATGCATCTGCTCTTCTGAAATTTTTTTCGGAAGAGCAGACGCACTTTTTTGGCATCCCTGTAAACTTCGTTTTGCAAGGAAGAAGGGATGTTCTGAAAAAGGGTTTTTTTCCAACATTTGGCCCAGTGTAGATGAGCCAAATGTCAGAAAAGCCTCTTCTGAAAAAAGAAGCAGAAAAAGCTGTGCAAATTGTGGTTCGTAATTTGCGTAGCTTTTTCCAGAAGAGCAGTGCAGTGTAGACATAGCCTGAGTCTTCTTTTCTCAAGAGTAAAATCTGCCCAGTTGTTTTAACCTTTCCTTAAAGTCAGGTTTCCTAGATCTTCTATCATTACATCTAGACCACATTTCCATAATTTCTTTATAAGGGACTATAGGAATAGTGTTACTAAAAATAAAGATATATCATGACTACAGCTTCTTCCCAAACATGGTCAGTAATCCTGTCAAAGAAGGAAATTAGGTAGGCTTGAAATGACTTGCTAAACTTGAAGTCAATGGGGCTACTCATAGCTAATATAAATTATCATAGCTCCATAGACTTCAGTGATTTTTTTTAAATTCAATGGCACTATGAAGACGATCTATACCTGATTCTATGGAGGATGTATGTGATGTTCCATTAATTCAATGAACTTAGTCCAGACTCTACACCTGGAGAGCTCTGCCTTTCTTTAGGCATCTACATGAAATGGCCAGATTTGCAAAACATGCTCAGCAGCTGTTCTTCTGTTGTTCTCCGGGGAAGTTGAACACATCTAAAAATTTGACCTCAATGGAAGTTTACAGGTGCTGAGCTCTTTTAAAACTCTGGATAGAAGCTGACAAAAACCTGGACTGAAAAAGAGACACAAAAAAGTTTTTCTAATATGAATGCAGATACCTTTGTTAAAGCAACTGGGAGATAAATAGCTCCCCATTTATCATGGGGGGGGAGGAGGATTACTCCAGGCCGGTGACATTTCACAGAGCACAGTTTATATGATGAAATCAAGGTAGTTGTATGCTCTTTGAATCAGACTCTAGGAAAGAATTTATAGTTGCTCTGTTCCTGAAAATAATGTAGAAGAAATATTTTGGGATGAGGGTTTTCCATACATTAGAGCTTTTTTCCCCCAGCATCAAAGCACTCAGATTAATGCAGGACCTATGTTTTATGAACTAGTGCTGATAGCAAGAGCAATATTTTGAGTTTAGCAACACTGCTACTACTTTGATCTGAATAACACATTCCCCAGGGAAGAATTGGAGAGCCTGGTTCACTAGCTGCTTAACAAACCCAGTGTACTGAACAGTCTTTTAGCAGTTTACCATCTCTGATCCAACATTCTAATGTGAAGTTAAAGTCTAAGCAAGTGTGCCAAGAATTAACTAAGCACTGCAATGGCAAAAAAAATAGCAATAGAAAGAAACTTTCTATTGAATGTCAGGGGGGATTAGAGTAAATGGAACTCTAATAAATGTAACAAATTAGTGTAAGTGTATATAGATACATCCTAGTTCAAAAAACACATCTACCTGTACTTGAGATTATGTATATGAATAATCATAAACTTCAGTGAGACTTCAAATTAAGCACAGGCTGAACTGGATATTTAGTGTGTTGAATAAGCCTCTAAATTGAAGTGCTTTTGTTTTATTTAGAGGGCAAGATCTTCAGGGCAGGAACTGTCTCTTGCTATAAAGCACCTAGTACAATGGGACCTCCAGGCACTAATGTACGAGTGGTATTTGGGATACATAAAATTAAGTTATCGGGAATAACAAGACAAGAACATGTAACTTATTTTAAATTGGGCTGCCAAATGATTAAAAAATGAATTGTGAGATTAAAAAAAAATCAGTGAACTCATTGCAGTTTTAATCACACTGTTAAACAACAATAAAATATCATTGATTTAAATATTTTTGGATGTTTTTTACATTTTCAAATATATGGGTTTCAATTACAACACAGAATACAAAGTGCACAGTGCTTGCTTTCTGTTATTTAATATTTTTCAAATATTTGAACTGTAATCAAATATGCAAAAGAAATAGCATTTGCTTCAACTACCCTTCTAGATGACATGCTACCTTGAACCACATATTTCTTGAACCACATTCAGCTCAACAGTGATCCAAAGTAGTGTGGACTGATGCACGTTCTCTTCTATCATCCGAGTTGGATGCTGCCAACAGAAGGTGGGTTTGTTTTTTTTTTGGGTGGTTCACGTTCTACGTTTTCTGCATCAGAGTGTTGCTCTTTTAAAATGTGTGTGACAGCACATTCCACACCTTGTCCCTCTCAGTTTTTGAAAGGCATTTAAGATTCTTAAATGTTGAGACAAGTGCTGTAGCTATTTATAGAAATCTCACATTGGTACCTTCTTGGAATTCTGTCAACTCTGCAATGGGGAGTATTCTTAAATTGAACAATATCTGATGGGTCATCATCTGAGATTACCATAAAATGAAATATACGGCAGAATGTGGGTAAAACCACCGAGCAAGAGACAAAAAATTCTCCCTCAAGAAGTTCAGTCACAAATTTAATTAATATTTCAATGAGCATCATCAAAATAGAAGCCTGTCCTCTGGAATGGTGGTCAAAGCATGAAGGGCACATGGATGTTTAACATAACTGGTACGTAAATACCTTGCAATGCTGGCTACAGAAGTGTCATGCTCTCACTTTTAGGTGACATTGTAAATAAGAAGGCAACATTATCTCCCATAAGTGTAAACAAACTTGTTTGTTTTAGGGATTACCTGAACAAGAAGGAGGACTCAGTGGACAACTCAGTTCTAAAAAGTTTTCTATTGTTTTGTTTTTGAGTGCAGTTATGGAACAAAAAAAAACCCTGTGCTTGTAAATTGTTCTTTTACAATAGATTGGAATATAGTACTCACATGAGATGAAATGAAAATATATTATTTATTTTGTTTGCTTTCTTATAGTGAAAATATTTATAATGAAAAAATATACAGGGAGCACTGTACACTTGGCATTCTGTGTTGCAACTGAAATCAATATATTTGAAAAACATTCAAAAATATTTATAATATATTTCAATTGGCATTCTATAATGAACGTGTGATTTAAAATTTTGATTCATCCCAAATTTTTAAAGGAGTCAATTTGTTCTGAGTTGTTGCCTGAGTTAACTGCAAAGAATAGATACTTATATTTTTTAAAATTAGGACTAACATACCAAATCAAACAGAGCCACAAGAGTGCCTTAAAACTTGCCCTCTGGGGAAAAAAAATCTATGTAACTACATTATGTAATAGATGGTAGCATAGGCTGTCTAATGTTATCCCATTATCAGAACCTGTTTTCAATTGTTTATAACTCGCCAAACTTTAATAGTTTGGGTTGAAATTTTCCATGCTGGCTGTGTGCCTCAGGCTGTTTGTTTAGGCTTTTAGGAAAAGGACAGCCAAAACAGCTCATTCTTGGAAATGACTGAAGATAGAAGGATACATTGTTGTTTTATCCACATAAAAACATTCTGGCAGCCACATAATGCAGTGCCCCTAAGCTTTGCAGTGGGGTTTTGAAATTTGGGAGGAGGTGGTCTTTGTGTCACAGCTGTATGTTTTGCTGGCCAAATTATAAGTAAGCTTGGTAAAATTCCATTTTTATATATATTTGACAGACAATATTGATTATTTTGAAACATTTTTATATTTATCAGTTTAAATTTTCAAAGTTGTGGGAAACAGAGGGGATCAGACAATAATTAATGATAATTAATCATAGTGATGAATAATCTTCTCTGACAAAGTAACAACTCTTGTGGATAGGAGAAGGCAGTTGATGTGATACATCTTGAGCTCAGAAAGGCTTTTGATACTGTCTCACATGACCTTTCTTGTAAACAAACTAGGGAAATATAGCCACGGCAACTCAGCTATAAGGTGGGTGCACAACTGGTTGGAAAAAGTAGGCAGAATAGTTATCAATTCATGGCCAAGCTGGAAGAGAATGCCAAGTGGAGTCCTACAGGAATCTGTCCTGGGTCCAGTTCTATTCAATATCTTCATAAATGATTTTGATAATAACATAGGGTATGTCTACACTTGCCCCCTAGTTCGAACTAGGGAGGCAAATGAAGCATACCGAAGTTGCTAATGAAGTGCGGGATTTAAATATCCCGTGCTTGATTAGCATATTCGCGGCCGATCGCCATTTTTAAATGCCGGTCGCCCGAATTAACTCGCCGCGTGTAGACGCGGTAGTCCGATCCAAAACCCTTCCCTCGAATTAACTGTTACTCCTCATTGCACGAGGAGTAGCAGTTAATTCGAGGGAAGGGTTTTGGATCGGACTACCGCGTCTACACGCGGCAAGTTAATTCGGGCGACCGGCATTTTAAAATGGCGATCGGCCGCGAATATGCTAATCAAGCACGGGATATTTAAATCCCGCGCTTCAGTAGCAACTTCGGTATGCTTCATTTGCCTCCCTAGTTCGAACTAGGGGGCAAGTGTAGACATACCCATAGAGAGTACGCTTATAAAGTTTGCTGATGATACCAGTTTGGGAGGGATTGCAAGTGCTTTAGAGGACAGGACTAACATCCAAAATGATCTTGACAAACTGGCAAAATGGTCTGCAGTAAACAGAATGAAATTCAATAAGGATAAATGCTAAGTGCTGCATTTAGGAAGGAATAATCAGTGGCACAAATACAAAATGGGAAATGACTGCCAAGGAAGTATTGCAGATAAGGAACAGGGGGTTACAGTGGATCACAAACTAAAAATAAGTAAAAATGTAACACTCTTGCCAAAAAAAAGCAAACATCATTCTGGGAGGTATTATCAAGAGTGTTGTAAGCAAGACACAAGAAGTAATTTTTCCACTCTACTCAGCACAGATAAGCTTCAAAAGGAGTATTGTGTCCAATTCCACTTAGCACACTTTGGGAAAGATGTGGACAAATTGGAGAAAGTCTAAAAAACATGACGTACAAGGAAAGATTTTTTAAAAATCCATAATTTGATTAATCTAGAGAAGAGAAAACTGATGGGGGACATAACAGTCTTCAAGTGCATAAAATGATGCTAGAAGAGACGAGTGATAAATTGTTCTCCTTAACCACTATGGACAGGACAAGAAAGTAATGGGGATTAAATTGCAGCATGGGAGGTTTAGAATGGACATTAGGAAAAACTTCCTAATTGATAGGTAATTTGCTCCATTGCTTAACTAACCTAGGGAGGTTGTGGAATCTCTTTCTCTGGTGGTTTTAAAGAGCAGGTTAAACTAACACTGGCCAGGGATAGTCTAGAACTCTAGATAATACTTAGTCCTGCCTCCTGGGGACTGGTCTAGGTGACTTACCAAGGTCCCTTCCTGTCCTATATTTCTATGACTTAAAACACAAATTGACAGCATCACACATCAAAATATACAAGAGTAAAAAATATCCTTAAATCAAGTTCTAGTAAGTTCTCAAGCTGCATTTTTCTTTCTTATCCTTCTGTAATCTTTTATTAATATTGAGGGAAATATTCTGGTTAGTTTGCATGCATGAAGAAATCAACCCTGACAAGCATTTACAGATAAAAATTAGGGGTGGTTAAACAGTTAAACAATGAATCTGGGCTCATCAATGAACTTTCACAGTTACATGAAGCCCTGCTCTGCCCCCACACTGCTGTCTCTGTATCAGAGGCAGCAGTGCAGGGGGTGGGGTGAAAAGGCAAGCGGCTCCATGAGAGCTGGCATGCGTGGGCCGCCTATCCCCCCCCCCCCCCCGCCCCATCATGAGCTGCCTCTCCCCTCTCCCCCACACTGCTGCCTCTGATACTGACTACATGGAAAAGTCTTGAATTCACTTTATTAATAGGACAGACCTCAGATCAGCTCATTTTTGAACAGGACTCAGATGCCTATTCTCAGGCGCACTCCAGAGCATTCGAGATATTTTTTTTCCTCTGGTGGAACAAGAAAGTTGTTCTATATAAAGTATGTTGATCTTTTAAGCTTCAGTAAGCATGATGCTTCACTACTCTTGAGAGATCTGATTGAAAAGCCAAGAAAAAGGTGCTAAATTCACTGGCATAATTCTTCTGAAGTGAATGGAGTTACCCAAGGGGTGAATTTGCCATAACATAGCAAAAATATGAATGATCAGAATCCCTATTGAAAGCAAACTCCACTGATGTACACTCAATAATTTTAAAACAAGGGCAACAGGATCTACCGAAGAATGTTCTTTGGCTTCTTTAAGTACAAAACCAAAGATAAACCACATAAACAACTTCCCCATAGTTCTTTCCCCACCTTCTAAAAAAAAAGTTCTATGATTTTTTTTTCCTGGAACTCACAAAATACAGTGTTTCATGCATCTCCTATTGGTACTGTAGCATCAATGTATTAATAACTGGTTTACTTTTTCTTAATTAGAAGGGTTTTTTACATTTCTTGGATTTCTGAACAAGCCTATTTTCTTGGGATTTTTTTTTAATTTCTTTTATTCAAAACTTCTCCATTCTTCTTCATTTACTGAAAAACATGCTTGCTAGCGAGATACAAATTTCAACAAAAATAAAGAAAATGTTCTGTTTTTTTTCATTTAAGAAAGACTATTTAAAAGCTTTCAAAAATTTCAACCAGTTTCACTAACACACTTTCTGCCAGAGTGGTAACACCATCAGCAATGGTACTAGTGCACAAACAAGAAAATAAACCAAGAATGATGGTGCACATTTGGCCTTTAGGCATATACACAACTGGGCTATGTCTACACTGGCGGGTTCTTGTGCAAGAAGTCTTGCCCAAGAAAACGTCCACACTGCCATGTGCGCGCTGTGCTTTTGCGCAAGAGCTCCCATGGCAGCGTGGATGCTCTCTTGCGCAAGAAAGCTCTGATGGCCATTTTAGCCATAGGGCTCTCTTGCACAAGAAATCCCTGCCGAGCGTTCACACTGCCCTCTTGAGCAAGAGCTCCTGCGCAAGAGGGCTTACACCTGATAAAAAACAGAGTAGCTCTTGCGCAAGGAGCCCTTTCTTACCACGCCGTACTGTAAATTTCCTTGTGCAAGAGTGGGTGGGCAGTGTGGATGCTCTGCAGATTCTTGCGCAAGAACAGCCGTACTTGCGCAAGAAGCCGCGAGTGTAGACATAGCCCTGGTGGGGTGTGAAAAGGGGTAATTGCCACCTTCAGATGCCTTCCTCCCAGATCCTCAGGTCCCCTGTTCTGCTCCTTTGCACTTGGAGAACCAGGCATGCAACATGCCAGATAAGAGTTCTTGCCATGCTCAAGTCCCACGACATCCATGCATTAACTAAGGCCTGGTCTACACTAGGGCTATGTCTACACTGGGAAGGTTCAGCAATAAAAGTTCTGTCAACATGCAAAAGTTGCCAAAAGTGAAAACCGGTCAAACTGATTTTTCTGCCTCACATTGTTGACATTTCATGGCCACATTGCTAGCACCTGTCGACAAACAGAGCAAAACAATGTGGCTAAGCATTCCACAGTGCAGTATTGTTGGAAGGCAGAGCTGATCCCTGCATTTCTTAGGATTTCCTTGTAGCTCTATGAGCTCTTTGTGCTGAGGAATGTCAAAGTAGCACAGCAGTCTCTCCAGCCATCCTGCTGCAGCAGCAGTTTGCCTGCTGCTGTGTTCCCAGTGCAGGGCAGAACAGAAGCATTCCAATGATTTATTCTTTGTTTGTTCCCCAAAGGCAGAACCTCACCTGGCTGTCAGATACTTCCCAGAGCTTTGAAAAGGGAAAGGTGCATGCCTGAAGGGCAGCTGAGATCACAAAACACTGCCCTCAGGGCAGGCATTGTGGAACACTGGCTCTTTGTTGACAATAAAGGGAGGGGAAAAGACAAAAGTCTCGTGCAGGGATGGAATTTTTTGTCCCCCAAACTGGGTGCTTTTCCCGACAAAAGTCGCATTGCAGTGTGAATGCTCTCGATGTTTTGTTGCCAAAAGGCAGTTTTTGGGGACAATACATGCCAGTGTAGGAGCATTAGCACTGTGATGTGGAACAATCCCTTTGGGAGGGAAAAAAATCCAGGGACAAAAGCTATGAAAATTCTGGAAGCTATACAAAGACAAAAGACTTTTGTCTCCATTGGACCCCAAGGGCAGAGATCAAAGTACCATTGCTTAGGGCATTTAAAATACCACACGCTAGAAAACACAAGGGAAACTGGTGCACCAGCAGGGGGGTGAACTAGATGGCCTAATAGGTCTCTGTTCCCTTTAGTTTATAGGGCTGTGAAACAAAGATCAGAGCTACTTTCAAAAATAGCTTCCATATCACTTGCCTGCTTTTCTTAATAAGTGGCTGTAAGTTATTGAGCGCTAATTTCCCTACTAAGAAGTTGCAATGGCTTCTCATCCTATCTCAGCAGAGTAGAAAGACCAAGAGGAAATTACAGTTAAATCTTACACTCATGCGCAAAAGTGGAAAAATAAGAACTACTTGTCAAAGAGCTATGTTCCTTCCATGCAGCTTCCGCACGATCCACTCAAAATCCAAAACGCAATCCAAACAGGGGAGTGACTAAATCTCCCAGCACTCCCTACATTGGCAGCCAGGCAGCAATGTCCGTTCCCTCTTCTGCACGGACCTACCCACGCTCTTTCAAGCGTGCCGCTTAAGTAAGTTCAGCTACTGAATTCTGAGTGTCAACAAAAGACACCTCTGGTGCCTGAGAGTGAGTTAACCTCAGAAGTCCCACATCAATGGCAGGGTCTGTTCCTAGGGACACCAGTAGGGTGGAGTGCAGCAAGCTTGGGGACCTGAAAGAGCATGACACCCCAACACAAGGGCAGAGTATTTTGGAGGTTTTTGTTCATTTTCCAGATATTGTAATTAAACATCAGGCTGACTCAGGCTTGTGGTGCTCAGGCTAAGGGGCTGTTTAATTGTGGTGTAGACATCTGGGCTTCGGCCAGAGCTCAATCTTTGGGACCCTTTCGCCTGGAGCCTAAACCTGAATATTTACACCACAATTTAGCCTAACCCCCCTGAGGCTGAGTCAGCCAACACATATCAGCCACGGGTTTTTAATTGTAGTGTAGACATATCCACCATCTTCATCACAAAAACCACCAATTCATTTTGCACAGTGCAAATAACCACCAGGCAGTGATACATTTCTGCTTCTGACCTGGGCTGAAATGGTAGCATATAAGCACAAGGCTCTCTGTCAGTCCCTGGAACCACCCCGTCCCCTTGTTTTTTGTGTGTGTGTCTGTGTGTGTCTGTGTGCATGTGTGCACATGCGCACCTTTCTTTCTGATCTGGAAAGAAGAAAATAAATGTAATCCCTGTAGAGAAATGTGCTGCTTATGGCAGCGTATAAACCATTCTCTCTCAGAAGATCAGCAATCTGCACTGATTGTGCATGTCAAACATCCTTTCATTTTGACAGACAGCCTTCATTTTGAGATCCATCTTCTACACTCTGCCCAAATGTGGAGCCCCTTCTAATGCTGAAAAGCATTGGCTTCAGAAATAAAAAATCATGAAATGGAGGCTATAGAAAGAGTTACCAATGCAAAAGGGATGAATCCCACAGCATGCATGTATAATTCAGTCTGCATGAATAACATCCCTCCTGCATGAATACTGCTACTGTGTGTGTCCCTCATTCTAAGTCTCTGTCACACACAGCATCGCAGATTCAAGCCTGGGCACCTTGAGATGCCCAAGGATATTCCTCCCAATTGGACACCTCTCCCCCCCAACCACAAGGCTCATTTCACCTGGCCTCAGTCACCTTTATCTCCCTCCTGTTGCCAGATGGAGAGCCACCTGCACCTCCCTGAGCCCATAACAGTCCCACTGCAAGCTGCAGGAGAGAAACTTACCAGCTAGTAAGCAGAGCAGCTCTTGCTTTGTAGCTCAGCAAAGAGCCACTCAGTGCTCCATGTCCATTTCTTCCTGCCTCCTGCTGCTTCTGAGCCTGGAGGAGGAGGAGGCAGGCAGGAAGGCCAGGATATTGCTGGCTAATAAGCTTTTTACTGGTGTTTGCCATGGTAATAAGCAGGCTGAGGTCTCTGTCTACCAAGCCTTGTTTAACACGGGTTGATGTTGGACAGTGGCAGAGTCATGTTAACACCTTTGATCCTTTGGGCTCATATAGTCCATCTGAATTAATACAACAGAGCCTAGAAGGACAGGCCCTACAGTCCTGCTTGCTTCCAATTTTTCAAATCTGTATCAGTGCTGACCTTAGTAAGAATTCAGTTACCGAAAAGCAAGTTAGGGATTTAGCATGGCTGCTCCTGTGACTGCAGCAGTGTGTCCTGGAACCCCCCCGGGGAAGACTCAGCTCTTGATTTAGTCCTAAGTGAAGCACCAGATCTGGTCCAAAAGGTGAATATAGCTCAACCACTTGGTAATTGTGACCATAATGCAATTAAATTTAGTATGTTTGGGGGAAGAGATGCAACAGAAACCCACCATAGTAGCATGTAACTTCAAAAAAGAGAATGACACAAAAAAGAGAAAGGAGTCTAACCTCTGGCAAGTCAAATATAAGGCAGGCCAAGAAAGATTCTGAAGAGAGACTAGATAAGGCCACAAAAGCTGACAGCAATTAAAAAAAAAAACAGAAATCAGAAGTAGGAAGCCTGATAACAGTGGGGCCACAGAGCAACCAAGGTGCTAAAGGAGCACTCAAGGAAGACAAGGTTATTGTGGAGAAGCTACATTTGTGTCAGTCTTCATTGCAGAGGATGAGGGGGAGATCTCCATACATGAGCCACGCTCTCTAGGTGACAAATCTGAGGAGCTGTTCCAGACTGGGATGTCAATAGAAGAGATTTTGGACAAACTGATACGTTAAACAGGGCCAGGCAACATTCACCCGAGAGTTCTGAAGGAATTAAAATATGAACAGCTTCCATATGAAGTATGTGGGAGTGCATGGCCATCCCTCCCCATTAATCTTGGAGGACAACTGTGTCCCCTTGCTCTCAGGTCCCTCTATTGGCAAGGATTATCAGGGGATTAATGATATCTAAGGACATGGCCTATGCAGGGCCAAGTGACCGGTGATCCAGGGCCCTGGCCACATGCAGGGCAGAGTATCAGATGATCTAGGGAGCTCAAGCAGAGTGGAGCACCAAACAGGTTAAGGTGCTCAGACCCTTGGGTAGGGAAGAGCACCAAACAGTCTGTCATCCTAACTCCAGTGAAGAGTAGACAAACACGGGCATCTTGGCCTAAAGTGGTAAGGCTGCCACCCCAGGAGTGGGGTTGGCAGCAGGTGGTAGGGGGACCCAGGCCCATACTATTTCACCAGGTCCCAGCAGGGATCCAGACAAAACATGCTGATCTGGATTCAGGTAACAACAAAACCAAATGAAAGCCTAGTGCCCTTGGGCTACTTCTTACACTCCTGTCATGGTGTACCTGTGTCTCATGGTCGTCCTTCATTCACCTGGGGTGCATAGTTAGCAGCAGTCCCAGCATCTCCTTGGCAGCTCTAGCACCAGGTAGCTCCTCTGGGTCCTCAGCATTGTAGAGTCCTCAGCAGCAGGTGGGAGACATCTGTCTCCTCCAGCAGCTCCAGCCCTCTGCTACTCTGCTTCTAGCAAGATGGGCTTGGGTGTCTAGGCTCCACCCAAAAAAGGCTGGCAGTGGTTCCTCCCCACCAGTCTTGGAGGGAGGCCAGACCCCCTTGCTACACAAGACATTAAAAAACCTGAGACTGTTCACCTTGGGAAAAAAACAATTAAGGGGGGATCTGATAGAGGGCTATAAATCCATGAATGGTGTGGAGAAAGTCAATAGGGTGACCAGATGTCCTGATTTTATAGGGACAGTCTGATATTTGGGGGTTGTCTTATATAGGCACCTATTTCCCCACCTCATTCCAATTTTTTACACTTGCTGTCTGGCCATCCTAGGGAGGTGTTATTTACCCCGTCACATAACACAAGAACTAGGGGTCACACAATAAAACTGATAGGCAGCAGATTTAAAATAAATGAAAGTAAGTTCTTCACACAACGCACAACCTATGTAATTCTTTGCCAGGTGATGTTGTGAAGGTCAAAAGTATAATTGGTATTAAAAAGAACTAGATAAATTCATGGTCGATGGGTCCATCATCGGCTATTAACCCAGATGATCAAGGATGTAACCCACACTCCAAGGCTGTGTCTAGACTGGTGCGATCTTGCGCCAGAGCTATGCAAATGAGGCTCAGCATGGAATATCGCCGAGCCTCATTTCCATAACTAATGAGCTGCCGTTTTTGCAGAAGAGGCTCTTGCGCAAGACGGAACTGTCTATACTGTCCCGTCTTGCGCAAGAAAAACCCTCTTGCGCAAAGCCGTTATGCCTGAAAATAATCAGCATAACGGCTTTGCGCAAGAGGGTTTTTCTTGCGCAAGACGGGACAGTATAGACAGTTCCGTCTTGCGCAAGAGCCTCTTCTGCAAAAATGGCGGCTCATTAGTTATGGAAATGAGGCTCGGCGATATTCCACGCTGAGCCTCATTTGCATAGCTCTGGCGCAAGATCGCGCCAGTCTAGACACAGCCCAAGTGTTCCTATGCTTCCAACTACCAGAAGCTGACTCACCAACAGGGAACACATCACTCAAAATTATGCAGTTCTGTTCATTCCCTTTGAAGCATCTGGCATGGGCCATTCTCAGGTAGTTGTAGATCTGCCCAGATGCTTCAGCAACTGATATGTGTCTTTTGAAATTGAAATATATATATAGAATAAATCAATATTGGGTCTTTTTTTATTATTGTGGGTTCACCAGCAAAAGCACAGAGTCAGCCAAGGCACAGAAGAGCCCCTTGACTATCTACTTGGTAGCTATTTATGAGACCATTGCCAGTGTCTAACATGAAGTTTTAATATACATTGATTTCTGCCAGATCTAATTTACATTCATCCACTTTCCTTCCTCCTTCTCTAAGCAGCAGAAGTTCATGTGGAAAGAGGAAAAATGAAAAAATTCATTAGTGGGAGTAAAAAAAATGTTTCAAAAGAAACAGATGTGTCAACTTCTAGGAAATGAGGTGAGTGAAGATTCCTCAGCCCAACCTAGGATGACAGTCCAGCTTCTTCCTGGGAAGTCACAGGTGCTCCCTGATACTGCAGGTGAAAGTGCATTAATCTTGTCAGCCAAAATATGATGTTGAAAGAAATTTATCTAATAGGCAATTTGAACAATTTGGGAACTCTCCAATCAACACATGGGACAGGGCTGCAGGCAATAACATGGGCTGGTGTGGTGACCCTGGAAATCTTACTCCTCAGAAAACTGATGGAGGTGGAGGGATCCTGGATACGCCCTATAAAAAAGCAACGTGTAAGTGGGGATAAAGCACTGTGGGGCCAAAGCCAAAAGTTGGGGGACCCCTTTTTCCTACTGAAGAAGGAAAATGGCATCTAGGAAACTTTGTTCTTTTAGAAGAAAGCTAATTAGCAGGCCCACCAACGGGGAGGTAAGAGAGGGAAATGGGGGCAACTGCCCCAGGGCTAACAATACAATAGGGTGTGGCAGGCCCACCAAGGTGGGGGCAGAGGAGGCAAAGGGGCAATTACCCAGGGACCCAGCGATTCAAAGGGGCCTAGGGCCCCTGGCTGCTACCGCTGGTACTGCGGTAGTAGTGGCAACCAGAGCCCCGGCCTTTTAAATCAATGCTGGAGCACCGTGCCACATTCTCTGTATGGCTCTGAGGGGGGGGCGCACCACGTTACAGGCAGCGCGAAGGGCTGGCTGCCCCCGACTCCACCCCTTCTGCCTGAGGGCCTGCCCCTTCCAGGAGCATAGAGCTGCCCCTCCCCACACCTTGCCCAGGGGCCCTGGAAGGCTGTTGGCCCCACTGCTCATGTAATGACGTGGGAAATACCCACCAGGGCTTTTGCTAGGGACATGTAATGGCTTGAAGTGGCTCCTCCAGCAGCCTCAGAGGGAAGTCACTCTGCCTCTCTATGGCCACCTACTGGCTGATAGCCAATTGACAGGGAATTAGCACAGTAAGTGTCAGCAAAGAGTCTCGTCCCCGGCCCAGGGGTGTGGGGCAGGTCAGTTGGCAGTCTTTTACTCAGCTCCTCAGCAAACACAGTCAAGCTCCAGTCCTCTGGGCAGGGCAAAGCAGAAGCAGTCTATTCCCCAGCTTCTCTGGCTGGGCAAACAGCAAACACACATAGGCATCCAGCCTAAGGCAAGGGCTCAGCAGCAGGTAGATTCAGGCCCACCCTACTCCACAGGCTCCCAGTCTAGGGCCCCACCAGCGGCAAATGGTCCTGCCACTATGTCAGTGGTGCTCCTCCCAAAACCCACTGATTCTGGTTTCGACAACACAGCTGAGCTAATGTCTGGTTCCCCGTGGCTACTTCCTAACTCTACCTTTCCATAGGGTTCTATTGCTCATGGGTCCTTAGTCTCCTTAAGGTACCCAACAGCCCCAACAGCCCCTCGGAGGTATTTGTCTAGCGGCAGTCCTGTGGCATTCGGCCTCAGCAGCTTCCCTCCCCTGGGGGGCTCCTCTAGGAGAAGGGGCTGGCACCGCTCTGTCCCTGCTCCGGGGCCCAACAGCAAACCCGACAGACCTGGAGGCTCTATCTGTTAAATTTCCTGTTCCGCTCCTCCACTTCCAGCAGGAGCTTGGCCTGGCTCCACCCACCAGAGGGCAGGGAGTGGTCCCTCCCTGTCAGCCTCAGAAGGCACCTATTGAGCATCCAGGAATGCTTGCCCCCAGCCCATGTCTAAAGGTTTCTCCCCTCACCCTCAAGGGAAGAGTTATCAAATCCAGAGTTCCACTGAATACAGGCAATAACTAATGAACAACAGGAACAGGAGTGAGATCATAGGATCAAAAGCAGGGAGCCAGAGAGGTGGGGAGGGGACACCAACAGAGAATCCCAGACAGCATCCACTGGTCCTTGAAGGTATCCAGAGAAACACTGGCCCAGAGGAACCCACAATCGTAGAGTACCTTCCAATCTAGCATCCTTCTCCCAGTATGACACATGGCCACATGGGCCAGTGCCAGGAGCAGGTTAACGAGGAAGTCTCACGACTTCGTGGGGCCATGGATAGGATGAGTGTAGACTAGGAGGTGTGTGGCAAAGTGCATCCAGAACCCAAGCAGAAGGGTCTGTTCATGGCTCCATGAAGGCACCACTAACTAATATCCTCAGTAGGCTGTGAGACCAGGATGGAAAATAGAGTGGCCCACCAGAGGTCCTCTCTCCATAGGTGATAGACAGTCCCGCCCATTGATGTCAGTGGGACACAAGGGCGAGGAAATGAAGGGTATGGGGCATGAGTGTGTTCAGCCATTTCTCAGGTCTGACTCATAAATAAATGGGCTGCAGGGTTGGCTCATGTAATGCGAAAGATGGGAGCCAGGGATGAGGGGCAGGCAGGGAACATCCTCCCACAGATCCAACTCAACGATGGCCTTAAAGGTAGGCAGTAAAGCTCCTCCTGGAGTATGCACCAGGGCACGTTGGAAGAGACCCCCCCCCATGCATCTGCTGAGCACCCTGGGGGTCCACCCAGTCCTCTCAATTGTACCCCAGGAAGCCTGTGATCCTGTCACTACAGGACAGCTGTTGCAGAAGCTGTTAACCAGAAAAGATAAAGGCAGAATTCAAATCAATATACAAAGACAAAGTTTGTCAGTGTGGAAATTTTCTGTCATATTCTATATCAATACTCGGTTTGTGCCTCAGTTTCCTCAATTTATTGCATAGTTAACTAGGTGGTGGGCTCTTTATTCTCAGGTGGGCTATGACAAAGCCTGTCTTGAGTTTGGTTGTCCAAGTCAATGGAGTGTCTATAAAGACAATGGCAAATCCAATCACAGTGATATTTACTACTTAGCAACTACAGACCCTGGTGGGCCCACCCCCTTCACAGGAAGCCAGCTGTGTTTGGCCAGCTGGACAACAAAGGACTGAGAAGAGGTAAGGTGGGACTGGCCTGGGAACATGAACAGAGAGGACAGAAGGACAGAGAGCCAAGATGGAACACAGCTTGACTGGGGCTCTGGGCAACCAGAAATGGACCATGCTGTAAGTTTTTTTCCCTCTGTACTAACCAAGGATTTTCTATGCTGTGTTCCAGACATCTAATTTATGCATTTAGCATTTGCATATCTGGTGAGTCAAGCAATAGTGTGTTTAATGGCTAAGCAGAGCTCCTGGAGAATTTGGTTAGCAGGCAGTTCTCCAGCAGGAACTGGAAATTCGTAAGTAATCTTAGGTCAGGCAACAGTAAGTTCCTTAAATACCACTAATGGCTTTCACAAAAAGACCTAGATTAATAAACAGGTTTCCACTTCATATTTCTAACTTAACATACCAGAATTATACATGCACACAAATACAATATGCACATTCAGCAGATTACAAGCTCTTGAATGATAGGTTACTTGCCCATTTTGCATAAAGTAAATTCAAATTATGCATATTCATATACAAAAACACATTTCCATAGAAATATGGGGGCACAGTGTCACAATGACATTTTCATTGTCATAGTAACCATATTAGTTATGATCTTGTTTCTCAGAGTTTGCAGGAAGAACTACTGGGAACACTTCTCCACCAGTGGAGGCGCTCCATGTAAAACTGGTATCTTCTCAAAGGCCTCCAGTTCAACATCCCTTTTCCTTTTTCAAAGAGTTTGGTTTCCATCATAAAGCAAGAAAGAGAATCATGAGTCCCTTTTGTAGTTTCTGCTTTTCCTCTTGAAATGGAGAAAAATAACTGAATCTAGCCCCCTCCAAAGTGTACCCCAAATGGCTGGTCTTTTGGCAAATTTTGCAGGTAGGAGTTACAAATTTTTAAACATCCCATTAAATAGATAAGAACAACAAAAAAATGAATAAAATTAAAATGTATCTACGCATAACCATAAAAATAAGTTAAAAATATAAAACCCAGAAATATTTCAGAGTTTTGCTACTGCTCTAGATTTAAATCTAATTTCAGGTCAATGTTTCCTCTTTCAGTGCTATGTGCAATTTGAGCCAACAAAATTTCAGTAATTCAGAAATTGCACCTGTAATATCACACCTTATATCATAGAAAGCAAAAAATTCATGGGTAGATTTTGTGATTGGATCCCTGCAACCAGGCAGAAATATTATGTACAGCTTACGGCCTTGGTGGACAACCTGCAGCCTGAGGCCGCATGCAGCTCCTTAGGATTCTATGTGTGGCCCACATTGTGGGCCCCACAAGACATTTTGTTGACCATTGCCCATGTACATGGTTGCCAGATACTGCTAGTTTTCGCCTGTGTAGTTCTTTTTCTATCAGTATTGCAAAAGTGACACGCACTTAAAGCAAGGGCACATGAAGTGAGATGCATGCTGATTGTATGCAACAGTCATATCAAAAGTGGAAACTGGGACAAATTACAAAGGATGAATGTAAGCAAACAACACAGGTATGCAATGGCAAAATTAGAAAGGCAAAGGCAAAAAATGAGCTCAAACTAGCTACAGACATAAAGGGTAACAAGAAGACTTTCTATAAATATATTAGAAGCAAGAGGAAGCCCAAGGACAGGGTGGGCCCATTGCTCAATCAGGAGGGAGAAACAATAACAGGAAACTTGGAAATGGCAGAGGTGCTAATTAATTATTTCTTTTGTTTTCTGTCTACACCAAGAAGTCTGACGAAGAAATGCCTAACATAGTGAATGCTAATGGGAATGGTGTAGGTTTAGAAGATAAAATAAAAAAGAACAAGACAAAAATCACTTAGAAAAGTTTGATGTCTGCAAGTCACTTGGGCCTGAAGAAATGCATTCTATAATACTCAAGGAGCTGATAGAGGAGGTATCTGAGCCTTTAGCTATCATCTTTGAAAAATCATGGAAGTCGGGAGAGATTCCAGAAGACTGGAAAAGGGCAAATATAGTGCCCATCTATAAAAAGGGAACTAAGAATAATGGAGGGAACTACAGACCAGTCAGTTTAACTTCTGTGCCAGGAAAGATAATGGAGCAAGTAATTAAGAAATTCACTGCAAACACCTGCAAGATAATAAGGTGATCGGTAACCATGTCAAACCAATATGATAGCTTTCTTTGACAGGATAACAAGTCCTCAGCTGGAGTATTGTGTCCTGTTCTGGGCATCAGATTTCAAGAAAGATGTGGAGAAATTGGAGAAGGTCCAGAGAAGAGCAACAAAAATGATTAAAGGTCTAGAGAACGTGACCTATGAAGGAAGACTGAAAGAACTGGGCTTGTTTAGTTTGGAAAGGAGAAGACTGAGAGGGGACATGATAGTGGTCTTCAGTTGTCTAAAAGGTTGTCACAAGGAGGAGAGAGACAAATTGTTCTCCTTGGCCTCTGAGGATAGGACAAGAAGCAATGGGCTTAAACTGCAGCAAGGGAGGTTTAGGTTGGACATTAGGAAAAACTTCCTAACTGCGAGGGTGGTTAAACACTGGAATAAATTGTCTAGGGAAGTTGTAGAATCTCCATCTCTGGAGATATTTAAGAGCAGGTTAGATAGACATCTATCAGGGATGGTCTAGATGGTACTGGGTCCTGCCGTGAAGGCAGGGGACTGGACTCGATGACCTCTTAAGGTCCCTTTCAGTTCTCGTGTTATATGATTCTATGATTTTGAGAGCTATGTGTTCCCTCTGCATCCAATCAAAGTGCTGCTACAGTTCAATCGGCATGTCCTGCAAATTCTAGATATGCAAGCATAGTTAGCAAAACTACACTGTCGTGGGCAACCATCTTGGTTACAACAATCTTTGCAGAGCCAATAAAAGCGCACCTATTTCTCTCTGTTCCTCATGAATAAACTTAGCTTTATTACAAAACCCCTCTCTCTGTGCTGTATATTCAACTTAGAGTGAGTTTTCAGCTAACCTAATAAGCTCATGTGTGCACTGTCTCTATGGAGGCAGCAAACTTAATAATTTTTGTTAGTGTCCCATGAGTGGGACTGAACGCTGCAGATGTCTCTGGGGAATTCATGAGCTGTAGCTCAATTATTTTTATTTGCAAGGCAAAGTTAAGAGGGGGAAAGTCATGGAGTTTGCTGGTGAGGTGTACAGGTTAATGTGGCTGGCAGCTGACACACAGGGTAGAGCCCAGGAAACCTAACTCTTGCCGAGGCAGAGCAGTAACAGTGGCTCACAGTTCTGGATGTACCAAGGAGAGTCATGCTGGTTTTAAAAATAATTATTGTAAAAGTGTCTGAGCACTTTGTGCAGGAAGGAGGATAGTGCATTTATCATCCGTAGACTGTAGCAATTCCCAAACTATTAGATGTCCTCCAAAACTTTGGGAGAAAGTCAATATTTTGTAACCAATCTCTGAACTGAAATATTAATTTCCACCTCCAGTGACCCCTTTTTTCCCCTGTATTTTCACTGTTATTTCAATTCTCACTAGCTCAACTTTAAAACTTTGCTTTTTCTGGCAATGAAACTTCCTACACATGCTCTAGAAGCAATTTCCTTTTACCCCACAGCCATTTCCTAGCCCCTGCTGCTGTTGGTACTCTGAAAATAAAGTGAAAGATCTGAATATGCTTTTGCTTATACCCAGTTCTCATGTGAAGTGTACTAAGGAACAATACAAAACAATTAAACAATACTCAGAATTTATTCTGGGCCACCACTAGGTGGAGCTTATACAAGGAGAGAAATCTCAAGGCTGCAGGAACCCATTACTCCAGGGGTTTTCAAACTTCTTATAATGTGGACCGTGTATTAATAGAACATAAGAATGGCCATACTGTATCAGACCAACAGTCCATCCAGCCCAGTATCCTGTCTGCCGACAATGGCCAATACCAGATGTCCCAAAGGGAGGGAACACAACAGGTAGTCCTCACGTGATTCCTCCCCTGTCACCGACCTCCAGAGAAACAGAGGCTAGGGACACCATCCCTGCCCATCCTGGCTAATAGCCATTGATGGAGCTAATCTCCATGAAGCTATCTAGCTCTTTCTTGAACCTTGTTAAAGTCCTAGCCTTCACCACATCCTCTGGCAAGGAGTTCCACAGGTTGACTATGTGCTGAGTGAAGAAAATCTTCCTTTTTATTTGTTTTAAACCTGCTGCCTATTAATTTCATTTGGTGACCCCCTAGTTCTTATATTGTGGGAATAAGTAAATAACTTTTCCTTATTCACTTTTTCCATGCCATTCATGATGTCCACACCTATCCACACATGATCACATAACATCCCTGTGACAATACAATAATTGCTTTCATGAAAAAGTAACACTGAGAAAGTATTTGATGTCTTTGTAGGTTTCTTTTAATTCAATTCAACATCCAGAATGAAGAACAAGCCAGTACAATGTGACCAGCCAGCTCTTCCCAGACCATCAGAGAGTGCTCCATGGCCACAAGCAGCTTGCAGACTTTCTGAGGATTAATGAATGATTGAAAGGCTCCTTATGCAGAATTCATACACTAATGAACTTGTTAACAGAACTCTTTCTCCAGGGCTACCACCTCTCATGATTTTAGTCCCTGTTGCAAGCAGTCTCAGGAAGAGTTCTAGCTATCACGTGATTTCAGAGAAAGGGGAGCAGGGGATCTCTTGTGGAAGGTAAATACACTACACTGCAAAGACATCTATTCCCAGATCTTCCCAGACTGCTATTAATATTTCCATTCCGTTTCCAAACCTTATTATTAAACAAGACTTCATATTGCTATTTTAGGTGAGGCAATTTTTTTTATGTTTTACTGCTATTTTTACTATTGCTTTCACCCATTTCATGGATAGGTGAGAGCTTGCTCACAGTGTGGCTGTCATCTTAAATCAGTGAGAGAACACAGAAATTTCCACTTCTGCCTTTGCTTTGTTACTGATATCTTATCTTCTTTGCTCACGTGAGAGCAGGTCACATTTATACATCCAGCAGGGCCAATCAGTGCAGGGGTGGGGAGCACAAGGGCCATTTGGTCTGGGCCTCAAGCTCACAGGGAGCCTCAAATTTAATGTTAATTAAAACACTAAAAATGTTCATAAATATTAATAAAAATATATTGGTTCTGATGGTACAAGATTAGATCATGATGAACAAGTGCACTCAGATCAGCTGATTATATAATCAAACCACTACTAGTGGCTGGTGCTGGATTAGTGTCATCATTTTTTATTTGTATTATGGGTAGGGGTCTCAATCTGGAAGTGGCTTGGACCTCACATCCAAGTTGCCCAGTGACCCAAAGTTGAGTGCTGTTATATCTGAGTATGCCTAGACCACCCTTTGCACTCAGAGCTAGAAAGAGAAACCAAGAATTCAGGTGCCCAACATTCCTTTGATATCTCACAAATACTTGTGTAATCCTATACTTGTAGAACAAGTGCATGTAAAATGTCACTTGTGTAAAATAACTGACACTGCGGGTGTTGTGTCTCCTTGTATGAGTTCATCCAAAGAGATTAAAAAACAGTATCCTTTCCCCTTCCCTCCTACTGATTCCTGTAGCTGAGTTAGAAGAGATCTGGGCTCTAGATCTACTGGTGTGAATTAAAGTCTGACTATTAATCCAGGAGGGAAATACAAATACATGGATAAAAGCTAGTGTACAGTCTTTGGTGTGGTTGCTGTAAAAATTTTATATTGCAAAACATGATATTTAGAAGTGAATTTGAGAACTCTGTTAATATCTGCCTTATTTTTGCATTGTTAAACGTTCACATTTTGATAATTGAGAGCTGTACCTCTAAAACCAGGCAGTCACAGACTGAAAGGCTACATCTACACTACAGGCTTCTTGCACAAGAACTGTTTTGCGCAAGTCCTTGCACAAAAGGTCTTCCACAAAAGCACGTCCACACTGCCATGTGCTTTTGCACAAGAGCATCCATGGCAGTGTGGATGCTCTCTTGCGCAAGAAAGCTCTGATGGCCATTTTAGCCATAGAGGTTTCTTGCGCAATAAATTCATGTTACCTGTCTACACTGCCTTCTTGTGGAAGAGCTCTTGCGCAAGAGGGCTTATTTCTCGTGGGAAAAGGAATAACTTTTCCGGAAGAAGCCCTGTTTTCCAATGCTGTACTGTAAATTTACTTGCACAAGAATGCATGTGCTATGTAGACACTCTGCAAGTTTTTGCACAAGAACAGTTATTCTTGCACAAAAAGCCTGCAGTGTAGACATAGCCAAAGTGTTTGAATCTGAGACCAATGAGGAAGAGATTTTGCCATGTTTCCAGCAGAGAAGACCTGCCACTGTTAAGTTCCAAACTATCTAATTTGATTTAATAAACTTATCTTTCCTGAAGCCAAGCCTCATTCTCAAAGGAGCATGGCAAGGTCCTCACTCAGGCCCCTCACCCTGGGACACCTTCTTTGTCCACAAATCAGCCAAAGACCCTTTCTGATTCAGTCACCAGCCTTTTATTGTCAGTGCCAATTTGCCACCATCTTCTATTTACAGACCTTTGGTTTTCTAGCAACTAACTCAGCCAGCCTCTCCTTCTTTTTTTTTGGGGGGGGGGGGGGGGGCACACACTCAGGCACCTTGCTTCTCCCCTTTCATTTTGCCTCTGGTTGCCTTATGTAGCCCTCTGGCTAATGAGGCCCACAGCTGCTTCCATTAGCCCTTCAGGCCTGGGCTTGCTCAGCTGGCTGTAATTGGCCTTTTCAGCCAGGCTATAGTGGCAGAAGTCTGGCTTAGCCAGCAGTCTGTCACAGTTGTTAGCATATATATAGGAGTAAATGCTTCAGGATATTGCTAAAATGAGCTATAGAGACTTTAAACTACAGCTCATCAGTAACAGGGATATGGGCAGTCATGTCCAGTGATTGGATTAAGTTTCAGTGCCCAGGATCACAAGACAAGACAAGTTACCTAGAGTAAGGCAGCACTAAAGTTCAAGTAGTTGCTGACCTGCTGCTGGGGTTAAGAGCCAATCAGGCACCATGGCCAGTTAGGTAGCCTTCTGTGAGCCAGCTGTGCTAGTTAGGTTTCCTGGAGACTGATTCTGCTGCAGGCTTTGATTCCTGACGATCAGTGTTTATCCTGTTCATCTTAGCAAGGATTACAAATTGTTCCTATTTAATATGGAAGCTATCAAACATCCATGAGATGAAGTGAGTGAGTTCCATTTCTAGCTCCCACACCACACATTCACAACTGCACTAGATTAGAAGCTCTTCAGGGCTGGGTGTGTCTCTTATTATGTTTTGTACAGTGACTAGCACAATGGAGTCTTCATCTCAGCAGGGTCCTCTTACAAGAGCTTCTGCAGTTGGGGCCAAAATCACCTTGATATAGATTTACAGGAGTCAACAAGACTGCAATTGTGAAATGCTTCCATATGCTGACAGGAAGTTTAAAAATTCAAAGACAATTTAAATGCTCCTCTAACAATCATAATTTTGGGACACTCTTATGGTATTTTGAGTCTGATTTATGACTTTTTTAACTTTGGGGTTTGGCAATACTTTTCCTTACATCTGCTTTCATTTACTGGAGCTGACTGTGAATCTACACAAGATGCCATCTTGTCAATGAAGTAGAGGGTTGGGAGTGGAGCGATTTGGGTTCTATTCTCAGCTCTAATATGGATTTTTTTATATCCTCTGGGCAAATCATGTAACTTATATTACCTGACCACCACCATCTGTAAAATGAGGACTGGTATTTCCCAACCTGAAAGGGATGTAGTGAAGCTGAATTCATTAATGCTTTAAGAGTGCTCTAAGATCCCCGGAGGAAGGGGGAGAGAAGAAAGACATTACAGAAGATCAACGTTTGTAGAAGCTTTTGAAAAATATTTTGCTTACACAACTCATAATAAAAATCTGGTATTTTTATAGGAGATTTTAAGATTGGATAGTGCTTGTCTGTAGAGTAGGCTCCCTTTAGCTATAAAACCCACAACAGACTATAAAAGTAACCACAGGATAAAAACTGTGTTCTGCTTACATGCTTTGCTAAATGGAGCTACATTAGCACCATCCCTGATATTTTTAGAAGGATGTCAGTGCTGAAATCTATGTGCTTGTATTTGGAAAGTTTTCAACAGAGAATGTATTTCTACTTTGAATTTTGAGATGAACTGAATGATTATTTTCCAGCTGCTTTAAAGTCACAGAAAGTATGTCTTTACCACAGTATGACCCCCTCCACTGTGGCTGGCACATGCCATCTGGCTCAGGTTTGTGGGGTTCAGGCTAAGGGGACCTTTAACTGCAGTGTAGATGTTAGGGGTCAGTCTGCAGCCCAAGCTCTATGACCCTCTGATCTCACATGGTCTTAGAGAATGAGCTCTGACCCAAGTCCAAATGTCTACAGTGCAATTAAACAACCCTTTTGCCAAAGCCCTGTAAGCCTAAGTCAGCTGGCATGAGCAAGCCATGGGTTTTCACTGGGGTATAGATATTCTCAGGCTGCGTCTAGACTGGCATGATTTTGCGGAAATGCTTTTAACGGAAAAGTTTTTCCGTTAAAAGCATTTCCGCAAAAGAGCATCTAGATTGGCATGGGTGCCTTTGTGCAAAAAGTGCTTTTGCGCAAAAGCATCCGTGGCCAGTCTAGACGTGATTTTGTGCAAGAAAGCCCCGATCGCCATTTTCGCCATCGGGGCTTTTTTGCGCAAAACAATTCTTCCCTGTCTACACTGGCCCTCTTGTGCAAGTATTCTTGCACAAGAGGGCTTATCCCTGAGCGGGAGCATCATAGTATTTGCGCAAGAACACTGCCAATCTTACATTAGATCGTCAGTGTTCTTGCGCAAATTCAAGTGGCCAGTGTAGACAGCTGGCAAGTTTTTGCGCAAAAGCAGTTGCTTTGGCGCAAAATCTTACCAGTCTAGATGCAGCCTCAGAGCTAGATTTACATTGCCTCAATGCATTGCAGAGGTGGTATCTTTCATAGGAGGGAACTTTTCTACTGCAGAAATGTCTGAAATTATGATGGTCTTATTTTGGAAATGGTCTCCAAGTTGGAAATGGCTGAGTCTTTATTATTTACAGCCTGGGTCATAAGAGAGACGTTTCAGGTTTGGAAAGCATAGAACCAAAGAACCCCTGCTAATGGAATTTACAAGATACACTGGTGACTGTTTCTCTTTAAAAAAAAAAAAAGCTTGGATACAATAAGGCATATAAGCATATATTGATTGTTTTGCTGGATCTCAGTCAAAATATGGAAATTCCATGCAAAACCCCCTCCACTAATGAACTTGTTAACAGAATGCTTTCTCCAGTGTGTCTGTCTGGGTGTTTGATAATTTTATATATATATAGTGCTTTTTGGCTGTGTCTACATTGGCGCGATCTTGCGCCAAAGTGGCCACTTTTGCGCAAAAACATGCTGCCTGTCTACACTGGAGGGGAGTTCTTGCGCAAGAACACTGACGTTCTAATGTGTGAAATCAGTGCTTCTTGCGCAAGAACTATGATGCTCCCGCTCAGGAATAAGCCCTCTTGTGCAACTGTTCTTGCGCAAGAGGCCAGTGTAGACAGGCAACATGAATTTCTTGCGCAAGAAAGCCCGATGGCTAAAATGGCCATCGGAGCTTTCTTGCGCAAGAGAGCGTCTACACTGGCATGGATGCTCTTGCGCAAAAGCACATCTCTTGTGCAAAGGCACATGCCAGTGTAGACGCTCTCTTGCGCAAATACTTTAACGCACGAACTCTTGAGTTAAAGAGTATTTGCACAAGATCATGCCAATGTAGACACAGCCTTTTTGTTTAAAAAAAAAAAAGGTGCTGGTACTGGGTTGCCAAGGAAAAAATTGTTGAGCAAAAAAAAAAAAAGAAACCACGGGGCAAAATGCGGTCATGGCCCTTTCCGGCTTCCATCCGGTGCTGCACGAGTGCTCCCAGGGCATCTGGGGGCTATGCCAGGGAAAGCAGCGAGTGCTCCCAGAAAATGGTGACCGTACACCGCACCGGTGCATACCATCACAAAAAAAGCACCTATATATATATATAAAATTAACAGTATGTCTGTCTGTGAATCCGTTTGTTCAAGAACTCCTACTAAATGGTAAAAGCTAGGGCCACCAAATTTGGTTTGCAGCATCCTCTTATCCTACCTTAAAGCAAAGTCAGGGTTTGGTTGTGCCAGGAAAACAGGAAGTCCCTGAAATAGGACTGTTTTCCATAACATGAATAGGGAGGAGGCAGAAAGGAGGAATGCGATACTCACAGTGGCCACCAGCGGCAGTGAGTGCAGGGGAGAACTATACTGCAGTGTGACCACTGGGGGTAGCTACTCAACCAAAAGAGTGGCCAGCTGGGGCTAGGACTCACCATCTTGCCTGCTACCAGACCTGGTAAGTAGCCCCCATACTCCAAACCCTTCCCCGCACCAGCCCTTGGCTACAGCACTGAAGTGGGGGAAGGGAGAGAGAAAACACTGCCAGATAGTGAGGGAAGGCCCCTGCCAGCCAGGGCCAGAGCTGGGGGGAGAGAAAAGGCCCCTGCCAGCTGGGACAGCCACTCTGAACCACTCCTCACCCTCCAACCCTCACTCTCACACCCCCTCCACATCCCCAGCCCTCTGCCCTAAGCCCCTCCTCAACCCCCCACACTGACTCCTGGAACTCCCATACCCCCAGCCTCCTGCTCTGCCCTCCCCCACATCCTCAAAGCCTTGCCCTGACTCCTGCACACACACCCACACCCCCCACTGCCAGCCCCCTGCTCTGAAGGACCCAGGCAATGCCAGGTAAGACTTCTAGTAGCCTCATATAGAGCTTAAGTACTCAGAACTCAGGATATATGAAAGTTGAGATTAAACATGCAGCCTTAACTCTGTCTTCTTGCATGTATGTGTTATGCTACTCCTTCAATATTGATACCTTCACATACCTTAATAGAACAATTGTTATGTGGGGAGAAACCTCTAACACCACAGTCCAGAACCAGACAAATCTAGCACTGTCAGCTCAGTCACTTGAATCAAATTAGTCTATCCAGAATCCAGATAGATAGCTATTTTTTATTCTTAAAATGCTAAATCTCAGTGGTAGCACATGTCCTGAGGAGAAATCCAATTTCAAGTAAAGATGCAAAGAATTAATGTCTGAATTGAAAATATACTGGAAATGGAATAAACAGAGAGAGCTCTCCTTGGATAACCAATCACCAATCCGACCTCAAGAGATGCTCAGCTTTAATGAGTGTCAAACATAGCTTGAAATACTTTGACAGTGCAGTCATCAGCCACTGTATTAGTTTTCATAGTATCTACTTCCACTGCTGTCCCTTGGTGAATTTCTCTTTACATCTCAAAATTCAGTAACGTCATATCAAGTGGGAATTAGGCTTAAGCTGCTCTGTTCCCAACATCTATCAGCTAAGGGGTTTTACATTCCCTTTGGTCTAGGTTCTATTCTAAAGGGTATTTTCTCCTCTTGATACATGTGGCTAATTCTCATGATCACTAATGGGAATAACACAGGCACACAGAGAAAAGAATATGCTCCGGAGGTTTGCTGTAGTAGTAAATTCAAAATATCAGAGTAAACATATTTTGTATGTGATGTTGTAAAGTATACCAAGGCGCTAGCTTCCCATGTGGATTATGAATTCATCATAAAGTAAATATTTATAACCCATTTTGGATTCAAGCTGCCAGAACCTATAGTTTTGAGTTTTGTAAGAATTTAAAGCATGCCTCTACTCTGAACAGTAAGTGTGTTATTGTTGATTATTATATATCCCCAATCAGGGATCAAGGCCCGGTTGTGCTAAGCACTGTACAGACATGAAGTAAAAAGACAGTCCCTGTGTGCCATAGGTCTTACAATATTAATTTATTACAAGTTGTGCAAAAATAGCACCTTCTTACACAACACAGTTGTGTCCCTGTACGTACTCAAAATTATCTCTCTCTATAAAAAAGTTTTTCCTGCTGGAAGACAGAACGTTCCTGCCAGGCAACAGAATGATGTCATCAGCGAAGCGAAAGCTGCCAGAGAGAGGGGGATTGGTGAGCGTAGCGAGAAGAGGGCACAGCCCCTAGTAATTTTAAAAATAAGAGATTTTACTGCTTTTTTTTTTTTTTTTGCCCCATCATTTCTTCAGAGACAAAAAGCTGTGAGTAAGAGCCAGATCTTATTATATCTTATGCATTATCAACAGAATTGCTAACTTAGTTTTGACTGTAGGCCAAATGCTGTCTTTATTTACACCTGTGCAACTGAATGCTGGATTTGAAATCAATACAATCATAAAGGTGCAACTAAAGGCAGAATTTGGTCTGCTGAAACTGAGTGTTGATACATGGCAACTAGGAGAACAGTTTTACTTTCAGATCTCAGGCTGGGTTTGCAAGGACAAGCACATAAGGGGCAAAAATGTTGTAAACTGAATAGATTTTATATAAATACAATTGAGACATGAAACATGGAATCTCACAATACCATATTCAATATCACTTTGCTGGTTTTTAAATATCCCCTATAATTTAGAACACATTGAACTCTTGGGCACCTTTCCCTAATCTCTGATTATTAGTATTGCAACATTGTCATTATGTAACATGGTTGTAAACTGTGGCATGGTAAAAGGATACGAAAAACCAAACAAAGACAGCATAATTTCAGACAAGACCATATGAGCCCATCATATGATGATAAGTCAAGCTAAGCACCAAAGCACGACTGTCTTGTTTGTATAGCTCTTAATAGGTCCCAGTGGGAAAAGGACAGCTGTGTAAAGTTGGCTTAGTTATCCAGTTTTTTTCCTCCATAATTACATCAGTTACTGATATTTCATAAATTGAAATGTTCAGAGTAGCAACAGAAGTTCAATTTGATTATTAATAAAACTTTGAACATAGCAATTGACCTAATACATGGATTTAAAAAAACAAAAACAACCTAATCTACTCAATGTGAAGCTATTCATTGTGACTTGTGATTTACAGACTGCTTGGTTGTAACCCCCGAATTCTGTTACAATTATTTTAGAAGACAGAAACTAGCCAAACTGATTTTGTTCCTTACTTGAAAAACAAAGACTACGATTTTGAAAGCTGTCTAGGGGAGTCAAAATCTCTTAGATTATGTCTACACTGCACATTTATTTCAGAATAAGCTATTCCAGAAGAAATATTCCAAAACAGCACATCTACACACTAAAAGCTCATTGAAATAGCACTTAGATATTTCAACATAGAGTGTCCACACTGTTTGGATGCTAACTTGCATTTAAGGCCACTCGGAGCCACTTCAGGCAGGGCATCAGGACAGCCGTTACTTCCTGGAGCTGCTGCCTGAGGCCATCTGAGGCTCTTGCTTAAAGGGACTTCCCCCCACCCCCCGTACAGCCATGTCTCAGGCTTTTTTCTTTTGCCTTCCTCCTGGAGGGACAGCAAAGCCTCTTCTCTTGCCTACTGTGGTTGCCCTTGTGGACACCTCAGCAATCCAGCTATGGAGCCGGAGCTGCACCTCATGCAGCAGTTTCTGCAGGCTGCAGCCCAGGCCCTGCAGGAACCTAACCCTCTGCTCCTCTTGGAGACCCTCCTCACCTCTCGGCAGGCATGGCTCATGCTGCGGGATCCTGCCCACCCGCCCCTGCACACCATGTGCCACCACTTCTGGAGTCTGGACACCAGGGCCAACAGGTCATGGAGCAGTGGGGCACCCAGCAGTGGCTCCAGAATTTTCAGATGAGGAAGGAGACCTTTCTGGAGCCCTGCGAGTGGCTTGCCCCTGCCCTCAGGTGATAGGACACTCACATCCCCCTCCAGAAGCGGGTCGCCATAGCCCTGTGGAAGCTCGCCACACCAGACAGCTACCAATCTGTCAGGAACCAGTTCGGCATGGGGTGATTGAAAGTCAGGGCCCCGCTCATGCAGATATGGTGCTCTCGGGCTACTGTCCCAGCAAGGGGTGGACTGCTGGAATGGGGTTCCCTAGGGAAGTGGGTGGGGGGGTGGAAGTGGTGGTGGTACAAGCCCCCTCCCCAGGAGGTTTCCTCAGTGCTGCCCTCACAAAGCCCTGCTGAGGGATTGGGTAAGTGTGGGTGTGTGTTGCTCCTAGTGTGTGTGAGGAAAGGGGGGTTGGGCTTGTGGACCTCCCGAGAGCTCTGGCCACCCTGTGATTCTCTGTTTGTTTGGTTTTTGGTCTCTTTCAACACCATCTTGCTGCGCAGGGTCATCAACCTCGGTGACGTGGACGCCATCGTGGCCAGCTTTGCCCACATGG
Organism: Pelochelys cantorii; assembly: GCA_032595735.1. Classification (NCBI taxonomy): domain Eukaryota; kingdom Metazoa; phylum Chordata; order Testudines; family Trionychidae; genus Pelochelys; species Pelochelys cantorii. Next base: position 182,934,253 of record CM064328.1, read on the forward strand.
GCTTTCCCCAACTGCGGGGGTGGGCAATTGACAGCACCCACATCCCCATCCAGTCCCCCAATCACCGGGCATCAGTGTATATAAACCGGAAGGGATACTTCTCGATGGTCTTGCAGGCCATCACGGACCACTGGGGCCAGTTTACGGACATCTACATTGGGTGGTCAGGAAAGGCACACAATGCCTGCATTTTCCGCAACTCCAGCATGTTCCAGAAGCTGCACGCTGGAACATTTTTCCCCAGCACCATCATCAGGGTCAGGGTTCTCATGGGCATGCCCATGTGCATGGTGCAGGACGCAGCCCACCTTCTCTTGCCCTGGCTCATGAAGCCCTACACCGACCACCTTGACCACTCTAAGGAACAGTTCAACACCAGGCTCAGCAGGGCCTGTATGGTTGTTGAAAGCGCCTTCAGGCATCGGAAGGTGCGGTTCAAATGTCTCCTCACCAGGCAGGATGTTGGGGAGCAGAACATCCCACACATGGTGGTTACATGTTGTGTACTCCACAATATTTGTGAGTTGAAGAGGGAGGCATTCCTGCCAGGGTGGGGGGCAGAGGCTGACTGCATTGGCAGGGCCTCTGAGCAGCCGTCACAGCTGCCATCTGGCAGGCCCATGAAGGGGCCATGAGCATCCAGGCAGCCCTAAGGGAGAGTTTTTCACACTCTCCCCTGGGCCTCCTCACTAGGGGCCTATGCATCACCCCTCTCTGCCTTTCCCCCAACACCCTTTCTTCCCCCCCCTCCCCCCCCCCCCGCCCTGCAGAGACAATACAACAGATTTTGTTTTTGAAAACATAAATTCCGTGTTGATTTTATTTGGGGTCAAATTAACTAGGGAAGGACTGGGGAAAGAACCTGGGAGGGAGAGAAAGAGGGGGAGAAGGGAGGATGAGAACCTTGGAGGGCGGGGAGGAAGCTGAAAGCAGGAGGAGGGGTGAGGAGAGGCTCAGGGATGGGGCTGGGAGTGGTGCCTGGCTCTGGTGATCCTACTGCCACAGGCACAGGGGGCCTTGGCATCCATGGAGAGGGAGTTGGGTTGGGGGAGAAGCGGGAGGAGGAGGAGCAGGAGCGGGAGCAGGCAGCATGCTGGTGACCAGGGATTGCATGGCCATGCACATAGTGCAGCTCTGATCTGGCATCTCCTGCCAGGTGTCTCACCACAGCTGGATGTCTTCCTGCAGTGTGCAGTCTATGGTTTGCTCCATGTATCGGAGTGCCGTGAGGCTCTCCCTGTGGAATTCATCCATAGGTCTCTGGCGCCTGCGGGTCCCTCAGGTTTGGGAGGCTGCCTTGGAGGGTGTCAACCACCCCCCTCTTGCAGCTGGCTGTGGAGAATAAAGAGAGATGGTCAGTCATCCCAGGAGACACTATGCCTGAAGCCTAGCCCCATCTCTGAGCCGAGAGCAAGAGTTCTCAGCTCAGACGAAGGCGATGTGCTTGGAGCAAGGCCACATGCGCTCTAGCCAGTGGACCCTTGCCTGCAGGGACCCAGATGTCCCTGGGAGGAGCCTCACTATCCCCCTGTCTTGGGGAAAGCAGGCACGTGAAGGTGCTGGCCACACTGGGATCCTGTGGGCAGGAGGGGGGGGCATGGGGCAGCTGGGTAGTGGTGGTGTCCCGCAGGGAGAGGACTTGTATCCCTGCCCACGGGGGAGAGGGAAACAGGGTGTTGGTGGGGGAGGTGCGTGAGCAGCAAATGCTCTTGTACCTCACAGCGCTGTCCCCGGGAGCGGATGCTGCCCCGAGGGTGTGGGCATGCCTGTGTGCTGTGTGTGGCACTGCTGAGGAGTGGTTTGCATGTGTGGTGGCTTGTGGAAGGAGGGTGTCCCACCGTTGGTGTCATGAGTACGGCAGGCCTCTCCAGACACCCTGTGTGCGTAGGGAACGTGCTGGTACTTACCTGATATGGATTCCCCAGCCACAAATGATGCCTGGGACATGTCCAGAGTGTGGGGGACTAGCTCCAGGGTCAGGAGGGTGACAGAGATTGCCTTGTCCGGCTCCTCCTCTTCTTCCTCCTCCTTGTCTCTGTCTCCCGGGAGGGCGATGACAGGCATCTTGAGCCTCAAGTCCACTAGCGGGGGGGAGGGCAGGGACAGACCTGTCCTGCCCCCCAGGATGCGGTCCAGGTCCTCATAGTAGGGCAGGTATGGGGTTCTGCCCCGGAGTGGGAGCTGTGCTCTCGGGACCTGACATATGCTTGGTGGAGCTCCTTAACTTATATCCACACCTGCTCCTAAGTGCGGATGTGCCCCTTGTTGGCCAGGCTCTCGGCCATCCAGCTATAGACATCTGCATTTGGTGCAGAGATCCTGGAGGTTTGCCTCCTTGCCCCAGACCTCAATGAGGTCCAGGATCTCCGTACCAGACCAGGAAGGCACATGCCTCTTTTGACCCCAGGCAGGCTCCTGGGAGCTGTCTGACTGCTCCCTCAGAGCAGTGGAAGGCTGGGTGGAAGCTGCAGACTGGCTCCTTGTGACCTGAGACAGTGGCGGCTGCTGGGTGGCTCAGGGCTGTCAGGCCCTCCTGCGTGCCACAAGCCTTTTCCTCTGAGGCTGCAGCTTTAAAGGCTCCAGGAGAAGGGGGGACTGTAGAGTTTGGCTGAATGTAGACAGAGCGGCCAGCAGGGCACCTTCGGAAGGGCTGGAGATCCCTTATTTCAAAATAACTGCAGCTGCCCAGTCTATACAGCCCCTGTTTTGAAATAGCTATTTCCGAAAAGGTGTTATTCCTCGTACAATGAGGTTTACCAACGCTGAAATAAGCCATCCATTATTTCAAAATAATTTTGAAATAATGCAATTGCTGTGTAGACGCTCACATAGTTATTTTGGAATAATGGCTGTTATTCCGAAATAACTTTGCTGTGTAGACACACTCTTAGGTGGCTTAGAAAATCTCCGTGTAGACTTACAAATACTTGAGTAAGTATTAAACACAAAACAGAAAAAGCACATGACTGAGGCATGATATAATCTAGGACAGAGATCTGAGAATTCTTTGATTTAAATTCAGGTATAAAATTAATGGGACAAGTCAATTGGGACATAATGTTCAAAATTGTTGCCTAAAGTTAGGTATCTAAGTATATAGCCTGGCTTTTTGAGGTGCTGAATATTGGCAGCTTCCATTGACTTGAATAGGAAGTGCAGGTGCTTTAGTGCCTGGGAACCTCAAACTATATGCTTAGGAGGCACTCAAACGAGAAAATGTTAGCTTTACACTCTCTACATCAATTTCCGCATTTATATAGTGGAGATCATTCTTTTCACTTTTTATATACATAAGATATTTCTAAGACATCTATAAGAACTGGTTGAAAAATGATAATTATTTTCCACAGGAAATGGAGGGGGGGGGATCAAAATTTCTCACAATATGTTTCAGACTAAAAACTGAAATAAAACTCACAAATAAATAAATACACATTTTTTAAAAAAAATCAGTTTTCAAAAATTGCTTGTTGTAAATAATTTTGCTTTCTAAAACCAAAACTTTTTTTCTGAAAATCAAATCAAAAGATGAAAATTTTAAAGTTAAAACCAGGATTTTTACTGGAAATTTTTTATTTCTGATTTTTCAATTAAAGAATAGAAACATTTGACCACAGTGCAAATTTTCAGCAAAAATTTTATTTTGGTCAAAAGGCCATTTTTCACTGAAAAGAAGAACAAGAAAAAAATCTGACAAGCTCTAATGTCTAACAACTTGATACTGAAGAGCCGTACCAGTTTCATAAGGATGCTGATAGCTAATTAATGCTGTGGAGTTCTCTGAAGAAAAGTGCTGTACAATTTTTAAGACATAAACATTCCATTTGGCTCCTTTTAAAAATTCTCCCTGCTTTCTAGCCTTTTTCATTGCCTACATTTGGCTGGCAGGACAGGACTTTAAACTATGTCTCTCTTCCTCATAAATGATCCAGAATACACATCTTTAAATTTGGAGAACCAGCTCCTCTAGTCCAATACATTCCCTTTCTGCTATTCCCAGCATAGGCAGCATAATGGAGTCCTGACCAGCAATGAAAATAACATAACATTTCTTACAGGTACTGTCCTATTGCAACCCAGATCCCTGACAGCTCTTTAAATAGCTCCCTGCTGGCTTTTCCTGCAGCTCAGCCAGCTCTTGCCAGAGCTATGCACCAGGGCACACCTGCTTACTTTTACCTCTGGTCCTGACTCAGAGAAGAGGGTATGGCAGAGTGGCACTGTAAGCCTAAATGGCATGATTTACCCTGATGATGTTATGGGGCAGAAGAAAATAAACCTGGTGTACTCCTACTTTTGCCTCTTCCCTGACCCTCATTTCCCCCACTCAAGTCCTACCCAAACATGACTCATTGGATTTGAGGATGACAACTGGATAGGGAGAGGTTCTGAAGAAGAGAAATAACCCCCAAAATTAATTTTATTTAATTCAAGGTAAACTTGAGGATATGGAGAAAGAAAAGATTACATATCAACTTCAGAACATAGAGATCTGTCCACTTCTATACATAACAAACATTTACATTAAGCTTTAATATTTATTACAACACTTGTGATGCTTTGCAGAAAAAGCACTTCTTAAAATTTGAAACTCCCAAGCTGTTGAAACTTTCTAGTGGTTTTCTAACCCAGCGCAATTTTATTTACAGTATTTGACCGGCGTGGTGAAAGAAAGTTTATACTACACTCTGTCTGATCTTCTGCCATCCATAGTTAATTTGCATCTGTGAAAAATCAGTGTAGAGGCTAAATTATTCTGTAATTATTGCACTTTAAAATATAACATTTACACATAAACAAAAGACAGAAAAATACTGAGTGGACTAAAGTGAAACTTAAAAGTAGGCAGTTCTACAACTAGAAGACACTATTAAAATACAGGTAGAATTAACAAAAAATACAATTAAAAAAATTATTGGAATGATTAAATTCTTGGTGTGCTATTGAATAAACTTGAAAATTATGGTCATAATCTTGAAGCAGAGAGGGTAGAACATTGATTTTTTTCAATTTACTCTCCAAGAATCTCTTCCTCCTGCCCTCCCCACCACCATGGCCTGACCCAGAGTTCATAGAAGCTAAAGAGAATCTTTCCAATAACTTCTATGGGCTTTCAATCAATTTTCTAAAGAACAATACTGAAACATAAGAACAGCCCAGTGGGGCCAACAGACTCGCCAGGCTCCTAGGCAAGGTGGGGGGAACTGCCACCCAGAAGGGGAAGGGCCTCAGGCAGAAGTGGGCACTTGCCTACACAGGCAGCCCTCAGCATCATCTGGAACATGCCACATGGGACTCTGGTGGCAATTTAAAGGACCTGGGGCTTTGGCTGCTGATGCCACTACATCAGTCCTTTTGAATCACCAGGCCCCGGGGAAGTTGCCCTCTTCGCCTGTTCTTGTTGGCGAGCCTGGAACAGCCACAAGGGCATTTGGCAATGTAAAAGGGCTATGTCCAGTATTGATGAATGGCTTCAAATCCCATTGACCGCACTGGGATTTGAGCACGCTCAATAGGTACCTGATAGAAGCAGGCCCTAACTCTTATCTCTTAACTTCAAAGAGCACTCAGTGTCTGTTTCCCCCCCCCCTCACTGTTATGGGACAGAAGCCTGGCACATTCTACCAACCCTCCTCACCTCCGGGTTTTTTCTTCTTTGAGGTATGTCAGATCGAAGATTGTCTTTTTTCTTTTCCCCTCCTTTTAAAGTGTATTAAGGCTGATTCCATGACAGCAAGGGTGAGTTTTGCCACAGTTCCTTCTTAGTGTGTCTTCCTCTTCTCCCTAATCTGGAAGGGCCACCTTAGAGGTTGGAATCTAATATTGTCTCTGTATCCATTCAGTTGTTACTCCTCCAATGAGCTGGCCAACAACATTATTCTGGTTTGTAAAGGGTGTCAATGATTTCTGATGTACAGACTTTGCCTGCTGGAGCTGGACTGAAACAACCAACTCATTTCAGATTGGCTACCACAAAAGCTCTTGCATCTGATGAAGTAAGCTTTTGGCCACAAAAGCTTATGTCCAAATGAATCTGTTAATCTTTAAGGTACCATAAAATTCCCTCTTAGTTTCACAAAACTTACCGGCACTACTAGCTTCAAATTAGCAAAGGAGATGAAAAAAGATCTGTGAACCCTGTTCCCTGTACCGGTCCCACTGCTATTATTTCCAAACAGTTTGTTAGAAAAAAAGGGTTCGGCAGGTTGGAAGTGTTCTTTTTTTTCAGATATCTGCCTGTGTCCATAAATCATGCACTGACATAGAGAAAACAGGCCCATAAATAAATGGGACTACTCAGAGTGCACATACTTAAAACACAGTTATGTCTTTGCAGGCCCATGGCTTTTCATATTGAAATGACCTGAACTGTGCCTGAAACTAATACTTCAGCATAATTTTGCAGAAAATAAATGTATCCTCTTCCTGTTAACATTTGAGGATAAATACGTTTTATAAGTGTAGTCTATAGAGTTTTATTTAGTAAAATGTAGTTATGATGCAGCTAAATAATGTACTATATTATAAAGCATTGTGTTATACTCAATTTTATATATAAGCACAAAGAAATCTGAATCTATTACTTGCTTGCAAACATGCTACAGAAATAGTTAAATACAGCCAAGAGCCCTTGTTGTAAAGGCAAGCTACATTCAAGGCTTCTCTGAAAGCAAATATTTTGGTGTGGGTACAAATACATAAAAACACAATCAAAGTTACAATTACTAACTGATTGGAGCAAAGGAAAACAATCTTTTGAAAATAGTGTCTTAATGAAATATTATAGGGCCATATTTCACTGCATATGAGATCTCAGCAAAAGGTAGATCAAAACTTGAGATGAGGTGTCAGTTGATTGTACTGTTAAACAGTTTTCCTTCTCAATTACACAACTTCAGACTAGCCAATGAAGTTACACTGCTCAGGAATACACACTCTGGAGTCACAGAAATTAACACTATGAAATTAACCTATCATCATCTATTTCTGAAAGGGCACGTCCACACAACAGGGCAAAAGTCGAATTAAGCTACACAACTTCAGCTATGCCAATTGCTTAATTGAAGTCAAAATAGCTTAATTTGACTTTTGGCACTGTCTACACAGCAGAAAGTCGAAGGTCTTCCTTTGATTTCCCTTACACCTTGTGAAATGAGGGTTACAGGAGTTGGAGTAAGAAAGTCCTCCAGCTCGACATTATTTCAAAATAATGGCTTACTGTGTACATGTGCTTTTTGATATTTCGGAATAACATCGTTATTCTGAAATAACGCTGCTGTGTAGACATACCCAAATTGACTAAATACCTGATCTTTAGTGGGTATTTTCCCATAGATTTTGATGGGTGCAAAGTCAGGCCCTAAATGATCAGTTCAAATAGGCACTCAGGGTTTGATTCACCAAAGTACATGTTTAAGTCAATCTTTATTCATGCTGATGCAAGGTGTCAGTAACAATGGTGAGAAGCACTGTATAATTGTATAGCTAGATTCTCTCTTCAGGAAAAGAATCATGCTTGTTGTGGACAGGTGTTGTTCATATTTTTAACTTTATAAATGTCAAAAACTTTTTGCCCCTTTTAAAATTATGATCCTTTGCCCATTAGCAAATTAAATACACTCATTAAAACCTAAGGCCAAAATTGCCAAATGTGGGTATATAAAATCAGGCACGTAGATGAAAATTTTAACATTTATTTAGGTATCTAAATATGAATTGAAATGCCTGGCTTTATGCATCCATTTTTTAAATGTTGGCCTATGAGAATGTGTGAAAGAGATTACCTCAATTATGCTGAAATTTATGCTGTTTATATTTTGTTTAACAAGGTCGACAGGAGAAACTCTCCCATTAACTTCCCTTACTCCTCGTGACAGCGAGAAGTATTGGCACCAACAGGCATCCCTCAGCAATTGATTTAACAAGACTTTACTAGACCTGCTAAATCAAACCTCAAAAGGTCGATCGCCAGTGAGTTGTTCATCCAGAAAGTGGAGATATAGCTCTAGTTTCTTCAGTGGGACTAGGCAGGAGTAAAGTTGTGAAAAAGAATGGCAGTATCAGGACATCTCCACACATTCTGGGGTCCTTCCATTTTTCATTTTGTTTGATCCAAAACAATTTTTTTTTAATTTTTCAGTTTGTCAAAAAAATGCAGTTTTTCAGTCAAACCTTTTTTATTTTTTTGAATTTCCAGCAAACTGAAAAGTCAGTGATTTGCCCAGTTTGAGTTGTGATTGAGCCATTTAAACTCCCATTCTGTCCTACAACACAGGGCAGAATCTGTGACCTAAGCAGTAATTCATGCAAAGTTATTTATTCATCGGTCAAAATACAGGTTCTTGTATATTTCTCAGGCAAGTTGGGGGATGAATACATATGTTGGGATGAGTTATTGCCCTACCTTATAGATTTATTATTGATACTGCAGTAGACTCCAAACTGGCAGCAACTAAGCACTTCAAACACTGGTATAGAAGACTCCAAGAACTGCTATTTTGATGATGGAGAGTTTTATTTTAATTAGGACCATCAAACAATAACAAATTAATCACAATTAATTGTGTGATTAAAAATTGCAATTAATCATGCAATTAATTGCTCTGTTAAAATAATAGCTAAATATTTAATTAGATTATATTCTATATTGTATATTTTCAAATATATTTATTTTAACTAGAACACAAAATGCAAAGTGCACAATGTTTAATTTATGTATATGATTACAAATATTTGCATTGTAAAAAACAAAATAAATCGTATTTTTCAATTCACCTAATACAAGTACTACAATGCAATCTCTTTATCATGAAAGTTGAACTGAATTATGTACAAAAATATTCAGAACCTACAAGTCCACTCAGTCCTAATTGTTCAGCCAATTGCTCAAACAAGTTGAGTTATAATTTGCAGGAGTTAATGCTGCCTACTTCTTGTCTATAATGTCACCTGAAAGTGAGAACAGACATTCACATGGCACTTCTGTAGCAAGCATGTGAGGTATTTGTGTGTCAGATATGTTAAATGTTCATGTGCCCCTTCATGCTTCAACCACTGTTCCAGAGGACATACTTCCATGCTGATGACAGGTTCTGCTCAATAATGATGAAAAGCAGAGTGGACTGGCACACGTTCATTTTCAACATCTGAGTCAGATGCCACTAACAGACGTTTGATTTTCTTTTTTGGTTGTTCATGTTCTGTAGTTTCTGCATCCGAGTGTTGCTCTTTTAAGACTTCTGAAAGCATTCTGCACATCTTATCCCTCAATTTTGGATGACATCTCATCCTTCTATTTTGGATGGCACTTCAGATTCTTAAACCTTGAGTCCAGTGTGGTGGCTGTTTTTAGAAATCTCACGTTAGTACCTTCTTTGCATTTTGTCCAATCTGCCATGAAAGTGTTCTTAAAACAAACATGTGCTGGGTCATCATCTGAGAGTACTATCAGAGAAATATATGTCAGAATGTGGGTAAAACAGAACAGAATACATAAAATTCTCTCCAAGGCATTCAGTCACAAATGTAATTAATACATTTTTTTAACAGGCATAGAATCATATAATCATAAAACACTAGAACTGGGTCCAGTCCCATGCCATCACGGCAGGACCAAGCACCGTCTATAGTCCATCCCTGACAGATGACTTCTCAAACCTGTTCTTAAATATCTCCAGAGATGGAGATTCCACAACCTCCCTAGGCAATTTATTCCAGTGTTTAACCACTCTGACAGGAAGTTTTTCCTAATGTCCAACCTAATACTTCCCTTGCTGCAGTTTAAGTCCATTGATTCTTGCCCTATACTCAGAGGTCAGGGAGAACAATTTGTCTCCCTCCTCCTTGTGACACCATTTTAGATACCTGAAAACCACTATCATGTCCCCTCTCAGTCTTCTCCTTTCCAAACTAAACAAGCCCCGTTCTTTCAGTCTTCCCTCATAGCGAATGTTCTCTAGAGCAGGGGTTCTCAAACTTTGTGATACCGTGACCCCCCTCTAAGTTGCTCGCGACCCCCCCAGGGCGTCGGGACCCACAGTTTGAGAAACATGGCTCTAGACCTTTAATCATTCTTGTTGCTCTTCTCTGGACTTTCTCCAGTTTCTCCACATCTTTCGTGAAATGTGGTGCCCAGAACTGGACACAAGACTCCAACTGAGGCCTAATCAGCACAGAGTAGAGCAGAAGAATGACTTCTCGTGTCTTGCTCACAACACTCCTGTTAATACATCAGAGAATCATGTTTGCTTTTTTTGCAACAGCGTCACACTGTTGACTCATATTTAGCTTGTGGTCCACTATGACACCTAAATCCTTTTCTGCAGTACTCCTTCCTAGACAGTCACTTCCCATTCTGTATGTGTGAAACTGATTGTTCCTTCCTAAGTGGAGTACTTTGCATTTTTCCTTATTAAACTTCATCCTATTTATCTCAGACCATTTCTCTAGTTTGTCCAGATCATTTTGAATTATGACCCTATCCTCCAAAGCAGTTGCAACCCCAACCAGCTTGGTATCATCTGCAAACTTAATAAGAGTACTCTGTATGCCAATATCTAAATCATTGATGAAGATATTGAACAGAACCAGTTCCAAAACAGACCCCTGAGGAACCACACTTGTTATGCCCTTCCAGCATGACTGTGAACCGTTAATAACTACTCTCTGAGAATGGTTATCCATCCAGCTATGCACCCACCTATAGTAGCCCCATCTAAGTGGTATTTGTATTTGCCTAGTTTATTGCTAGGAAGATCATGCGAGACCTTATCAAATGCCTTACTAAAGTCTAGGTATACCATGTCCACTGCTTCTCCCTTATCCACAAGACTCATTGTCCTATCAAAGAAAGCTATCAGATTAGTTTGACATGATTTGTTCTTTACAAATCAATGCTTGCTGTTTCTGATCACCTTATTTTCTTCCAGATATTTGCAGATGAATTCCTTAATTACTTGCTCTATTATCTTCCCTGTCACAGAAGTTAAACTGACCGGTCTGTAGTTTCCTGGGTTGTTCATATTTCCCTTCTTATAGATGGGTACTATATTTGCCCTTTTCCAGTCTAACAGAATCTCTCCGGACTTCCATGATTTTTCAAAGATGATAGCTACAGGCTCAGATACCTCCATCAGCTCCTTGAGTATTCTAGGATGCATTTCATCAGGTCCGAGTAACTTGCAGACATCTAACTATTCTAAGTAATTTTCAACCTTTTTTATTTTATTTTATCTTCTAAACCTACCCCATTCCCACTAGTATTCACTATATTAGGCATTCCTTCATCATCAGACTTCCTGGTGAAGACTGAATCAAAGAAATCATTAAAGCACCAGTGCCATTTCCAAGTTTCCCGTTATTGTTTCTCCCTCCTCACTGAGCAACGAGCCTACTCTTTCCTTGGTCTTCCTCTTGCTCCTAATATATTTATTAGGGCTGTCAATTGACCTGCGTTAACGCCTGTGATTAACAGGAATAACACGTTAAAAAAATTAACATGTTAATCACAGGCGTTAATGCTGCTTTGCCTTGGCATTTCAAAGGGGCAGCACAAGTGGAGCGAGGGATTAGCTGGAGTGCCCGGCTGATCCCCAGCTCAGCACTGCAAAGCCCCTTTGGAGTGCTGCTTCAAAGGGGCTTTGCAATGCAGAACCGGGGATCAGCTAGAATTCCCAGCTGATCCCCGGCTCTTAATGCGCTGCCCCTTTAAAGCATCAGAGCAGCACTCCAAAGGGGCAGCACAAGCGGAGCCGGGGATCAGCTGGGGACTCCAGCTTATCCCCGACTCTGTTTGCGCTGCCCCTTTGAACTGCCGCTCCGGCACCTTAAAGGGGCAGCGCTGCATGGAGCCCGGGATCAGCTGGCAACTCCAGTTGATCTTGGGCTCTACCTTGCACTGCCCTTTTGAAATGCTGCGGTGGCGCTTCCAAGGGGCAGTGCTGCATGGAGCCTGGGGTCAGCTGGGAACTCCAGCTGTTTCCGGGCTCCATGCAGCTCTGCCCCTGTTGAAACACCGCAGCAGCATTTTACAGGGGAGTTGCATGCGATTAAATTTTTTAATCACGCAATTAATTGCAATTAAAATTTTTAATCGCTTGACAGCCCTAATATTTATAGAAAATCTTCTTGTTACCGTTTATGTCTTCAGCTAGTTTGAGCTCATTTTGTGCCTTTGCTTTTCTAATCTTGCTCCTGCATACCTGTATTGTTTGCTTATATTCATCCTTTGTAATTTGTCCTAGTTTCCACTGTTTATATGACTCCTTTTTGATTTTTAGTTCATGCAAGATCTCCTGGTTAAGCCAAGGCGGTCTTTTTTCGCACTTTCTATCTTTCCTATGCAATGGAATAGCTTGTTTCTGGGCCTTAATAATGTCCCTTTGAAAAAACTGCCAACTCTCTTCAGTTGTTTTTCCTTAGTCTTGCTTCCCATGGGACCTTACCTACCAGATCTCTGAGTTTACCAAAATCTGCCTTCCTGAAATCCATTGTCTCTATTTTTCTGTTCTCCCTTCTACCATTCCTTAGAATCATGAACACTATTTCATGATCACCTTCACCCAAGCTTTCTACTTTCACATTTTCAACCAGTTCCTCCCTATTTGTTAAAATCAAATCTAGAACAACTTCTCCCCAAAAGCTTTTTCAACCTTCTGAAATAAAAAAACTGTCTTCAATGCAATCCAAGAACTTATTGGATAGTCTGTGCCCCACTGTGTTAGTTTCCCAACGTATGTGTGGATAGTTGAAGTCCCCCATCACCACCAAATCCTGCGCTTTGGATGATTTTGTTAGTTGTTTAAAAAAAGCCTCGTCCATCTCTTCTACCTGGATAGGTGGTCTGTAATAGACCCCTAGCATGACACCACCTTTGTTTTTTACCCCTTTTAACCTAACCCAGAGACTCTTAACACATCTGTTTCCTATGTCCATCTCTACCTCAGTCCAAGTATATACATTTTTCATATATAAGGCAACACCTCCTATCTGTTTACCCCACCTATCCTTCCTGAGTAAGCTGTACCCTTCTATACCAATATTCCAATTGTGTGTATTGTCCCATCAAGTCTCTGAGATACCAATTAGGTCATAGTTGTATTTATTTATTAGCACTTCAAGTTCTTCCTGCTTATTACTCATACTTCTTGCATATGTAGATAGGCATCTATGGCTTTTTTTTGGCACAAAAACGGTTTGAATAAATTATGCAAACAAAGCACGGCAAAATGCTAATCCGCACTTCATTTGTATAGGCACTGCTGGCAAAGCCGGCAGCGTAGAGAAAGCCTAAGATACTGATTTGATTTTGCCTCCCAATTCTGCCTTGTCCCTCATTTTTCTCTGCTATTATAGTCCATACTCCTTTCTATTTCTGACAACTCCCAGGTCTCCATGTTCTTCACTTACCTGTGGCTTTGGTCACCTGCCCCCGTTGAACCTAGTTTAAAGCCCTCCTCACTAGGTCAGCCAGTCTGCATCCCATATGAATGGAGAAAACTGGGAGTAAACTGGAGTAAACTGAGGCCTTAGCAATCAAAGTTATGGAGAAATGGAAGATTAGCAAAGATTCACAAAACAGGTATACAAATCCCGTTCAATAATGGGCATTCTAATACAGTTCAGTTTTGGTAATGCGTATTGTTATTATAGTACATCAGAATGCGTTTTAATATTTCTCTATTTCAGTAAATGCAGCACTTAGTTTTCATTAATTTCCAGTTAAGTTATCTGTCAGTGTATCTTTATTGAAATCAATCGGCTTCCATCAACTCAATTTATTTTTGCTAAATTTGGAATCAGTACTAATCAACTGCTATTCTGGACATCATCTACAACTGCCTCCTCTCTATATTTAGAAGCACCTTTTGAGATTGTCTATTCATTGTCTTCAGCAACTGATCACTTTGCATTATTCCACTTCAAACTGTTTCCAACCTCGCCTCCATTTCCTGGAAAGTAAAAGAAAGGTTTTCGGTTTGTTTGCTATCTTAATGTTCCCCTTTTGGAATAGCTTTAGCCCATCTTCCATTGTGTTTCACAATAAACCAAAAACTAAATGGTTGGTATTTGTCTCACTATCTCTTCCAAGCTTTGGACTGTCTGGAACCTGAACCAGTCAGCTCGTACAAGTAGCAATAGTTGCATCCTAAGAAACAAAATGAAAAAATGCCATTTTAAAACTCAAATTGTTATTATTTTGCACAAGGCTGGAGAGTGCATATATTGAAAGTCCATTAATGGTTTGCTCTGCACGAGACCTACCTCTGCTGTGTGGCCAATTGTTGTAGGTTAAGATTTAGCGTCTTATGGCTTATACCCAAACATAAATGATTTCTCAAAATCAGAGTCCAAACATAACAAAATAAAAAAAATGAGTCTCTGCAGGTAACATGTAAGAGCCTGCCTACACTAGCTAAGTGCATTGGTAAAAGGACAAAGTGAATTACTGATTGCAACATTTGTCCTTATCAATTTTAGAAAAATGCTTCCTCTGTGATAGTACTAGAGTACTGAGGGACTCCTACAGTTCTTGGCAGAGCTCTCCAAAATAGATGCTTTTTGAAAATCAGCAAATTATAACTGGGTTCCTACCAAAGATAAGCAATCAGTCACCTATTATTATAATCTGGTAGGCAATTGAAGTGGTTGCAATATTAAGCCATAATGTCATCACAAACGCAGTCTCAAGTTTCACTAAAAAACTCAATGGCTTCTCCAAAGGATTGTTTCCACTTACTTGTTCTGGGGAAACCAGCAATATCTCTTGAGGTGTGTAGAGAACTGTACAGACAGGAATGGAGGGTAGGAGGTGCACTTTTCTCACCCTACTGATTTTAGGCAATTTTGAAGCTTTGTTTAAGTCAGATACCTGAATTGGAAGCTCGTTTAAGTACTAAATAAAGAGTCTTAAGACTCAGGGGAAAAGGAGGAAGTGAGGTGGAGGAAAGGCAGGTAGAGTTAGCATGGATTTAGTGCAGTGGTTCCCAACATTTTCGAGCAAATGGATCCCTTTTCAATCTGTTAAAAATGTACGGACCTGCCCTCCCCCCCAAGGGGAGCAGTGGGAAGCGGCGGCCAGCACATCCCTTGGCCTGTGCTACTTCCTCAGCTCCCGTCAGCACATCCCCTGTGCATCCACGGAGCATACAGCGATGAGGATCTTAAGGCCAAAGACAGCTCTGCCCTGGCACACCGTCCTTATCTGGGCATGGAGCCCAGGGAGAGAAAAAAAAGGAAAAGAAAAGACTGGGCGCACCACGGGACTGGGAGAGGAGAGAGGCCTGCAGCACAAACAGCAGCACAGCTGGTGGCAGGAGGAGGGATGGTGCTTCCTGGAGTATCAAGATCCCATCCCGAAGGCGGGAGGCAGCGTGTATGTGGCCGGTCGTGAACAGTGAGCCATGGATGAGAATTGCCTGGCAGAAAGTCCCAGTCCCATGGTAGACCCGATCCTTACTTTTCTTTTCTTAAACTCTCCACAGACCCCCTATAGTACCATCACAGACCCCCAGGGGTTTGCGGACCACAAGTTGGCAACCACTGATTTAGTGAAAACCCTATGCAGCTAAGCCAAGTCATAGTTTTGTTAATATACCCCTTTATATTTGGAACAGCTATGCCTCCACCATCCATTATGGTTAAATAAATCTGGAAGAAAAACAGATTTTCCCCATTTTTTAAAAAGCCATTTTAACAATGATCCTGACAACAAAACTGGGATATGTGCCATCAGTTAACTGAAGAAACCTTGTTGCACATTAGGGTTATCTCTTCTGTCCTCCTTCCAGACTCTGGATAGAAGTTACATGATCCAAAGACATTCACGGAGCAACCAGAAAAATATTATGACAGACTACATTTTTATATCTTTCTGCCAAAAAGAATAGATAAAAGCTGACATTTGAGATAAATTCAAGCAACCTTTTATTTTCAAGTCAATTTGTATATGTATTCCAATCAACATTTATACTATATATTTAGATTTATTTTATAATCCATTAATTCCATTTATCTAAATTGGATTTGTAGAAAAATGGCTTGTCAGTTCTGATGACTGAATGCATGGGAGCTGCTTTCTAAATGCACTGAGCTGTGGCTAATAAGCCAGCACCAATGACTATACTTTAACACTGATGACATTTCTCACTTTAGTTACTAAATGCTCTTTCCCTGGGAAAATGTTGCTTTATATTTTAGCTGGTAGACAGTGAACAATTTCCTTCAAAGCAGTTTGCAGAAAGATGACTAATTGTTTCTTATACAACAGTAAAGGTGAAGAGTAATGCTTACTAAAAATAACTATAATAAGTCTTAAAAGCCAGTTACTGAGAACAAGTATATTCTTAAAAATGACAGACATTTTAGAACACATCTGCAAAACCTCAAGAGCTTACTTGCTTGGCTCTGGAAAGCTGCTTATGGCCCTTAAAGAGTCAGAAGAGAAAATTATTTAATTAAATGGAGAACCAGGCCTGGGGATAGCTGACAAGTAAATGTTCCAGGAGAAGCAGTTAGTGACAGTTGGGAATGAGGTGTAAAGAGACAAGGTACAGGGTAAAACAGATGACCTATTTTTATCCTTAATTTTGGTTTTTAACGGATAAAATATCCCAATCACCAAAAAACCCCACACTAAAAACAATTAATCAAAAACTGGCATTTAACTGATAAGCATAAAAACACTGGAAATATTTATTTCCAGATGTTTGTCTACACAGTGCAGTAATGCATACTCTGATTTCTAAAGGGCACAAATATATTGTGCATTAGTCTGTGTAGACTCTGATGGTGCACACTATATAACCCCTACTGCACTTTAATGTGGTGCTGTTTGAATATGACAAATATTGCTTATTACAGCAGAGTTTACTGTAATGAGTAATATATAATATACTATACCTTACACTACAAAGAGAAAGCCCCCCAAAACTTGATTTTCAACATTATATAAAACTCAAAAATTGTTAAATAACCACCACTCAAAAATGTAATAAAAAAGCCCCAAATTTAAAAAAAAAAAAAAAAAAAGGATCTGGAACACAGAGGGACCAGTAAACAACAGACTTTATTTTAAAAAGTTCAAAATCTACATATTGATAAAATACATAACTGATTTTTTCCTAACATTTGGGGGGATAAGGAAAAATAGAGAGCTAGATTCTAGTTAGATAAGCAGTCAGGAAGATTTAGGAAGTAGTTTTAATTAAAATGGACATGCATGATTTTCTGTTGTGTAAGTTTAGTAGGCATTCTTTCTGCAAACTGCATCACTATTATTGTTGCTAAAAAAATCCCAACAAGAACAATTATCATTTTAATTTTACCTATGTGG
Organism: Pelochelys cantorii; assembly: GCA_032595735.1. NCBI lineage: Eukaryota > Metazoa > Chordata > Testudines > Trionychidae > Pelochelys > Pelochelys cantorii. Next base: position 182,951,585 of record CM064328.1, read on the forward strand.
ATAGACACTTTGGTTAGAGGATAAAATATATATTCTTGTTTCAAGTGAAATATTATGCAGCAAACAAAATTTACTCAGACCAAGCAGAAAGTGTTAAGCAATGGAATTTTCTGAAGCTTGTTCTAAAAATATTTTAAAATAAATCTGTGCGCAAAAATACTACCTCAGACTGACATTGAGGCACAAAGGAACAATGCAGTGAAAAATAGTTATGACTACTACTCATTGTTTAGTACACAGTGTAACAACCATCTGCACCTCCAGCAAACACCAGCATTGTAATTTAACATCTTTTAAAAGAATGGTAAATACACCATTTAATGTAAATACACCACATTAGAAACTATAGGAAAGAAAAAAAATGTAAGGCCATAAAAAAAAAAACCCAGTATGACTTAACACAGAATAGCATAATAGAAAGATGGAAATTTGCAATTAGTTCATTTTAGTGTGCCATCCCATTTGTCCTTGTGATGAAGAGCTTCTGAACAATTAACTCTGACAATTGCACTACAGGATAAAAATATTTGTAAAAATAAGTTGAACTGTTTAATTGTTTTCTTAACCTTACATGAATACGGTTAAGACTTTTAAAGTTCGTAGACTCCACTTTATTAATGTCATTTGCTTCTCTCTCATTTCATTCAGGTTGGGCACTAAAATTAGACTAGTCAGATTCATTTTCAGTTACAGTCAGCATCTAGTCAATTTCACTTCCCAGTTTTCTTGTACTCTGTAGGGCAGCAGTATTAGGGATGCAAACACAGCAGAATTTTAAATTGAAGCTAATTTTTTCCTTTGGAATTCTGAAAGAATCATGAAAACATTTCTAATGCTCTTGTTTTCTAAAACAAGCAGGAGCCTAAATTTACACGGCAATATTGCCTCTAAGAAAGCTATATTTTGAGTCATAGAATCATTAATAAAATGTAAGACTGTTTTATTATCTGTTACAGAGTCTGAATTAGTTTACAAGAGCACAGTTACACAGCATATAATATCTATTAACATGGTACAATGAACGTGTCAAAATATGAATTCAGTAACTCCCATACCTGATCAGATTGGTGGTCCACCTAGAAAAGTAAGAATTTTTGACAATGGCAGGGTCAAAATTCTTTAGTCACTCAGGTAGCTCTTGCTTGTTTGTTGTTAATTTTGAATTCAGAAATGTGTGACTTTTTAATAATTGCTTCCAATATGCATGATCTTGCCTTTATCAACAGTGAATTTTGTTACCATCATCCATCTTTGATAGGTCTTTGTCAGTTTCCGCACAGTCAAATGAATCCTCTACATTTTGCCATCTCACAGTTCACCATTTTTTCCCTCAGAACATTAACTAATATTAAACATCATTCCTACTGCGGAACTTACAGTACTCCACTGTTCATCTTTGGCCATGTAAAAAACTGTCCATTTATTCCCACCCTGGTTTTTAGCCAGAAGTTTCTAATCTGTGATAAAACTTCATGTCCCAGTCAGTTTCCTCAAAAATGTTAATTTCTTCTCAAAAGGGATAGCTGACCCTTAGCTCTTCTTTTACTGCCTTTATTCATTAAGGGCAGGTCTACGCTATGGGGCAATGTCAACCTAATTTACGAAACTCCAGCAACGTGAATACAGTATCTGGAGTCGGGTCTTCACTGTGGGAGATCAAAGGGAGAAACTCTCCTGTTGACTTTCTTTATCTCAGGGATGGGGAACTTTTTTTGGGTCAGGGGCCACTGACCCACAGAAAAATCAGTCAGGGGCCACACACAAGTGAGAAGCAAACAAAAAAAACCCCTCAGTGATTGAGAAGGAAGAAGATATTCCCCACATTCTTCTCACACACAAGAGTTTAGAGGGGCCCAGGTTATTAGATTTTATGAGCTCCAGTCCTGTGAGGGGGTGGTGACAGGGGAGCTGGAATGCCAGTGCAGGTTCTCCAATGCTGGGGGAAGCCCTGAACTCCGAGGACTGGATCCAGACAAGCTATGGGCTGCATCTGGCCCCCGGGCCTGTGGTTCCCCACTCCTGCTTTATCTGCTCCTGATGATGGAATACCAGTCAACAAGAGCGTGATTGATGGTTATTAGGGGACAGCAAGACAAGAGCAGGGGACAATTCACTCCTTTGATAATGGACCAGAAGGGGAGAAAATTCTCAATCCAGTTTGGTCATCTTGGTCTCAATTATTAAATCCTGCAATTTATTATTTTAGCCCTAAATTAAATGATCCCTTAAAAAAAAAATCTGTCATCCTGAATATGGTAGGATAGATTTGCATTTTCCCTGCTGGACATATGCACTGATTTGAAAGTCAGATGTCATAAAAATGCCTGGAAAATGACATTAATGTAACCTTTTCTGCCTTGCTTAAGGGATATCAATATGGTAATATTTTATACTCATTTTCATATCTCTACCTCATTCATCAGAACCATGTCACATTGTATTGACAGGAAACATAAAAAGGTCTGATCTGCCGAGCAAATGCCATAAGGTGTCACCTGTAATCTATAGCAGCTAAAGGAATGCAAAGTAAATTCACTTTTACTAATATTTCACTTTACCCTAGATAAAGTCTTTCCTAATAAAGCATCAGCAGGCCTACTTAGCCCCCTTACAGCACAAATAGGTCATTTTCTGAAGACCAGTCTTATTCAGGCTACTAGTCACTGTCCTAAAAGATGGCCCTAAAGGGTATTAAAACTTAATTCCATGTATTATTTTGCATTTATGTAGCACCACTCATTATAATTAATTTGTAAGTTCTTCAGGGCAGGGAATGTCACTTTGTAAAACGCCATATAAATGACAGTGCTGCATAAGCACTTTTAGGCATAATACCACTAGTTATCCAGTAGGTCAGTCACATTAGTTTTGCTTAATTAATTGAATTAAATATCAAAGACACACCAAAAGCACTTGGCTAGAAACAGTACGGCTGTGTCTACATTGGCGCGATCTTGCACCAAAGCGGCTGCTTTTGTGCAAAAACATGCTGCCTGTCTACACTAGCAGGGAGTTCTTGTGCAAGAACACCGACGTTCTAATGTGTGAAATCAGTGCTTCTTGCACAAGAACTATGATGCTCCCACTCAGGAATAAGCCCTCTTGCACAACTGTTCTTGCGCAAGAGGCCAGTGTAGACAGGCAACATGAATTTCTTGCGCAAGAAAGCCCGATGGTTAAAATGGCCATCGGAGCTTTCTTGCGCAAGAGAGCGTCTACACTGGCACGAATGCTCTTGCGCAAAAGCACATCTCTTGCACAAAGGCACATGCCAGTGTAGATGCTCTCTTGCACAAATACTTTAACGCAAGAACTCTTGCATTAAAGAGTATTTGCGCAAGATCATGCCAATGTAGATGTAGCCCATAAGTAAAACATTATTTGGGGACTCTGTTGGAGTGTTACCCTAAATGGTAAAGAGGGTTCATCTGAAATGGTTTGTGCCCACGAAAGCTCATGATACCATCTACATATTTTGTTAGTCTTTAAGGTGCTGCTAGACTATTCATTGTTTTTATTTTTTTCCATTTACAGACTAACTGCGCTACCCCTCTGAAGAGGCAGAGGAGGGGTCAGCCAATAGCACAAGACTGGCTCATCCTATCGTATCTACAAATCGAAGATAACCACCACACTTAGCCTCCCTCCCCATTCACTCATAAGAGCCTGAAGGGGTAACCACTTCTGCAGCCCCATTGAGTGGATTCCTCCAGAAAGACTGGGGAGGCAGGTGGTGATGATTCCTTCCCTCCTGCACATTAACCAGCACCAGGACATAAGGCAAACAGCTTTAGCCACAGATATTTTCTAGAGCACTGTTTCCCAATTTAATTTAGCCACAGAACCCTTTTAAACTCAAAAGAATTTTGCAGAACCCCTCATAACAGTCTTATAGCTGGACATCAGCGCTGAGGAGTGATATCATTGTCCTCACTCTCTGGCTAAGCTGACGACATACCGCAACACTTATCGAGGCAAACACAAATGAAAATTGTTTTCAATAAAATTAATAAATGCTTAAACATTAATTATTTTTTAAATAATAAAATGCTAGTGTAATGGAATTTTCTCCCAGAACCCTTATTTTCACTGGGCAGAACCCCAGGGTGCCGCAGAACACCACTTGGGAAAGGAAACACCGCGCTAGAGGTCAGAAGTTTTGGGCACCGAGGCCACAGAGAGAGGGGGCCCAAACAGCAGCACAGGCCTCCCGGCCCGCAGCCCTGCAGAGAGTCCTGGCTCACAGGGCGCGAGATGGACCGTGGGGAGCAAGGGGGGGGGGCAGAGCCGGAGACGTTGCCCACACACGCCCATAGAGCGCTGCGGCACAAGGCCAGGGGGAGGGGCGCAACAGGCCCAGGGGAAAGAAAACAACCAGCCCCTCCCCCGAGGAAATTTCCTCTACTGGCTGCAGGAAGCAGGGGCTGAGGCAAACCGAGTCCTCCCCCGCCCACGAGCCCTAGAGAGCCGCCTCCCCGCAGCCTCCATTTTATACACTCACACGTGACCAAACTCCGGGCGGCTGGCCATACGTGACGTCTCGCGCAGCCTTCCACCTCCCTCCCACGTATGCAAATTAGCCCCTTGGTGGCGGGGGGGGGGGAGGGTGCCCGGATGTTGGCTGCTCCGCCCTGTGCTGCCGCTCTTCGCTCGCTCTTCTTCCCTCCCTCTCGGTGAGGTTGCGGGTCAGCGCGAGCCACTGCAGCGAAACCGTCAGCAGCGCGAGCGGCGGGCAGAGCGGGCGCGGTGTAGGCGGGAACTGAGACCGGCGCTTGGCGGATCCAGCTGCGGGAGGCTCCCAACACCCACCCGCCACCATGGTGAGCGTCGCTCGCTCCCTCCCTCCCTCCCTCTTCCCCCGCCCGCCGAGCCCCCTGCACCGGGCCCGGCAGAAAATTCCGGCCCCAGCTGCAACCTGTGGGTCGGGGGCAGAGACCGAGGGAGCGGGGACGGCAGCGGCCCTTAGGAGTCGCCCCCGCCCTGTTTCCCGCGGGACCCGGCCCTCCCGTGCTGCTTATTCCTCCCACCCCCACTACGCCTTCGGATGTCCTCCTTCTACCCTGGTCCCCCAACTGCCGTGGGTCCCCTCCCCCCTCTGCGCCCCGGGCCGCCTCCACATATACCGCCGCCCCCGGGCCGCCTCCACATACCCCCCCCGCGCGCCCTGAGTTGCCTCCAGTTTACCCCCCCTCAGCAATTACCCTGGGCTGCGTCCGCATACACCCCCGGTCCCCTTTCCCCCTCCATGCCCTGGGCTGCCTCCAAATACCCCCCCCCCCGCACACACACACTGATTCCGTGCTGCCTTCAGCTCACCCCATGTCCTCTTTCCCCCTCTGTGCTAGGCCGCCTCCAGATACCCCCATCCCTTCCCTACTAGTTCCACAGACCGCCTCCAGCTACCCCTTGTCCCTCCCCTCAGGCTGCCTCCAAATACCTCGTTTCCTCCCACATGCTCCCCAGTCTTTTCCTGCCACCCTGTCAGTAACAGCCCATCCCCCCTCCCTGTCGTCATACCCCTGTCACCTCCCCCAGACCCTCCACCTACACTCTCCTTCTCTTCTTACTCCCCTTCCTCTCATTATCATGTGCAAGTATCCACACACCACTGCTTATCTGCCTCTATACCTGCTTCTCCAATACCCCAAACCCCTGTGTCCTCAGGCCCCTTCCCACCTCTGAAGCAGGATTGAATCCTAGACTGCAGTTCATCTGTTTCCCAGATGTAATCTTGCATTTCTCTGCCATTGCTCAGTGGTGCTGTTCAGTGGCGATTATTTTGCAGGGTTGTGTGTGGTGTGGTGTGGTGGTGGTGTGTGTGTGGTTTTTTTTTTTTTTTTCTTGCGCTTTGGTGCAGCAGCGTACTTTTCATGTGCAGACCGGAAGGCTATGTGCCTTGCCTGTGGCAGTAGACATGCTAGATTATACAGGCTTTATTGCTCAGAGATAAAAATCTTACAGTAACTGTGATGTACATGTGTATTTTTGCATGTTGTATGAAGGTTCACAAGATATGAAGGGGTTGTCTTTTAAAAATCATGGCGATTTTAAATTTCACATTTACTGCTGTAAAATTATTCCCAGACATAATGGTATTCTGTGCTGTAGTATTTTACATCGACACTAGGGGTGTCTCCTACTTATCAGTGGTGCCAAGAAATCAACGCCCTTTTTAATAAACATCTGTTTTATCCTAAATTATCCAATACCTGAGATTGTGGGAAGATTTCTGTAAAAGTTTCAGTTTGTGTATACTTCTCAATTCCAAATCTGAGGTATTCATTTCTAGCTCTGCTTTATTTGCAAAACTAATTGCTTTATCACCATTGCGTGTTAAGTCTAGCACTGCATGTGAACCAAAAATGAATTTCCTTTTGTTTTACTATTTTAAAAAATGCAATTGCCAACTTTTCTTTATATAGTAAAGGTATGGCAGAAAATGATGATGTGTGCTTAGGCTGATCTTGTAACTGTGCCTTTACTTTCTGTTAGAAATATTTTGCTAGGGAAACATTTTGAAATATTTAGAGGCTTGTTTTGTTTTGAATTGTGAGTCTGGAAAGAAAGCTACTGTCAAACATTTGAAATACATAAGCAGCACTAAAGCTATCAAATAGGTATCCTTTTCACGTTCTGAAAAGGTGATAGTAAAATCAAGGCAAACAAAACAAACTTTTACTACTTGTAGCCATGTTACTTCAGCAGTGCTTGCAGTTGTTTTAGGTACATCTAATAAGGGAATGATCTGTAGCTTTCTCTATTATTACTATCTGTGATTATAATTACATTAATGTAATTAGCCAAGGTTAGAAGAATGTTCTTGAAGATTTCTTGGATGCTTATTAACATGCATAAATTGCAAGAAAGAGTTCATGAATGGTGAGATTTTAGTGCCTCTATGAAAGGTTTTTATATACACCTAACTTTCACTGTCTTGCTAGTTCTATGTTAGGTTAGGTCTATGCTAGAAAATTTTGCCAGCATAGTAATTTTGGATAAGGATGTCTTTTTAAATGATATTTCTAGAACCTCAAAACCTTATTATATACATAGTTATGCTGTTTATAGTCTACCAGCAAAAGTGTTTACTGTGCTGGGCAAAAGCACTTGGGGGAGGGGAGAGAATAATCTGCATCTACACTAGCAATCCTAGGAAACATTTACTGTTGTAGACCTGACATTTTAAATCTGAAATTTGGATAAAATTTAAGAATAGATTAATTTGAGAAATCATGATCAGCATAATTTAGTTGCCTTTAATTTTTAGGGAAAAATTGAATATACTTTGTGGTTATTTGAATTAGGGATGTGTGAATGGTTAACTCGTAAGCATCGCCCTTTTTGGGTGAGGCTTACTGATTATAGTTAACCGGGGGGTGGGTGGGTCTGGAGTAGGATCTCCCCCCCCCCCCCACCTGATGTGAGCGGGGGCCTGCTGCAGCCCAGCGGGGCCCACCAAGGGCCCTCCCCCATTTGCATCCCTAATTTGGAAGCTTTCACTGAAAGACAGTGAAGTCTTAATTTATGCAAATTAAGCTTGTGTCTTATTTTTCAGCTTTAATTTTTATTTTTTATACTAGGATGATGGTTTTTGGAGTTTGAAGTAACATTTCTGTTATGCTCTTGCAGGATCAAAGCGCTGGCATATATAGTGAAAAAGCCGAGGTCAGTGTATTGTAGTGTGCTTCATAGGTAGCTTTTTTTCTAAAATTTCATAGATAGTGAATCAGAAGGGACTGGTCTACTCTGATTATTTAGTCTGGTCTCCTGCATAACATAGGCCATGCAACTACTGTGAATTAATTCATATTTGAACTAGAATTAGGGCAACTGTATTTCCCTATGCCAAATTTGGGACACCCGATAAAATTGTTTGGATTTAAGTGAGTTCAACAGCAATCAGTCAGAATTATGTAGTAAAAACCTTCAAAATAACTTTAAGCTGACTGAGCACCTATTTAAAACATACTGCATTAATATAACTAATAGGTAAAAATTAAAAATATATACTTACAATTAAGTGGTTACTGCTCTTTAGAAGTGCCTGCCTTATTCTCATATTGTTGTCCTCCACAGTGCAATGCTTCTTGTGGACTTTGTTTATCACGTGTAGCAATTTTTCAAATGACCCAGTTGTTTTTCAGCAACTCATCTTAAAATGCAGCATAGTCTGCATTCATTACTGAAAAGACACATTCAACAGGGACTGTGGTGCCTGGCAAACACAAAACATACTCATCTGCCTTTGCCGGGTCTGAGTATTCTACTGCCTTATTGTCCATCTCTTGAAAAACATTCCACCACCTTTCAGAAATGGATGTTTTCTAAGTGTTCCAGTGAGGCATGTGACAGGATATTATTGGTTTTGCACTTGTCCATTTATCAAAAAGATGATTCTCGCTATCAAACTTAGGGTGGGATTTCTTACGTGACAAAGGCAAGACTGCTTTGTATGTTATCCCATAGTGGTATGCTTCTCAAGCTTTTCTGTGCACTTGAAGGCATGATTCCAGTGTCCCAACTACTTAAGAGATGTTGAATAAAAATTCTAAACTGTTTTATAAAATTCCTGTTTCTTAATTTCTCCACCCTCAACCAAAGATGGCAGCAGGTTTTTGAGTGTTCTGTGTCAAATCTTTCTCTAAGCCTCGTGGTAAATTATTTTGAAGAGTATAAATATGCAGTGCAACTTCTGTCACCAATGAGTCATTTTTCTCTATTACCTCTACTGTCTTTGGAAAAGTGCCTGATGGCTTACTAGCAAAAGCAAGCCAGAATTTTGTACAAGGATAACTGAAGACTTTCTTGAACAGTGTTGGGTATGTGTCTTGGGAGAAAATATGCCTTGTGCCCATCAACAGGGCTCGACAAACTGCTGAATCTATTTCAGCCGGTCACTCCGTGTGTCCCATTCACCAGCGCTTCGTGCATGTGCAGTGCTGGTCTGGCGCATGTGCAGTGCGGGGCTGGCGGGTGGCTCTCGCCGGGTTTGTCAAGCCCTGCCCATCAAAATCAATGAAATTCTTTCTAGTACTGGTCTCAGAGAAAGGAATTGTGTGCTGCCATTTTCTAGCAACTTAAAACTTGTCAAGGTTGACAGATTGGCAGAAGTCTTTCACTTCTTTGACATGAACAGTGTAAATATGAAAGTATTTATAAACTTTTATGGAAAAGGACTCTAAAACAGTTGGAAGACAATCAGCTGATGTTTGTAGGCAGTTATGAGTTATGTGACCACCTCAACCACAACCAAAGATATCTTCCCTTAGTTTGATTTGCAGTTTTCACTGAATGTTGTTTTTCCCAGCACATTAAGCACCACCAAAATTTGTATTCACATTGTCTGCACAAAGCCCAAGAAGCGTTTTACTAAGAATACTTCCCAGTCAATTGATATAGAAATCCACACTGCATATGAGATGTTTCACATGGTAGAAAAGAAAACTCAATAATGTTTGTATTTACCCCATCAGAGGCAGCAGCCAGTGACTGTGTGTGGTCAGAGGTAGCTTGGGGGCAGAGAAGGTGTAGCTAGGCAGGGTTTTCCAACCTATGCCTTCTGACCCAAATATGAGTTGGCATTATATTTCAAAAGGGTCGCCAGGTGTCTCCCCAGATGGTTCTTAAGGAGCCATTCACACATTTTTTGAATTGCCCTGGGTCACCAAGTCTTCCTGAATTGTCAGAATGGGTTCCCATCTGGAAAAGGTTGGGAACCGCTGAGCTAGAGGATGTGTGCAGACAGGAGGATACCTCATGGTGCAAAGAAAGAGTATTTAGCAGCTGTATGCCAGGGAGGGTTTTGTGGTCCCCCAATCCCTGAGGGCTCTGCTGGCTATGTAGCTGGATTCTCCACGCTTGCTGCTCTTACCAGCTCTGTGAGCAAAGAGGACTGGAAGCTTAGGGGCAGCTTCAACCCCCTGGACCAGCAGCAGAGGAGGAAGCACCACTGCTGCCTGCGTCGTGGCACCAACCAGAGGAGCAGTTGCCCCAGGGCTCAGGCTCCTGCCTCTGATCTGGCAGGGGGCAGGGGGAGAGTGTGGAGCTGTACTGGGGATTACACTGCACTTGCTAGAGAGCTCCCTGCAACTCTGCGCACAGGCTCTGGAGCCTTCTCCCTCACAGGGAGCACTTGGCTCACAGGACTCAGCTCTGCCACTCCCAGCTTGAGCTCTAGGACTCATGGTATATAGTATGGGAGCAAGCAGGGATTGGTGCCTTACCAGGATTTTTGCTGGGAATTCGGGGCGTGGGGAAGCACTGTGGTTCAAGACTTAAGCCTGGGAAATTCTGGGAATTCGTTGTGAGAAGGGCTGTTGGGGATCAAGATCCCTGCAGCAGGAGCTGGGGATCAAGACTTCAGCCCCACAGACTGAAAATTTTGGCAGACCCCACCCCCCAGCTTTCACGTGCACATGGGGAGGGGTGATGCACATACCCCTCACTTACCCCACACATCTTACCTCTGTATCACACACTTGCTCCTTTCCTTCCTAGTGCCTTCCTGTTTCTCTGCCTCTGCACCCTGCCTGAGAGCACCACCTGCTGGCCACTGTCTGCCTGCACTCACCTGCCAGGCACAAATAGGCTGCTGTGCTGACTGCTACTCACCAGCAGGGGGAGCTCTGGAGCAGGAAATATGGGACAGGTTGCCCCCTTTTTAAAAAAAAAAAAAAAAAAAAAGTGGGGCACCTGCAAGCGGTCCTAACTGTCCTGTTAAAAAATGGACAGATAAATTACCTTATCTTTTAGAGAAGAAAAGAAATCCAGTTGTGATTTGAGATGTTCTGAATGTAAACATTAGAGAGAGTGAAAATAGAACCACAATTCTGAAGTATATTGAACTTGTTAGTATAGCAGCTTATTTAAATATTTTTCTAATGGACACCTAAATATGGAGGTGATCGGTGCATTACAGATTACTTGAGGCAGTGTACACACTTTATCAGAATTGATCTGGGGAAAGTTATTTTAATCAAAGGGAAATTTACTGGGAAGTTCTGTAAGAGTAAACTATATTGGTTTGGAGTGATCACGTTATTTTTGATGGGTTCTTGCTTATAGGGACATGTGGGGGTTTTTTTTTCTAGCTAATTTTGAACTTTATAGCTGAAGAATCATAAATGTAAGAATTATCCAGAAGTCTTTCAACTGAATCTACCAAAATATATGCATGGTTTTTAGTGAAAAAAAATTCAGGGCATTGCATCAGATTTATTAAACTCTTGATTTCTGTAAATCTGGACCTTGTGATAGGCATAATCTCTGAGGAGACTATGCCTATCTTTTATCTAGAGGTGTCTACATAGATCATTTGAATATGCTGTCTAGCAATAGAAGAAAATCTATGGGTGTGGAGTGTGTATTTTCAGGCAGTGAAAAATAATTTTCAGTTAACAGGGATTGAAGATTACTTTTTAAGGACATCTCTGAGTTTTGTGACTAGAAAGTAAATTTTGCAAGGGAAAGAAAATAAAGATTATGCTCTTTACATCATGATGTCCTAAAAAGGTATGAAGGCTTGACCTTAAAAGAAAAAAAAGTCAACTTGTTTTTTATATTTGAAATACAAGTCCTATCTAGGTTGAAACATTTTAATGACTGGTGAGCTAACAAAATCCAAGAGAGTAAAATCTGAGCAGTTGAGAGATTTTTAGCTCCTTCAGTAATGGTGTTGGGCATAGAAAACTAGGAATATGATAGTGTAAACGGTTAACGGATGAGCCTGGGCTTATCAGTTAATCTTCACAGTTACACACAACTCCCGCCCCTTCCCCCCTCTCCCCCCCCCCCCCCCGCTGCTGCCTCTGTATCAGGGTATGTCTACACTACAGAGTGGTTGTTGTTTTTTTTTCTTCAGAAAAATGGATGTTTTTCTGGAAGAAAAATCAATTACATCCACACTGCAATCGCATTCTTCTGAAAAAAAAATCAAAAGAACGGAACAGTTTTTCTGACATTGGTAATTCTCATTCTATGAGGAAAAAGGTGTGTGTGGAGGGGGAAGAGGGAGTTCTTTCGAAAGAAGAGGAAAAAGCCACTCCGTCCATAGTAATCACAGCTGAAATGCGAGAGCATCCACACTGAATGGACACTATCTTTAGGAAAAAACAGATCGCTTTTTCGATGCATTTTTGCAGTGTGGATGCTCTCTTTCAGAAAAGCTTCTTCCGAAAGAAGCCTGCAGTCTAGACATAGCCTCAGAGGCATCAGTGTGTGGGGGGGGGGGGTGGGAGCTGGTGCTTTGGGGAGCTGGCTTTTAAGTAGGTTTACCGTGAGCACTGGCTCCCGGGGAGCTGCCAACCCCTTTGTGCTGCTGCCTCTGATGCAGAGGCAGCAGTGTGGGAGAGGGGGGAATGAAGGGACCACAAACAGCTCCATGAAAGCCTGCACACACCTGCTTCTGCGGAGCCACCTCCTCCCCAGCGTGTAAACATATAACTGCTAAAAATTCAGCAGTTATACTTTTACCAAATAAATGCATTTTAACATCCCTCAGAGAACATCAGACTTCTCATAGCAGCAAAATCAGGGAAGGACAGACTTGATACTCTACATATTTCTAAGGCTGAATCAGGAGCTATTCAATTCAGGGAGGCTTTAAAGAAGCATTTTGACAATGAACAACAGTAATGTGCATTTTTGTTATGCATTGAGCCAGGCATTATTTCGCTGCAATGTAGTATGAAGCTTCTCCTCATTGCTGTGTATGCAGTAGCGTAACAATGCAAATGCATCTATTGGCATTTTTAAACATTTTATAGACATGTCTACACTACAAACCAAAGTAGACTTAAGCTACACCTGTAGTCATCCACCACTGTATTTAAACTGCTGTTGCATGTCCACGCAATGCACATGTCCACAGCAGGTGCTCTTGCACTGACAGAGAGAGTAGTGAATTGTGGATAGCTATCCCACTATGCAACTTGTGACCACTGGAATGGTTTGCAGTGTCTCATGGGGGCAGGCTAAGCATACTAGGATGCAGTTTTTTCCATCCCATCAGAATGAGATGGGCTTCCTAGTATGTTTCATGTCACTTTTCAGCAGACCCTGTTAACACACATGCCTGCTATCTCTGTCGGAAAGCCTGGCTCCTGCAGTGCTCTCCATTATTATGATATGAGTTATGAACACAACATGCCTGATACTGTGAATCTCATGATCTGTGACTTTTATGATGACACTGTGGTGTCTCCCTTCTGCTGTGCATGCTGTGGGCAGAAACAATTCAAGATTACCTTTTGGCATTCATGGAACAGCTGCACACTGAGCCATCAGTTCTGGTTCAAAGAAACAACCATTGAGTGATAAGATTGGATCATTATGTAGGTACAGGATGACAGCAGTGGCTGCAGAACTTTTGGATGCTCAAAGCCACCTTCTATAACTGTTTGCAGGGCTTGCCTATGCTTTCCCGGATAAGAACGTAAATATGAGAGCTGCCCTAATGATAGAGAAGCAAGTGGCAATTGCTGTGTGGAAACTGGCAACACCATACTGTCACTGATTAGTTTGGAGTGGGTAAGTCCACTGTGAGGGTTGCAGTGAGGCAAGCATGCACCCACTTCTTGGTTTGAAGGACTGTTACTCTGAGCAACGTGCGTGAAATAGCAGCAATGGGATTCTCTAACTGGTGGGGCAATAAATGGCATACATATCCTCTTTTTGACCCCATTTTTTGACCATTTTGCAATGGGATAGATCAATAGAAAGCATGGCTTTTCTATGCTGTTGCAAACTCTGGTGAATCATAAGGGTTGATTCACTGGTATCAAAATGTGCTGGAACATGTATCTTCAGGAACACTAACCTGTACAGAAAATTGCAGGTAGGGACTTCCTTCCCAGACCAGAAGACTTCTATTGGGTTACTGAAATGTCAGTAGTAATCCTGGAAGACAGTCTTCCCTAAGGATGTTAAGAGGTGGGTAACTGACTGACTGTGTAGTTGATACAATTTGTATGGACTGCACCATTAATTGATAAGGGAATGTGCTCTGTCCTGGCTTGTGCCAGTCCAGGAGCTACCCCTGCTGCAGCTCTGAAGTTTAAATGTAGTAGGAGCTGGGACACAGCCAGGACTGCTGTGGCTCTGCATTTTTAAATGTAGTAAGACTCTCCACGGCAGCTGCTTCCATCCCCTCCCACTGTCTCTGAATGAGGCAGCAGCTGGTTGGGAGGTGGAAGGGAGTGGATTAAGTAGGTGGCACTGGGAAGACAGTGCTTGGAGGAACCGGCTTTTAAAAACCATCTCCCGGCACAGACGGGCTGCCTGCCACCCTGCACTGCTGCTTCTGAAATAGAGGCAGTAGCATGGGGTGGCAGTAGCCCCTGTCCATTGGATGTGGAACAGCCTCTGTCCGAGGGAGCTTGGACCCCCTCCGTGGACAGCAGCCGCTGCCACGAAGTAGCCTCTGTCTGTGGAGGGCCCAGGACAGGGGCTGCTTCACAGCAGCCTCCCCTGCTCCCTCCCCTGCACTGCTGCCTCTGATAGAGGCGGCAGGGAGGAAGGCAGCACTGCAGAGTTGGTGCTGGGAGGAACCAGCTTTTAAGCTGGCCTGCCTTGACCCCCCCCGCCCCCTCCACTGGGTCCATGGAGCGGGTACCCATGGGGAGCCTGCTTGAAAGCTAGCTCCCTGTGTGTATTAGCTCAAGCGCGTGCGCGCACACACACCCACCCCTTCCGTGTGAGGCAGCAGTACAGGGGTGGGGAAGGGCAGGTGGATCCGGTGCCAGACAGCTCTTCATGGGCACCGGCTCCCGCTCCCACACCCTTGCTGCTTTGGATATAGAGGCAGCAAGGGGGGGGATGCATGTAGTTAACAAGATTAACCAACAAGCTGAGGCTTATCGATTAATCGTGTAGTTGTCTACACGATGGCATCCCTAATTTTAACATCCCTAATAATAAGTACATTTTTATTTAATAGTCATACAAACATTTCTATTTTGTGGAAGGAACATGAAAATCAAGCACATTTGCCAATGAAGCTCTCATAGCTGGGTGTATGTTCAGCTCTCATTATGAAAGTATACATGCCAGGCAAGATTTTGATCCATAAATCACTGTGCTCAAAGTTTACTTTCAGTGCAGTGTAGAAAAACTTTTATCCATAGTTAAGTTTAAAAGTTCTAATTTCAGTTTGGTGGGTCTTGCATTCTTGAATCTCCTGACCCTTTTTTCTCCTCTACCCTAATCTGGCCAGAGCAATTGTGCAATACAGTCTGGGTGTCCTGGTGGTGGGGTTGTCAGTTACCATTCTCCAAGGCCCACCCCTTTCTGCCATTCCCCCACCACGCTCCACGGCATCCTGTCCCCTGAGGATGTGGCTTCAGGGATTACCTTGCTGGGCACTGGCATGACTGCAGCAGTTGGGCCCTTCTGCACACCCATGGCAGCAGGAGCTGCGGGGAAGTGGAGTTCAGTAGAACGAATGAACTCTGCTTCCCCACAGCTCCTGCTACCATGGGGAGCTTGGCTGCTGCTGCCATGCTGCCTCCCCCTCCCCCATCCCCTACTGGGGGGGTGCCATGTGGGGAGGAAGAGGGCGGGCCTTGGGGAATGGTAATGGACAGGACCTCCCTCCCAACCTGCTTGGACTCCCAGACCAGATTACTCAATTGCTCTTGCTCACGGTGGCCTGCAGTCCTGGAGTTTGAGATCCCAGCCCTAACTCTTGTGATCCAATTTTGTGAATTGCTCATGTAGGAGAGTTAGTATAATTGTTCTCGAGGATCGTGCTGTGTTTTGTTGTTTAACAACCAGTTCGCTTAGTGGTATACTTCCCAATTTTTCCACCCTTCCTCCTGTTGGTTTATATGCATTTCTTTTTTCCCCATGCCTACTTATTTCTGTACATTAACTCGCCCCACAGAAAGATCCCAGAAGCAGAGGTAGTTGATTGTGCTCTTCTTCCTACACACTAATCATTTCTCAGGAGCAGGGAAAGCATTACTGTTTATGAAGCACAGCCATAATCAAACTCCTTTGCTTCTGTAGCAGTTCTGGGGATGGAAGGAAAGACTGAAATTAAGGCTGAAGGATATATCTACTTGGAGATCTTCATATTAACCAAAGGAGAGAAGGAAATAGAATTGTTGCTGTTCATTGTAAGTATAGTTGAAAAAGTTCAAGGAAGATTTCTGTAAAGCAGGGGTAGGTGATAATTTTTAACAGGGGGGCCACTCCAAGATTTTGGCAAGTGGTCAAGGGCTGCATTTCTATCGAGAGGGGGTGGGACCTGGGACAGAGGTTGGGTGCAGAAGGGAGCTTGGGGGAAAGGACTGGGGTGCAGGAGGGGTGTGGAGTCTGAGAGGGAGTTTGGGTGAAGGAGGGGGTTGTGATCTGGGGCAGAGGCTTGGGGTACAGAGTCCAGAAGGAGGTGTGGTGCCAGAGAGGAGTCTGGCCTGGGGGAGGAGTTATAGGAGGGGTGCAGGGTCTGGAAGGGAGTTATGACCGGGAGGAAAGGGGTACAGAGGGTTTGGGTGGTGGCCTGGGCCCGGTAGTTGGGAGGTGGTGGTGCCAGAAGCAAGCTCTGGCTGGGCGGCGCTTACCTAGGGGTCTCCCAACCAGCCATCCCACAGGAACCTGAAGGCTGCAGTTGCAAGCTGAGCCACATGGAGCTTCTGGCAGGGCAGGAGGGAGTGAAGAGGCTTCATTGGCTGCCCCTGCCACCAGTAAAATTTCTCATCTCCTATTGGCTGGAAGCTGGCCAGTGGGAGCTGAGAGATTTTGCTGGGGGCTGGCACAGAGCACAGAGTTTCCCTCCTGACTCCCAGCATAGAGCAGCCACATTTGAAGCGGAGGCAGCTACGCTGTACTTAAGGGTCCCAGCAAGGCAGCTGCGGCCCGGATCCAGTGAATTGGTGGGCCAAACCCAGCCCACTAGTTGCCTCTTGCCCACCCCTGCTGTGGAGCCTTACCTGATGGGGGCCAGATCCTTGATTAAGGTCTTTTAAAGGATCACCACAATACAACTACTAATAAATTGATGTCATTGGAGCTCTGCAAGGAAGCTACCACTTGGATGAGATTATGCAATTGTGGCCCATATTAACAGCAATTTTCTGACACTGCTTTGTGTTTATTATTATGTACAGTCCAAACTTCTCATTACTCTGGCCATATCTATATGTACACTGCTGCAGAAGCACAGCTGTATCGGTACAGCTGTGTCACTGCAGTGCATGTGATGCAGGTGCTCGTTGCCAAGTAAGCTTTTTCATTGGCTTAAAAAAACAACCTTGTGAGTGGCACTAGTGGGAGGAACACTCCCACTGCACTGAGCTGTGCACACTAGAACCTATGTCAGTATAACTTGTGTTGCTCAGAGAAGGTGGAACATTCACACCCGGGAGCAGCATATGTTTTTTGACAATATACACAGTAGTTTTTTGCTAGTTTCAACTGTTGATCTCAATTTTGACTCCTGGGAGGATAAAGAAATCTCTCTTCTTTCACCAAGTTCTGGAGATTCAGCAAAAGAAAGAATGCTACATTCTACAGGTGAGAGAGAGATTGCAAAAAAGTCTTCATAGTTTAGACATATCAATCACTATTTCAATATAAACTACTGAAACGGTGCTTAGAAACTACCAATTTTATTTCTGTGAATTATTCTTTTCACTAAGGTTTCAGTGAACATTTTAGATAAGATATTCATATTTGATTTTCATTATTAAATATTTAAACCATTGAGTCCACAGACGACAAAATAAGTTATAGTAAACTTATGTTGTAAACTCTTTGAGGCTGGAGCCATCTTCCTGTTTGGGTTTCTAATCCTTGTTTACAAAAACAAACAAATTAAATTTGTTTTAATGGTAGAGATTAATTAATTAATTAATTAATTAATTTTAAGCCTAAAGTACGGATATCCTTAAATAAGAGATTTTCATATGAAAGCAAACTTTTTGCATTTTTCTTTAAGCACTTATGTGAATGTTAAGAATCTGGTAATTCATATTAACTGGAACATTTTAGAACTCTGCAATGAATGCTTTTTCAGTACATTTAAAAGTAAATTTAAAACACCGCTTGCTTGGGTACATTTACTGCTAAAAATTGACTCTAAGAATTCCTTCAGATGTGAGGATCTTGTTGCCTTGAAAGGGCTTTTGTAGCATTTTCTTAGTGTATAAAAGG
Organism: Pelochelys cantorii; assembly: GCA_032595735.1. Lineage (NCBI taxonomy): Eukaryota > Metazoa > Chordata > Testudines > Trionychidae > Pelochelys > Pelochelys cantorii. Next base: position 182,969,735 of record CM064328.1, read on the forward strand.
TTGTGAAGCTCTTGTTTGAATGTTAGGTTTCTATAATCTTGAGCCACCTATGCTATCTCATTTAATGTTAAGACCTGTTGTCATACTTTGTGACTCATCTTATCCTGCAGACTTTTTGCATCTTCAGCTTGCACTAATCCACAACTTGTTGGAATGACTCAATTGAAATGTCTGACTCTTTCATTCTGAAGAATTTATTTTCTCTTTGCAGAAAGGAGGTAAGGCCTGGTCAAAACTTATCTTGATTTACCTCCTCATTCTTACCACCAAGCCTCATTGAGACAACAGAGAGGCTATATTACACACTCTAGATGTTAGGAGAGCTCTGACCTTTTCCCTGGATAGAATGAAGTTTTCTAGTGCAGTGTTTCTCAAATGCAGCCACCTGGACCTTTTCTGGTGGCCAGAGCCCTCTAGGCTGTAATTAGTAGGCTGAGGCAGCAGCCCCTCCCTGGCACTCCTGGATGCATCACTTTCATGTTGGTTGCTGGGTACCAGCAGGGGATGGACCCCCCCCTTCCCCGAGCACAATGTTGTACGCGCAGGTGGCTGGTAACTTTCCTACCTTCCTGCGAATGGTGGGGCTCAGGCTTTCGGCTTCTGCCCAGGGGTAGTAAGGCAGCAGGCTTTGGTCACAGGTTTCAAGCTCTGTCCCTGGGGCCTGTCCTCTGGCAACAGGGCTTTGAGCTTTGGCTGCCTGCTATGCCCTTCAGCCCCTCACGTAAGGCTTAATTTGTCCCCAGAATTGGCAGGGCTGAGTAAGTCTGCTGTGAAAACTGATACTTGAATGTTTGGTAATATTACTTTTCATGACATAGCTAGCAATAAATAAATTGCAGTGATTTGGGCATGTATATGTACATATTTGTTTTTCCTAAAGCTAATTGTTTTAGGAAAACAATTGAGAGTGACCTGGCCACCAATAAGAGCTGGTGGCTGAACTCGGAGGCTACCAAAAAAATTGTCCTGAAAACCTATGTCCTACGCTGTTCCTTTCTGTTACAGGGAGATCTAAAGGCTCAGAGGCTCCAAATAGCATTGAGTTTCATTTGGATTTCAAACTGCATTAAGCAGTGCTATTTGGCTCACAGCATCACCTCCATCTGGTGTTCACACTAAGTCCATGAGGTCACTTTTTTCTGTCATCGCCTTCCTCAAGAATATCCCTATCTCAGAAATCTGTAGAGTGGAACTTGGGTGTCTGCGCATACTTTTGCAGCACATAAGACTCTGCTTTCTATGCTATCTTTGGCTCCACAGTATTGTCATTGTCACTACAGGGTATACCTCTCTAGTCCGGCGCTCTGGTCCAGCAGCATCCATGGTCTGGCATAATTTTAGTTAACTGGATGTCCTGATGTCCAGTTACCTTGGGTGTGGCCAAATTTTCCATGGTCCCATAAAGTTTGTTTACAGCCACCGGTCCCGACTTTCAGTGTTCTGTGCTGTTATTTAGCTGTAATTTATCTCTAAATTTCTTCTAATAGCCCAGTAAGCAGTGGAAGTGTTTGGTAATGCTGCTCGACAATATTGATTTCCTGTGGTTCAGCAAAATCTCTGATTCATCACCAGTAAGATCCTGTTTAGGAATCGCCTACAGTGGTGCACCCATAGGGATGCTGTTCGAAGAAGGGGAAGTTACTTGTGTGGTAAGGATGGTTCTTTGAACCGGGTGTCCTTAAGGATGCTCTTCAACCCACCCCCTTCTGCTCTACTTTGAAGTTCTTGCCAAGGACTCTGTGGTACAGAAGGAACTGAGGGGGGTTCTCTTGCTCATGCTGCTTAACCTCAGGGTAGAACATGAGATGAGAGAGCACGTGTGGGCCTAACAGACACTGCTGCTGAAATTCTCTGATCAGCAGCACAGGGACGCAAGTACACTTTACAGTGAAGCACCCATGGGGGGGGGGAGTACATCTTGAAGAACCACGGTTACTGCTCAAGGTGAGTAACCTCTTACACTCTTAGAAAAAATCCATATTCTTGGATGGGGGGGGAGGAGAACCAATGTGTTCATATAATGAACATGCCTTTTTAAAAATACAATTTGCCCTACATTGGATCCATGATTCTGACCAAAAATCATAGCTCATCAGAATTACCTATCTGATCTGGAGTGGATGTGAGCTTTTCCTTTTGAAATTAAAAGCTCCTCCTGCTGTTGTGTTTGCAGAATCTACCACATCTTACACAGGAGAGCATATGTTTTCTCTTTTGCTCTCTATTAGAACCTATTGCAAGAGATTTGTTTCCCCTATGAAATAGTTCCCTTCCCCCTCTCCTCCCTGCGAGTTCTGTATTTGCAATAAAGTGCAGTGTTTGGGCAGACTCTTGCCACCACAGGTTTTACACTCTACTGTCAGTATTTGGCCTCCTCTTTACTGTTCATACAGCCAAAAGATTAGTGTCATTCAAAGAGGTATAAGCAGGATGCCCTAACATAGACTTCTCACTGCTTCGTCATCTGTCCTATATTTGTTTTCAGCATGCCAGACTGCTCCCCATGAAGTTGCATAATTCTGCAGAGCTTACAAGATAGGGTATGTCTACACTGCAGAGTTTTTCCAGAAAAACTACACTTACGCCCACGCTGCAGTTGCGTTCTTTCGACAAAGTCAAAAGAATGCAGGGGTTTTTCCGACAGCGGTACACCTCTTTCTATGAGGAAGAAGCCTTTTTCGGAAAGAGCTCTTTCGGAAAAATGCATGTGAGGACGGGGAAGAGGGTTTTTTTTTGTTTTTTGGTTTTTTTTTTTCAAAAGAAGAGGCCTCCAGGAAAAAGCACAGGTGCCCTGGTGGCCACTCTGTCCATAGTAATCACAACTTAAATGTGAGATAGCATCCAATAAATGTGGATGCTATATTTCGAAAAAGCAGATCACTTTTTTGATGCTCTTTTGTTGTGTGGACGCTCTCTTTTGAAAGAAGTTTTTTTCTGGACAATCTCTTCCGCAAAAGCTTCTTCCGAGAAAACCTTGCAGTCTAGACCTAGCCTAAGTTGCTTGAATAGGTCCCTACCCAACCACCATAGATTTCCAATGTCATGAGGTAAAGTTCTATATTTTCTCAGGTGCTCAGCACCATTAGGTTATTAGGAGTCCTAAGATTCCATTTATGCACTAAGTGAAGTGACCCGATTTTTAAAAGTGTTCAACATCTGATAGCCCTTGTTGAGCTACTTGGTGCTGAGCACTTTTGAAAATCTGATGCAAAGGTTCTAGAATTCCATGGTCTAATTAATTTTACTAATTAATGTACTTTGCAAACTCTCAAGGTCAGAGAGTTCTGTCAGATATAGCTATTCGTTATAAACTCAACGGAAGTGGTAGTCTGAATACTTGTACACTTGTCTTAGTCAACAGAATTCATGCTATGCAATGAATGTAATAGTGAGACTTGTTGGTTCCCTGTTGTAAACTTAGTGAGTTTCAGTAGAAATTTGGATTGTTCTTTTTTGGGAAGATAAGAGAGCAGCATTGATGCACTAATTTAAGCGCAAACAACTTCTTTCTGACTCCATCCACTGTCTGGCTATATAGCATTGTTTTTTGGACTGGGATATAGAAATGTAGCAAATAACCATTCTGTAATCTTGTGTACCCCTAAAGAATTGGGTACTCTATATAGACTAAAGATGACTTAATTAGTCTGGGCAATATTTTAAAAAGCTACCCGAACACTTTCCAGTCATTCAAAACCAACACTGTTAGCATCTGTTCAGATAATTAATCAGCATTTTTATACCACTTTTCATCTGAGGATTTCCTAGATCTGTACAAATGCTAAACCTCAGCACTCTATTTACTCTCCTTTTATTCCTTTATCTTTTCTCGCTCTAATTCTGAAGGTTGAGGGTCCTGCAGAAATGATTATCTCTTAGGTGGGCTCAAGTCACAATTTGCGGCTGTAGGGCTTCCTTATGGCTTCTTAGAATAGCTCAGGGTTTCCCAATCTATGGGTTCGGATCCAAATATGGGTCGCCATTACATTTCAAAAAGGTCACCAAGTGTCTCCCCAGGTGGCTCTGCCTCCCCCCTCCTCCCGTTTTTGAATTGCCTTGCGTCACCAAGTCTTCCTGAATTGTCAAAAGGGGTCCCCGGAAAAGGTTGGGAACCACTGGAATAGCTACTTGACTCAGGATGGTCCACAGCCATTCAAATTTTACTTTTTGAGTATGAGCGGTTTGGTGGCAGAGACACCTGAGCAGTGTAAGATGTAAATAAAGCACAGTAAAGATCATTAGCCAGCTGCCAGCCGGAGGAACATGCAGCTTCTCCCTTATGTTGGCTGCCAAAGCCTGAGCCCAGCTATGACTGAACTGTGGATTATAAACAGATAGAGTCCTGGAACCTGTATTTTTGGAGAAATGTTAGAGGAACCACTAGGTAGTAATGCCATTTAAGGATGTTAAATTTTGATTAATCAGGTAATCAAGTAGTTGATGGAATTTCCATCAAGTACTCGATTAGTCGAAAAGAGGGAGGTGGGGCTCTCACTATCCTGGCTGTGCCTCTGCCTTTTAAATGTAGTAGAAGCTGCAGGTGGCTTTTGAAATGTAGCAAGAGTCCCGTGGGGCTCCTACTACATTTCAAAGGCAGAGGCACAGCAGTCGGGACCTGGCACAAGCGGAGACTGCTTAAGTCCCCGTTCGAGCTGTTTCCCTGCTGTGCCTCTGCCTCCCCTGCCCTTCCCACCATGGAGATGTTGCTGGGGGAACTGGCTTTTAAGCTGGCTCCCCCTCAGCACTGGCTCCTGCTCCCGCCCTCCCCCTTGCTGCCTCTCATACAGTGGCAGCAAGGGAGGGGGGGAAAGTGACAGGTCAAGTCATGACTGGAGTACCTGATAAGGTAGTTGACTAGTCAGGTACATCTCTAGTGCCGTTAGGATTGAGGAAACACTAGAGCTTAATAGATATTCAAAAGGCTAGATGCCTATCAGAGCCACCAACTATTTTGGCATATGCCAATCACTCTTAATAGATGCATTAAACCTAATAGTCTAGTGAAGGAAGCAAATAGATAGTCTTGTTCCATGAAATGCACTTGTTCCATGAAATGCACTAACAGTTGTGGCATTTTTTTAGTGAACTTGCAAAGAGCAACAGTGCCAGAGAGCTGTAACAGCTTTAACCTGATTTGATCCTGACTATAATCCTAAATCCTGCAATCCCCTTTGCCTTGGTTCATTATCTCTGATGTCTGCAGTTTAAATGCTCTGTTCAAGAGGTATTAATCTTCAGCTAAATAGTGACCTTCAGTACAGAGGGAATATTAAGTGTTTCATTTATAAAGAGCGTAATGAACAAATTTAAGCTACTCTGAGGATGGTAATCATTTTACAGCTGAAATGTTTTACTGTTAAGGATTAGATGATACAAACAAGCTTTCTTTCCTGACAAAGGTTTTCTTTTACCCAAAAACCCACTTGGTTGGCTTCCTTGAATTTTGCTGTTTTGTAAGAGTTGAGATCCACATTCTCATGTGAGAGACACTTGAAAATAAATGACTTGTCTCCAAAAAAGTAAGAAGTGAGTGATATCAATAGTAAAACTATCTTAACTAATTCTTTGTAAATTTTTAGTTGCTGGCTTGCAGCTTTGAGGTGAGATTACAGATAAAAGCTATTCAGGAAATCGGAAGATAGCATAGCTTAGATTTGGGTACACTGAGAAGAAACTCAAAGGAAACTAGGGATGTAAAATCCCGTTTAATCAGTTAACTGGTTAAAAGTTATGTTTAACTGGTTAACTGCTTTAACAGGATCCTGCAGGTGGGGAGATGCTCCAGCCTGGCTGGAGTAACCCACAGCGAGGGGCTGCTCCAGCCCGACCAGGCTACCAGTTACCTGGGTAGTGTTAATGCTTACTGGTTAACTGGTGACATCCCTAAAGGAAACTAGATTTACAAATATTACAGAAAATATTATTCTGGCAACAAAGAATGTAGGGTCAAGTCTTCCGTCAGCTCTGTGCATGCATAGAAGAATTTACATATTCATGCTTTTCTATGCTCCAGACTGGTGTCTTTTATCAAAAGTTCTATGGGTAGGTGGGCAGACTGTTCCCAAACAGAATGCAGTGTCATACACAAATATTGGATATGGTCATAGCAGAGATTGAGTCTTGGATATGTCATGCTAGTCTGTTTCACTTTCTAGAAAGTCCTGGCTGGCCAGAGCAGCAGCAAAGGCATTCCTTAGCTTTGTTGAAATGCATCATAAATAGGTTGGACAACCGTGCATCTTAACTGAATAAAACTATACAAACAATTTTTTAAGCAATTTATAAACCAAATGGCCTATTTCCACCCCAGCTCCTCAAAAAAAAAAAAAGAAAAAAGTCTTGCTTCATACAACTGAAAACTGGACCTTAGTGAATGTTTAATATATGGAGGTATGCCTATTTCATAGAGCTGGAAGGGACCTTGAGAGGTCATTGAGTCCAGTCCTCTGCCCTTATGGCAGGGCCAAATACCATTGCTGACAGATTTGCCCCAAATCCCTAAATGGCCCCCTCAAGGATTGAACTTACAACCCTGGGTTTAGTAGGCCAATGCTCAAGCCACTGAAGTATCCCTATCCCCCAAACCAGTAGCTTTGTAGCTAAATAGATACATTTCATTATGTTAAACGTAATCATTCTATCAGTGAATAAAAATCCAGTTTATCATTCTATGGAGCTTTAAGTAATACTGATCCTGCCTTTTTGGTTTTCTACAAGGACTTGTATTGTCCTTTGGAAATTACTGCTACGCAAGGAACAAAAGATCAAGGAACTGGATAAACAAGTATCAGTTCCCTTCAGAGTTTGACTCTACTAACATCCATAGAAGGAAGCAAGAAGAAAAATATTACTGGTGAGAGAATTCTCATGGTATCCAGCATCTTCAGACATACTTGACCATTTTTTTTCCTGGTTATCGAACTGGTTTGATAAAAAGATTTCCTTGTTAGCTGATTATTTCCTAATTATGGCCAGCAAACAAGTTTCCATTCTGATGTTGTTAGAGCTGTTAATTGCCTTCAGTACTGTTGATCAGAGTGTTACTTAGTCATTTTGGTCAAAGGCAAGAGTGGATGAGGTTGCTTTTGAGTGGTTTTACTCTTTCATAGCACATGATCCCAAAAAATAGTGTTGGACCATGGCTTATAAATATCAGTCTTACAGTGGTAATGTATTGTTCTGGTTTACTGTCCTTGTTTCAAGTGTAAGGCATGGGAACAGGGTTTAGTGATGAGACTTGGGCTTCAGCTCTCAGTATGTTGAGCTCAACTTTGTCACCATCTTCACAGACCTAGCAGGAGCAGATGAAAGTTTGACTCTGTGTCTGATGGAGATTGGGTGTTGGCAGAAGATTAATACAGACAACAAGACAAGTGATTTTTGGTAAATTGGAGAAAACAATCAGAAAATGTGATGAAACAAAAGACAGGACTATGCAGCACTTTAACGACTAACAAGATGGTTTATCAGGTGATGAGCTTTCATGGGCCAGACCCACTTCCTCAGATCAAATTGTGGAAGAAAATTGGCATGACCATATTTTCTTCCACAATTTGATCTGAGGAAGTGGGTCTGGCCCACGAAAGCTCATCATTTAATAAACCATCTTGTTAGTCGTTAAAGTGCTGCATAGTCCTGTCTTTTGTTTCATCACATTTTCTGATTGTTTTCTCCAATTTACCAAAAATCACTTGTCTTGTTGTCTGTATTAATCTTCTGCCAACACCCAATCTCCATCAGACACAGAGTCAAACTTTCATCTGCTCCTGCTAGGTCTGTGAAGATGGTGACAAAGTTGAGCTCAACATACTGAGAGCTGAAGCCCAAGTCTCATCACTAAACCCTGTTCCCATGCCTTACACTTGAAACAAGGACAGTAAACCAGAACAATACACTTTAATAGTCCTGTCTTTTGTTTCAGCAAGACCAGACTAACACGGCTACATTTCTATTACTAGAAAATTTGATAGCATTTATATTTGTTCCCAAGATTGATGCATTGAGCTGCTATTGATAATATAAATGTATACGTTGGAGGATCTGACTAGGTAAACTGCTGCCTTAGGAGGCCAGGTAGCAGACATGGTAGAGAGTTTTACCAGCTGCCTGTACAAAAGGATACAGCAATATTTTTTGGATGCAGGTTTTGCTATGATAATCTATGTCTTTGTGACTTTAAGACGAAGCTATTATGACATCCTGCGTTTAATAAGAATGTTAACTAACTAATTTACTAGTCAAGTAGTCGATGGAATTTCCATCGACTACATGACTAGTCGATGTACATTTCAAAAGAGGAATGCTGAACTCTGCGTGCAGCCTGGGGCCAGCTGGAAGTCCTGCTGACTCCGGGCTCCACGAGGGTGCTTACCCTTTGAAATGCGCAAGAGCCCCCAAGGCTCACATACTCACATTCCATCTACATTGCATTAAAACAGTGTCACACCAGGCTGTGAGAAGGTGACCGTGTCCTAATGCAGTGGTCTCCAACCTTTTTGAGCACGAGATCACTTTTTGAATTTAAGTGCAATCCAAGATTTACCTCAAATATAAATACCCTTGACCTGCTTTACAGCTAATGGCTGCTGCTCTTCAGTCTGGCTGCAGAAGAAGGCTTTAGTTTAGGCCTACAAATCTGGCTACAGCCCTTCCAGTATGCCTACAGAAAAACCATATTGTTACAACTGTACCCTTTCCACCATTCTTGGCGTTCTATCACTGTGTACCAGTGGGTCCTTGAGACAGTGGCAGTGGGATACTCCATCCCCCTTCCTGTCTCCCTGTCCTTCCACTTCCCTTCCCCCATCCCTGTTAAGGGACCCATCTCATGAGTACCTTCTTTGTCAGGTAGTCTCCTTGCTCCTGTCATTGGCATGGTGGAAGAGGTTCCACTTGCATTTCAGGGGAAAGGGTTTTATTCCCAGTACTTGCTAAGTCCAAAGGGAGCCTTCATCCCATCCTAGACTAAAGGCTAAATGCCTTCATAAGGAAGTCAAGGTTCAGAATGGTGATGCTAGCCTCCATCATTCCCTTCCTTGATCTAGGAGCTGGTATGCTGCCCTCAACTTGGATAATAATCAAAATACTTCCACATTTTGATTATCCCTCTTCCCCCACCCCCCCGAGGTTCCTATGTTTCATGGTGGGCACAGACCACTACTAATTTGCGGTCCTACTGTTCGGCTTTTCCACAGCCCCCGGGGTATTTACTAAATGTATGGCTGTGGTGGCTGCCTTCCCAAGGAGGAGGGGGGTCCAAGTCTTTCCCTACCTGGACAACTGTCTCATCAGAGGCCAGGTGTTAGCTCAGATAGATGTGGCCTAGGAAACCTTCTCCTGATTGGGAGCTCATGCTGAATGAGACAAAATCAACCCTCTCCTCCACACAAGTAATAGAGTTCATGGGAGCAAGGTTGGATGCCACAATGGGGCAGGCATCCCTGTTATGTGCCAGGTTTACAGTTATGAGAGACATCATTCTAAAGCTCCAGGCCACACCTCTAACCTTGGCAAGAAACTGCCTGAAGCTACTGGGTCACATGGCACTTATGTGGTGCAATACACCAGGCTGTGCCTATGCCCACTGCAAGCCTGGCTGGCAGGGGTCTACAGGCCGGCTCATGTTCACATCAACATGGTGGTGACTATCCTATCAGAGGTCCTGTACATGCTGGACTGGTGGCTGCAGGAGAGCAAGGTGTACAGAGGAGTTCCCTTCGCACAGCAGCCCCCTTCGATGCAGCTGGTGACAGACACCTCATATATGGGATGGAGAACCCATCTAGCCAACTTACGGAGGCAAGGTATGTGATCTCGGGCAGAGCGGTGGCTGCACATAAACGTCACGGGGCTAAAGGCAGTATGCTTGGTGTGCCAGGCGTTCCTGTCTCAGCCGAGGGTCAGTTTTGTCTCAGTCCTGATGGACAACACAACAGCGATGTTCTATATCAATCGACAGGGTGGTGCTTGATACTCTCCCCTCTGTAAGGAAGCGCTAGCCCTTTGGGACTTCTGCATTGCACAGGAAATCCATCTGCAGGCCACCTACTTCCCAGGGCCACAACACCCTGGCAGACTGACTCAGCAGGGCGTTTTTGGCCCATGAGTGGTCTCTCAGGGAGAATGTGGTGTACCATCTCTTCCACAGGTGGGAAATTCCCCTCCTTGATCTGTTTGCGTCACAGGACATGCTAATGCTATGCCTTCTGTATGCCTTTTACCCCCTTACTCCCCCATACACGAGCTTCTCCTAAAGGTGCGGAGGTACACGGCGTCAATTATCTTGGTGGCCCCCGGAGTGGCCGTGCCAGCACTGGTATTCCACCCTGATGTCACTATCAGTAGAGGACCCTGTTACCCTGCTGCTCATGCCAGACCTCCTGACTCAGAAGCTGGATCAGTGTCACCTGTGCCACCTGAATCTGCAATCCCTTCACCTTATGGCCTGGAAGATCCACGGCTGAGGAGTGGGAGGTTTCTCTGTTTGGACCCATTCAGGCGGATTCTGATGGAAAGTAGGAAGCCCTCTACAAGGGCGACCTTTCAGGCCAAATGGAGGAGGTTCTTGACTTGGGTCACTCAGAAGGGGCTGGATCCCCTATGGATCCCCATCCCTCTGATCCTGGACTACCTCCTTGAGCTCAGACAGCAGGGACTGTCTGCCTCCTCGGTGAGAGTACACCTTGACACCATTGTGGCCTTTCACCCAGTGGAAGGGGGAGGGTCTGTATTTACTCACGCTATAGTTAAGTACTTTCTGACGGGCTTAGACAGACTGTACCCCCAGGTCAGGCAGCCTGTTTCCCAGTGGAACCTAAATGTGGTGCGAGGCCTCCTGCACCCCCTGTTTGAGCCTATAACCGCATGTTCCCTCTTTCATCTCTTGTGGAAGGTGGCCTGCCTTGTGGCTGTTACCTTGGCCAGAAGGGTATCTGAGCTGAGGGCCCTCACGTTGCAGCCCCCGTACACCGTATTCTTCAAGGACAAGGTGACACTGCATCCACCCCCAGTGTTTCTGCCCAGGGTTGTGTCCACGTTCCACATGTCCTGGGACATTTTCCTGCTGGTCTTCTACCCTAAGCCCCGCACAGACCAGAAAGAACAGGCACTACACTTGTTAGATGTAAGGAGAGCTCTCACGTTTTATTTAGACAGGACAAAGCAGTTTCAGAGGTCCACATAGCTTTTTGTCTCTATAGCCGAGAGGATGAAGGGCCTCCTGGTGTTGTCACAGTGTCTGTCCTTGTGGATCATAGCATGTATCAAGGCATGCTATGACCAAGCAGGGAAACCAGCTCCTCCTATCACTGCCCATTCCACCAGAGCCTCCTCTATAGCCTTTGTAGCGCAGGTCCCTATTATAGACATCTGTAGGGTGACTAATTGGTCATCCTCTCATACTTTCACTAATCACTCTGCAATTACACAGCAGGCTAGAGACAATACATCCATAGGCAGGGTTGTCTTGCAATCCATCTCCTCTTCCTAGGTTCCGACCCTTCCTTCATGGACACAGATTGGGAATCATCTAGGTGGAACGCCTGCTCCTCTCAGCCCTGCATTGTGTGGGGGAGTGGGCTGGGGTACCCTGTTTCTCGCCACCCCAGTGAAACAGAGTGACCCAGCTGGGAGATTGCTCTGCTCCGCTGCAGTCTGTTTCGTTGTTCCCGTGGCCGTCGCTGGGATGGGGGAAGTTGACTCCTGCTTCTGCCCTGCACCAGGCCCCTCCAGGTAATCCTCTGGGCTGTCCAGGGCCCTGCGGGCTAACCTCCTTATTGGGGGACTGTCCATGCATAGGACAATTGGGGCAGCTATTGTGGGGTCTGGGGCAGCTGCCCCAAACTGTTATATGGACGGGATAGCTCTGCTTATTGTATTTATCTTTACACTCATTTCTAGGGCTCATCTAGACTACGGGGAATGGTCGAAAGAAGATATGCAAATTCTGCAGGAATTTGCATATCTTCTTCCGATCGCACTTTCGAAAGCTCCGCTTTTTTGAGGAAGAGCAGCTTTTTGACGAAGGGGGGGAGTTCGCCGAAAAAGCCGCGTCTTAACTACTTTCACTTTCGAAAGCAGAGCTTTCGAAAGTGGGATCGGAAGAAGATATGCAAATTCCTACAGAACTTGCATATCTTCTTTTGACCATTCCCCTGTTCCCTGTAGTCTAGATGAGCCCCTAGAGTCTAACACTGAGGATATGGCTGCATGAGCATTTACTACACAGTAAGTTAGGGAGCAAACCAAGAAATGTCTCGCACATAAGTGCTGGAATTTGGGTGCTGGAAATGGTTGCCATTATATATAAGGATTTACAATTTGGTTAATGGCTCTCAGTACCACCACTACTCAAATGATTTCATCGCCCCTGCTCTAGCATGCTTTACATTCTGTCCACGTGGATCTTACTGCTATGCACTAAAAATGGTTACTGACATACTGTTATAGTAATGTGTGCATAGTGTGTGCTTTTAGTGAACGGCAATTGGGTCCACATGGGCACTTAATTTGTGTCATGCTGAAGTGCTCTGGATTTATACCCTAGCTTGCTATGTGCTTAGTTCTCATGTAGAGAAAAATGTATTAGACTATAGATTACACTTACTAAGTTGTTGCATAATTCTGAACGGGAAATGGAATATAGTCCTACTCCAAGAATAATCTTGTATTCATGCTTCGCAACTGACAGAAAATGAAGAACAGTTTTATTAAAGTCTTTGAAAGCTGTAAAGTTATAAGATTGTTAGAGAAATGTACAAACATGTTTCAAGGTTTTTGATAGAAAATTGGAATTATAAGTCATTCTTCCTTTTCATGACTTAAAATGAAGACACACTCAAATGTTTGTAAAGTCATTTTGTAAAATGTGGTGCATATAAGCAATTGTAATAAACGTTTTATTTTTGGCACTCAGCGGAGGGGAGGGAGGGTGACTTCACATGTGGTTGCTTCATCCTGAAATGGTGCATACACACCATGGGACAGATCGTCAGCCAATGTGTAAATCTTCAGGTCCACTGAAATCAATGAGTAACTTACACCAACTAAGAATTAGGTATGTGAATAGGTAACCAGCAGGGATGTAAACTATTGTTTGTTTGTGTAAACGTGTAACTGCTGGAAATTCTTACATGATTATAGGAGGGGGAGCAGGCCAGAGCCAGTGCTGAAGTTAGCTGGCTTCTGCTGCCCCTCGCTACCTCTGATAGGCTGTGTCTAGATTACATCCCTCTTTTGACAGGCTGTTACCCCAGAGCAGCTCCCTGCCTGCCATGGGTGGAGGATTGCTTGAACCTCATGGGGCAGTTGGCTCACAACCCGCATGGGTAGGGAGATAGCAGCCATGTGTGGGGGAGGTTGGGGTGGGGTGGGAGCATCCTGAGGTGGGGGAGAGATCTGCTGACTCCCAATAACGTGAGCCTGCTGAATCCTAGCCAATGTGGGCTGGGAGCCAGCAGTCCCATGAGGCTGGAATAACCCCTGCCCACAGCGTGGGCACTGCTTCAGCCTGGCCTTGGAGGGAGGGGGGCTGTTCCCCCTCCACCCACCTGCCCCCTACTTCCTGTTCAATCAATTAAATGGTTAAACATAACAGGTTAACTAATTAAATGGGATTTTATATCCCTACCGAGGATCTACTCTTTCTCTCACTCTGTCATGTGACTATGGAGATATTGTGTTGATGGTCTGAATGACCCAACATGCACAGCACTAAGTGAAACAGTTCTTTAGGGAAGATGCAAGTGTTTTTTCATTTACTCTGACTACATATAGACTACAGGCTTCTTTTGGAAGAAGCTATTTTTGGAAAAGATCTTCCAAAAAATGTATTCCGAAAGAGAGCGTCCACACTGCAAAAATGCATCGAAAAAGCGATCTTCTTTTTCGAAGGAGAGCATCCAGACTGAATGGATGCTCTCTCGCATGTAAGCTGTGAGGTTACCTGTGCTTTTTTCTCTTTCCTCTTCTTCCGAAAGAACTCCCTCTTCCCCGTCCACACATGCCTTTTTGCGAAAGAGCTTTTTGCAGAAAGGCTTCTTCCTCTTAGAATGAGGGTTACCAATGCCAGAAAAACCCCTGTGTTCTTTTGATTTTCTTGTGGGAGAACACGATTGCAGTATGGATGTTCCTCAAGTTTTGTCAGAAAAACAGCCTTTTTTCCGACAAAACTCTTTAGTGTAGACGTACCCTAATTGTTTACGTTTTTTGCATTCTTTAATATAAAACATCCTGTTAGGGTATTTAAAAGAGTGGAGTTTATAAAATGAATGTCCATCTAAATCTCTGGATTTCTAATACAAATTCATAAAAACCTGGGTGAACTTGGGTGTGGAGGTTATTCCTCTCTTCTAACAATTGAGTTCTGTTTATTGAATATTTACGTTTAATCCTTTTAGAGCTGCTAGGGCCATTCTTACCAAACAAAGCATCTGCTATTCTAAACTTACGGGTACTCTTAGACTTGCCATGATAGCCAGATCTTGAATTTTGGTGCCTCTGTGACAATAAATAGCATGTCCCAATTAATTGCCTCACTTACAAGTAAATGCCTCACTCAGCTGTGCTGCTCAATTTCTGCTCATTACTCTTTTGAATTTTGACAAAAACTACATAAATACAATAAATTTCTTTATTTTTAGAAGGCTACTGGGAGACTTTACTGGCCATTGGCTGTTTTTTTCCCACCCTGGGAGTAGCCAGACAGCCAACACAAGCTCCCCCAGGACCTCGCTCCTGCATTAGGAAGGAAGGGTAAGATAGGGTGGGTGGGTTCTGGAGTGGCTTAGGTAATAGGGCATTCGTCGCGTGTACATCGGGTGCGCCGAGCCAGGAAAAGAAAATACCAGCCAGCTAGGATCAAAGCGCTGCGACCCCCCCCTCCCACCAGGGAGGTGGCTGCAACCCCCAAGGGGGTCGCAACCCACAGGTTGTGCACCCCTGCTACAGACTACACACATTTCCCTCCCCCCCACCCTTGCTAGTACATTTTTTGCAGGCTGGCCAGGAAGGCTGACCCAGAGGCTTCGAGAAGATTTTCAGTTTTAGTATGTTTGATGTGGTTTTTCTTGCCTGTCAAGAGAAGTCAAAAGGGTCCAACTTTCAGAAGTTTTATATCTTCATCTGTGATTTAGAAAATGGCGTAGAGAATGCACTTATAAAGTGTGTGGATGATAGCAAGCTGGGAGGGGTTGCATGTGGTTCAGAGGATAGAACTGTAATTCAAAATGATCTGGACAACCTGGAGAAAAGGACTGAGGTAAACAGGATGAAATTTGGTGAAGACAAATGCAGAGTACTCCACTTAGGAAGGAACAATCAGTTGTACTTATACCAAATAGGAAATGACCTAGGAAGCAGTATTGCAGAAAGGGATCTAGAGGGCACAGTGGATCACTGAGTCAACAGTGTGGTGATACTGCAAAAAAAAAAAAAAAAAAAGGCAAATGCCATTGTGGAACGTATTAACAATTGTGTTGTAAGCAACACGTGAAAAGTAATTCTTTCGCTCTACTCTGTGTTGATTAGGCCTCAACTAGAGTATTGTGTCCAGTTTGGGGCTCCACATTTCAGGAAAGATGTTGACAAATTTGGAGAAGGTCCAGCAAAGAGCAACACAAATGATTAAAGGTCTAGAAAGCATGACCAATGAGGGAAGATTGACAGAACTGGGCTTGTTTAGTCTGGAATAGAGAAGACTAAGAGGGGGACATAATATTCATGTATCTAAAAGGTTGTTACAAGGAAGAGGAAGAAAATTTATTCTGCTTAACCTCTGATGATAGGACAAGAAGCAATAGTCTTAAATTACAGCAAGGGAGGTTTAGGTTGGACATTAGGAAAACTTCCTAACTGTGAGGGTTGTTAAGCACTGGAATAAAATGTCTAGGGAGGTTGGGAATCTCCATCATTGGAAATATTTAAGAGCAGTTTAGACAAACACCTGTCAGAGATGGTCTACATAGTGCTTGGCTACATAGTACCTGGCCATAAGTGAAGGGTACTGGACTTTGACCTCCCAATGTTCCTTCCAGTTCTATTATTCTAAGTTGGGATGTCTAATATAAAACAATATTTTTATTAATATGGAAACTAACTGTTTTAGTCCAGGGCTCCTATTAGGCACTGTGGTGAGGTCTGTTTACAAAAGCTACCTGTCTTTCTGGGTGACTAGGGAATTTCCCCCTTATTAAGGAGACTGCCAACTCATTTTGGCCCCACATTCAGATTTTGAAAAATGTATCTTCTTTAGTACAGTATTTCTCGCAGGCAGTTTTCCTGTGTGTTTGTTAATGTGCTGTTCTAACTCGAAGAATTACTCTAAAAATGGCATTGCCATCAGTGTCATGTTTCAGTGATTTTTTTTTTCAGCCCCAATTTAAAAAAAAAAAAATTTAAACTAACATTGTAAACTTCACATAGAAGGCGAAAGTCAAGATGCTTTTGTTCCATCTCTTACACAATACAAACTGTGCAGGCCAAATTATGCCTTTGTTTATATCCAGGTCACATCATTACTCTTCAGAGCGGCTATACAGGTGTAACTACTGATTTAATTTTGAAGGCAAGGAAACAACACAATTTGTCCCTCAGTTCCCCATGGTGAGTTTGCAAAATTAGTACAGGTTGAACCTTTCTTGTCCAGAACACTCTTACCTGGAAACATCCATCATCCAGAATGATTTTAGCTATCCAGATGTCCACTTTTCATGGGTATGGCCAAGTTTCCCATGGTCCCACAAAGTTTGTTTACAGCCACCAGTCCTAGCTCTTAGTGCTGTTATTTAGCTCTGATATACTCCCTAAACATCCTCTAACAGCACAGTAAGTAATGGAAGTGTTGGTAATGCTGCTAAACCAGCGTTTCTCAAACTATGGGCCGCGGGAAAAAAATACCGGGCCTCAGCATGGCTGCCGGGAGGGGAGTAGAGTGGGGCGGGCTGGGAGGAGGGGAGCGGGGGAAACCGGCCGCCGGGAAGCAGGGTTGCGGGCAGTGGGGCTGTCCCGTGTAGATCAGGACAGGCAGGCGGGTGGCCAGCAGAAGCAGGGCTGGGGGCAGCGGGGCTGTCCTGTGGAGATCTGGGCGGGCGGGCGGGTGGCGGAAGCAGGGTTGGGGGCAGCAGGGCTGTCCCGCGGAGATCTGGGCGGGCAGCTAGCGGAAGCAGGGTTGGAGGTAGCGGGGCTGTCCCGCGGAGATGGGGGAAGGCAGGCGGTGGAACCAGGGCTGGACAGGATCCGGGGGGGCTGGCCTGGGGAGATCAGGAGGAGGAGGACGGGAGAACCAGCTGCCGGAAGCAGGGCTGGACGGGGGCAGCAGGGCTGGTCAGGGGGGTTGTCGGGGGAGCGGGGCTGACCGGGGGACATTGGTGGGGGGCGGGGGGAACCGGCCACCGGAAGCAGGGCTGGACTGGGGAGATTGGGGGGGGGGGGGGGGAGAGCAGGACTGACTTGGGCACATGCAGACCCTGGCAGACAAGTGAGTCTGGCTGGGGATTCCATTTTGCCCCCCTCCCCTCCCTCCCACATACCCTCCCTCGAGTAATTGCGAACTGCCTGGCAGGTAGACACACTCACGCAGCATGAGCACATCTACCAGCCAGGCAGTTCGCAGCTAAGGACTGATACACCTAATTATAATAAAACTTACCCAATTAGAAAATACCAGGCATTTTATATGTCTGGTAATTTCTCAATTTCTTTCCCAGACAAAACCTTCAAATACCGGACTGTCCGGTACAAAACCGGACACCTGGCAACCCTACCCTTCCTTGCACCCTCCCTCCTGGCCAGATACCCTACCCCCAATCTGCTCCAGCTCCCGCCTCCTGGAGTGCTCATGCGGCGCCGGGTCCCCCAAGCCCTGGCCCAGGCTGGGTGGAGGATGCAGCCGGGTGAAACACTGAAAATTTATTCATTTTTCATTCTTTTTTTTTTATATGCGTTTGTTTTTTGCAGCCCAAAAATATAGTACTGAAAAAAAAAACGGGTTCCAACTAAAGTAAGAAGTTTGGGAAACCCTGATTTAGCCAGCTTTCTATCCATCTTACTGTCCATTTATCCAATCCACATTCCCTTAACTTGCTGGCAAGAATATTGTGGGTGACCGTATCAAAAGCTTTGCTAATGCTGGCACTGGGAGCTTTGGGAGCACCAGAAACAACTTATTTGAATATTCATCATTTGCTTAATGAATATGCAAATATGCAAATGAATGTTACAGGTCCTCCAAAAGCTCGTGAATGGATTTACTGGTCCCCGTGTCAAAAAGTTTGGGAACCCCTGTGCTAAACCATATTGACCTCCCGTAGTCCAGAAAACTCTCTTGTTCAGAACTGGTCAGGTCCTGAGAGTGCTGGATGAGAGAGCTTCAACCTGTAGCTTGATGAAAACAAAAGTGTGTTTAAACATAGATCCCGAACAGATGGCAAGCATGCTTATACCAGTCCTTTTCTTCTTCCTCTCAGTCTTTACTTTTCTCTTCCAAATGATATGTCTCAATCAAGAGTTCTCAAACTTTATTGCGCTGTGACCCTCTTCCAACAAAAGAAAAAAAGAAATTACTACACGGCCCCAGCTGTGGAGGGGGGACTGAAGTAATAGTGTAGTCAATTAACTGATTAAATGATAAGCAAAGCTTATAGGTTAATGCTATAGACCTGTGGTGCTCAACCTTTTTTCATTCACGACTTCTGGAGCCGTGAAAATTTTTGTTGACCAAAAAAAAAGGGGAACATTTTGTTGCTGCCCCTTTAAAGTGCCGATCCGCTCCTCTGCCACTCTTCCCGCCCCTGCTGTATGTATGTCAGGCGTGCCGAGCCAGGAAAAGAAAATACCAGCTGGCCAGGATCAAAGCGCTGCATCCCCCCCCCCCCCCAAGTGGGTCGCGACACACAAGGTGCGCACCCCTGCTACAGACTACATGCATTTTCCTCTCCTGACCCTTGCTAATACATTTTTTGCAGGCTGGCCAGCAGCCTGGCTCAGTTTTGGCTCCCGCTGGGTCCAGAACCTACCCCTGCTGCAGCTCTGCATTTGAAGTGTATTAGGAGCCAGGTGGTCAGGCCACCTGGCTCTGTTCCGGCTCGTGCCAGGTCCAGGAGCTTAGATGCCCCCCGTAGACAGGGGCTGCTGCCATTCCACTCTGCTGCCTCTTTATCAGAGGCAGCAGCACTGGGCAACAGGCAGCCAATCCAGAAGGGGAGCTGGTTTTTAAACTGGCTGCCCTCGTGGACCAGCTCCTGCCTGGCACCCTGCACTGCTGCCTCTGATACAGTGACTGCCGGCCCTACCCCTGGGGACTATAGAATAGTCGACTAACTGATAAAAATTCATGAAGTTACTCAACTATTAAATTAACTGATATTTAACATCTCTAGACTGACACTTGAGCCTCACTGCTCCGGGTTAGGGTAGCGGGGGAAGGTGGTGGCAAAACTCAAGCTCAAGGGCTTCAGCCAAAGGTGGGGGCTTATAAGCTGAATCCCAACATGCAGGATTGAAACCCTCAGGTTGTTGCCTTGGGTGATGGGGCTTGGGCTTCATCTTATGCCCCCGTAAATCTAAGGCAGTCCTAGTGACTACATTAAAATGGGGTTATGATGCAGGATGTGATAGTATAAACGGTTAACCTTCACAGTTATATGCAAATCCTACCCCCACGGCTGCTGTTTCAGAGGCAGCAGCGGGGGGAAGGGGGCAGGATCTGGTGCTTGTGGGGAGCTGGCTTAAAAGCTGAAAAATTCAGCAGTTACATGTTTACAAAACCCCCTCATTTTAACATCCCTAGTCCCGATCCCCTTTGAGGTCCCAACCCACAGTTTGCGAGCCGCTTGTCTAAATATTCACAGTGGAGAAGGGGCCATGGAGTCACCATAGGGTATTTTTCCTCATTTAGCTGACTTGAAACTACCTGTTTCAAGAAATTATGAAGAGAATTAAGAAGATTAATACCAAACTGAACACTCAAATAGAGAGCTCTTTTTTAATGAAAAAATTTAAGGGGGCATAACCTTGTACAATGCAGTTGAATATCAGTAGATTCACTCTGTGAACCTGTAAACAAATCATATTGTTTTTTTGTTAAAGTTTGATAAACATCAGTGTTTCAGTTTACTGAAATTTTATCAGTGTTCTTAAAAGAAGCAGAATCACCTATTACTTTCCGCATAGTCTCCCCCATGATAGCAAGGCTAATTTCCTGGATTAATGATTTAACTTTCAAAGGCAAATTCAGATCTAAAGATTATAAATATACACACGCTACTCTAGGATGTCACATATAGCAATTCAAACATTCCTTTCCTATGTGTTAGTCCTATGACACTTCTGGTTTATCATCTCTTCCATAAGCCCTATCAAATAAAGTTTTTCAGTACTTTTTTGATGATTATGAACCTTTAAGGGAAGCCCTTAAATGAAGTTATTGCAAAAATTTCAACCTAGGTTCAGATATCCTCTCAAGAGAGTAAAGAGCCCTTTGATTCCTTTTATAACTTTAAACCTAAGGACTATTTCTTTTCCGAGTCCCATCAAATTGAGTTTGAAGGTCAATTTCTCCAACCAGTAGGAAGAGTTAATTGGTTAATCTGCTGGTTAATGCAGCCTAACAATCATAGGTGAAAAACTGAGACTAATTGTAAAGGTGTAGATTGAGATAATTAAAAACAAATTTGCCTTCCAGCTTATTTTCACGTGTGCCTAATAGTTAACAACAGTGCCTCTTAATTCCACTCCATATCTCAAGATATACTGGAAACTCCTGACTTTTTTTTGGTACTTCCTTGGAACTGTGGACCATAAATACCATTACTACAATGCTTAATTTATGGTGTAACTTGAACTGAGTACAGGAGTACATTTATCATCTCTCTAGGTCAGTGTTTCTCTAAGTGGGCTGTGGGCCCAGTCTGAGAGAGCTGCTAATGGCCCGTTCCCGTTTGTTTCCTTACTGGCTCCATAGCCACAGAGCCTCAGGGCTCCCCATGGCTGGGAGGCTCTGTGACTTCAGAGCCAGTAAATAAACACACAGGAGCAGGACCCATGACCCACTTTGAGGAACATTGGTTTTAGATATTCATGCTATACCCAACACTTGGGCAGCCTTCCACATTCCTTTGGTGGACTAATGAAATGTGGGAGGAGCCTCTGTAGTTTAAAGTGCCTGCCTGGCTGGGTCTGATCACATCCTCCTAACACAGAGCTATCAAACTTAAGGCCAATGTTTAATTATGATCATGGCCTGGAATATAAACTCTAAAAGACTTCATATTGTACATCATTTTCCTGCCACTGATGTTAATGGGAGAGCACAAACAGCAAGGGGAAAATACAGTCCTTAGGTAATAAGTAGAAGTTTATTATGATGTGAGTCCTTTATTGTCACATTCAGCATCACTACTACTCTTCTTGGGCCGGTGATACTTCTGCTCTTTTCCTTCCCAACTGTCTTTTCATTATCTCCTTCTTCCCTGATTGTTATAAGACTTCTTTGTTTTCTCCTCTGCATTTCCTTCACTGTAGCAACTTTCGCAATTCTGAGGGCTTCACTTTGGATCACTTCATCATAAAACAATAAATTAAATAGTTAATGTTGGCATTGGCATTGGGGTTCAGAGTTGGCTCATTAGTGAGTAAGGCAGTTCTTCACCCTTGGTATTATACTGGGCTGTCTGCAGACTCTGGCAGACATCACTCTGTTGGTTTATGCTAATTTTTGCATTTGGAAGGCTTTCTTCACAACCATAAGATCTAACCTCTTTTACAAAATCAAATCTGAGATTTGAGAAAATATGAAAGTTGTCCATCTATCATGAAAGATGGATCCAGACAATTGGTCATATATTTGATACCTTAGTCCTAATATCTTTGTTTTGGGTTTTAATTTAAAAATATGGAAGGACACCAAAATTGTGAGCCTGGGTGAAAGGAAGGCTAGGGTAGGGTGTTGATAGAGAAGTAGTGTGAGAGAATGTCTAAATAAGTGAGGTTATTGCATTTGAGGGGATATAGGGAGAAGAGGTATTGATGTTAAATTGCAGTTATCTGGCTCATCAATTTTAAATATAGTAAGAGCTGCTGGGCTCTAGCTACATTTCAAGTGCAGAGGCCTTGCGTCCCAGACCAATGCGAGCTGGGACTGCTCAGTCCCGGCTTGCGCTGAGCCCAGCAACCCCGGGCCGTGGCCGGTCCTGGCTGCTGCAAACAGAGGCTGCTCCCGTGTAAACTTTCCTACCTAAAAGCGTTCTTGTTTTATTTGACTGATAGGTGTCCGATCTTTTTGATTTATGTCTTATCCAGTATTCTAACTCTGGATATGTAATACATGTTCTGAAGACAAAATTCACATTTCTCCCTTGTGTGGTAACTAGAAATTAACAACTATTCCCAGGTAATTTCAGAAAGGGTAGGATGGACAAGTTACCTCTATTTGATTCTGGGGAGAAATTCAATGTTACATATGGTTGAGGTACATAATACACTAGACTCAGTGTAAAATAGTCAAAACCATGGTATGATTTGGTATGTATTGCCCCAGAATCAGGTACCTAATTTCCATCATTAGTGTCTAAAGGGTAATAAATAACACGCAGAAGTTAAATAATAAACATTGCAAGGCAACACAACACACAATGTGTGGTAGGAAGGATGACTTTGTTAATGCATTGAACTACAGGGTTCTGCTTCCCCAACAGCTCTTGCATGTCTTCGGCTATTTATATTTAATCTCTCCATGTCTCAGTTACGTCATAGGAATGTTGTGCATTTCCATCCATACCAGTGTTAATAAATGTAAAGTGTCACAGATATGCCAACTATTTTTACGTTAACATTAATTTACTATCAACATTGATGTCTTTTAAACTTGTGCTATGGAATGTGTCCAGAAAAAACTGATTCTGCTCACATCTATGTCCAGAATATACAAAAACCTTTATCAATCTTCTGATCTGGATATTGCAACAGTGGATTTAGCACAATGATTTTAACATAGATATGGAATGGATGTCTTCAGATACATACAGCCTTGTCTAAGCATTTGTATAAAACTGCCTTTTGGAACTGATGTCTAGTATCTACCTTGTGAGAGCCTTGATTATGTCAGTATACCAATTGTAACAGCAGAAATTGAGCACAAACATAAACTGATTTTGAGCAGGTTTTGTGGAATACATTTGTGGTAAAAATAATATATATTTAATTAGATGAAGGGCAATATTGCCTAATATATGTTAATATCCTAACTCTTTATCAACTATAATAGAGTACAGTTATCAAACTGAAACAGAACCAAAAAATTATTATGGAAAAAACCCCGAATAGGTCATGCTGATTAGTTAGTAATATCAACACAAAAACAGAGGTGATAGATAAAGTTGGGAGTGGATGCGGAGGAAGGAAAATGCTCTATACCTGCCTGTTCCTTCCCAAATTATAGAAACTACACTCACGAGTTACAAATGGAAAACTATAGAATAAAACTTTTATATAAAAGTGATAAGGAATAGGAAATGCCTCTGCATAAATCAAATGGACTTGTCAGCCTTCCCTTAATTGTACTCAGAGAAAATGGAGAAAGCATTTGGGACAGCTTCATTTTCCTGTGTTTGGAACACTCTTATGTTACAGGGAGGTATTTATAGTCTCCCTTCCCCTTTTTGTGTGTGAAAAGCATAGCTACTCTGCTAAAACTCACCACTGAATAAATTATACTGTACAGTTCAACCTTTTTTCTCGGATTCAAACTGCTAGTAATCAGCTCATTGCAAAAATGTTTTTGAAGTTCCAGCTCCTAGAATCTAGTGATCAGATGAACATCATCTTTTCTAAGAAGCTAAGTTTCTGCTTCTTATGGTTCTAGTGGAAAATTTGAAATGCAGCCGTAAATGCATGGAAACTAGAGGACAAATAAAATGAAACTATTTATTATTTTTGAAAAAACTAATGACTTTGAATGCGTGGGGTTGGCAATATCAGAAATGTTGTATTGGAACTTCCCTGGTTACATCATCTCCAATACAAGTCTGGTGTCTCATGGTATAAATTATAGAAGTACTGGAAGATGTAACCGACATTGCCCGGGTCTTCCAGGGGCAGGACTGGCAGGGTGGGTGATGGAGGAGTCAGGGCAGGGCCTTGGCGATGTGGGGGACATGGGGCAGGAGGCCAGGGACATGGGAGGGTGCAGGAGTCAGGCCCTGGGCTGCATGCAGCGTTTCAACCTTTGCAATGCAATCTTTGACTGCTGGGGCTCTTGTACATTCAAAGGTGGAACACCGCTGCGCCTTTGCCCCCTCCCATGGAGCTGGGGGGAACTGACTTGTAAGCTGGCTCCCCCCAGCACTCAGTTTTCTCCCCCTCCTCCCCCTTGTTGCCTCTTTCTGATAGAGGCAGCGGCCGGGGAGTGGGGGGGGGGGGGGAGGGACGGGAAGCGACTAGTCGACTAGTGTGACGACTGTCCGATAAGCTTTTGCTTATTGGATAGTCGACTAGTCAATTAGTCACTTACATCCCTTTTTAGGAGGACTTCTTGAATAAACAGACTTGCAGACAGACGCACACTAAAATAAATACATAGATATTGCTATCCAATATGTGTCCTATATCGCTTATATTGGGAATAATGGATCTCAGATGGATATTTCTAGGAATTGTATTCTTCCATGGCTTATTGATGATTCATATTCATATTGTATTTCCATACTTTTCTTAAGTCAGAATGTGGCTTCTCTGTATTGAACAGTTTGTAGATGTTGGAAACCATATAATCAGATTTAACTGTGCTATTTCCGGGTAGGGTGACCTGAGATGTTGCCTAAAAGATTTTCAATTTCTTCTTCCTCCAACCTTTTAAGTGCAGTTCTATTTACCTCTGAGCCAAATTCGCTATGTGCATTCTAGAATGACTTCTGATGTTCAGGCACACTTACTCCATTTTCTTTTTACGTTTATGTGAATCATAATTTCTCCCTGTTTTTTAACTGCTCCATTAACCCAGATGTGAGTATGTTGACAAATTACTATGGATGGGACTTGAGGGTATTTGATGTTCTTTCACTACTTGGTACTAATTATTACTAGGTTATCTGTGATACACATGGTAATATAAATCAGTATGGCTTTTGTGGATGCTGTAGTAATTCTTGCAGACTTTCACTGATGTCTAGTTAGTTTGTGGTGTGGATAGGAATAAATTTTAGAATTATGAAATTTTTATTCAAGTAGTCACCTATGTTCCCTATAAGTTGTGCATGGGTGGCCACACACAAGAGATTCAAATGTCACTCAGCTGATATAGCAGAGTGCCCATAGCAGGCAGCATGTGTTTTTGCTGGTGGTGCACATGTGCACATGCTTTGGTGCACATAAAATTTATTCTGCACATGGATGGAAAAAAATGGAAGGAACACTGGTTATGACATTATCTCCACTCTTCATATTCACACACCTTGCTAAACACACGGTTCCTAACTATATAGGTATTTGACTTTTGCTTGTGAATAAAGCTCGGATATGAATGTTTTACTGGACATGTACTAGGTAATATTGTCTTCACAGCAGTAACTAAGTATCAGGTTTTAAAAACCAGTGTGCTGTGTCTTGGTTTACCATAGCAAGCTTCATTATGCCTTCTCAATGCGAGTTTTATTGGAGAATAGAAATAATGTGCTAGTTCAGGGCTACTCAACACGTGGCCCATGGCCTGTTTGTTTGCGGCCCACAGTGTGGTTTGGGTTTACGTAGGGCTCAACATGTGGCATGCGGGTGGGATCCTTTGAACATGGCCTCCATTGGGAACACGCTTCATAATGGCGGGTCAATATAATGGTCTTCTGTTGATATGCATTTTAGTAGTTAAATTCCTGGACTATTATTGCTCATTAAAAGTTCTGTCATATGGGTGGAAATCAGGTACATACTGCATTTTATTAATATCAGCAGAACTGACTTAAATGGGGCCTGCGTATTGTGTAGTCTTGCCTTAATCTTTGTATTCATGCCCGTTAGTGGGAGAAAAAAGCTGTTTGCATTTGCATATATTTGCATATACATGCAACCACACTTAAGTTGTGGCCCTTGTCATGTGCTGTGACTATAATTGTGGCCCCCGGAGCTTCCAAAGTTGAGTAGTCCTGTGCTAGTTATTACTAGACTATTTCCATTAAATGGAGAGCTCATGAGCAAACAAAGAATGTCCAATTACATCTTGATTTGATAAATCAAAATCTGAAATGGTCTGACTTGAATCAGGATCAATCATTTCCAAGGAAAAATTAAGCCAGTTGAAATCTGGCATTGCTGTATGCAAGACAACCACCATTCTGACAACTGCTTGGATCACCTGCTGCTTTTGTGAATAAATGGTAAGTTTCACTGCACTGGACTGGCATTTTGGTTCACTTCGTAGCTGAAAGCTTTGTGATAACTAAAACATATGGAAGATGAGATCAGAGGAGAAGAAAGCAAACTTTTTTGCTTTACAGGTAGCATGTTTAAACTTTAATTTGATGCTATTGGAAAGGAGTTCAGGAAAGAGAATCGGGAGGGAAAGCAGATATTTTGTATTGGCTTTTACATGTTAGGACTGTACTTAAGGGAACTTGCCTGGAGAGACTTATTGTTGATACTGGACTGCCAGTCTCCACTCTATGAAACACTTGTAACTGCCATTATGTTGGTAGTGTTGATGGGGAACTCCTCTCATGTGGACTAGTTTATTGAATTCACCTGGAACTACAACCCTGCTAATATTGTGAAACAAGATCTCTAAATAGTGTCATTAACCTGTTTCCTGCCTCACTGATTTGATGCACTGCCTTTCCGAAGTGTGGAGACACATTTAGGAAGTATTACATTTTTGTATGTTGAGATAATCACATGGTAACATTCAAACACCACAAATAAAAAAGGAAAAAAATTGATAGTCATATATTTAATTTATCTGTGTAGTTTCAGTGCAATATTATATAATAGTCGCAGCCCACACTGCTGTTTTGAAGCACTCAGCAAATCCCATTTACTGTTTGGTCAAGTAAAGATGTGTTTATCTTGCCTTGTGTGAGTCGTTAAGCTGCTGCGAAGACCATCCTGAATCTCAGAAATCTATTCATGCACTAAACCAAAAAGTCTGCTTGCTACTGTTTTAGGTAATTTACTATCTGGCCCATCAGGCTTAGGGAATAAACAGTTAACACATTTAATAGGGTGTCAGTTTGTATTCATAATCTCTCATACTTAACATCATTTTGGTGACAGAGAAATTTAGGACAGGGCAGCCATGAAACTTGCCAAGATGGTTATCCGGTTTGCCTACATTAAAAGGCATCGAGGTCAGAATACCTTTCATGAAAGCATTTATAAAAGGAGAAAACTATTGAAAAATGCCTGTCCATTAATGTTTTGTTTAAGCTTCTGAATAGTTTACATAGGAATTTGATGGTGCACACGGCACAGTGTGATGCAATAAAATATATTTAGGACACTTTTTATAACAAGTGTTCTCTTAAAAGATGTGTCCTATACAACATTTCTGAATAAGTTTTTGCAGATAATATGCACAATAGGAAGAATAAGTGGGATGATTGAATGCCCTCCCATGGGTGGAAAGGCCCAACTGCAAAGAGAGAACAGTGACATTGTAATTGATTCTTAATGACATTGTAGACATGGCTTACCAAAGCCCTGTTTCATCAAAACATATTTTAGTATTCTGTCTACTTCATTCTTTCTATTCACTTTTTGTGTTGTTTGTACTCTCCAGCTTTGTACCTGCTGAGCAAGACAGCACTCTTATGCTGCTATTCACAGCGTTGAATTGTCCACACATGAATGGTTCTGATGTGGATGGGACCATTTTAAGCTAATTATTCACATTTTTGATAAACTAGAAAATGTTGTTTTATGGAGCCTGTAAGCATTGTCCTTTGTACTTGGTGTCACATTAAGCTCTAGCTTTGGTAAGTTTTCCCAATTTATATAGCAGTGTGAAACAAATGAAGTGTATTAATAGAGCTGTTAGAGGAAGTTTTGTTCGATACCTTCCTTCCCTATTTTACTTGCATCATTTTAATCATCCCCATTTTAAGCAGCCTCCTGCAAACATCCAGGTTTGATGGCACTGGATCCATCTGTGGTAAACAATATAGTAGAAGTTCTACATGCTAGGACACTTGAGAAAATTGCAAAGAATTTCAAGCCTCTGTCTTGTAGCTTGATTACAGAACAATAGTCCAAACAACGTGTAATATTTGTTAGTAGCCTTAGCATGAACAGTTATATTTTGTATTAAAATATAAAAAATTATACTTATAACAGTAGCAAGTTAATGATTATTAAGAACACTGAACAGCATGAATTTATTTTCTGACTATTAAAATATCAGGCATTAAAAGCAGACCTAGCAAATTTGCACAAGAAACATGGAATTCTAAAACTGTGAATTAACAAATGAAAAAAATACTTTTAATATATTTAGATTTTATAGTTAAGAATATTTTACTAGTGCAGTATCTTTTATAAAAAAAAAAATAGAAGTTTCAACGGGGCTGCGCTGCATAGAGCCCAGGATCAGCTGGAGTTGGTACTTCAAAGGGCAGCGCAAGTGAGCTGGACTTGATCCAGCTGATCCCTGGCTCTGTGTTGCAAAGCCCCTTTGAAGTACCAGAGCAGCACTTCCAAGGGGCTTTACAAAAGCGGAGCTGGGGATCAGTCCCCAGCTGATCCCCGGCTCCGCATTGCAAAGCCCTTTGCAACGTGGAACCGGAGATCAGCTGGGGACTGATCTCCGGCTCCACTGTTGCAAAGCCTCTTTGAAGTGCTGGAGTGGCACTTCAAAGGGGCATTGCAATACGGAGCTGGGGATCAGCTGGGCACTCCAGCTAATTCCCGGCTCCGCTTGCGCTGCCCACTTCAAAGAGGCAGCGCAGCATTAATGCCTGCAATTAACGCATTAATTTTTTTAATGCGTTAATCCTGTCCTGCGTTAATTGCAGGTGTTAATGCAGGTCAATTGACAGCCCTTGTATTAAATCTTACTCTAGCATTTACTATTGTCTTCTCAAAAAGTTAAGTGCTTTTTTTTTTTTAACAACGTAGAGAGTGTAGATTAGCAATGTTCCAGTAAAACTTTTCCCTCAAGTAGAAAGCATAATATTATGTGAAAAAGCTGTACATTATTCATTAATTTCCTTCTTGTCAAAGGCACTCAGTAGTATGGCATTCCTCTCCAACTGTGAAGTACTTTGTCTGATGCCAATCCCATCATACTTGAAAATTATTCACAATAGGGATTGTGAGTGAGTGTTTATATTCTCCATCCATGGACTAACAAGTATCAATTCCATCGTTCACTTTGCTGTGACTCTACATTGCAGAGTCTTGCCTCACCTGCACCTGTGCATATTATTGCTGTGTTGTTGGATGGACAAAGCAGAACTTCTTGTTGGCAGACCACTTAATAAAAATATTAAACTATTTCCTTTTGCATTTCAGTATTAAAACAAGCAGTTATATTTGTCTTCCTTTTTTGTTTGGGGGACAATTAAAGTTAAATATATTTTGTTCAAGCCCTAATAATAATCAGATTTAATGTTTAGATTCTTGCAAGATGGTTAATGATCACTAAAATGGTATCTTATGGACCAAAATCAGCCCCCCTTCTCACAAAGTCATGCTGTAAGAAGTGTGCACCTCAGTATCTATTACACACAAGTTTGAAGTCTTTTTTTCTTAAAGAAGAAGGTATAAGGGAATAGGCTGACCAAATACCAAATGTAGCAGGCAGACCATTTTACTGTTTAAAAAAATGCCACATTTTTCACAGGAAATTTTGTGGGTATTTGAATTGAATGTTATTTGCACATCAGATATTAGCAATAATTAATTTCAAATTATTAATAAGAATAAAACAATTAATTTGTACTGTTAAAAATCTGATGGACTAACAAGTCCTTCTCCCAAAAGGCGAGAATTAATGTTCTTTGTTTAGGTGTCATGTAGTCTGGATAGGGGACTCCCACCTTTGTGTTTATCCAAGTCACAGGTTTACTGGCAAGAATATGAAGTTTGGTATGAACATCTTTTGTGCTTGCTCCTGAAAATCAAGCTGAAGATTTAAGAGCTTTTTAAGAATGTGGTAGACTTTTGGATTCTCTCAGGGAATGAACACTCAACACAGCACTAACAGATAAGTGACTGATTTTTAACTACCATATATTTTATGATTACCCAATATTAGATCTAAACTTTATATGGTGATTTATGTGTTCTCTCCTCTTATTTCTAGGTACAAAAGTTCCAGTCAGACTAGGTAAGCATTCTTCTCTTTTCTTAATAGCAGTACTAGTTTCACAGAGCATAAATAACTGCTTAGTTGATGCTTAGTCTTTTTTTTCTCCAGTCCCTCCAAAGTTTACCACATTCTTTTATGCAAATAATTAGTAAATATCATTCATTGGAATTAGAATATACATCTATATTATATTTACTCAGTTTAGGAGTTCAAATAACTCAGCACATTATGTTTCTTTATAATATTTCTCTCTCATGTCTCAGAAATGTTTTGTTTCTGTTGCAAAACTGATCCCGATTTTAGACACCAGGAATGAATTTTGTCCTAATCTATAATGGGTTCAGAACAGTCTTTTAATGCATGGTATATTGTACATATAAGTCCATTGTATTTTTTAATGCAACTTTTTCCTTTAATTTGCAGCATTGCGGTCTGGTGTTTTCTTACCACTTCATGCCTCATCCTTTGAGTGGCCTATCCGGATCCTCTGGTTCCTGTTTCTGCCTGTGTCAAGATTTTTTTTCGGTTCTGTTTCCCCACATTTCCAAAGATCTCTTCTGCATCTTTTCGGCTTTTACTATTTGTATTTTGCTCTTCACTTGTTTTCCTAAATTTTATTGTGGCTCCGTCAAAGGTTTCCCTTGGATCACTGACAGTTCCGATGTTCCTTTGTGATCTTTACTAGTGAAAAATTTTCCTTCATGGAAGCTTCCTTGGAGTACAGGTCACACTTCTTGAATTACTTTCTCAGACCTAACTATCCCTATTAAAAGGTTATTCTAATTCTTTATCATCACAGTATAAACTAAAAATAAACTAGGGATGTGAAAGGTTAACCAGTAAGCATCACCCTTAACAGGTGATGCTTGGTTCTAGTTTACCAGTGGGGGCTGGAGCAGCTTCCTGCCTGTTGTGGGCAAGGGGTTGTTTCAGTCCCCTGGGGCGTACCACAGACAAGGGGTGTTCTAGGAATCTGGAGCAGGCCCTATCCACAGGGAGCCTTGTTGGGTGGGCAGGCAGGGGCTGCTCCAGCTGGTTGGAGCAGGCCATGCCTGTGGTAGGGCAGCCACTCCAGCCTGGCTATGGTGGGTCGGTGTGGCACTCCAGCCCAGTTGGGCTGGAGCAGCCCCCCTTAAATTGGTTAACCAGTTAACCAATTAAACTGGATTTTACATCCTTAAAATAGACAATTAGTGAGAAAATGATGAATATATATTTAACTGATCTATGAAAATTAGATGGACACAGTGCTTTCTAAGATAGCTTGGGTAAAAACAAATATATTGTTACAAACAGAGGGCACTTCAGATTTGTGAGATGTTTGATCCACCCCTTCTTCCTATTATTGACATGCAGCCACATTCCCAAGCCATGTATAGATTTTTTTTCATGAAGCAATTTTTTGTGGCCTGTGTGTGATCTTAAGTAGCCATTCTCTGCCAGAGTGCTGAACTGGTTGACCCTTCCCAATCCACATTATTAAAGGAGCTCTGTCATCCTACATTTTTATATAGACTAATTTTCATTTATTTCTTTTTCTGAGAGCACTTTAAAAACTGTCCTAAAATTATTTTTTAAAAATCTCTTAAGTTTTTGTATAGGATTTTTCTGTTCCCCAGTTTGTTTATTAAGGCTCTGTACAGTTATTCAGTTTTCTTGCTAACTGACTAGTAAAAAAACACTGCACAAATGAGTGCTCAAAGGCATGAAGCATATAAACTGAAAAAAATGTAACTTTTTGATTTAGTAATCTTTGGCGTTCTTGTACACTAGTTACAAAATTTACAATTTTTTTTAAGATGAACATTTCTAAAATTGTTATAACAGATTCATTTTTAAAGACAATTCTTTGTTGTATTCCAGTCCCTCACTTGTGCTTACATCAAATTATTATTACTTATGTATTTAAATCCAATCTTTAATTTCCAAACTTATAGGGAAGAGAATAACAGTTTGTGTGCTGTATTTCTTCCATGAATGGATTTTTTTGTGTGTGGAGGATTTGGGGGTGGCTTGTTCTGGTACTATCCCATTGTTCAGCAATGTAAAGTTCTCCGTGTTAATAAGATATAAGGTCATGTATTCCTTTTTGTGAATCTACAATAAAATTATAAAGCACCTATTGTGTGAAGTTTGAATCATTTTATTTTAATTTAACCTGTTATAAGCACTTGCACAATTGGCACATAAAAAGTGACTTAATGTTTAGCCTATAGGGTTGGTTTTACTGGTCGCTACAACCTCTTCGCTGCTGATATTTTATTGGAAATAATATTGCTATCCTAACTTTTAGAAGTTCTTCTCTGCTGCATGGTAACCAATTACTTTAGTGTTTTACCTGTTGGCAGTGCAGAATTATGTATATAATAGTACACTTACAGTAATCTCTAATTTAAAAAAATCAACAAAACACTATACTGTTTATGGTCTCATATTTAAACTTCAATATTGTTAAAATTAGCTTCTTCTAAGCTTACTTTATCACTAATGAAACTTTTTTGTATTTCAGGGAAATGAGGCAAGCTATCCTTTGGAAATGTGCTCGCACTGTAAGTCCATTCTTTGTTACATGTTTCTTCAAGGGGTGTGTGTGAGAGAGATTCTTGCTGCTGGTGCCAGGTTCTCTGCTAATCCCTTGGGCCCCTGGGGCAGTTGGATGCCAGTTGGTCCCTTGCTCCTCCACTCAGGATGTTTGAGGGGGCATGTGACCCTTCATCTTCCCTCCCTCCCACATGTCTCCCCTGAGTGGAGGGACCCAGGCTCACCACAGCTGCTCACCCAGCTCTTCCCAACTCTGATTTGGCCAGGGGTGTGGCTTCAGAACTGCAGCCTGGCCACAGTAAAAACCATGTGGGGAGCCGTGGTGGATACACTCAACTGCTGTTGGTGTGGGATCCTGGTAAGAGGAGCCTCTAGCCCTTGTCCCTGGTTCCCTGACACCCCTATGGCTGGTGGAGAATCACTGGCCAGCCATGTGGTTCTTACCATGGTTGGGCTGTGGCTCTGAGCCTCCCTCATACCTTCTCCAGCCAGAGCTGTGCAGGCAGCTGTGGTGTGTAGGGTGGAGTTGCAGACCATACATCTACCCTGGGTTGGGCAGGGACTCAGGCAGGGGGCTACTCTGAGCCCCATTGCCCTGCACTAGAGGGTCCATGCAGCTCTCTCAACTGCCTGAGCTGCACAGTAGCTGGGAGGTGGGGTTTGGGGGGAAAGAGAAAGGTAAGTGGGTAGGATTTGCCCCAGTGAAAAGTGGATGGGTGGGGCCTGTCCACTTTCGAAAAGGGCCCCACTGGACCAGCCTGGTTCTACTGCCACTGGGGCACTGAAGCTCTTCCAGTTGGAAATAGAAACTAATGGAATCTTGTATTCTTTTTGAAGCAATCTTCATTATATGCAAGGAATGTACGAAGTTCTTCTCCAAATGCAGAAAGAACCAAGAACTAAAGGAGCAGTTTCTTAGATAACAGCCCCAAGCCTCTTTAGCAACACCAAATCCTAAAGTGCTCTCTGTGGCTTTTATGATAGTTACTCTGTGCTCATAGATCTCCTGCTTGGCTTTCTTGCTTTTTGCCTCTGCCTTTGTCTTTGTCTGTTCTTTGTGTGTGTCTCTCTTCTCCTACTCCCCAGCCCTCCCGCACAAAACAATACTCCGCAAAAGTTCCTGGGCAAACTTGTGTCTTTGATGGGGGACTTCTAATTAACTCATCCTGGTAATTTTGCAGAGCAGTCCAGCCCTGTGGATAGGACCCATTGGGCCCAGGGTGGCTTGGGTGATTACCTAGGGGGCCTGGCATAGCAAGTGGAGTGAGCCAGCCCCAGTCCTAGTTCCAGTCCACGCTGCTCGCTTGAGCAATGCCAGGCTTGGAATAGCAGAGGGGTCCAGGCTGGGGCACTCTGCTTCCTGCTGCTGTGGTGAAGTGGAACGTAGCAGGCTAGGAGATGGTCAGCTGAGTAGGCTGCTGGGTTGCTTTGGCTCCCACTGCTGCCATGGTGAGTGCACGGGGCCTAGCTCTGCTGCCGCCTCACTCCAGGCACCCCAGGTAATTGTCAAGTCACATAGCTCAGGGGAGGGAGTTTCAGGGAAGGGCTGCAATGGAGGTTGGAGGGGACAGAGCAGGGGTAGGAAGAGGTGTGGGGCAAGGGTGGAGGAGTGGGACTTGGGGAAGGGATGGAGTGGGGGCAGGGCAGAGGTGGAACAGGGGTGGAAGAGGCAGGTCCTGGGGCAAGGGGGCATTGCCCAATGTCTTGGGCCCCTTAGGGATGGTCCTGCAGTTATGTTAATTGAAGGGTGCGTTCACACCGAATCTCAAATGTTTGCGAACCAAGTAGTCGTCTGCATCTCAGTATAATGGTATGTATTGGAAAAAAAACAAAAATCCAGCTCATCTAGGGTAGAAGTCAAAGGATGGAGGGCATTAATTGGTCAAGAAGGATTCATTTAATTCTATCTTCCATTTTTCAGATTGACAGACAAGCATAGGATATAACCAGATTCTTAATATTTGGCTTTTATTCAAAACTGAAATCTCCTGCTTGAGAAGAAGCAACTAAAACTTAATACTAGCTTATACTATGTGTGGATGGGGGAAAAAAAACCCCACAAACCACCTTGAATCAGGTTAGATCAGGATATCAACATGAAAGCTTTATCATTGCAAAAAGCCATGAAGAAAACCTAGTTTTTGTACGATGCGTTTTATTTTGGTATCTGAGACTAACATCTCTTTTCTGTACTTCAAATTGTAAATGGCACATCTGAAACCATTACACGGATTAAACCAGCTGTGTGTAAGCATACACAACACAAGTGGCTAAATGCATTATCAGTGCTATTTTTTATATATATTTGACTTCAGATTGAAATGGAGACTCTTGGTTGCTCATTCTGAAACATTTGTATTTATGCATCAGATTCTGTAGAAGTGAGAGCTTTGATTAAAAAAAATGTTTATTTTGAGATCTCTGCATTTCATTCTAATGAGAAACTTATCCTAAATAGCTTATTTTTTAAAATACATTTTAGAGTATAATTTGTTCTCACCAAGGCTATCATCTAGCAATTTTTTTGAAGATCCACGTTTAGGTTGACAGATTGAAAACAACAGAAAATAAGATTATTTGCAAAACTGCCACCTTTAGACCGTTTACTGTTATCTTTAGAGTGCCTGAATTTTAGGTTTCTAAATCCATATTTAGGTAACTTATATGTCTGGATTTTCAAAGCCTGGAGCACTCTCCATTGAGAAGGTGCAGAGTGCTTAGCATGCTTGAAATTCAGAGTCTCATTTAAGGCATGATTCAAAGCTCATTAAAGATACTAGGAGTCTTTCTGAAACCTTAAACTAACTTTAGGGCACATTTTTTAACATTGGCTTTACAATTTGCAAAACAATTAATGACTAGCAAAATATCATTAATACAAGCTTTTTGGGAGACTTTTTGTTTTTAAAAATATACCGATGTAAAGTTCTTTGCTGAAGTGCCTATCACTGTAGTATCTTTGCACTGATTAGCAAATGTGGACAGACTGCCAGCAAAAATATTTCATCATTTAAAACATCATGGATTGGAATATTGATTTTTCTTTCTCTTACCATTGTGTTAGGGCCAATCTGCATGCCATTTTAGAAGGAGAACCCCTGTACTTTGGAATACTTGCTAGGGATCTGGGAGATTATCTAGCCCTGAGTGTCTAGTAGGGATGTTAGAAAGTGGTTATTTTAATAATTGTGTAATCACTACATTTCTTAGTGATTACCAGGTTACTTGATGCCCCCTGGGGCCAGAGTTAGCAGGCAGTGTGCTCCCGTCTCCACTCCCGGTGAGCCCCCTGCCACCCTGCATTTCTGCCTCTATTATCAGAGGCAGCAGCGAGGGGTAGCAGGTGGAAGCAGGTCTGCGAGAGGAGACCGTTTAAAAACCATCTCTCTGAATAGACGGCTCCAGCCTGCCGCCCTACACTGCTGCCTCTGATGCAGAGGAAGCAGCCCCTGTCCACAGGGCAAATGCTTATCGATTAAATGGTTAGCCAGCTAGTCGTTAACATCCCTAGTGTCTAGTACACTTAAATTGAGTTAGAGAATTCAAACAGTTTAAAAAAAATTTAGATACTCATCGTATTCGTTCTAGATTCAGTTTTAATTCTCATCAAACCAAGAACATGTATTCCATTACATTTTCATGAATTTATGTAAGCGTTTAGAATCCTATGCAGCTTTACATGTTTACTAGTAAGACATGCTTAATAGTTGACTCTGGAGTTTAACAAAAAAAGCTGCTTGGATGAATGAGGAAGTAGTTAGTAATAGAGTACTTCTGTTGAGAAATACTATTAAAAATCTAAATAACAACGAATAGTCTGATAGCACTTTAAAGACTAACAAAACATGTAGATGGTATCGTGAGCTTTCATGGGCACAGCCCACTTCTTCAGATGACTGGAGTGTTGGATGTCCAGAACCAAAAATAAATAAGGTAAGGGGCAGGAGGAGGGGGAAAGAAGGAAAAAATTGGAGGGGGGAGGGGAGAGGCAGTGTGTAGATAAATTTCAAAGAGAAAGCCGAGCCAGTATGTAACAGGAAAAGCTGAAAATCAACAAATAGTCTGTTAGCACCTAAAGACTTGATAATTAAGAGGCAGATAAAAACCATTAGTTTGCAATGTAGAGGAAGAGTATTAACACTAGATTCTACACAGACATAAAGAACCATAGGCATCTTCATTGGTTGGTTGATAATGTCCCAGCCATCCAATATCGTGATTTAAAATATTAAAAATCTAGATGGTGTTTTAAATGGGAATTTCCTGGGTTTTTTTCCTCATTCCCTATTTTAAATATATATATTTTGCTCTGCATTGTTTTTTCTCCTATACTGAGGATTGCCACCAGGAAAATGGGTCAGTTTATATACACCAGGAACCTGTGATGCCCCGTTCACATAGGTTTGACAGGTGCCTCTCCTGCCAGGAATTCATTTTAGTAACGTCTGGACATTTGTGCTGTGTCCATTTCCTCAGTGTGGGCTACATTCCACAGAAGTATGCCTTTTGTGGGCTACATTCCACAGAAGTATACCTTTTGTCAGCAGCTAAAAAACAGGAACTGAAACTAAAGCTCTCCTCATGGAGGGAGCTCTGCAGCCTATGTCTGATTTGTACCCAGACTTCTACTGCAGCCTTCCGCTCCAAGCCAGTCAACTGAGGAAGAAATCTTCAGATTCTCCATTCAAGATTTCTAAAAAGAGAGCTTTGAGCCCTCATGGTGAGTCCCGAACGAGCCAGAGGAGGTTAGTTCACTTTGTTACCAATTGCACAAAAGGCATCTACGTACAGTGCCCACAGATTATCAGTGGTATCTGCCTCACGGATCCATGCAAAGGCCCCATGGGCACGCACACTGAAACAGCTGCACTGCCAGTTGCGGTCAGATTTGGAGACTGCCACATCTGGGAAGGCTATATTAGTACAGATGGCCTCAGTACCAGCGACTGTGAGGCAATCATCATTGGATCATTCAGTGTGGCGAAGGTCACCAGCTCCCTTGATAATACAGACTCAGTACCAGCATCTAGTGACTGTATCGAATACTGCAGCACCACAGCAATTTAGATTCTCTAAGCACCTCATGGTATGTGAGGTACCAGAGTCTGCTCTAATTGATACCATGGCTCTATTATGTGGTACATCTTGATCCTCAGAATCACCACCAGCATTGAACCATGCACCTCCAGTCTGTGTATTGGCTTCATGTTTTCCAGTGGGTGTTGTACAGTGACCAGGAGGAGGTCTTCTGTCACTTTCACTATGCTTTCTCCCACTACCAATCTGGGCCTTCCCAGTCGTACTTTTGCACACCTGATACAACCAACCATGGACTCAGCCACCCGTGCTTTGCCATCACCCCAATGGCCCTATTGGGATCCATGAACAGCCTATATGCACCATACCTCCCAAATGTCTAATGTTATACACTGAGAGACTGCAGGGTGTTCCCTCTCAGCTGGTCTCAGGACCTGGTGAGGAGATTCTGGAGGAGTAGGAAGGGAGATTAGACAAGAGGAAAAAGTTACAATATGTGCTAATATCTTTTCTCCAGATGAGGCAGTAATTGCCCCCACCATGGTCTCTGATTATTTTAAATTCTTCTAAGACCTGACTAAGCTGGTGGCTAGTATACTTGTATTCTGCCCTCCCCATCAACAAATTGCATTGGAACCCAGCTAAGCGTATAGGGCAAATACCAGCATTAGCTACATACATAATACTTTTTATTTTCATTATTATTATCTCACGGGGATACAGAACTTTTTTACCCACCCTCTGCTTAATTCTAGATGCAGTGAATTCCTGTGGCCAGCAGCATAATTCCTAGTCCACCCCTTATGATAGGAATTGGAAGCATCTTGACTTATTTGGATGAAAGGCCTACTCTTCTGCTATTTTACAATTGCAAACTAGTAGGCCTTAACAGCAAAATATGACTATGAACTATACCAAACTTCACACCTTCATTGACAATTTCCCGGAATTACAATGGAAACGGTTTTGAGCCATTATAAACAAAGAGTAGCAAGTGGCTAAAATAGCACTCCATATAGTTCCTGATGGATCTGATACAGTGACCTGGTCCATCTTAACAGCAATTGTGATGTGTCCTCATGGTTGCATCTTTCAGGCTTCCCAAAGGAGGTGCAAACAACTCTTAAGGACCTCCCCGTCAAAGGTACTAAGTTGTTTGCAGAGAAGACTGACTGATTCATGGGTGATTCATGCACTTGCACAGAAAAGAAAATGCAGTTTTTGGCTTTCTCACCAGACTGTTTTCCACCACAGTGCTAGGAGGCACAGAGAGAGAAATCCAGATTTTAGACGTGCAAACCATCAGGCCTCCAATAGTCAACATTGCAATTGCCATTTTAAAGCATCAGTTCTGACATCTTTGTCAAAGCCTCAAGAAACTACTCCCTTAGATATCAGTTGCCAATTCTCAACTCTGTGCATCCCTTTGGATGTCACTTCACTCTGTTGTGAGAAAATACAAAATCCGATTGATTTGGTTTTGACAATTCAGTTTATTCAGTCTACTTCACCTCCCTCTTCCCCCCTCCCCCCCTTTTCCCATCTCTCTTCAGGGACCGTACTCATCAGAGATTATTGTGACAGATGATAGATCTCCTCCACCTAGCAGCCAAAGAACTGATCCCTCTACATCTTGCAGCAAAGGTTTTTAGTCTCTATTTTTTTGATTCCCAAGAAAAAGGGAAGTTGGAGACTCATACAGGTTGAACCTCCCAAACCCAGTACTCTCTGGTTTGGCAACATGCATGGTCTGGCAAAGCTATGGCTGTTGCTGGACCAACGAGCCCCAGAGGTGGGAGCAACACAAGGGCCTGGGAGCTCTCCCCACCCTGGCCAGGGAACCCCTGGTGTTAGCACAACAAAGTAGCTAGGGGGCCCCATCCCTGGCTGGTGAATTCCTGGCCTTAGTGGGGCAGGCAGTAGCTAGGAGCCCCTGCCCAGCCAGGGAATCCCCAGCATCAGCTGAGCCATGTGACCAGGGAGTCTAAGCCCCACGGATTGCAGTGGGGCTGCCGGCAGCCCTAGCCAGGAACCTCCCAGTGGCAGCGGGGCTGGAGTGGCGGAGCAGCTTCAGAGAACTCTCTGCCTGAAGTGGGGCTGGTGGAGGTGGGCGACCCTAATCCTCTGCAGAGCAGGGTGGCCCTAGAAGGAGGGCAGAGAGGCTCTGACTGGGGAATCTCTGGAGCAGCAGGACTGCCAGCAGTTGGGTGATCCCTGGTTCCCCTCAGGGAACATTCTCTGGCATCGGGACTGGCAGCAGCAGCCAAGGGTCCCGTTGGGAACTCCAGAAGATGTGGGGCAGCAGTGTGAAGAGTCTGTGCTGGAGCCTGGGAATGGTGCAGCCAGCTGGGGTGCACTGACCTCCCTGGTCCAGCAAACTCCCTGGTTTGGGACAGCTCAGGTCCTGAGGATGCCAGACCAGGGAGGTCCAGCCTGTATTGGACCTCAGGGGACTGAACAAATATATCAAGGCCCAAAAATTCAAGATGTTCACAGAAGCAACAATTATTCCATCTCTGGGACAAGGATATTTGTGTTTGGCCCACAACCTCCGTGGTATGTGTTTCTATATATTGATCTTCCCATCCCACAGATGATTCCTCAGAGTAACTTTGAGTTAGGACCATTACTAATATAGATGACTCCCTTTTGGTCTCTAGTTGGCTAAGGTCCAGAGCAGTGTTCCTTCTAAGCTATGTGGCAGCACAGCTTCACAGGTGATTAATCAGCCCCATTCAGTCAGCTTGTGCATGGAGCCCTCAGCCTCTGACTGTGTGGGGCTGATTAATCACATGTGGAGCTGTGCTGCCACGTAGCTTATAGGGAACACTGGTCCAGAGTATTCTCCAAGGTCCTCACCATCGTGGCAGCTTTGCTATATATCTGGGCAATAGTAATCTACCCACACTTGGTCAGGATCTGCTCCTTTAAAAAATCCTATAGGCCATCTACAAAACCATGGACATTCATAAACCTGGATCTTTGGCTCAATGTCCAAAAATCTACCTGAACTCCAGCACAACTTTTAGCGCTTGTAAGGGGCCAACTTCAACTCATTTAATGCAAGGGGGCAACTTCCACCACACAGATTTTGTAGCCAGTGCATCTTTATAGATACACTTCAAGCTAGCTCATGTGTTAGCCTTCATTGCTTTCAGCCCGTGCGGTCTGTGGCAACTGGCACATTTGTAATATCTCATGCCAGGATGTTTCTGCAGACGTGGTTTATAGATAAACAAATACATCTTAGACAAACCTCTCTAAACATCTTGCAGTGTGAAGTGCTCTACTGACTGGTGGAATGACTCAGTAAACATGGTTTCCAGGGCGTTCCCATTCCCTCATCCTTCCTTACCCCACTAACATTGTTTCTAATTATGGACACATCCTCATGGTTTGGGGTTCACACCTTAGCAACCTCACAACTCAGGGCAA
The DNA here is from genome assembly GCA_032595735.1 of Pelochelys cantorii. Lineage (NCBI taxonomy): Eukaryota > Metazoa > Chordata > Testudines > Trionychidae > Pelochelys > Pelochelys cantorii. The sequence goes on from CM064328.1 coordinate 183,011,031, forward strand.
ATGGTTGTCTACAAAGGCGGTTCTCTGCATAAGCCTCCTTGCATTCCTGACCATTCAGAGTTCATGCTCTAACTTTCTCCCATGACTCAGGGAACACATCCAAAAGTTGTGACAGACAACCTTATGTGCGTGTTCTATAGGCATCTTCAGTGATGTGCTACATCGTCCTCCCTCTGCATAGAAACACAAACTCTGGAATTGTTACATTTGCCACAATGTTCTAATGTCAGCCATCTACTTAATGGGAGTGCAGAACATGACAGCAGCTAGTCTTAGTTGCACGTATCCATGAGTGGGAATTGAACCTAGCAGTTCTTCACATTATTCTCTATTTTGTCAATGAAGGACACAAACAATAGACTTGTTCTATTATTTTCTTGAACAGGAAATACACACTAGTCCTCCAAGGCCAGTCTCAGACAGCACTCATTAGGTGATATTCTGCTTCTTTCATGGGACAAGGGCCATCTTTACACCTTTCCCCTATTTCCTTGGTTGTTGAAGGTCCTGTTAAAAATAAAGAGAGAAAAATCAAATGTTGAGTGCTCTCATGTGGCCAAGACATACATGATACCTGTACCTCTCACTGCTGGCAATATGTCCACCAGTCCTCCTCCACCCCACTCCTTACCTTCTCTCGCAGAATGAAGGACACTCTTTGTCCTACTTTGGGGATACTCTGACTATAGGGTTGGCTACTTCATGGTTCCAACACACCGAGAGCACCTGCTCCAAGAAGGTATAAGAAGTGTTACTATACAGCAGGAAATTGGCTGCTTCTCATACTTGCCTACAAAAGTGAACCAGGTTTTAGCTGTGATGCAATTTCAGGCATGTCGTAACATCTGCTACTGCCATGTAAGATTGAATAATGCCTCTCGAAGACAGGACTGTCTTTCAGTTGGCTCAAAGTACACACAGGGGTCATAGCAATTTTCCATCAAGTAGAGGGCTACTCAGTTTTCTCTCACCCAACAAAGAGATTCCTCAAGGACATAATTAACATCTTTCCCTAGATGCTCCATACCAACATGGAAGCTAAATCTGGTTTTGAAGAGCTAGAATAGACTACCATTTGAACCTATAGCAACATGTTCACTTACACACTTATCAGTGAAGACATTTCTGGTGACCATCACTTCTGCAGGTAGGGTAAGGGAAACAGTAGCATTTATGGCATGTTCCCCTTTAGTTGTCTTTCACAACAAAGTTACTTGCAGTCTCTGTCCAAAGTTTGTTCCAAAGGTGCCCGCTTTTCATATGAACCAAACCAGTTCACCTCCCAACCTTTTAGGCGACGGCTCTCCGTGATAAGAGAGTCCATACTGCACATGGTAGACACCAGGAGAAGTCTGGCCTTCTACCTGGAGATGACAAAGACTTTTAGAAAATCTCTTTCCATTACAGAAATGTCTAAAGGCACAGGACTAGTGTCTTAGACTCTCCAAATGGGTCTTGAACTATATGAAACACTGTTCTAATGTTCTCAATATAGAACCTTCTTCTGGAGTTTACATACAGTCCACAAAGTCAGTTTTCTTCTCTTGCTCTCCTCAAGAATGTCCCTGTACTGGTCTCAGCCTGGAGGGATGCCAAGCTGCCTCACTACACGGCATACCGACCAGTTAGGCCTGCAGAGCCCTACTTCAGGGCTGGCCTGCCACAGGCTGGGGGGCTCTGGCCTATGGCCTGGCTAAATAGTAGTCCTAGTGCCCTGGCTCTGGGCAAGGCAATCAGAAGTCCTGGGGGTAAGGGCAATGTTCTGGCTGAGCAAGAGTTCACAGGCCCAGACTTTGTTCAGGGCAGGGCAACAACCAAAGTAAGGTTCAGGCCTTCTTCAGGCCGAGTGGTAATGCAAAGGCCCAGCTTTTGCTCAGAGCAGAGCTGCAAACAGTTTAAGGGCTCAGCCTGTCTGCAGGCTGAGCAGCAGTTTATAGGCCCAGGCTCTTATTCAGGGCATGGCAACAAACAGGCAGTACAGTTTGAGGCTTGTCTGCAGGCTGAGTAGTGTTTGGCTGAGCAGTGATCAGGTCTCCTTGCTTGGTGGAGAGCCAGCAAGCGCAGGGGTTCTCCCTCCAACATGGGGAACCTGCCACCTGAGGTGAGAGGTAGTAGGGGGAGATGCAGGTCCACCCGCTCTACTGCATCCTGGCCCAGGGCCCTAACAGCGGCAGCACTGGCTGCCACTGGGTCAGCGCAGATCCTGGCTGCAACACACTGCCCAGTTGACCTCTGTTTCCTTAGCTGGCACCGAGTCAGCTATACCTGGGCTGCTTCCCAGTTCCCCCTGGGGGCTTACCTGGTTTAGCCTCTGCTCCTGGGGGTCTGCCAGGGCGGATGGCGTTGGCAGAGTGTCCATTGACTCTGGTGCAGTCTGGGCCCGGCAGCAGCCCTGGTGGCCTAGGCCAGTTATCCTTTATAAGGCAGTGCAGTTGGGCCTTCCTCCTTGGGAGCTTGGGCAGGGCATCCGGCTTACTCTGTGGTTGGGCTCCAACTGAGCTCCTGATTCTAGCTTTTTATACTTCTGGCCCTGTTTTTCTGCTTCCTGTGGGTGGGGCTAGGTTGCTTTGGCCCTGCCCACTGGGGGTCTTAGGGAGTCCTTCCCCTTCTGGGTCAGAGGGAGACCAAGCTGCTCACTACTGTCCCCTATCTCAGAAATATGTAGTGCACCAACCTAGGCATCTATACATATTTGTGCAGAATGTGATTATTGGGGACTCTGCTTCCAACATTATCCTCTGGTCCACAGTATTAACATCCATAACAGACTTGACTCCACACCCCCGACCTTCAATTCAATTCAATTAGGGCTCAGGAGTCACCTAGGGTATGTCTAGACTACATGCCTCTGCCGACAGAGGCATGTAAACTAGGCTACCCGATATAGTCAAGGAAGCCGGGATTTAAATATTCCTGGCTTCATTAAAATAAACATGGCCGCCGCGCTGTGCCGGCTCAGCTGATCATCAGCACAGCGCGCAAGTCAAGATGTGGATCGGTCGACAAGGGAAGCCTTTGCCGACCTCTCCGTTATGCTTCGTGGAACACAGTTTACAAGAGCAGTCAACAAAGGCATTCCCTGTCAACCGATCCGCGTCTTGACTCGCGCGCTGTGCCGACAATCAGCTGAGCCGGCCCAGCTCGGCAGCCATGTTTATTTTAATGAAGCTGGGGATATTTAAATCCCGGCTTCCTTGACTATGTCAGGTAGCCTAGTTTACATGCCTCTGTCGGCAGAGACATGTAGTCTAGACATACCCCTAGAGTGCAGTATCAATAGAGATGCTATTTGGAGAAAAGGAAGTTACCTTATGAAATAATGGTTCTTGTGTGTTTTGCTATGGGTTCTACCCAACCTTGCCCTCTACCCCTCTACTTTGGCGTTCTTGTCAGGGACTCTGCAGTAGAGAAGGAACTGAGGGTTGTTTTCCTGTGCTGTACTATTTGAGACAAAGCACAAGAAGGGAAGAACGCATGTTCTGAATGGATAAGAATACTAGAGATCTCCAATCAGAAACACAGGGATACACACACATCTGCAGTGGAGCACCCAGAGGGGGACACATCTCGAAGAACCATTGTTATTGCACAAGGTGAGTATCTTCCTCTTCTTGCTTCTGGGCTCTCTTAGAGGATGACTGCACTGGAAGTACAATTTCAAAGAAGCTAGACTTTTTGGAGTAATCTGCCCTTTAGTAATCTCATATCTTCATTTTGGGATGCTTCAGCTGGAGCAAGGCAAACTGGTGGAATAATCATTCCTATATTTATTTGTGATTTAATCAGTAATCTAGAGAGACAATTCTATACTTACTATCCTGCTCCTACTAACTGATAACTATCCCATCTCCAGAATTATGCTATTCTGGATCAGACTGTTTGCAGTTTTTCCCTATATCTTTGGGGGAAAAAGATAGGACACTGCTTTGTAGACTCAACTTCCTATCTTGAGATTTCAGTATAAGTTCAAGTTAAACATAGCCATTTCTCTCACTAAAAGATATACTGTAATTAGTGAGAGAAAAGGCTGTGTTTAACTTGGTTTTTGTTTCTTCTGCTGGTGCACATTTGCACATGCCTGGGTACACGTAAAAATATATTCTGCACCTGGATGGAAAAAATCTGCACATTAATGGAAAAGATTAGAGGGAACATTGCTCACACACTACCTTGCTATTTGGAGCCTGGCTTGGTAGTCTCTACATTATTTTTCCTTTCTGTCTTAGACTTGCTTTTTGAAGGAGAACTCACTCAAGCATTTAATTTTCAAAGAATGGAGATTTATTGCAACTATTACTGATTAAGTACTTGCCTTTTCTCCAGAAAGAAATTATTCTCTTAAGGTACAGGTTGTAGTAGATCTACACTTTCTCATCTTTCACAGAATTTGGGTAATGTGTTTGCTAATACTTTGAAAATTATGGGCCCTGGAGGTTATTACAGCTGTTTTAGCATTGCAGTGTGCCACATCTTGGGAGGGAGCTAATAGCTTGGAAAACTCTTTAGTAACTCTTGGAGAATTCTGGCTTGGCTTAGAGTGGGAGCAGGGATTTAAGAATGGGGATTTACTACCACTTAAACCTCTGGCGAGCAATTATATGGAAGTATTTACCTCTTCTCCTTTGAATGTACTTTTAAAGTTGTGTTATACAGGAGGTCATAGTAGTTAATCATTATGGTCTCTTTTGGCTTTAAAATCTATGAATTTCTGTATTTCATTAGTGTGCTATCTATTTTTTTTCTTACAAAAGCTCCATGATAATCTTCTCTAAGAAATTTTGTACCCTTTTGTGGAGGAGAGAGTACAGTAATTCCTCATTTAACACTATAGATATGTTTCAGAAAATGATCGTGTTAAGTGAAAACGTGTTATGCGGGGTCAATTTTCCCATTGAAAATAATGGAAAAGGTGGGGGTTGTGTTTCAAGCAGTGGTGTCTGTTGGGACCAGGACATAAGGTTGGGGGAGAAAGGGGACTGGGTTACAGCAGGGAGGGGAGGTGTTTGGCTCTGGGGAAGGAAAAGGGAGGACAGGGGAGGGGGCTTGCAGCTGGCGGCTGGGTTTCCCCAGCTGGCCGGTCGCCGGCAGCTGCGTGGAGCTTCCCCTGCCTCCTTGCAAAACGGCGGAGGTTTGCAGCTGGCCACGCTGTTCCCCGGTGACCCCTCCTCACCGGACGCAAGGAGGCAGGGGAAGCCCCGCACAGCTGCTGGCGACCGGCCAGCTGGGGAAACCCAGCCGCTGGCTGCAAGCGGGAGGCAGAGGAGAGGGAGCAAGGCATCTGGCCAGAGGGGGTCACCGGGGAACAGTGCAGCCAGCTACGAACCTCCGCCGCTTTGCAAGGAGGCAGGGGAAGCCCCATGCAGCTGCCGGTGTCCGGCCAGCCAGTCAGGGGAAATCGTGTTATTGAGGGGACAGTCGTGTTGTTCGAAAAACGTTCCCTAAAAAAAAAATCGTGCTATCGCAAAAATGTGTTCCGCGTAGGATTGCCAGGTAGACCCCGCCAAAAAACCGGACACACTTGATCGGGGGGGAGTGGGAAGCAGAGCTGGCGGGGGGGGGTGGTCCGGGGGCCACGGGGCTGGACGGGAGGAGAGGGGGGCCTGGAGGAAGGGGGGCGGGAAGCAGACCTGGCGGGGGGGGTGCAGCCACTGGCCGCAGCCGGCGTTCTTCGGGCTGCGCCCCTGGCAGGCACTCCCTTTAGTTACGAGCAGAAACCGGGCGGGGGTGGGGGGAGTGGCTGGGAGTCCCCGCCCCGCCCTGCCCCGCCCCGCCCCGTCCCGTCCCACCCGGCTTTTGCGTGTGACCACAGGGCTCCCAGTGCCAATCATGGCCCTGCCTCCCAGTCGCTCCCCCGCCAGGCTTCCGTCCGGCACCCAGCTGGGAATTCAGAAAATACCAAACATTGCATATGTCTGGTATTTTCTGAATTTTTCTACCGGACAGATGGTGCAAATACCGGACTGTCCGGTAGAAAACCGGACACCTGGCAACCGTAGTTAAGCAGGCACGTGTTAAGCGAGGAATTACTGTAATGATTAGGCGTCTTGTATCTACCAGAATTTGAAGAAAGTATGATGGCAGAAGGGCTAAGTATTTCTTTTCACACTTTCTTCACACCTTCAAATTGACTTTTATAATACAACTGTTCTATTTTCATCCCTTTGCCCCTCTAAAAACCCGATCACTTTAAGGTGTTTTTTCTTTTTTTAAAAAAAGGGATTTAGTTGTTTGTCAATTTTTCCATTAACTTTTCTTATTCTTCAAATATTCTCTTCAATTTTAAATTTCTTACCACTCTTTGTGTCTGTATATTTGTTCTGTAGTTTCACAATTGTATTTACATTTTCCATGGTTTGTTTTTCTGTGCTTTTTTCGTGTCTTGAAAATTTCAGTTCTTGTAGCTTGGCTTATTTTAATATTGCCAGTCTTCATATACAGTGGTTTGTTATGGGTTCTCTGTTGTGCTCTTTCCAGTATTTTATTTGGGTTTGAGGAATTTTACAATTTGAATTAGGAATAGGGTGTGCATGTGTGTGTTTGTGTACTTTTTCTTATGACCCAATCTGTAAAATATTTAAATGAATATTCTTTCACTCTTATTTTTTCTTTCTGGGTGGCCTTTTTGTAGCATTTTAGATAAGGTCCAACTGAGCTTTTTGTTTGTAGTCAATTTTTGAATGAGTTCTAAATACATTCTCAGATTGGCCTGAAAATTGCTATGTGGTAGTTAGTGTTGCATACTTGGAATTAGTTGGTCAAGGGGTTCCCAAGATACTGCTTCCCCCCACCGCTCAAGAAGGCTTAACTGTGCTGGTGGTTATAACACTTTACTGCCCACAGATGGGGTGAAGAGGGATGGAATTATGGGCAGGAGCTAACTTAAATATGTATTGTTGCCTGCCCATGAGCTCAACGAGTGACTGGTAAGCCAAATAATTGAAATATCGGTATATACAACATAGTTTTCATTATTTTTCTCTGAAACCCTAGCAGAGCTTCTGTTGCTATAATCAAAAAATTAAGGTTAGTCTACACTGCCACACAACATTAGTGCAACTACGCCACTGTCGTGCATCTGATGAAGTGCTCTCCCATTGGCATAATTACTCCAGCTCACTGAGAGGTGGAAACTAAGTCGGCAGGAGAGCATCTCCCACCAATATAGTGTGGTGTGTTCAGCTTAAATGATAGTATAGACAAGCCCTGTATGAACAAAACTTTTAATATACTGATGCAGGGTGGAAACATAGTCATACCTTGTCTATGAATGTTATCAGAGGAACTGTGTTCTGTAACTTGGCTATAATTGCCAGGAGTACTTTACTTCCCCTTCCTAATCAGTTAAGCACTTTCTGCAGATAAGTTAGTATAAAGTGATCCAGGCTATTTGTGAAGTGCAGAGGGGTTTCAGTACAGCTTTGCATCCATTGTTTGCAATGTAAAACTAAAGAATAACATGGTCGTCTCACTAATGTGAGGTGGTATACTAGGAGTGGGCAATAATTTTTTTGGGGGGTGGGGTTGCTATCCAAGAATTTGGCAAGTAGTCAATGGCCACATTCTTCCATGATATTAATGGAGGAGGTGTGGGGTCTGAGATGGAGGTTGGGTGCAGAGGGGAGCTTAGGGTAGGGGATTCAGGTGCAAGTGTGGGGTCTGGTAGGGAATTTGAATTAAGGAGGGGGTTGTGGCCTGGGGCAGGGGATTGGGGTGCAGGGTATGGGTGGGGGTATGACTATGGGTGCAGAAAAGGATTCTGACTAGAGGAAAGGGGTGAAGGGTCTAGGAGGGGTTGTGACCAGGGTTCCTTCTAAGGTGCGTGCCTGCGCAGACACACACCAAGAATTTGACTCACGCACACCTTCTTAGCAGAGCCATCCAGAGGCTGCTTGGGGGGGGGGGAGGGAGGAGGATGTGGTGGGTGACTGCTCTACCCCAGGAGCAGCTGGGCAGCAACCATGTGCTCTTGGCCCTAGCTTCAGCCTTTCTCCAGGGCTGGCTCTGCGGCCAGGGTGGGACGCGTGGCAGCTGCCAGAGCTGGAGCCTGGGCCACAGTACCAAAAATAGCACCATGGCCCCAGCTCCAGTCCTAGCACACAGGGCGGCCACCTGCCACGCTGTCTGCTCGAGGAGCAGTTGGGGACAGGGTTCCGTGGCGGTTTCTGGGGCCTTAACTGTAGTACTAAAAATAGCACTGTGGCCCTGGCTCTAGCCCCTGAACATGCAGCAGCCACCCACAGCATCAAAGGCAGAAGACCAGGGAAGGGCAGGGAGAGAACTAAGGGGAAGGTGGGGGTGGGGAGAGGAAGGGGAGGAGACAGGGCAGGAGAAGAAAGGGGCAGGCACCGAGGGGAAGGGTGGAGGAGAGAGACATGTTTGGGGGCCAAGAGGTAACAATGAGGGGAAAGGGTAGGGGGGGGAAGGGAATGTGTCAGTGGGGTTGGGAGAAGGGAGGGGACAGGGTGGTGCTGGGAGAGGAAAGGGGAGGGGCAGAGAGAAGGGGAAAGAGGGAGGAAGAGGAGAGGGGAGGAGTGGGTTCTGGGAGAAGAGGGGTTGAAAGGAGGGGTGGGCAAGAGGAATGCAGAGGATAGAGCAAGTCGTGTGAGGGGCAGAGGGGCGTGAGGAGACCTGGGGCAAAGGGTGGTCAAGGGGTAGGCACCAGGGAGGAAGAGAGCAAGGGAGCAGGTGTTGGGAGGGCAGGGGCAGAGAGAGAAGGGGGAGGCACCAGGAGTGTGCAGGGGGCTACGGGAAGGTGCAGGTGCCAGGGGGATTGTGGGGTTGAAGCAGAAGGGTAGACACAGGGAGGGAAGTGGAGGGGAGGGACGGGCACCAGAGGGCAGAAGAGAGAGGCAGGGCAGGTGGGTAGAGGGAGGTATTAGGAAAGAGGATGGGGAGGGATAGCTACCGATGATCAGTGTGGGGCTAGAGGAGGGATGGGCACAGGGGAAGGGAAGGGCCAGTGCAGGGGTCAGACAGGTCTTAGGAGGGCTGAGGGGAGTGAGAAAGGCAAGGAGCCAGGACAGCAGAGAAGGGTAAAGGATGGAGGGGGCAGCAGCAGGCCCCAGGGGAGCAGATGGGGCAAGGGAAGGGTGGGAGACATGGCAGCAGAAGGGAAAAGGGAGAGGTGGGTTTCAGGCAGAAGAAGAGGGATGAAATGGTGGGTGGGCTCCAGGATGCAGAGGTGTTGGGGGATGGGGAAGGTGTCAGGAGGGCAAGGAGTCAAGGACGGACTTGCAGGGGGCAGAGGTGGATGAAGGGCAGGGACATGTGCCAAGGAGGCTAAACAGGGGCTGGGGGCAGGAACCCAAGAGAGCAGAAAGGTGGTGAGAATGGGAAGGGCCAAAGGGATGGGAGAAAGATAGAGGCAGGGGCCAGGTGGGAGGGAAGCGTAAGGGAGGGGCAGGAGCCAGGGAAGGGTAAAGGGGGCAGGTCCCAGGAAATCTCTGTTGCTTTGGGGACGTTAGTTGCTAAGAGCAGGTCAGTGCTGGCCCCCCACACACTGCTTGACTCCATGCAGGCCAGCCCCAAGGGCAAACCCCACAGCCAACACCTCCCATCCCCTTCCCTGTCCAGCCCCGCCCCGCCCCTTTCCTCCCCTCCCCCACAACATATACAGTATGTTTGGGCTGGGCTCACTAGGAGGGGCAGGGCAGTGGAGGTTTGGGTGGGGGCGTAAAAGCAAATCAATGGGCTGCTGATAATGAAGTAGGGGCAGTGGGATAGGACCTCAGTATTAAAAAATAGCAGCTGGGTCAGTGTGGAGGCTGTAGGGGCTGGGGATCATGGTATTAAAAATAGCACCGCGGCTCTGGCCCCAGCTTCAGCCCCTCCCCAGCGCTGAAGTTGCGGCCAAGGCCACATGGTGCCTGCCCAGCTCTTCCAGGTACAGGCTGTGTGTATCCATGCCACTGGGAAAGCTCCAGCTGGAAAGGCAAGTGTGTTCTGGCCAGGAGCCCGAAGCAAAGTGTATTGGTGGGTTACTGAGCAGCGCTCAGATGGGGGCAGTGTTGGGGGATGGTAGTGTGGACATGCTGGGAGAACTTTAGGTTTCCATGAGTTGTATAGTAAAGGCCAGGTCCAGACTGAGATTGAATGACAGAGGTCATTCAAGGTGCCCCCTACTTGTGCGCGTACCACTGCCATGTATTGTAGCGTTCCTTAAAGACAAGGGACTAAACAATGTGGTGTTTGTTTTGCTGTTTTCTTAGTGGCTCTGAAGTGAGATGAGCCACCTCCGTTTCCTACAGAATTCAAACATGACCCTCGCCCCCTTTCTGTCTGGCAGCTTTAGCTGTTTTTGTGATCCAAATAGACCTTCCGATGTGAAGAGTGGAGATTTAATAGCACAGTAATAACTATGGAACAAAAATAAATTTAGGTTTTTTTTAATCTGATCTAATCAATTCAAGCATCCTCCTTGTAATTAGTGTTTATTTGAAACAATTGTGCTTATTCCATTCATAACACAGAATACAGAATTCTTCAACTGGAGGCTTTGCAATTAAGAACATGGAGTTAGTGATCAGACATCAGTTGTCTGTAACTGAGCCACCAAGTTAAATGGCTACATAATGTATAGAAATGTTACTCAATATCTATTTTAAATAAAAGAGGACCAAGGACCTTTATCAGTTATTGTTTATATTGTTTATTAAAGGACTGCCTTGTTTTAACCAGGAGATCTTGCATGATCTAAGAATCAAAAAGGAGTCCTATAAAAGTGGAAACTGGCACAAATTACAAAGTATGAATACAAGCAAACAATGCAGGTATGCAGGGGCAAGATTAGAAAGGCAAAGGGACAACATGAGCTCAAACTAGCTACAGACATAAAGGGAAAGAAGACGACTTCCTATAAATATATTAGAAGCAAGAGGAAGACCAAGGACAAGGTAGGCCTATTGGTCAGTGAGGAGGGAGAAACATTAACAGGAAACTTGGAAATGGCAGAGGTGCTTAATGACTTCTTTGTTTTGGTATTCACCAAGAAGTCTGATTGATGAAGGAATGCCTAACATAGTGAATGCTAGTGGGAATGGGATAGGTTTAGAAGATAAAATAAAAAACAAGAATAGAAAAGTTAGATGTCTTCAAGTCACCAGGGCCTGATGAAATGCATCCTAGAATACTCAAGGAGCTGACAGAGGAGGTATCTGAGCCTTTAGCTATCATCTTTGAAAAACCATGGAAGACAGGAGAGATCCCAGAAGACTGGAAAAGTGTAAATATAGTGCCCATCTATAAAAAGGGAAATAAGAACAACCCAGGAGATTACAGACCAGTCAGTTTCTTTTCTGTGCCAGGAAAGATAATGGAGCAAGTAATTAAGGAATTCATCAGCAAACACCTAGAAGATAATAAGGTGATAGGTAACAGCCAGTATGGATTTGTAAAGAACAAATCATGTCACACCAATCTGATAGCTTTCTTTGATAGGATAACGAGTCTTGTGGTATACATAGACTTTAGTAAGGTCTCAGTCTCGCATGATCTTCTTATCAATAAACTAGGCAAATACAACTTAGATGGGGCTACTATAAGGTGGGCGCATAACTGGCTGGATAACCATTCTCAGAGAGTAGTTATTAACGGTTCACAATCTTGCTGGAAGGGCATAACAAGTGGGGTTCCGTAGGGGTCTGTTTTGTGACCGGCTCTGTTCAATATCTTCAACGATTTAGATATTGACATAGAGAGTATGCTTATTAAGTTTGCAGATGTTACGAAGTTGGGAGGGGTTGCAGCTGATTTGGAGGATAGTCATAATTCAAAATGATCTGGACAAATTAGAGAAATGGTCTGAGGTAAACAGGATGAAGTTTAATAAGGGAAAATGCAAAGTACTCCACTTAGGAAGGAACAATCAGTTTCACACATACAGAATGGGAAGCGACTGTCTAGGAAGGAGTACTGTGAAGGGATCTAGAGGTCGCAGTGGACCACAAGCTAAATACGAGCCAGCAGAGTGATGCTGTTGCAAAAAAAGCAAACATGATAACAGGAGTGTTGTGAGCAAGACATGAGAAGTCATTCTTCTGCTCTACTCTGCGCTGATTAGGCCTCAGTTGGAGTCTTGTGTCCAATTCTGGGCACCACATTTCAAGAAAGATGTGGAGAAGGTCCAGAGAAGAGCAACAAAAATGATTAAAGGTCTAGAGAACGTGACCTATGAAGGAAGACTGAAAGAACTGGGCTTGTTTAGTTTGGAAAGGAGAAGACTGAGAGGGGACGTGATAGCTGTCTTCAGGTATCTAAAATGATGTCACAAGGAGGAGGGAGACAAATTGTTCTCCTTGGCCTCTGAGGATAGGACAAGAAGCAATGGGCTTAAATTGCAGCAAGGGAGGTTTAGGCTGGACATTAGGAAAAACTTCCTAACTGTGAGGGTGGTTAAACACTGGAATAAATTGCCTAGGGAAGTTGTAGAATCTCCATCTCTGGAGATATTTAAGAGCCATTTAGATAACTATCTAACCAGGATGGTCTAGATGGTACTAGATCCTGCACCTCTCAAGGTCCCTTCCAGTTGTAGTGCTCTATGGTTCTATATACAAAAAAGTAGAGAAAATATATTTCTCTGAATACTTTGAATGTCTTTGTTAGGGGACATAAAATGAAGTGAATACCATAATACATCACTCTTTTTAGTTAAATAAATTGTTTTAAAGTAAATAATTTAAAATAACGGTTTTAAGAACGAGATCTGAAGTTAAGGGAAAGATTCTCGTTGACATTTAAGACCCATTCTGAAACTGCTTGAAGTTCTTTGTTTTCTTGTCTGTAAGGATGTTAAGATGCGATTATTTAACTAATCGTGTAGTCGATCCAATTTGTATAGACTATGATTAGTCAATAAGCATCTCTGCAGAGCTGCACTAGGGGGTAGCTCCACAAGAGCAGAGACTGAGCAGTCCTGGTTTGTGCTGGGTCCAGAGCCACCAATGCTGCGGTTCTGCATTTTAAATGCGGCTCTTACAACATTTAAAATGCAGAGGCACAGCAATCAGTGTTGCGCTGGGACCAAGCAGCCTCTGTTCACAGCCAGCCCTGTCTGCTGCAAACGGGCTGGTGCTGGAGCAGCCTTTGTTCGCGGTGGCCAGCCCTGATAGAGGCAGCAGGGTGCAGGGCAGGTGACACCCTGGAGAAGGTGCTAGGGAGAACTGGCTTTTAAGATGGCTCCTCCTAGCACCATCTCCTCTGCCCCTCCTTCCTTTGCTGCCTCTCTCTGATAGAGGCAGCAAATGTCGGGGGAGGGAGGGATGACTAGTCGAGTCAACTATCCGATAAGCATGGATAGTTGACTAGTCGCTTACACCCCAACTTTTCTGCTTGCTTTTTTTTATTTAAAACTGCAAGAAATTAAACCCATCCAGCATGTGCTTAAGCTTTACACAAATTCCTTTGATAACCTTTCCATGCAAATAGACAATTCTTCACTTTGAGGAAAAATAAGAACTATTGTAGTTGAGTTGATCACTTGAAATAATACTATCAAGTACCTGCGCACTCTGGCATAAAGCAAAGAATATTATTTCTCACATTTCTTACACATTATTTTTATTAATAGACATTCAAGCTTTGAAGAATGCTTATGAGTGGATCAAATCAGACAAAGGAAATCTGCACTTGATTCATCAGAGTTTTAGCTCTTATTTATATGTCTTGTGTGCAGAACAAGCATTCCATGTAACTACTTTTTCTAAGTTGGCTATTTATCTGTAATAAAAAGAATTGTCTAAAATTATACTGGATTGACTTCACCTCTGATCCAAAATAAAATATAGCCCTGAGACACAGTGTGAATGGATAGAAATATTCAATACACTGTTGTCTAGGTGTCCAATGGAGAGTGTATCTTAGACAAGCTCAAAAAGACCAATTAACATAGTTCCCTGAAAGGAAAGCCAGATTTAGCTGAGGAGGAAGACCAGCTGTGGTAAGGCCTGGGAGGAGACTATAAACAGAGGACATTGGCTACTGAAAATGTTTCAGAATTTTAATTTTGTGTGACTTCATATTAAATAAATATTTAAAGACATGCACCTTGTTAATTATCCCATATGTTAATATTCTTTCTGCCATAACACTTATAAATATTTATATTTGTTAATAACTTGGGTACCACGGTGACATACATCCAAACAAGCGCACATGACCTCAGTATTGGTGCACAAGACAAAATTCACTCTGCTCGTGGATAGAAAAATCTTAGAGGGAACACTGTTTGTGATGTGGGGCAGGGATGCAGGAGAGGGAGCAGAGGATTGAGGGAAGGGAAGAGCTGGGGGTGCCAGGTGCAGGCTCTGGCTGAGAGGTGCTTACCCAGGCGTCTCCCAGCCAGCTGCCCCGCGGGACTCTTAGGTAGGCTCCCTGCCTTCCATGTCCCCGCATGCTGCTCAAAGTGACCTGCTACAGGGGCCATGTGCTCACTGCGTGTCATATGCTTGTAGGGTGCTCCTGTGAGTGCTGCCTTTGCCACAAGCATGGCCCAAGTAACACCCATTGGCTAATTTCCAGCCAATGGGAGTTGCAAGATTGTGCTGGGGATATGGTCAGTGTGTGTAGCTCCCACACGGGCTTGCAGCGCTCGGAGAGTACATGGCCCCAGCAATCAGCCATTTTGAACAGTGTGTGGAGGCATGGAAGGCAGGCTCCCACTGGGCTGCAGGATGGTGGCGGGTATCATTGTAGGCTATTACTGAAAATTACTGACTTTTTCTCTTTTTTACCATACAACTAGGGGTCGGTGCTCCCTGCTTGCTACGCTTGCCAACTCCCCCTCTCTCTGGGGGGGGGGGTAGGCAACCCAGTCTCTCTCCCCGGCCACTGGGGTGGGCCAGGCTGAGGCTGCACTAGCACGGGCTCTTTCTCCTCCCTGCTCCCGCCCCCCGGCCCAAGCTGCACCAGTCCCTGCTCTTCCCCTCCTCCCTGGCCCAGGGAGGGGGGAAGAGCCGGGGCCTGGAGCTCCGTGGCCCACAGCCCACCTCCCTCCTTCCATCTCTACCCCCACCTCCATTCGTGCCCCCACCCATTCTCCCTAAACCCACCCCACACTGCCTATCCCTACCCCCACCTTCTTCCCCCATTTCTACACCCCCATCCTTCCCTAACCCACTGCCCATCTCCCTGCCTCCATTCCTATATCCTGCTCACCCCCACCACCCTCTTTACCTCACCACCCATCCCCACATACACCCTCTCCCCTTCCTTCCTCCCTATGCACACCCTACCCCCTCCCATGAAGAGGCAACCTAACCATCAAGGAAACAGCACCAGCAGGTTGGCAGCTGCTCTGAACGCTGCTGGGATGCCCCTTTGTGACGCCTCGGGTTGCTGGGCTGTGGCGGTGGGTTTAGAACACAGCCATTCAAAGCGTGGTGGAGGATGGGGCGATGGGTGGCCAGGGAACTGGGGTGCCTCATCTTGGGCCAGGCGCTTGCCAGGTTGAGAAGGGAGGGATGGGAGTCTGTAAGGGTGCAGGGGAGGGGCTGAGGACATGGAGGATGGAAAGAAGGCCGAGGGGCCACGCAGTGAGTGAGGGGGTTTCTGGGTGTCATTGTGCAGAGGTATGCGCCCCTTCCCCAGCTTTCTCACCCACTCAGCCAGGTTTGCAGCTACTCTGAACACTGCTGGGCTGCCGGTTGCTGGGCTGTGGCGGTAGGTTCCACTGGGGAGGCTCGGTGCTGAGCTCAGGACGCAGCAGAGGATGGAGCGTGGGGTGCTTTGCCCTATGCCTGGCGCTGCTCCTTGGCCTGTTGGCCCAGCAGCCTGTGAGCACCAAGAACAACAGCGGTGTTGCCCTGGAGCAAGTTGTGGTGCCCTGGGGTGCCAGGCAAAGGGGACCCGGGCCACTCAGGTCAGTGCTGCCGGGCACCTCCTTACCCACCTTGCAGACGTGTGGCTGGGCAGGAGGGAGCCAGTCTCTGCTTGGGAGACGGGCTGGGCTTGGGTCTCCTCCAAGACACCCTTAGCGGGGGGTTTGAGTGAGGGGGCTGGGAGTGGTGCATGGAGGGGCTATAGCCGGTATGGCTGGTAGTGTGGCGAGAGGCCATTCTGGGCTTGGAGCTGGGGACAGAGTGACGTGAGTGACATGCTGACGTCACTCTGTTGTCCTGAAGGAAAAGGTTTTTTTATAGAGAGAGAGAGCGAGATTACAAAATAAATCAATCAGAATATAAATATTGTACTGACATGTCAATGTAATATTTGAACCATTTGTTCATTCATGAGCCATATCTGAAGCCCATGTCCCTCCACTCAGGGCTGAAGCATGTAATTCAGCTTCATGTGGCCCTCTGTGGCAGGGGGCCCCCACGCTGTTTCCCTGATATAAATATAAATGGAAACCAGTGAACACTTTGCTGAAATCCCCTCCTCAAGGGTTCTATGGTGTCAGATGCTGATGGGGGGGGGGGGTGTCAGGCAGGCTCAGGCTCTTGAGTTTCGGAGCTAAGAAGCTGCACAGCCAACTGCAGTCATTGGTGCCAGAACACATCGTGTGTAGGAGCCATGTGACCATAAGTAAGAATTAGCTTAACATTATCAATCCTTTAAAATCTTGAGTCAGCATACAGTAGTTGCACACAACCTTGTAACTCACTGCTATGGCTAGCGCAGGGGAGAAAATTGGTAAGTGTCTTTTGATAGAAAACATGGCTTACCATAAAAGCCTTTAATATAAAAAATGTCTGAAATGATTACTGTAAAATATAAGCTTTGCAAAGATGTGTAACAGTTGTGATACTGGAAGAGAAATATTGGATTAAATACATCAGAGTGAACATTATAATTAAGTAGCAATAGTGAAACTTTTCTGAAAACAGGTTTTTTCCCCCTCCTTTTAGTTGACGCAGATGAGATTAAACGACTAGGAAAGAGATTTAAGAAGCTTGATTTAGACAACTCTGGTTCTTTGAGTGTGGAAGAGTTCATGTCTTTGCCTGAGTTACAACAGAACCCGTTAGTGCAGCGAGTAATAGATATATTCGACACAGATGGGAATGGAGAAGTGGACTTCAAAGGTAAGATATGGTGTTCTATAGTACATGATGTTGGCATTTTCTTAGAAGATCTGTCTCTTAGAAACTTTTGCTCTAATGTAAAAAAAAAAAAAAAAAATTAAAGAACAAAATAAGATGTGAACACAGATTTAAGGGTGAAACATGCTTATAAAGATATTTTTATGTATTTGAAATAGATACCAACAATTCCTGTGAAAGCATATACAAAATATATTTATATTTATTCCTTGAGGCATAATCCAATATAACACAGTTTGTGTTGGTTTTAACTGTTTAATAATCTTTCTTGCTGTTCATATTCTAAACTCTGCTTTCATTCCTGATGCCCATTTTAGGGTATATTAGTGTAAAAATGTTCATCATGGCTTTCTAAAAACCATGTTCCTCATTAACCTGAAAAAGATCTAATTGGTGGAAGAGAATTGCAAATGTGTGGGTTCACTTTCTCTTGTCTTTTAAGAGACATATGGAACTAGCTATAGCAATCTCGGAACAAATAGCAAGAGACACGGAAAATGCGTAAGGTCTCAGAGGATTGAAGAAGGGTACATATAGCACCTGTATATAAAAAGGGGAACTGTGAGGATCTGAGCAATTACAGACCATTTGACCTTACTTCGGTACCTGAAAAGATACCAGAACTGTTTTGGCATTTTTGCCAAATAATGGTAGTCAGTATTTTCATTCTAATAGTAGTATTTGTACTTTTTTCATCACTGTATTTTTAGCTACAAAATTCTTATAATTAGGTCAGCATTTTACCTTCCAGGAATCCTGGAGTCCTGCTCAGGAATCCAATCCTGTGTACCTATGCACGTGCATATTTTGATTCTGTACTATTTATACATGTGAGGAAAGGCTGCAAAATCTGGCTCTGGGAATTACATGGCTTTGAAGTTTGTTGTTTAACAGTGCCACTTTGTTAATATTCACATTTATTTATGATATCCTACTAAAATACTTCTGACATGTCCATTTAAAAAAAATACGGTCACATTAATATCCATGATGAATTTTAGGGCTTGATTTGATGTGAACAGAACACAACACAATTCCAATTGAAGTCAATATAGTAGGAGTATCAAGTCCTTATTTATATACATTGGACTTTTCAGGGAATACAAGCTTTTGATTATTGTAAGTAAATATTGATATGTATTAGTGCAGTGAGCATGATGCTTGGTTTGAGAGGCTTCCTTCTGATGGAAGCTAGAAATACCTTCAGAAGTATGTGGCAACAATGAGGTAAGCTGTGTTCTAAGGACGTTTCCCAATAATGTAACTTTAAAAAGCCCTTCCTTTTAAAAAAATTATGAATATTCTGGTTTCTCTTTGCAATAAACAGGGCTTTAAAATATGTATACATGACTGATTTTTAAATACTTTTCCCACCCCATATTCTTCAGAATTTATAGAAGGAGTCTCCCAGTTCAGTGTCAAAGGGGATAAGGAACAGAAGCTGAGGTGTAAGTATTTTTGATTTTTCTGACAGCTTTTCTGTTATCTTTCAAATGTAGTTTGCTTTTAACACCACATGGGGAAATCACTTTTTCCTCCCGGGGTGCCTGTTTTCTGGAAGAAGGCAACATCAGGCAGGATAGGTGGAGACTATCTTGAAGGAGTTGGGACTCCCTACCTGCTGAGGTCATTGCCCCTTCACAAAAATGCCTCTGTGGCATTGTTGTATTCCCTACTGAATGAGCGAAACAAAGTCCATATCCTCGTTAGGGTAAAGGAATTATGTGCAATGCACATCATTTTGCTTTTGACAACATGGAAATCAAATTTAATTTTTGCTTTTACAATAAAACAAAGAATATTAAATTGTTTCTGCAAAATTTTAATAGTGTATCTTTCAGAGCTTAATGTGATCAAACCTTTGCTTTTCTTTACTGCAGTAACCAAGATATACAATATGGATGTATATTACATTAAATATTTTAAAATGCACTCTCCTGCCCCAGATCTAAACCATGTCCAAACTGCTTGCTTAAACTGATCAATTGGCATCTTGATTAGTCATGCCACAGAAGGCTGTTATTTTGTTTGAGTGGCCCATCTTATGATTTTTGATTTTTTTGTTTGCTTAATGTTATCAGTGTAAATGGAATACTTTTGGACTGAGGGCTTATCTACACCTCAAACATTACAGTGGTACAGCTATGCTGTGGTAGTTGTGTCGATGGCAGAATTCTATTGATCTAGTACTGTCTGTATGGGGACTTAAGTTATCTTAGCCACATCACTAAAAAGTGTCTTTTGATAGAAAACATGGCTTACCATAAAAGCCTTTAATATAAAAAATGTCTGAAATGATTACTGTAAAATATAAGCTTTGCAAAGATGTGTAACAGTTGTGATACTGGAAGAGAAATATTGGATTAAATACATCAGAGTGAACATTATAATTAAGTAGCAATAGTGAAACTTTTCTGAAAACAGGTTTTTTCCCCCTCCTTTTAGTTGACGCAGATGAGATTAAACGACTAGGAAAGAGATTTAAGAAGCTTGATTTAGACAACTCTGGTTCTTTGAGTGTGGAAGAGTTCATGTCTTTGCCTGAGTTACAACAGAACCCGTTAGTGCAGCGAGTAATAGATATATTCGACACAGATGGGAATGGAGAAGTGGACTTCAAAGGTAAGATATGGTGTTCTATAGTACATGATGTTGGCATTTTCTTAGAAGATCTGTCTCTTAGAAACTTTTGCTCTAATGTAAAAAAAAAAAAAAAAAAATTAAAGAACAAAATAAGATGTGAACACAGATTTAAGGGTGAAACATGCTTATAAAGATATTTTTATGTATTTGAAATAGATACCAACAATTCCTGTGAAAGCATATACAAAATATATTTATATTTATTCCTTGAGGCATAATCCAATATAACACAGTTTGTGTTGGTTTTAACTGTTTAATAATCTTTCTTGCTGTTCATATTCTAAACTCTGCTTTCATTCCTGATGCCCATTTTAGGGTATATTAGTGTAAAAATGTTCATCATGGCTTTCTAAAAACCATGTTCCTCATTAACCTGAAAAAGATCTAATTGGTGGAAGAGAATTGCAAATGTGTGGGTTCACTTTCTCTTGTCTTTTAAGAGACATATGGAACTAGCTATAGCAATCTCGGAACAAATAGCAAGAGACACGGAAAATGCGTAAGGTCTCAGAGGATTGAAGAAGGGTACATATAGCACCTGTATATAAAAAGGGGAACTGTGAGGACCTGAGCAATTACAGACCATTTGACCTTACTTCGGTACCTGAAAAGATACCAGAACTGTTTTGGCATTTTTGCCAACTAATGGTAGTCAGTATTTTCATTCTAATAGTAGCATTTGTACTTTTTTCATCACTGTATTTTTAGCTACAAAATTCTTATAATTAGGTCAGCATTTTACCTTCCAGGAATCCTGGAATCCAATCCTGGAGTCCTGCTCAGGAATCCAATCCTGTGTACCTATGCACGTGCATATTTTGATTCTGTACTATTTATACATGTGAGGAAAGGCTGCAAAATCTGGCTCTGGGAATTACATGGCTTTGAAGTTTGTTGTTTAACAGTGCCACTTTGTTAATATTCACATTTATTTATGATATCCTACTAAAATACTTCTGACATGTCCATTTAAAAAAAATACGGTCACATTAATATCCATGATGAATTTTAGGGCTTGATTTGATGTGAACAGAACACAACACAATTCCAATTGAAGTCAATATAGTAGGAGTATCAAGTCCTTATTTATATACATTGGACTTTTCAGGGAATACAAGCTTTTGATTATTGTAAGTAAATATTGATATGTATTAGTGCAGTGAGCATGATGCTTGGTTTGAGAGGCTTCCTTCTGATGGAAGCTAGAAATACCTTCAGAAGTATGTGGCAACAATGAGGTAAGCTGTGTTCTAAGGACGTTTCCCAATAATGTAACTTTAAAAAGCCCTTCCTTTTAAAAAAATTATGAATATTCTGGTTTCTCTTTGCAATAAACAGGGCTTTAAAATATGTATACATGACTGATTTTTAAATACTTTTCCCACCCCATATTCTTCAGAATTTATAGAAGGAGTCTCCCAGTTCAGTGTCAAAGGGGATAAGGAACAGAAGCTGAGGTGTAAGTATTTTTGATTTTTCTGACAGCTTTTCTGTTATCTTTCAAATGTAGTTTGCTTTTAACACCACATGGGGAAATCACTTTTTCCTCCCGGGGTGCCTGTTTTCTGGAAGAAGGCAACATCAGGCAGGATAGGTGGAGACTATCTTGAAGGAGTTGGGACTCCCTACCTGCTGAGGTCATTGCCCCTTCACAAAAATGCCTCTGTGGCATTGTTGTATTCCCTACTGAATGAGCGAAACAAAGTCCATATCCTCGTTAGGGTAAAGGAATTATGTGCAATGCACATCATTTTGCTTTTGACAACATGGAAATCAAATTTAATTTTTGCTTTTACAATAAAACAAAGAATATTAAATTGTTTCTGCAAAATTTTAATAGTGTATCTTTCAGAGCTTAATGTGATCAAACCTTTGCTTTTCTTTACTGCAGTAACCAAGATATACAATATGGATGTATATTACATTAAATATTTTAAAATGCACTCTCCTGCCCCAGATCTAAACCATGTCCAAACTGCTTGCTTAAACTGATCAATTGGCATCTTGATTAGTCATGCCACAGAAGGCTGTTATTTTGTTTGAGTGGCCCATCTTATGATTTTTGATTTTTTTGTTTGCTTAATGTTATCAGTGTAAATGGAATACTTTTGGACTGAGGGCTTATCTACACCTCAAACATTACAGTGGTACAGCTATGCTGTGGTAGTTGTGTCGATGGCAGAATTCTATTGATCTAGTACTGTCTGTATGGGGACTTAAGTTATCTTAGCCACATCACTAAAAAGAGTGACTTTTTCACATCCCTGACCCCCAAAGTGAAACTAACGTAATTTTTAAAATAGACTATTCCTGGATGTTACAAATCTAGAGGGTTAAAAAATTGTTCACTGTACTGTGTTTGATACAGTGGGAGCCTGGTCTTCCAGGATTTATAAATTTATGTTTTACACTGATTTTAACTCGACAGAAAACAATGCAAAACCTTTTTTCTCAGTTGTGCATATAAAATACATAGTTATGTTTGTGCCTTCAATATAATGGAAATTGTTGTTGGCAGGTCATATTTGTTATTGAATTTTCCTTTAACTCATGTTCTATAGTTGCTTTCCGGATTTATGATATGGACAAAGATGGCTATATCTCCAATGGGGAGCTCTTCCAAGTGCTGAAGATGATGGTTGGGAACAATCTCAAAGACACTCAGTTACAGCAAATTGTAGACAAAACCATAATTAATGCAGATAAGGATGGTGATGGAAGAATATCCTTTGATGAATTCTGTGCTGTAAGTATAATCTAGGGAAAGATGTTGATATTTGTATTTTAGATACAATTTTAGTAAATCTAGTTTGACTTAAAGAGACTAGTTTTGCCACAGTTACATTTAAAATAATACCATTGCTGTTGTCTTACAGTAAGTAAAATTGATCATGCAATAGCTGACTGCATTATTCATTATTTAGATGTTTCAAAATATTGTGCTCAAATACTGTGGAATAATTTTAATATCCTTTTTGTTGAGATATATAAAAACTGATGGAAAACTACCTAGTCCTGGAAATTTGTGTATGGCAAAAGTGAATTTCTAGATTGAGGAACTAGAAACAGGTGCCTTGGGTTATAGGTTTTCCAAAGGTAGAAAATAGTTTCAAAACCAAGTTTGTGTACCACTGATGGTTCATGGAAATTGGCCATCCTTGTTTCAAGCAGCAGAATTCATTAAAAGTACATAAGCAAACCTTAATACTTTTCTATAATTGTTTTTTTTATCTAAAAAGTTGTTAACAGTAGCCACGGGAACTGTCCGGGATCATGGATGAGAAGGGAGATGCTCTTTACAAAAGTGAATTAATGGAGGAGGTGGTCTGAAAGACTCTCAAGATGTCATAGAGTTTAAGGCAAGAAGGGACCACCAGATATTCTAGTCTAACCTTCTGGATATCACAGTCCACCACCCACAAACTAAACAAAACAGCAAAAATGAGATCAAAGTAACTCACCCTACAGAAGACTTAGATATTATGTGATAGGCAGACAATAGAAGAGACAAGATGCACCAGTGCTAGAGGCTAATATTCCCTCTAATTTTTTCCAACCATGTGTGAAATAAAATGTATGTGCACTGAGGCATGTGCATATGTGCGCCAGAAGTAGAAAGACATACTGCTAGTTATGGGCGCTATGGGTGCTTTGCTAATCAGCTGGATGGCTCCTGAATCTCTTGTGAGTGGCTGCCCAAGTGCTCAGCTTACAGAGAACACTGCTTGAGGCCCCTGCAATGGCAAGGAAATGATTTAGTGAGATATATTCAGATAATTCTGGGAAATGCCACACCCATATCCTGCAAAGGAAAGTGAAAAATCTATAAGGACACTACCAATCTGACATGGGGTAAAATTTCTTCCCATCACCTCAGACCCTGAGCATGTGAACAAAAATCAGCTAGCCAAGCACCTGACACACACAAAGTTTAGTGCCACCACACACCTTGACGTACCTTTACCAGTGTCTCTTCTTTGATGCTTCAAAGATTAATGCATTCTAGGAGGATTTTTTTAGGGTTATAAGGTGAATCTATTCCTGATTCATGTCATTGGCCAGCTGAAACGCTGAAGCATGAACTTTTGGAATATAGGCATAAACTGAAAGTGAGCTCCACGGCTGCTCAGACTTGTTCCTTACCATTGCAAGCAACCTCGATATGCAATCACACTCATAGATTTGTCCATCTCTCTCTCAAATATCATTAATTTTTGTCCCCACAACTCCTATAGGGAGGCTATTCCAGAACCTCACTGTGTTGAGGATTAGAAACTTTCTTCTAATTCCCAGCATGAATTTGTCCATGGCCAGTTAATATCCACATGTTCTTTTGCTGACATTGTGTTTGAGCTTAAATAGCTCTTCACCCTCCATGATATTTACCTCCTAATATGGAAAGCAATCATGTCTCCTCTCAGCCTGCTTTTTGCTCAACTGATTGGGTAAAGCTCTTCATCTCCTCTCGTACACTAGACTTCCATTCCCTTGATCCTTCCAATAGTTTTTCTCTGCATCTGTTCTAGTTAAAATTGAAGATACAAGTGTGTTACCATTTAAATAGTTTCTATTATGGTTACACACCAGCTTCCGGCCCTGCTCCTGGGGAGCTGGCTGATGCCCTGCACTGCTGGCTCTGTATCAGGGTCTGTAATGCAGGGCAGCAGCTGGCACCCCAGAAGTGGGGCCAGCATAAGCCAGCTTCCGTCACACACCACCTCCCAGCTCTTTTCCAGAACCCGCAGCCTGTAACCACTTAAGTTTTTATTGGATACAAGGTTACATTATTAACTGTGTTTTTACATCCCTATTTTAAACTAATTTTTCTTGAACATAATTGACAAGAATTGTACATAGTATTTCAAAGGAGGACTCACCATTGCTATTTTTTGGTAATTTATACCCATTAGTAAACAAGCTTAGAATGAATACTCTCTCCTCAAGCATGGCTACAGAGTGCTGCTAATGCATACTTACATGGGTGATGTTTTGTTTCTTACCTTTTTCACATTTGTGTGTTCTTGCTTTTTACTCTCCCATTGTATAGATGTTGTACTTTGATTTTCTTTTAGTTATTGTAGCCATTTCTCCTCTGCAGTTTCTCTTTTCTTCAGTGTTGGATATGTGTATATAACATCCTTATTTGTTTGTTCTGCACCATACCTCCACTCATTCACTTCCTCCCTCTTCTCTTCATCTCTGCCTTCCCCTCATATGTTCTTTGATTTCCCCTCGTTTTTCTCACGTTTTGTTGATTTTGATGCATCCCCTACCTCCATGATCTATTTTTCTTTGAATCTCTTTCTCTTGTTCTAGCTGCACAACTTTCCCCCCTTTTTTCATTAAACACCCATTCCTCCATTGTTCCCTTGCCTCTTTGTATCCTCCCTTAGTTTTCTGAACATATGTACCCTGCTGCTTGTGGAAGCTCTTGAACATCTTTTGGATGCTCCCCATATTTTTTGTGCATGCTATTTCATTAAGGATGTCAGTGGGCATCCCTATGCTCCTGATTAAAGGGAACATTGGTATGATTTCTTATTTCTTCTGGCTCTCACTATGTGAATTGCACTTCCAGAAATTCTGTTATACGTAACCTACTTGTCATAACTTGCGCCCCCTTTGTTACTTGTGAATTTTGGCCTCCTCAGTTGATAACTGTAAGCTGGCATGGAAATGCCAGGAAAAAAAAAAGAGGTGTTGCAGAAAAAGCAAATATCTGAAGGTAGGAAGTAGAGGATGCAAGTAGTTGTTTGCTTGTTTACGTGACATGCCATTCATATTTTATTCTTTGGTCTCTAATTTTAAAGTATTTTTCTTTCACTTTCAGGTTGTAGGGGGCCTAGATATCCACAAAAAGATGGTGGTAGATGTGTGACTCTTTGTAGGGCACCACCCAACACTTTTGCTTTCTTCTCCATCTCTGAAGATCTGCTCAAGACGTCCAGCAACGCTCTCTGTGTATTTAAATGGAAGTATTTTTCTCTGTGAAGCCACATTTTCCAACATGAGCCTCATGAAGCCAACTAAGTGTTATTGAACTTTATTCTCTCAATAACTCAGTGTAGCACTTTAAAGTCTGAAGGACAGCAAGATGGAAAGAGCATATCA
Source organism: Pelochelys cantorii (assembly GCA_032595735.1). Lineage (NCBI taxonomy): Eukaryota > Metazoa > Chordata > Testudines > Trionychidae > Pelochelys > Pelochelys cantorii. Next base: position 183,036,824 of record CM064328.1, read on the forward strand.
GTGTGGTGGAGAAAGGGAAGGGGTTGGCTTTTTAATTTATTTTTCTTCATCTTTTATAACAAGGAAATATCTATCTATATATATGCTTGTCTATTTATATATAGATATATATGTAGCTTTCTATATGTAGTAGTTAGATGGGCTTTAATTTAATATACTTGATTCAGAAACAAAACTAGAGTACAAAGTGCCAAGCAGAACATTAACAGTTCAATATATGGATATACATCCTTACTTTTATTTCACACAGTTATATATATATATATATATATAGTAGACAAATGTAAAAATTTAAAAAAGGTGTTAGGTAAACTGTTTTCCTTTTCCTGTGACTTGAGATGTTTCTATATATTGACTGGCTGACAAAGCATTGCTTCCTGTTAATTTACCTTAATTACCTTTTTGTATAACAGGAGACTGTTTGTTTATACCTGTTAATATATTATCAGGGACTGTCTCTCTTTACTAAATAATTTGTAGTACAGCTCTGCTTAACAGTATGAGGAAAATATAGTTTAATGTTAATGCCAAGAACTTGTCCTTGTATCCATATAGTAACTGCAGCATGCATATACGGTCACTTCATTCTGCCACCTACTAACTGGGAGCAGTTGCATCTATTAAATAGCCCTAAAGATCTATAAATCAGTTGTGAGATTAATTTCAGATACAACAGCTGAAAATGTTTGATGCAGTCATGATTTCTCTTGCACTTAGCTTAATGAAATTTAGAATTGATAGAATTGTGCAGGATTCCCATTTACTCATTTTATACATTGCTTAATGAAATTATAAAATGTTTCTTGACACTAAATTTGTTTCAACCATAGTTTTCTTTCTGCATTTTAGTAAAGTACTATAGGTAGGATAAATAGCTGGCAATATTATGTGTGTGTGTGTATATATATATATCTATATCTATATCTATAGAGATATATGTATATAGGATTCATACAGGAGGAAAATGTTGTTAACCTATGCCATAGAAGAGGAAACTTCATATTATCTAAATTTATATCTCTTCCTCTTCTCCAGTCCTTCACTTGGAGATTTTTTTTTCTTTTTAGATTTGTCCATATCATGCTTTCTAATGGATGGTAACTTGATATATTTGTGTGATATAAAAGTAGCGGGCCATGTTTTACAACTTTATATCATACCTTCCCTTTTCTGCAATGGTACTATTGGCTGGAAGAAAAACACATTTACTAGATTTTAGGATAGTAGATCTTTTCCTATATAGCAGTTTTCTATTAAAAATGTTTTATAATCAGCAGTGGAAAGGGCAGGTTGTATGAATCTACTTAAATGGAGTGTACCTGTCTGCCATAGCTGTTCCTTCAACTGAGTGCTGCACATCATGGGCTCTGTCTGTGAGAGAGAAATCCAGGTGCTTGGTGTCCTTGCATGACATGAAGTTTTGCATGTAGATCGAATTGAAATGTTCCTCTTGTTTACATAATTTGCATAATTTAAAAAGATAATGTTGCCAAACTTTGGTAAATGTTAATGTTCAAACCGAAAATCTCCACTACATGTAACTTTCTTCCTCTGGATCAGTACGTGGCTTATAATCCCAGCCAGTGGTTGTATCTGTTCCATTGTCAACTGCCATGTGCTCTGCTTCAAGAGGGAACTAGTCTTTTGTGAATTTTTTGTACATAAGTATTTGTTACAAACATTTTAGCAAATGCTTTCTATTTCTCTTACTTGCTTGTGCATATCTTGGCTGGCGTTATAGGAAAATAGTGCTGTTATTTCCTTATTGGGAGGGGGATAAGGTTTTTTTAGTTTGTGTGGGGAAAATGGTTTATATTGAATGTTAGGTTTTTCCTCTGCATGCTGCATCATATGTTGTGGGAACTATAGAATCTTCATACTATATGAATAAAAAAATAAAATATTTGACCCTTGCCCTAGTGCTCTAAATGTTTTTGTTGAGCTTTGTCAGGTGGCTTAACTTTACATTTTTAAAAATAAATATTACAGAACTCTGAATCCCCTAGTTGTTGTTAGTCTAAAGAAATTGGTTACTCTTACTATAAAATTCCTGCTGAAAGCTTTGTATATTAGAAGATGCAAGCTGTCAGGGAAAATTGCCATTCTTTCAGGTGTAGTGTTTCACTTACAACCCACTCCAATTAGCCTCATTAGTTCAGGCAGTATTATTGACAGATTTTTTTTCCTCTCCCTTCAAGTCCCCCCTTTTTTCTCCCCTCATCTGAGGAAGCGGATTTTGCCCATGACAGCTCATGATACTACAGGTTAGTTCTGTAGCAGCTTAGACTTTTTTTAAATCATTCCTTGGAGTGATGTCCTGTTTGCAGTGCGCTGTGCCTTTTATTTTTGTTGTCTGAGAAAATACCAGAGCTCCTTAGGCTTCTCTGCACATGGTTGGATAGCAATTTGAAGACTGCTTTTTAATTACTCCATTTGCTACAGTATCTGACACCTCAACCTGATATTTGAAGATGCACTAAGAGAATGTCCCTACTCATCATTTGTAGTAAAGATGATTCAAAGAAAGTCTAAACAGACAATCTAGATGTGACAGTGGAGGCTCATACTTCTCCTGTTCCAAAATGTAACTAAATGAGACCTATTACCATTTCTGTACAGTATGATCTAGATCATGTGCTGTGATCATGTAGTATGCTAAGCATCATGACAAGTTTTTGGTCTGTCGCTCATATGCACAGGCTCTACTTCCCCCTCTAGGAATTTCATAACTAAATCAATTAAGGTTATGTACAATCAAATCAATTACTGTTGCTGCTGGTCCAAGAACTAACTTTACACAATTTAAGAAATCTAAATGCCTGAGTTTACAATACTTCCTAACTAGTCACTTCCTTCAGAAACCAATGGTCTCCTGAATCTTTAAATCAGGCCTACTCAGCACATGGCTGGCCTGCAATACAGTTTGGACTGTCATTGCTCATTAAAAGTGCTGTCATATGGGTGGAAATCAGGTATACTGCATTTTATTAATATCAGCAGAAGTGACTTAAATGGGGCCTGCGTGTTGTGTAGTCTTGCCTTAATTTTTGTATTCATGCCCATCACTGTGAAAGCTATTTGCATATATATGTAATCACACAACTTTGGAAGCTCTGGGGGCTGCAACTTAAGTAGCCCTGCTTTAAATTGATAAAAATAAAATTAACCACACTTAGTGATAAGTATTAATCTTTAATGAACACGAGGGTTTAAGTTAAATTACTTAAATATTGTGTCAAAGATCAGACATCATCTGAATGAAAACAGACTGCAAAAGCAGCCCTATTTTCTTCTAAGTGTCCCAATCAAGTTGAAAGAGGCTGAGCACCTGTAGGCTTCATGCAGCACTTATTTCTATACACATTAGCTGTGTATTAAGATCTCCTGCAACAATATCTATGTAGTGGATAGAGTCCCACATCTGAGTCCCAGGTCTTAGAATCTTTCAGCTGCTCTGCTTGCCACAGCTCTAATATTGCCATATACTTTTGATGGAGGGCTTCCTGCAGAGAAGACAGACATGTTATAATAAAAGAGAGAGAGAGAACCATTAGTACAAACTCTGCTGTAAAATCAGTGCTGTTTATGAAAATGTAAAGGTGGCTCCATTATTGCCAAGATAATCTACCCCGTGTGACGAGACGCTCCAAAAGAAATTATCAGTTTGCCAACAGATTAAGAAAACATCTGGTGCAAAATGTCAGATTCTAATATAAAAGAGGAGACGGACATTGTGCTTTGGTGAAACTTTGCAAATAGTTACATTAAATGATAGATTTGTTGTTTACAAGAGACTTTCCTGCCCAAGTCATTGCTAGCTAATGGGCAAATTATATACGGAACACTAAGTCTGTGCTAACTTTTCATTGTATTCGTTTCAACTCATCTGTTTTGGTGAGTGCTAAACAAAAGCCAGAAATAGAAAGGGTCACTAGTGAGTGTAGCCCTCTTCTCTGCTTAAAGCACAAAGGTAGGGAGAGGCGTACACAAGCAAGGAGCAGTTCTGTTATCTTTACTCTGCAACCAACAGAGTACCTAGAAGTGGGATTGTTTCCAAAGAGCAGCAGTCAATAATTAGGTGAGTAAATATGGGTTCAGATTTAGAATAATCTTCTGGCAAAACATTTAAGCCCTACTTAAAATAGCAATGATTGCAGTTTCCCCTTAAGTAAAGATCTTACAACAAATCAATGTTCTTGCACAATGGACTGAGGTTAGTTACCAAGACTTACCTAAAATGAGATTGCAAATTGCTGTGCGTGCCATCTTAATATTCTGAAAAGATCCTAATATATGAATTTTCCTGTAAAACAACCAAAGCAGTGTTTTTTGAATGTTTCCCTTTAAGCATGTAGTTAGTGTTACAGCATTCAAGTGAATTTGAGATTCAAGACATGAACACACTAGATCTTTAGAATCCACTTGTACTTTCTGCATTATTAATTACAACATTTGTAACATGACTGAAGTGGTGTCTTCCTTTTCTTTCATGCTACCAGCAATAGGTGGAATTTTTTCCTATAGTATTTAGGCACAATTTATTTCCTAAAATGTAAGGATTAGCTCACTTGATGATGCCAAGTTTGAAGAGGTCAAGATTGAGCTGTTCTGTGATGATGTAACCAGGTTTAATAGTGACCAGAGGAGAAACTGATCTGAAAGTCCAAGATTCCATGTTGCATGTAAAGACAAACATGCCAAACAATGAATAATTCATTATCTACCCTTCTGAATACAACATATGCGTACTCACATCTGTGGATGCCAACAGTTATCACATGAAGATGCATCTTAATACTCAAACCTTCACCTGCATTTCCTTTACAACAGTGGTTCTCAACTTGTGGCCCAAGCTGCACACGGCTATGGATCATGTGACATCCTTAGGGCCATACAGCTAGTATTGGATGCAGCTCACAATGGTATATACAGCCCACATCTCCAGCCCAGAGCCCTCACACTCCTGTACCCCAAACCTGTCCCAGCCCTGAGCCCCTTCCACACAGAACCCCTTGGTGCACACAACTCATGTGACAGAGGTGGGACCAATAAGGTGTGACCTCCACACATCGCCTCCATATTGGTGCACGTAACAAAACTAATTCCACTCAAGGGTGGGAAAAACTAGAGGGAACACTGAGAACCACTGAGGTAGCAGGTATGCCTTGCATCTACAAAAGAGGGAAAAGGTTGAGTTGCACTACCCCTGCAAGGTTCTGCTTTCAAGTGTCCTCAAACATGGAAGCATTAGAACAAATCCCCAACATCCTGCTGGCCTCATCTAACTTTTCTTCACCAGGTCATTCCACTGGATGGCTGATTCAGTCACAAAGGGGGCTAATTTATGTCAATTTAAACAAGTATTTTCATATTTTGAGTACTGTACCTTCAATCTTTAACAATAGAATATGGCTACCCATCATGTTTATCTTAATTTTTCACCCGTATTCACTGATCTTGTTTGTGCTTCCTGAAATTTAGGAAGCCTAAAATTCGGAGGGGGGGGGGGGGTTCACCATTCAGCTACAATCAGAATATATTTCCCCTTCATATTAGCCTCCAGTGATGTTGCCTCAGATGCTGAAAGCTGAATATGCCTTAGGGGACCTTAGTAGGATCGGCATTATGGAGACCAAGAATTTAATCACTTTAAAGCTGCTAGTATTCATTGTTATGGGGAGTAAGATCTTGAATGGTCCCCATCATGTAGAACAGTGGTTCCTAACTGCCCGTCTGCAGACTGGTGCCGGGCAGGATCTAAGTTACAACTACGGCTACTTGAGCCTCGCCCAGAGAGCTTCCTGGCTCGGGAGGGGCATTCCCTCTGCAGCAGAAGTTCCCTGTTCCAGACAATGAGCATGCTAGGAGGGAGGGAGGGGAGAGGGCAACAGGGAAGGGGAGTTTGGAGCATGTAGTAGGGATGTGAGTGGAGGGGTTTGATTACAGCAGCTTCCTGCTCTGGGAGAAGGGCAGCAGACTGTATGGGGTAGGTGGGGAAAATGGGGGGGCAGTTCTGGCATCTGTGAAGCAAGGTGGGGACAGAGGAAAGTTTGGGGTGTCTTAACTTGTTTCCCTCAGGGCTGTAGGCAACAATCAAACCTGTCTGTCTCATCATAGCAGCCCTAGCTGGGCTGCACACACAGGACTCTCTCCTGGGCTGCGGCAGGCTGGATGGAGTGGTGCAACGACGTTTCAAAAGGTCAGCACTACACAGAGCCCGGGATCAACTGTGCAGCACTGCTCCTCTGAAATGCTGCCACAGTGTTTCAAAGCGGCAGCGCCACATGGAGCCCCGGAGTCAGATGGGGACTCCCTAGCTAACCCTGGGCTCCGTGCAGCATTTTTGCAGAACCCGGAGTCAGCTGGGGAGTCCCCAGCTGATCCCAGGCTACATGTGGCACTGCCGCTTTGAAATGCCATGCGGAGCCCAGCTGGGGCTCCCAAGCTGATCCCAGGCTCTGCGTGGCATTTCAAAGCAGCAGCACCGCATAGAGCCCTGGGTTAGCAGGGGACTGAGTCCCCCACTGACACCAGGCTCCATGCAGGCACGTCCGCTTTGAAATCCACAAGAGCCCTCTCAGAGTTCCACCTTTGTACATTTCAAAGGAGGAATGCAGAAGTGCCTATCGACTACTCAATGGAAATTCCATCGACTACTCGACGAGTAAATTAATTGATATTTAACATCCTCAGTTTACTACAAAGAGAAGGATCGATAATTGATCAAATACAAGTTTTTTGGAACTGCACATACCTGGAAATTAAACAGGAAGAGAGTCTACTTACGTATCAGCAAGAACTATTCGTGTCCTAGTTACATTTTCTATAGTGAATTTAGTTTTTCCACCTTTTCCTGCTATTCTTCCTATTGCTCTAGAAAGGTGATCTCCTTTCAAAGGCTTGACTAAAATACAAGGGAAAACATTGAATTTCATTAGCCAATAGCTACATGTATTTCAATAGCAGTTATCAAGTCTTTCAAATCATTTTACAAACAGGAATCAGTTTCAAAATGTCTCTTTGAAGATAGGGAAAATGATTATATTACTCACTACCATAGGACAGCAGTTCACTCCAGAGGTAGCTGTGTTTCAGAGACCAATATAGTGACCACTGTGTAAGATTAACAGGAATCACTGCTCATATGGTTGGGGAACAAGGACTAATTCCTGATGTGAGCTGGGAGAGGATCAAAACAAGAGGACGTGAAATTAACATGCTCCCATAGAGCAGAAGTGAAATGAGAAACATCTCATTCTTATACACAGATGGGCAATACTTTTGATGGGGCACTCCAAGATTGACAAATGGTTAAGGGCCACACTTTTATGGAAGGGATGTGGGGGTCTGGAGGTGGAGGTTGGGTGCAGAAGGAAGCTTAGGGCTGGGGACTTGGGTCAGAGGGAATTTGGGTGGAAGGGGGTTGTGGCCTGGGGCAAGCGATAGGGGTGCAGGGTCTGGGAAAGGGGGATGGGTGCAGGAGATGATTCTGGCCTGAGGAGGAGTGCAGGGTCTGGGAGTAGAGATGTAATACAGCAGTTAACATCACCTTTAATGAGTGATGCTTACTGGTTCCAGTTAACTGGTGGAGTCCAGAGCCTGGAACCCTGCAGACAGAGGACTGCTCTGGCCCCCCGGCTCGTGCCACCTTTAATTGGTTAACCAGTTAAACAATGATTAACCAATGAAACAGGATTTTACATCACTATATGGGAAGTTGTGACCTGAAGGAGGGGAGGTGCAGAGGGTTTGGGTAGTGATCTGGGACAGGGTGTTGGGATGCGGGAGGGGATATAGTGCTAGATGCACACACTGGCTGGGAGGTGCTTACCTAGGCGGCTCCCAGCCAACAGCCTATCTGGTCCGAGGCAAGCTTTCTGCCTGCCACAGCTCCAAGCTGCTTAAAACAGCTGGCTGCTCCCACTATATGTCTGGGCCACACAGCAGGGGCAGCAATGAGAGCTGCAATGATAGAGCAGGGTCAGTGCACAAAGTCTCTCTCTCCCCCACCCTTTACAAGAGGTGTGCAATGCCTAGAGGCACATGGAGGGAGCAGCAATCTGTTTTGAACAGCCCAAGGCTGCAGCAGGCAGAGAACACACCTTGGGCCAGATCAAAATGCTTGGTGGGCCATATCTTGCCCACCCTTATCCTTATTTCTTTGTATCCAAGCACCTTCCATTAGTGCATTAAGTAATGTAACCAACGTGTCTCAGCTGTGGTTCATGTTTTCTCATCTTCTCCCTAAGGAGGGAACTACATGTGCAGTATAGTGTTTTGTAATGGTAGGGGTCTTTTGATTTATTTTGTTTGTTTGTGTGCAGCTCCACACAGCTTGATGAGTGGAGTCAGCTGTAGGGAAGACAGGGCCAAAACACCATTACCGCCCCTCAGTTTAAAATCCAGAACTGATTCCCCACCACACACCCAAAATTAATTAGGTCAAGAAAACAGGTAATACAGATTAGGAATATAGGCAAGAATTGATCTGAAAGGTCTGATACAAATTTTCTTGAGTGTTAGAAGCAGTGTGACGTTTTAGGGAAAGGCAGCTGTGCCACCACCATGCATTCTAGTCAATTTTGCACTGCTGCACATACATAGGAATAAAACTTCTTCCCCTACTCACAGGGGGAAGCAACATATACCCAAGGAGAATTACATGCTTTTTCAAGATTGCATAAGGAGTGTTACTGATCATGATGTTATCCAAACGCTAAAAAAAAAAAAAAAACACACAAACCCCAAAACACCTGAGTACAGAAAGACTGCCCTGTCACAGTAGTGAACTGCACAGGGTGACTACTTACTACAGGAAGCAATATATCTGCTACATAACTTTTTGTTTACCTGTCCTAAATTCAAGGGAAAGGTATCACCTTTGCAATGCTGCTCCTCCCTTCATAGCAGATATCTATTAGTCCACAATGTTTAAAAAAAAAAAAAAATGCAGCACAGGTTTGCTAATTCTTAAATTGCTATTTAGGCTCTGAGCTCCTTGGAACAAGATCTGTCTTATTTTGTACAGCATCAAGCACAGGGCAACTGATCAAACCTCACAGGAGCCCAATAATCCTTATGACAAACTAGAGTCCCCCTACTTTTCAGCTAAGATACAACAGGGAGTGTTGTGGTGAGGTCTCAGACTGCTGCTTTGGCAAAACACACTATAACAGTGTGTTGCCATAAATGCTTGTTAAATTCAGTTCTATATGCTACTGTACTGTATTGCCAGGAATAATGCTGTTCACTTATATACTAAGCTATAATATAACTCTCAATGGATCTCAAGTTCTACTGAATATTCAAGGGCAATTTTCTTTTGGCACAGAACACGACACCTGATACGCTACTGAAAGTATTGCACAACACACTTACCATCTGTAACTTCAAAAGATTCTAGAAAAAGGTCATCTAATCTGATGAGAGCAAGAGCATCCTAAAATATTTAAAAAATTAGATTATAACACTGCCAAATACAGATCACAAAGCATGCTTAAGGAGCTGCATTATATACCTTTTAAGACATGTAAAAAAACATTCACAGAATGACCTCACACAGTGTAACAAACAGCATCAGGCTAATCGACTGAAGAATTAGTTGTGTGAGCCTATGTTCCTGTATAAGGAATCTTGAAGGAGCTTTAGCTGCCCATTATTCTCTCTACAAACAATATAGCTACCTCCCACTGGACTATGCAGATTAAGGAAAGTTCATAAGATGAAAACTTAAAATGCTGAAGCCAGTATACAACCCTGACAATCAATTCATGACTTATTTTGAGCACCAGAATAACAAGTATTTTTTAAACCAAAAGACCTTTAAAAAATTTAGCTCATCTGGTGCATTTTAAAGTTTTGAAGAATCAGACTCTCTTATTCAAAAGTACATGATAGATATAAGCAAAACAGATATATTTGTTTGAATTTGCTAGGTCCCCCTCCAAGGGGGGGGGGGGGGGAATCAGCAGAGATTCAATGTATCCCTTTGGTGTGGTTTTGAAATTAAATGTTTACACAACACTTTACAAAGTGTTGTGTAAACATTTGCTTTACAAAGGCAAGCTTACTTCGGGAAACTAGATAAAACCTATATCCCATGACCAGCATTCCTGTAGAAATGAACAATTTTTAGCAAGCAGGATTCTATTATCCCTGCTTATTCCACAATTTATAGGTGATCAGGCGTTCAGTCTACTGAAGACTCACCTCAACTTGAAATCCAAGAATAAATGCTTTTACAAAGTCAGCTGCTTTTGTCAGAGCACTTACATCTTTTGTCTCTTTGCAAGTCTATAATATAAACAAAAAACAGTCATAATGTGAGAGATCATGACTTGAGAATCTCACCTAATATCTTCTAGCCCCCAACATGTCTACTCACCAGGTGGAAATATACCAGTGCCCCAAGTCAACCTTCTGCTATCAGATGTACTTGCTTGGGTCCGAAGACCCCAGAGTTCTCCTGAATTAACAATGCCTTCAATTAATGCTGGTGCTCCACCATGAGAATTTATGTTGCTACTGAGCCCAACCAACCAATGCTGGGTAGCCTCTCTCTCCACCAAGTCAGTTTATGCCCAACAAAGTCCTCTGCCAGAAGGACTGGGGACTGAGGTTTTCCCTCTTCTGGAACAAATCCCATGTCATCCCAAAACAGAGAGCAGCAAGATGAGAACCAGGGTGGCACTACACCGTTTGATGGCCACCAGCAGCAGGCCCCGTCTACCAGATTATTAGTAAACTTGTATGAATGGAACCCCCGCTAACATCTCTTTCCAGCACAGGGATTTGCTTGCTGGTGTAGCCTTGTAATTTTGTAGGTAATAAGTTAGTTAATTATAATGAATGTATGTGAGAGCATAAGGTTTGGATTAAAAACTTAAACACGTAGGCCTCAGACAGACCAGGCAGCTTTGTTAACTTAGCTCCAGCTCTGTTTGATGTTAGCATGTTCTGATGTTGAAGTAAAGGGACAGAACATTGTAATGCATAGTAATGTTAGTGTTAGATAAAGCTTTGTAATAGATAGAAGGAAATTTAATGTTGAAAGATCTTGTAACTTTGTTAAAGTGACTAAAAGTACCCTTTGTTCCATGCCGCAATTGTGTAAATGTATTGTTTGTGTGAATGAGAGACAGAGTGTATTTTAGGAGAGATAAGTGTGAAGGCCACTGCGTGCCCAGATGGTCAGAGGAGGAGCCAGAGACTCAGAAGCACCAAATAATTATCAACTAAGCAAAAGCACACTGAAGACGCAGACTACTCAGGCAGATTGACAAACCCTGAAGTTAGTGGCAAGCACCCTTTGATAAGGAACCAATAACAACTTTCACCGGAAGATAACACCCACCGGGGTTGTCAGCACACCGATATCAAATGACTATAAAAACAACCTCCAGATAAACATATGTTGCAGAAAGACTGATTGTGATGCTGAATGACTGATTAAGGCCTGATAAAGCAAAATGCATAGACTCACATGGAAGGAAAAAAAAAAAAATCAGTAAAGAATGGGGTGTCTTGTATGGTTCTTCGGGTTTTGTCCTGCTACGACCATGGAGCGTCAGTCCGAACTGACGAGAACCCGGCTCCTCCCTTATACACAACTTATCTGGCCAATAGGTTGGGTTGAGCAACAGACTGATAACTATTCCATCAGCAGGACATCTGTGTGTTGTGCATATTACTTTGTTATATTATCAATAAATGCGGCATGTTGCCATATCCCCCTGAAAAAGATCCCGTGTGCTTCTTTTAAGCATAACACTGGGACCCCTATCAAGAACTGTCTGTGCAGGAAGCCCACGATTTTGGCCAGGTTGAGATTAAAGTTAATGACTGCACATCTATGAGATTCTACTTAAGTATGTGATAGATTTTCCTCCATTTGAAGTCCTTCGATTAAACTAGATAACCTTCTAAAGATATGCCCCAGATGAGACAGACATTAAGACCTTGATACAAATGTTGCTGACTATACCATCCAGGAGGTCAGATCAGATAATAGTGATTTCTTGGGGGTCTTATGAGATGTCAGATTGACATGCAGAAATACAGATCTATACAAGGAAATAGGTCAAGAATAAATTTGTGTGTCGTCAACATAAAGGAGATAAAATTATGTAAACATCTAAGGGAAAAAAGGTGACCCACAAGGAAGCCTTGTGTGACCACCACCAGGAGATAAAGAGGAGGACTCTCAAATTGAAACACTAAAGGCAGAGAAATGCAGGAATATAACCACAGAAGTCAAGCATGCAAACTTTCAAGAGCAATAAAATGAGACAGCAACTAAGTCGACAACTGGGCGAGGAAGATAAGTGGAAGAAACTGAGTCTCATGGCTGGAAGTGCATACTGAAGACTGGTGAGTGGGAGCACTGTATTTTCTGGTCGTTCCCCCCCCCCCCAAAAAAAAAATCTCCTCTCTCTGAAGCATCAGGGTCAGTCATAGCTGGAAGTGGGAGACTGGGCAGGATGGGCCCATTCACTGAACACTGAGTCACTTGCCAGGATTCTCTGGCCATCTCCTTAATCATTTCCCTGCTATTGTAGGGGCCTTGGAATTAGGACGGACAGACATATTCTCTCTCTCTGGCACCAATCTAGAATCCTGTAGGCTGTAATATTTTGGTCTACATCAATTATTAGAGCGTATATGCTGGGAGGTGTTAGTGGTCTGATACAAGAAGTCAGACTACATAATCTGGTGGTCCTCCCCAATCTTTAATTCTATGACTTTTACCAGAGAATAGTGGGCAGAAGCATGAATGGAGGGGATCTAGGATGCAAATGGAATAAAAGAACCCTACACAGTGGCTGCTGCAAAGGAAATTGAGTTCAGAAATGTAGGGGGAGAGATTGGTCAATTATTTGAAAGTGATAAGGGATTAAGGTGGGCTTTTTTTTCCGATTTATATATTAAGATTGAACAGATCAAATCATGCTTGTACTGAGTATGGAAATAAAGAATCGATGGAAACAAATCGGATATACGTAAAGGGAACATACAGAAACCTATTGGTGAGCATTTCAGCCTGCCAAACCACAGTCTGATAGACCTGCAAATAGCTGTCTTGTCACAAACCAGCTCCACAAGCCAGATCCACAGGGAAGCACCTGGAATCACAGTTCATCCGCAAATTCAATTCACATGCTAATGGACTCAGTCGTGATATGGGTTGGTTGGGACACTACCTACTTAACCACTGAAGGTGCTAACAGCTCTCTGAGTGGTATCCTTCCTGTCTTGGGAATCTATCTATTGACTTTGATTTTTATCTGCTTAGGTTTAAGTACCCATTCCCTAGATACTTAATGATGCTCTCTCTCTCCCCTCTACCCTTCTCCTCTCCTCTTTATTTCGAGTTTTCATATCCCAAACTCATAACTCTGGTCATCTGAAGAAGTGGGCTGTGCCCACGAAAGTTCATGATACCATCCACATGTTTTGTTAGTTTATAAAGTGCTACCAGACCATGTGTTGTTTTTTTCTGTAACAGATTAACTCGGCTACCCCCTGAAGCTCCAAAAATAAATGTATGTGTAGGGGGTGGAAGGTGAGATTAAGAGACCAAAAAAAGGGTTGAGGATACTGGAGTAGGTGGAGAAGGAAAGCAAGTTCAAAGTCTCAGGTAGAACCATAAAGTGCTAGAGGCTGAGGGAGGAAATCATGCTGGATTTTATTGGCATTTCTTTTGATTGTGGGAGGCATCCATTTTTTACAAAAAGAAAAATTGCTGTACATTTTGAATAGCATTTTAATATTGTAATACCAAAAAAGTTCGAATAGGTTGAACCTCTCTAGTCTGGCACCCTCAGGATCTGACTGGTTCTGCACGAGAGAATTTTCCTGACCATGGGAGGTCAGTATGGTCTAGCAGCATTACCAACATGTCCACTGCTTACCGGGCTGTTAGAGGATACTTAGGAGTAAATTAGAGCTAAGTAACAGCACAGAACACAGAGCTAGGACTGGTGGTTGTAAACAAACTTTATGGGACCACCGGAAACTTGACCACACCCATGAAAATTGGACATCCAGCTAACTAAAATCATGCTGGATGACAGATGTTTCCGGACAAGAGAGTTCTGGACTAGAGAGGTTCAACCAGTAAATAACTTCCTCTAATTGTTCAAACACATTCAAGAGAGGAGTACTCAACATGCGGCCCACGGGCTGCATGCGGCTCATGACCCATTCGTTTGTGGCCTGTGGTACAGTTTGGGTTTACCCGGGACTTAACACGTGGCCCACAGGTGGGATCCTTTGAATATGGCTGCTGCTGGGAACATGCTCCACAATGGCGAGGCGTCTCCCAGGTGGGGTGAGCATGCAAGCGGACAGGCTGGCAGTACCATCACAAAAAAAGCACTGGCTGTATCATTGTAGGCCCGGGGGCTTCCAAAGTTGAGTAGCCCTATTCTAGAGTCTCTCAAAATAGCATTTTATAGGTCTCCAATTTTCCAAATTAGGAGTGATGATGCACATAAGCAAATTGTAACGGTCAAAAAACCAAGACTTTTTTTTGCAGGCTTAACTACTGTAAGTGTTATAGTGACTACTGTACTCAGGATAAGATATGGAAAAGAAGTTGCCAGTAGCTTCTATATTTCACCACTTACATTTGAAAATGTAGCTTAAAAAAAAAACCAAAAAAACCACAAAAACACACCAGAGACACAGCTTGATGAAAGTATTACAACATGCTATAATTATAGCTACCCATGTGTCAGGGGCTTGCCACAAGCTTTAGATACTCCATTAAAAGTTGTTAACCTGCCTAGGAAGTCAATAGGAATGTTTGTTATGGCTTCAACTATCACTTTCTACCTGCCAAATGACCTGAGTATAGTCCATTAGATAGAAGAAACACATGAGCTAAACAATTGTAAATGCTTATCTGCTATGACAGGGGTGGGCAAAAGCCTCTCAGCAGCCACATCTGGCCCACCTAGGGCTTTGATCCCACCCATGTGGCAGTTCCAGTTTAAAGGGCTTGCAGCTCCCAGCCCTACTGTAGCGCATTGCCTAGGAGCCGGGATGCATGAGCCTTTTCAACTGCCTCTGTTTGAAGCAGGGCTACTCAACTTTGGAAGCCCCGGGGGCCACAATGATACAGCACATGCCAAGGGCTGCAACTTAAGTGTGGTTGCATGTACATGCAAATATATGCAAATAGCTTCTTTCACATTGACAAGCATGAATACAAAGATTAAGCCTTAAGCCACGGTGCTGGACCCAAACGTGGCCAGTGTGAGCCAGTCAGCACCTCTCGGGCTCTCCCCACCAGGCTAACCAGCCAACACTTCCCACAATGCCCCGGTGGTCCTGGCACCTCCTCCCTGGGGGCTAGAAATGCCGACACCCTGTACCCATCTGTTCCAGCCACCCCGTCCGCTTGCATCTTTCAATGCTCACCCCGCCTTGGAGACACCTCGCCGTTGTGGAGCATGTTCCCAGTGAAGGCCATGTTCAAAGGATCCCACCTGCAGGCCACACGTTGAGCCCCGCATAAACCCAAACCACACCGCAGGCCCCAAACAAACGGGCCATGGGTGCATGTGGTCTATGGGTTAAGTAGCCCTGGTTTAAAGGGCTCAGGCCTTCCCCATGGCTGTCAGGCAATACACTGTCCGATGGGCACAGGGAAGGTGCGAGCCCTTTAAATAGGAGCAGTTGAAAGGGCTCTAGTGTCCCCAACTCCTATGCAACATGCTAGCAGAGAGCCCTTTAAATAGCAAGAATTGAAAGGGCATGCAGCTCCCATCCCCCACTAACGGGATGCCTGGGAGTTGCGAGCCCTTTCAACTCCTGCTATTTAAATGCCTGTCCCTTCTGCCCAACGCTCCACCTCTTCCGTCTGAGGCCCCACCCCTTTTGAGGCAGCCTGCAACCTCTTCAAACATTTTTGAAGTGGCCCTCATTCAAAAATTATTGCCCACTCCTGTGCTATGATGAATAAAAATCATTATAGGATTTAACAGCCCAAAAACCAGTACTCATAACAGCAACAAAAGCATAATAAAGTCTTAATTATTTACAAAGCATTTTGTTCTGCAGTAAGATCTAGCAGTTGGTTCACAGCCAAAATTTTCCTGCTCCAAAAATTGATTTTTCCCTCCCTTACAATGATGTCCAGATAGAGAGATAAACTGATCTGCAAGTCAGCATTGCATGTGTTAATCCCTTTCTCTAAATGTTATTAATTGTTTATGAGTAAAGTACCTGACAACTGGTAAGTTGTATTTTGATCATGCAAGTTTTACAGGGCTCCACATTAGTTTCTAATAGGTAATAGCTGAGATCTAGATAATTAACAAGTTTTTGTGCTAATTCAGCTAATTGATGTGCTGCATGAAGATACAGGGAAAGAGCTTTCTCCTTACCTTGATTTCTACATTTCTTGTTTTTAAATTAAATCTGATTTGAAGATGCAAGTGTTCTACAATAGGTGTGAATATTTTCATCCAGCTCTCTTTCAGAGGGGTGTATCTGTTTGCTGGTACAGGAATTTTCCTCATTTCATCTTTTCCGCTCTAAAAAGAAAAGAAAGTTTAAGTAGAACTAATCATTATGATCATTCCTGCAAAAAAAGACAGCCTCTCAGAGTGTTCAATCTTCAAATCACATTATTGCCTTGAAGTCACTGCACCAATGAAAGAAAAAAGTGGTAGAGAACACAGTAACTCTAAAATTTCAAAAGGCGCAGACTGCCAGTTCAGGGAAAGAAGTTTTATATTTTATTTATGATGTAGATATTAGACCGGTCTTGAGTCCACTCGTAAACTTCTGTGGCTATGCAGTTACATAACTTTTTAATGGTTCTTCTCCTTCATTTCTGTTCACAAAATTCAGCTGGTTTGCTAACTTGGTGGTTCATCCACCTGGTCTGGCTCAACTGCATTCTGCTGAATGGAGTCTTCCACTATGGGAACTGGGGAAAGTGGTGCAGGAAATGTGGCTATGCCAATGAAACGCTACCCCATATCTTGTGCAATGTTCCCTCTACTCTTTATCCATGTGCAGAATACATTTTTGTGCGAGTCAAGGCAATGTGCACCACCAGTAGAAATAAAAATACCTAGCTGTGGATGCTCTGCTAATCAGCTGGGTGGCATCTGAATCTCTTCTGATTGGCTGCACAAGCACACAGCTTAAAGGGAACACTGGTCCTATGTGGTTGCATGCCGCACCCCAAAACCTGGCAGATGCGACAATGTCATCCAGGATCACCTTGTCAGAGCCATCCCACCAGCCAGGAGGAAGGTTTCCATCAACTCCGCCATCTTCAGAATGATCACCCAGCAACTCCCAGACATCACCAAGAGGAGAAAGGAAGATCATCATAGTGGACATCACGGTGCCTTTTGAGAACAGGAATCCAGCCTTCTACCATGCCCGATGTCAGAAGATAGAGAAGTATGCTTCTCTGGCCCACACCCTGAGAGCTCAGAACTACAAGGTGCAAACCCATGCGTTGATAATTATAATTGGAGTCCTGGGCACTTTGGGATTAGGGATGTTAGCGTATAGTCGATTACATGATTAACTGATAAACCTGGGCTTATAAATCAATCATATCGACTATACACAACTCCCCCCGCCCCCCCACCCACACTCACACAACCTCTATATCAGAAGCAGCAAGGAAAGGGGGTGGAATCTGGTCCAGGGGGAGCCAGTTTTTAATCCAGCTCTCTACACATGTTGGCTCCACAGTGCCACCTCCCGCCTTTGCTGCCTCTCACAGAGGCTTCTGCCTGCCATCCCCATGCTGCTGCCTCTCTGGGAGGTGGGGGAAGGGTGGGGAGGCGGCTGTGCAGAAGCTGGCACGTTCATGGAGCTGGCTTAAAAAGATGGCTTTCCACGCATGCCTGCTCCATGAAGCTGCCTTCCCTCCACCTCCCACTGAGACAGTGGCACAGTGGGTGGGAGGGCAGGATGGAGCTGGTACATGTGTATCAGCTCCCATGAGCTGCCTGCCCCCTGTAGCCAGACATGAACCCCATCTTGGTTCCCCCCCCCCAGAGAGCAAGAGAAAGGCAGTCAGCCTTTGATGCCCTGGGAACGCAGGTGTGCTGCCTGTCCCTGACTCTAATAAACAGAAACCAGACAGTAAATGGGCTAGCTGACGACCTGGGGCCTCCTGCCGCCCTGATGGCTAGTACCAGTAATTGACACGCCTGCACTGCCCCAGGAGAGGAATCTTCGCCCATCACATACCAGAGGTGCCCATTGTCTGCATTTTCCCAGGTGCGAATTATGCTTTGCACCCTTCCTGGGAAACTTGGCATTCAAAGCCATTTTTCCTAATTGGCCACTTGAGACCAGGAAGAAGCCTACGTGACCCAAGGGGTATAAAGAGGGGTTTAGTAGCCCACCCCCATTTGAGCTCCAATCATCTACACCTGCTGGCAGGTATTGGTTGTTTCCCGAGGTCTGTGGGACGCCCAACCTCGCCCTACTTCTTCCGGAGGGATTAAGAGAAAGACGCTGGCCACGCCAAGTCTGGAACACAGGGGTGAGAATATATACCTGCTAGGTGTCTATTTTGCATGCATTTAATAAGAGCTCAGAGAACTAAAAGGGCTTCATGGTACCTGTAAGTGACTTATTAGTGTAATTTCTGTCCTGTCCTTTGTAGTGGCTGTGTTATCTGTAACACAGTAGTAGCATTTAACAGCTAAGTTTACCCTGTAACAATAAAATAGTAACTGTTTAAGCTGTGACCTGACTCCTTCAGTTGCTGTAACAGAACCAAGCACAATTTTAAAAAGAACTCCAGCCGGTCATAAGGAACAGATATAGGGAGAGCTTGAGCGTTGGATCATGTCGCTTCCAGGGGACAGATCCGTTGGGGCATCTCTCAGCCTCCACAGGCTGCCCGCTGCGAAGGGATCGTGTATCCTAGCAGTCAAAATCTGAGGTGTAACAAGCTCTCCCTGTAAACTTCTTGGGGCGCCTATCAACCTCCTCCAGGTTGCCCGCTGCTAAGGGACCCCAGTCCTAGCAGTTGAAGTCTCGGGTGTATAATACACACACCACTTACTGCCCTGACCACCGGCTGACACCGCCACACTGCTGCCTCTATCAGAGTCAAGGGGGGAGGCTGGCTCCCGCCTGACCTCTGCCCCCCACCACGTAAATGTGTAACCTAGGCTCAGGGTTTTTCACCAGCATTAGGGTGCCCACACTGGTGCTCCAGCCCTCCCTCACTGTCCCCCTGAAGGGCTGGAGCACACAAAATCTACTAGCCAGGGTCCCCCAAGGCTCTGGTGTGGGAGAGGAATGTGGAGAGTGTCTATGTCAGTGAGGGTTGGTTGTTTTTTTTTTTTTTTGCTTCTCACTTTTGTGTGGCTCTCAACCCAAAAAAGGTTCCCCACCTCTGGTGTAACTGCTAGAGCTTCCAGCGGTTTCACATTTACATAAACAATAGTTAACATCCCTACTTGGGATCCCAACAAGCCAGTGTTCACTACACTCAGCTGATGTGGCAGATCATGGTGTTGGACGCCATCAGCTGGTCGAAGGACATTTACAAGGAACACATCACTGGACATTGAGAGTACCAAGAGAGATGAGCAAGACCACCACAGATGAACGCAGCCAAGGAAGTAGCCCAATCTTTCCTTACCAGACTGTTTTTCAACTGTCAGCCTACCCCAAATACTGACGGACTGAGGGACAATTGCCACTCAATAACATATTTACTTTCCACAATAAGCTCTGTAAAACTTTCCATGAGTGATATAACCAAATACTTGTTCACCAATACCTAAATTGTACTGTTTAGCTTGCACATCGAAATCTAGGTCAATGCTCATTATGGACTGTATGTATCTCATAATTCTAAGCAAAACTTTTAGGTTTAGATCATTCAAATATGACACCTAATTGTAGATACTTTTTCTTCTTAATCTGTGTACCATATTAATCTTTAATTTAAAAGATTAGCTTTAATACAATTTTACTGGGAACAGGCAGTGCCAAGGTACTGGAGAGTTATTAGCAATTACTTCAACTTTTAAAAGCTAAAACTTCTTGCTGCAAATGTTTTGAAACTAAGCAAGAGTAGTTGGGAAAACAATGCTCTTCAGTACCAAGTTAACAAGCTCATCTTCACTGGAGAAAAAGTGTGCCTGCAAAAATTACTATAAAACAGTAAATCCAAATTCTAGCTAAAGGGACACAGTCTACTGAAAAGTTACACTTCCATCTAAAAATGTGTACCTATCATTTCTAATATCACTTGAGCTGAAAGAGGATCAAGTGGCTGCTTTTTTCTAGTTACATCGTTCAGCACACTACTGACTGGTCTCGTTATTTCCCCCGCACGGTCATTTATCATGTTTGTGAACAGAAACAAAGGGAGAAAACCCGTAGCCGCAAAGCCAGAGAAGTTTGCGGGTGGAGTCAAGATCAGGTCTAGCGCCCTCGACTACCTTTTTTTTTTTTTTTTTTTTTTTTTTAAAAGCAAGAAAATCAGCTTTCAAATTAACAACATCCCCTCAACACGACAGCTTCATCGGCAGGGAGGTGAAACCTAACAACGTCTCCACTGCCCCCGGTACTCCCACTGCGCCCTTATCTACAGCCCTAAGGCGACAGGACACCGCTCAACCCCCCCCTCCACACACACACACACACACACACACACACACACGCGCGCGCGCACACTCCGCTTAACCCCGGGCTCCCACGCGGCAGGCGGCCGGACCCAGCTATGCGCCATGCCAGGAGCTCAGCCTTGGCACGGAGGGGGCGCAGGGGAGCTTCATCCCCGCTGGCGGCCAACGGGACCCCGGCGAGCAGGGCTCGGCGACAGCGGAATGGGCAGCGCGGGGCCCCGGAGCGACACCCCCGAGATTAGGCTCGAGGGCCGGCGCGTCCCGGCTCACCCTGAGCGCGTCCCCGGAGACGGGGGGGAAGTTGGGCCTCTTGCTGGGCCGGGGCTGCCCCGTGTCCATGGGGGCCCCGCCCCGCTCCAGCTCGGCCGCCCGTCGCTTCCGTTTGCCCCGCCGGGGGACCTTGATAAAGCCGCCGGCCTCCGCCGCGCCCTGGGTCTCCGGGGCTGCGGCGGCGCGGGCCGTCCCGGCCCCTTCCTCCATCGGCCCGTCCATGCAGCACCCCACGTGCGGGCAAAGCCGGCCTAAAGGTCGACGCAGCCTGGGACCCCGGAGACGTCACTTCCGCCCCGAGCAAGGCCCGCGTGATGCCCGCACCGCGAGCGCTGGCGTGAGCCCCGGATGTTACCGGCGGTCCCTGCGCACCCGACTCGCGTGGAGCGGCCGAAGGCCGCGGCGGTTGGGGCGGCATGTCGGGCGCGGGGCTGGAGAAGCCGCAGCTGATCGCGCACGTGCAGCAGTCGCTGAACTACACCGTGTTCGAGTGCAAATGGGTGCCGTGCAGCGCGCGCCTGCTCTGCCTCGGCAGCGTCCCGCGCGGCACCGGCCTCATCCAGCTCTACGAGCTGCAGAGTGGCCGCCTCAGCCTGCTGCGCGAGGTGAGTGTCGGCAGCCGCCCGGGCGCTGCCGCCCCCCCACCCTCCGTGCCCGCTGGGCGTTGCCGAGGTGGGGGAAGGGGGGGTGCTACTCGCCCCCTGAGCGCTGGTAACCTCTTTACACCCCCCCCCGTGTCTCTGCTCTTCTCAGGCCCCTCAGTCTCCCCCCCCCCGTGTCTCTGCTCTTCTCAGGCCCCTCAGTCTCCCCCCCACCCCGTGTCTCTGCTCTTCTCAGGCCCCTCAGTCTCCCCCCCCCCCCCGTGTCTCTGCTCTTCTCAGGCCCCTCAGTCTTCCCCCCCCCCCGTGTCTCTGCTCTTCTCAGGCCCCTCATCTTCCCCCCCCCGTCTCTGCTCTTCTCAGGCCCCTCAGTCTTCCCCCCCCCGTGTCTCTGCTCTTCTCAGGCCCCTCAGTCTTCCCCCCCCCCCCCGTGTCTCTGCTCTTCTCAGGCCCCTCAGTCTCCCCCCCTCCCCCCCCCATGAGCTGCTGTCCGTTACTGCGGGTGCCAGGACCCGCAGCACCTGCTCCCTGAGGGTTGGTTGCCATGGTAATGCTGGGGCACGCCAGGCCTGCCTGTAGTCCGCTGTGGCGCACAAGTCTGTGCCAGCCCAACCCAGGGCGCTGGGCAGACGGCCCCTCAGCCGTCTGGCCTGGGTGCAGGGTGGAAGCACAAAACTCTCTGCTTCCTTTGAAAATGCCCCCCCGCTCCCCCCCCCCCCCCCCCCCCCCCCCCCGGTGACAAAGATGCTGTCAGCACCCCCGTGATGCAGTCTGCAAGAATGGTCTCGTTTTTTTTTCCTCACACGCCTTGCAGATGAAAGGAGGAGAGGTCTGGTAAGACAATGTAGTCCTTCCCCCTGCAGTCATCAATAAAGAACATGAGCCCTGGGTATGTGACTGTCACTTCATATGCTGCCTTCTAATGACACTTTTTGCCTCAAATGACTAGAACCCTGTATGGATACAAAAATTTGTACCTGCATAAATAATTCTGGGATGCAGATACCAGCCGATAAAGAATATCCAAAAACGTATAAGGTTCTAGATGAATTTTTCCATCCATGTGCAGAATTAATTTTTATGTGCACTGAGGCATGCAAAAAATGTGTACCTTCAATAGAAACACACAACCTTCTTGTGGGTGCTTTGCTAGTCAGCATTTTCATTTCTCTGGTGCGGCAGAAGCACACCGCTTACAGGGAATACTGTTCTAGTGACAACATTTGTATCCACAAAAATCTGTATCCATGGAGTGCCGCATTCACATCTGTGTATGTGGATATCTGGGGATATAAAGCAGATATCCACGGATTTGCAGGATGCTACAGATGACCCCAAAGTCATCTGGTAAAACATGAGTAGTAGTGAATTGCAGTCACCACTGGAGTGGAGAGTGGCATATTTCACACAGGGTACTTCTAAACGGGGATAGGGAAGGAAGGAGAATATTGTCAAGGTAAAACATGTAAACAATCTTTCAGGCCAACCTTTTCTTTAAAAAGAACATAAATTAAATTAAAAAACCAAACATTAAAACTCAACTTTAAAATGTCTACTTCAGTGACTGGTCTTACATGGAATTTCCTAGAAACTCTCTAGCTTCATTTCTCATCCTGATGCTGCTGACATAAGAGCATACAAGCCATATGCTGCATGCATTGTGGGAGGGTGTGAAGGAATGGTTCCACTGAAGCTTTTTAAAATACTTCAGTGTCATTTAAAGATCATAGCTATGTTTTTCTTCCTCCTCCTCCCCCATTATAAGTAATACATTAGAAATGTGAATGGAAATATTTTAATTTTTCTCCTTATCTTAAAAGATTAATCTGATTTCTTACTGTTCAACTCAGGATGGCAGAAATCTTCTGTCTGTAATGTATTTTTTCCCTGATTTGAGGCTAAAAATAGTATGTATTCATGCTGAGATCCAAAGGATTTTACCAGGTACCTTGCAATAATGCTGGCAGCTAATTTGTTTCTTAAAATCAGCTTGAGTAGTTTTTTTTTTATTGGGATGAATGTGTTATCAAGTACACTGTTCCTAAAAATGATTTTACAAGTCTGTACTGTACTGTATTTGGATTTTAGACTCAGATGTGTGGCCAAAATTTCAACAAGAGCTTATATATTTCTACCTCATCCATGTCACCACTTCCATACAAGAAAAAATTCCATATCTCTCCTTTATTCCCTAAGTATAATATGCATCCTCTAGTCTGGTATTCCATGACCTTAAGTATTTCTCACTAACTTGCTGAGGTTTCTCTAGCTGGCTCCTCTACCTGGCATCCTTTCTGTTCATCAGTTGTGGGAGTGAGGGGGAAATGCCATTTCTCCTCAAAATCCATTTCTGTCTGTTACTATCTCACAACTCCGCCGATAGCCAGCCTAAAGATTTTGGGGGCATCACCCAAATTTAATTGCTCCTTGTTAAAAGGGGTAGGATGGCTGGCAAGGTTTCATTTAATCTTTTCCATTCATGCACAAATTAATTTTTGTGTGCATCACCAGTAGAAACAACAAACCTAGTTCTGTAAATCAGCTTGGCAGCATTTTAATTTCTCCTGAGTGGACACGCAAATGCCCAGCTTATGGGCAACAATGGTGGGCTGAGGTTTTTTTAAGTTTCAACAGACTCCTGTTATTGAGGTGGAGCGTAGTTACACTATTGCCAGCTCCCATATTACTTTGTTGGGTTTTTTTAAAGCTCTGGCTCCTGGATTCATGTGATTGTGAGACTCTCATCTTTCATTTTAAAACAACAACAGAGTTCCTAACTCTCCTGGTAGTGGAGAAAAGTTTGAAAATGTGACCCTGAACTCTTAAAACCCAGAAAGTAAATAAAAAGAACTTCAGTTTCTTAAAATCTCGTAAGTTTTGGGGTCTAATTCTTGATTTTTTTTTATGTTCTATTGAGTTTTAATCTTTTTGCATCAGTTTTAGTCAGATTTGGAAATAATATCTTTTGAAGTAAAATTCTCTAAGTTTTGTTAATTTTAAATGGAGGCCAAAATTCTTCTTCATAAGGTCCAGTGTTTGGCCATATAACTTAAGGACTTGCATGAGTCCTCTCCACATTGAGAGGTTGTAGGTATTCAGTCAGTAGCTGCATGTGTAATGAATGCATGCAACATCATTGACTCTAGTTGTACAAGTTTTCATCAATTGTAGGCATCATGGAGGCTTTTTTAGGTGCACAGATTACTGCACAGAGCAGCAGTTTTTTAAATTGAAGTAACCTTTGAGGATTTACTCATCTTCAGTAACAATTATGGCTCAGATATATAAAGAGAGTTTAGTATCTACAGGAACAATAATACATAAACTTTCTCAATTTAAAGGGTTCTGTAGGGATGCAGCATAGAAGACACACAAAAGGTGTTGTTCCAGACTAATAGAAAGAGTATGTTAATTATCCCTTATGTTCATGCTAGCAGATCTGAGACAAGCTAAAATTTCCTCTGCTTTATATTTGCAAATCAATAGAGACAATGGCCCTTGAGTATCATTAGTGCAATGGGTAGAGGGAAGAAGAATTAATGGTTTTTTAAAGCTCGTTACAATCAAATTCACACTACTTATACAACATTTTAAAATCTTAGAATAAGCTGTGGTATACCTATTTGATTAGCATGTAATAACGATTATATTATTGAAAGTTCAATGAAGCCTGCTAGGAGCGCAGCTTCCAAGCAGCAGCTTATCCATTGTGTTAGTTTTATTGAGATTTTTAATGTGCTGACAAAAAAAATGTACCCTTTTTAGATTGAAAAGGCCAAACCTATTAAATGTGGAACATTTGGTGCTACATCTCTACAGCAGAGATATCTAGCTACAGGGGACTTTGGTGGAAACCTTAATATATGGTAAGAATGCTAGCTCCTATTAGGATGCCCCTTACTGCACATGACATACTTGAACTCGCAGTTCTGCCCTACTGTATTCGTACTGTGTTATCATTATTTATAGTTGTGCCTCGACCCCAATAATGGATCAGATCCCCTTGGGTATGTCTACGCTACAGAGGAAGATCAAAGCTGCTGCTGTCGATCTTCTAGGTTTCAAATTAGTGGTCTAGTTAAGACAGCTAATTCGAAAGTGAGAGGGGGTACTCTGGTCAATGCTGATAACCTCTCATTCACGAGGAGTAAAAGAAGTCAAAGGGAGAGTGTTCTTCCTTCAACTTCCTGCAGTGGAGACAGCGCCAAAAACTGAGTTAAGCTTCTTTGACTTCAGCTATGCAATTAACATAGCTGAAGTTGCATATCTTAATTCAACATTGTCCTGTAGTGTACACATACCCCTTGAGTGCCAAGGCACTGCACGCATACTCAGACGGAGACAGTCCTGCTTGAAGAGTTTTACATCCTGAGTAAAACTGTTGACCAAAATTAAAGCAAAAAAAATGTTGATTGGTTGAACTCTTCTGTATCCAGATAATAGAAATGTGTTCCTAGTCCTAAAGGTTCCTTGTGTGGAAAACAGGCTTTGTGGTAAGTAAGTAAATAAATAAATAAATAACTTCCATATTTGTTCTGGAAGTACTTAAAATGAGATTTATTTTTAACATTCAATTTACAGTTCAGATTATGAACACTTTTTTCTTAATGATTTGGATATTGTAACCAATAGCCCAATTCAGATAACATGTTCAGATCAATACAAGTAGGTAAACTTTTTGAAAGTTTTTACAGATTTTCAAAATAGATTTTATTTATCTGATAGTTTAAAAGTATTCCACCAAGAAACTAGTGACACATTCAGTTGCAATTGAAATATTAAGAATGGGATTGTTAGAGAAGGAATGTTAGTTTGTATGGTGACTTTTTAAGCAACAAGAAATTGAGAGAGAGAAAGCAGAAAGTTAGAAGAAAAATAAGACCCTTAGAGGATTCCAAATAGGAGATTTGTATTAAAACACAAATTATGGTGTCACAACTTGAAGGACAGCGAGGAGTTTAACATAAAAAAATAAATTAAACAGTGTAGTAGGTATCCTTGAGAGCGTGTTACATGGCTCTTAGTGTTTGTGGACAGATCAAGATCTATATTCTCTGTTCTCCGTTAACCTGTTTTGTTGTATTCCAGCTGCGTGGCTTCAACATGCTTTTTTGATAAATAGCATTCAGTTATAGATGTAGCATTCTCTCAATGAAATTTCTGCTTCACAGAACTTAGCCAGCTTTAGTTGCATACTGACTCCTAATTGAGGGAAATTATTTTTCTTGCTCATTCTGACCAGTGATTTGTGCCAGTCTATCTGAGGTTAGCTGATTTTAAATGATTGACCAACTAAGTCACATAGCTGCCTGGACAGATTTATTTGCATGATAAGACTGAATACTCAGATGACTAGACTCCATACTTTTTTTTTTTAAGTTATTAGAGCAATTCTGAACAGCCTCAAAAGTAAATAAAATCATACACATGAATTGGGAAACAGTTTCACCCTTTTCCATTGTAGACCTTTCTAGAAGAAGCCTAATGGTTATAACTTTGCTGTTTTGTTCTCAGTGCAAGTTTGAGCCATCATGTTTCATTTGTAGCCCAAGTTTGGAAACAACATTTCCTCCCTTTTGTACAACAAAATAGAGAACCATGGAACATGTATACAATATACTGTTGTTCTTTTCTGTATTTTAGGAACTTGGAAGCTCCAGAGATTCCCGTGTACTCTGTGAAGGGTCATAAAGAAATCATAAATAGTATAGATGGAGTAGGTGGCTTAGGAATTGGAGAAGGAGCACCAGAAATTGTGACTGGGAGCCGAGATGGTGAGTTGGCAAATATTAAAGAACTTTAAAATATGCTAAGAAAATAGCATATTTACAAGATTTGATTAGAGTTTATGGGCCCAGTCTGCATTTACTTTACAGTGGAACTTTAAAAACTAGCCTAATCCTAGTGTGAACTAGAGATGTTAGTGTGTAGCAGTTTACACAATTAACTGATAAGCCTGGACTCATCAGTTAATCCTAACGGTTGTATACACCCCCTCCTTCTTGCTGTTTCTGTATCAGAGGCAGAAAGGGTGGAGGGAGGCAGGAGCCAATGCCCATGGGGAGCCAGCTTTTAGGCTGCTGCCACTGATAGAGAGGCAGCTGCGGGGGGAGAAGGGGTTACCAGGCAGGAGCTGGTACACGTGGGCAGCCAGCTTTCAAGCCGGCTCCCTGCATGTACTGGCTCCTGCCAAGCTGCCTGCCCTGTCCCCTGCACTGCTGCCTCTATCAGAGGTAGTAGGGGCAGGTGGAAGGCTCCCCATGAGCACTGGTTCCACCTCCCCCCCTGCACTGCTGCCTCTAGGGTATGGGAGGAGCAGGCAGCTTTGTGGGGGCTGGGATGCATGAGGTGCCAGCTTAAGAGCCCAGGCTCATCAGTTAACCATGTACATAGTTACACTTTCACATCCCTGTGTTATAGACCCTCCTATCTGAGACTTCCTTTGCCCAGCATGAGTCATACCCAGAGGACTTACTTTTGCTTGGCTTGTCCTTCCTATATGTCCCAGAATGCCACTACTTAAAGCTTCCAAATCTTGAAGCAAGGCTGGCTGACTTAGTCACAACTGCCCTTAAAAGGGATAGATGACTTGTTACACATTGTCATGCCTTTTTGTGTCCATGAATAAGGTACAATGGTTTAAAACCATTTGAAGCTTTTTTTAAGCAGCTATAACAGAGGCTGCTTCTGTATCTACAGGTGACTCCTGTGACTGCTGCTGTCATATTGAAAATTGCCCAATGAACTATGTGTTTTGAAACAGTTATGGTTTTAGAAATCAATGCAATTAAATATGGGGGGTGAAGAGGGCAGTTTAGATTTGAGTGCTAGTGGGAAAGCTGGTTTGCTACTTAAAGTTTTGTGACTGACAAAGTTTTGTGCTTGCTCCAATCCATTACCACACCTTGACAGTTATTTTTCTTAGCCTACTGACTTTGACAATGCCAAGACTGGTCTCTTCAACTGTGTGAACCCCTGGCTGACATCTGATATGGCTACAAGTATATTGCAACTAGATCTATGTATGCTGTTTGTTCTATTTTGAGTCTGACATGGAATAAAGTTTTCACAGTTCATTTAGAGGCTGTAAGCAAAAAGATAGACATCATAACAGAGGGTGGGAAGGAAAGAACATGAAATAAGATAAATACAAACTATATGACAACTGAGCTGTGGAAACTGTACAACTTCCATAGAGTGATGATAGGGTTAAAAAGAAGGAAAACAGCTATAGCACACTGGATAGATTGTGTATCAGTGAACTTTAAAACAAAACTGTACACAATTTCAACTAAGGAATGGGGTGAATCGCATTGTTAACGTATTGAAACAAGCCCTTTTCCTCATTCCTGATCTTTTTTTTTCTTTCTAAAATGCAATCTGGTTTGTTAGAGATCAAAGACATACAAATGTTTGGAATGTGTTCCTTAAAGTAAGTTGTGGAGTCTGGGTTTGGACTGGGAGAATGCATACAACATGCGACTCTATCAGTAATCTAAAATCCAGTATAATTATTACAGGAACTGTGAAGGTATGGGACCCAAGACAAAAAGATACACCTGTTGCTAATATGGAACCAATACAAGGCGAGAGCAAGAGAGACTGCTGGACAGTAGCATTTGGTAAATTGATAAGAATTTCAGTCTATAACGCAAACAACAAAGTATCTATCTAGTCTGTTGCTGTAAGTGTGTGTGTGTGTGGGGGGGAGAATAATCAAGATAATAAAAACAAATAATGACTATTTCTGTTAAACATGCTGAGGGAGGAAATGTGGTAAAGTTCAGACTGCTTTCTGTATTTTTTAAGCCATGCTATTTTTGCGTTGCGTTTAGATTAGGGAAATGGACAATTACTGCTTTTCTTTCCTCTCAGATGGCTCTTCTGTTTTCACCTATTTGGAGGGGGGAATGTGGTGGGGGGGGGGGGCAAACTGGGATTTACACTGAAGGTATTTATGCATCTTTCCCTTTAGTTGTGTAATTCGTTCAGAAATAATCAGATTCCTGTCTCTTTCTGATGTGAATAATCTTTACGTGTGCAAGTAGTCCTGTTGATTTCAGTGGGATAACATGCATGAGTAAAGATTGTGTTAGTACCTCATACAGTAATTACATTTTGTATGGAGCTCACCATAGCAGATGCTGCTTTTGACTGCTCTGATGTTTAACTTTTGCTTACTAGGTAGCTTTGTTATTCATAGTTTTTGCAAAAACTTTCTCACAACCACTGAAGATAAGTCTTGCAACGTAAACTGAAAGCAATCAGGTTTGGACTTAATTTACAGAAAGATGTAAGACTATTCCACAGAGAGTGGCTTCCTGCAATGATGATCTTACCTCTGACTCTGGAAAGGTTAATCCCAATAATTCTAGTTGCATTATCCAGGAAGAATTTAGCTGATTCAGTGGGCTGATAGCCAGTCACTGATATAGCACAGTTCCAATTTAAGTGCCTTAAATATTAAAAGCAGAGTCTTAAACTTGGAGCTAATAGAGTGAGTAATGTTCCCTCTAATCTTTTCTGTCCATGTACAAAATAAATTTGTATGTGCACATGTTCAACACTAGTAGAAACAAAAAACCTATGTGTGGGCACTTTTCTAATCAGCTGGGTGGCATCTGAATGTCTATTGAGTGACCACACAATTAACAGGGAACACTGGGACAGAGCTATCCACCTATGTTTTCGGCTTTTTTTTCTTGCTAAGGAGACCAGTTGCTGTGTTCTGTAGAAGCTGGTATTTTGGGGTTTCTCCATCATTGGTCACAGATTTAATGGGTTAAGTTGATCAGCCTGATGATAAATGCTTGAATTACTGCCACTAAATAGTAAAAGCTGTAGTTTCCTGGTAAGATAGTAGAAGGTATTACTTATTACTGTTGCTATTAAACAGGATTTTACATCCCTAATCAGTTAACCTGTTAAACATTATGTTTAACCATTTAAATGGGCATTGGCAGGGGGTCTGACGGGGCTGGAGCACCCCACACACATGGCGCAGTGAGCCTGGCTGGACTGGAGTGCCTCTGCAGCGTGGTGGGCTGCTGCTCCAGCCAGGCCGGGCTCACTGCACCACAGCAGCCACCCTGCCCATATTGGGTTGCCGGTTAACCAGTAAGCATCACCTGGTAGGGGTGATGCTTACCAGTTAACTGGCTAACAACTGACATCCCTAGTTGCTATTGAAGTGTTCAGAATTAATGATTAATCCACTAAGATCTTGTCTACACTTACAACACTGCTGTGCCTCTGTGGAGACACTACCTATGCCGATGACAGAACTGCTCCCAGTGGTGTAGGTACTTCACCTTCCTAAAACTTAGTAGCTGTGTTAAAGGCAGACTCCCTTCTATCAATACATAGCTGTTTACATGGGCGATTAGGTTGAAATAATTACATCACTCAGGGGGGTGGATTTTCCACAGTCCTGAATAATATACTTACACCAACATAAGCTCATAGTGTAAATCAAGACTAAGAACCAATGACTGTGTACTGCCTTGACAAATGATGTGCAGAGCCTTCGCTAGCTTCTCATTATTTTCTTTTCCCTTCAGCATTGCTTAAATCTTGCCTGAGTTCAGTCTTAGCCATCTGCTCTTTGCTTGGTTATGAATTTCTTTCAGACAATGATGCAGATCATGTCAGCTGAAAAGGACTTACAGAGCTTGGTGTCATCAATATATTTTTGGCAACAGCTCCCATATATCTCATATCCTTTCCAAGAGTTTTCCTGCAGATACTGAAGATGAGGAAGACAGTTTTGATCTCTGTGGAATTCCATATATGAGGGCTCCTAGGGTACATCTACACTACATGGAAGATTGATGCTGCCATGGTTGATCTTCCAGGATTTGATTTAGTGGATGTAGTACAGACCTGCTAGATTGAACTCATTGGCACCATTTGCTCCTATCAGCCTCCCGCTGTGTGGATGGTAATTTAAGATGTGTCAACTCCAGCTATATAATTTACATAGTTGGAGTTGCGTATCTTTCTTTGACCTTCCCACGCAGTGTAGACCAGGTCATAGAGATGAGCAGCTTTGTCATTATTTATTGGGTCCTGTTTGAGAGAAGTGATTCATAATAGTGTTTGCACCATCCCCTACAGATAGGTCTTGTAAGCAGATCATCAGTGCTCTGTGATGGAATGTGTTGAAGACTGTGGAGAGAAGGTCTGCTACAGCTATCTCTGTGCCGTGCTGCACTGCAAAGCCTGTGAATGGTTCAGAGTATAATCAGATGCTAAGTTCCCTCTAAGTTTCACAGCCATGCAACAGGCTGTAAAGGACCATATAGCAGGGGCCTGGAGCAAAGAGGTAGAGGTGGCCAAGAACTGGGGAGGGGAGCAAGTTGGGGCATACAGGGCTGCTGTAGGCCTTTCCCCCTCCCCTGGAGCCTCCCCTTTGTCCCACTTCAGAGCTCTCACCCACAGCTAGAGTCCTCATCTATCCACACTCCCCACCCTGAGTTCCCTCCCACACTTCAGACCCCTCAACCTCACCCCTTTAATTTCTTTATGTGCACCAATAAAGAGGTGATTTATCACACATCACCTCCATATTGGATCCCATATTGGTGTTGGGGAATAGTCAACATGGTTTCTGTAAAGGGAAATCATGCCTTACTAATCTGCTAGAGTTCTTTGAGAGGGTCAACAAATATGTGGACAAGGGGGATCCAGTGGATATAGTATACTTAGATTTCCAGAAAGCCTTTGGCAAGGTCCCTCACCAAAGACTCTTCAGTAAAGTAAATTGTCATGGGATAAGAGGGAAGGTCCTATCATGGATTGATAACTGGTTAAAAAACAGGAAACAAAGAGTGGGAATAAATGATCAGTTTTCAGAATGGAGAAAGGTAACTAGTGGTGTCCCCCAAGGGTCCATTCTGGAACCAGTTCTATTAGACATATTTATAAATGATCTGGAGAAAAGGGAAGATAGTAAGGTGGCAAAATTTGCAGATGATACTAAACTGCTAAAGATAGCTAAGATCAAAGCAGACTGAAGAGTTTCAAAAGGATCTCACAAAACTAGGTGATTGGACAACAAAATGGCAGATGAATTTTAATGTTGATAAATGCAAAGTATTGCACACGGGAGAAAATAATCCCAGTTTTACATGCAAAACGAAGGGGACTAATTTAGCTATAGCCACTCAAGAGCGAGATCTTGGAGTCATTGTGGATAGTCCTCTGAAAACATCCACTCAATGTGCAGCAGCAGTCATAAAAGCAAACAATGTTAGGAATCATTTTAAAAGGGATAGAGAATAAATCAGATAATATCTTATTGCCTCTATATAAAGCCATGGCATGCCCGCATCATGAATACTGTGTACAGATGTGGTAGCCTCATCTCAAAAAAAATATATTGGCATTGGAAAAGGTTCAGAAAAGGGCAACAAAAATGATTAGGGATTTGGAACTGGTGCTATATGAAGAGCGATTAAAAAGACAGACTTTTCAGCTTAGAAAAGAGGAGATTAAGGAGAGGATATGATAGAGGTCTATAAAATTATGACTGGTATGGAGAAAATGAATAGGGAAAAGTTATTTATTTCTCATAACACAAGAACAAGTGAAATTGATAGGTAGCAGGTTTAAAACAAACAAAAGGAATTATATTTTCATACAATGAACTTGTGGAACTCCTAGCCAGAGGTTGTTGTGAAGACCAGGACTTTTAACAGGGTTCAAAAAAGAACTAGATGAATTCAGGTTAGGTCCATCAATACTTATTAGCCAGGATGGGTAGGAATGGTGTCCCTAGCCTCTGTTTGTCAGAGGCTGGAAATAGATGACAGGAGAGGGATTACAGAACAGGATTACCTGTTCTGTTCACTCCCTCTGGGGCATCTAGCATTGGTCAGTGTTGAAAGACAGGATACTGGATTAGATGGACCTATGTCTAACCCAGTACGGCCATTCTTATGTTCATATGCACATAGATTCATTTCACACATGATTGGGAAAAATTAGAGGGAGCACTGGTCAGATGCCACTTGCTTTTTGGATTACTTATATGAGTAGGAATATCAGGATCAGTCACGTCATCTGCTGTTCAGAGAATACTGCATTTTTAAATTGTACGAATTAAATAAATTAGAACATTTTCTGGAAAAAAGGAGCAGAAGGAAATTGTCTATAGTTTTCCAGGCACAAACATTTATTTGAATTGATATGCAGAGGTTGGTTATTAGACGCAAGAACATACACTGAAAAGCAGATACAACCATGTCTAGGGGGATACATCCTTGTATGAGGTAGTGTATGCAATTTAGGAATGAATCTGGGGGATTATCAGTTTGATACTTCTATTTTAAAGGCTAGAATGATGTATTTTGAAGACTACTTGAAAATCAGATCCTTCACCTAACACGCTAATTACAAACGTTCCGTTTACTTTTTGTCTAACATAAATACAGTTTTAAACTGCAGATTTTAATTCATGACTGATTTTACACTGTGATGGGGATAATTTTGACAATCTAAATAGTTCTCTTTATTTCTAGGCAATGCCTACAATCAAGAGGAGCGTGTTGTGTGTGCTGGCTATGATAATGGTGACATTAAATTATTTGACTTAAAAAACATGTCATTGAGATGGGAGACCAACATTAAGAATGGGGTAATGTGTCATAAAAGCGTATTTTAATTTAAATTTGTGTGTAATATGGACAAATTAAAGGGTCACTTTATTTGAAACCTATTCAGATTCTCACTAAGATTAAATCTGTGGAAGATTTTTTTTATCTCCGCTGAGCCAACAAATCCTAGTTTGTGGGTTCTTAGGTTGGAGATCATTCTTTTCTTCATGGCTATGTGAACGTGGTCCTGATACTTAATTCATTTGTAACTTGGGGCACGTTTACACAGCAGGGCTAAGCTCGAAATAAGCTACGCAACTTCAGCTATGCTAATTGTGTAGGTAAAGTTGAAATACCTTATTTCGACTTTTGGTGCTGTCTACACAGCAGTTATTTCGAAATAGAGCACTCTTCCCCTGACTTCCCTTACTCCTCATACATTGAGGGTTACAGGAGTCAGAGTAAGAAGCCTGTTATTTTGAATTTATTTCAAAATAACAGGTTTGCTGTGTAGATGCGCACTATGTTATTTCGGAATAACTGATGATTATTTAAGAACAGTTTAGACAAACACATATCAGAGATGGTCTAAATGATGCTTGGTCCTGCCAAAAGTTCTGGGGACTGGACTGGATAACCTCTCAAGGGTCCTTCCAGTTCTAGGATTCTATGAATATATTCAGGTATGACTTGGTTCAGATTTTTTAGATGATCTTGTTGAATCTGGTTATGTCTTAAGTCAGTTGCATTCTTATTACTGTTGTAAATGTACATAGAGATTATGATGGGCCCATATTTTGCAAATCTAAAATAAATGCTTCTTCAGTGATAAACTGAATTTCAAAGTGAATGTGTGTGTGTTATTTCCAGGTTTGCAGTGTGGAGTTTGACAGGAAAGATATAAATATGAATAAGTTAGTGGCCACATCACTCGAAGGAAAGTTTCATGTTTTTGATATGAGAACTCAGCATCCAACCAAAGGTTTTGCTTCGATTTCAGAGAAGGTATGGTATAAGGGAAGGCTGTTGTTGTTAAGGGCGAAATTTCATATTTACTCGTCAAAAGGTGTTCTAGAAGCTTTGTAAGTTTAAAATTATTACATAGGAGATGTGAAGATAAGCAGATTGAATGTTCATTGGCAGTGATATGATGTGATGAGCACCCCATCATCCAACTGACTTCAGTGGGATTTGTGATGGTCAGTACCTGTTAGCCTTTGACTTGAACTTCAGAAAGTGTTAATTGACCATATGAAAGGTAATATACATCACTTCAAGATGTGGAAAGGGGGGCAGGCTGTCTGATCTGTATGCTGCTGTGTGGGAGATTCAGGCTCAACTTCTGCTCTTGATCTACTCACTGAAAAGAAGGGAGTGTTGTCATTCAGGAAAGTTTCCTGAACATTTATGGGCAGGGTTTTTTTTTGGGTGAACTTGGCCAAGAGGATGTTCATTGCAATATGAGACATTGAGAAGGATGTAAAAGCAGAGTAATGGGATATGTGGAGGATGTCCACTGCTTGGAGGCCAGGGGGACATAAAGTGAATATTGAGATCTCTCTAAATGTGATAGTATATCCTAGTATACCATTCATTAGTTATTAGTAGGGCCCTACCAAATTCATGGTCCATTTTGTCAATTTTACAGTCATAAGATTTTGAAAATTGTAAATTTTATTAGTTAGCTATTTAAATCTGAAATTTCACGGTGTTGTAATTGTAGGGATTCTCCAAAAAGGAGTTGCAGGTCACAAGGTTATTGTAGGAGGGTTTGCGGTACTGCTACCCTTACTTCTCCATGGCTGCTGGAGAGAGTGCTACCTTCAAACATGGGCAGTTGAAGAGCAGGGGCTGCTTGAGAGCAGTGCTCCAGCTAACAGCCACTACTTTCCAATTGCCCAGGTCCAAAGGCAGAGCCATCACCAGCAGCAGCACAGAAGTAAGGATGGCATGGTTGCCACACTTCTCTGCTGCTGCCCCACATGTAAACGTGTAACTACTAAAGGTACAAGCAGTTATGCATTTACACAAATACCCAATAGTTATCATCCCTAGTAAAAACAAAAAAAACCAAAAATACGAAAAACCAAATTTTATATGGGGAGATGTTTTTCATGTCCATAAATTTGGCAGGGCCCTCGCTGTTGGGGATAATTGTCTTTTGTAGTGCTTTAGTGTTCTTGTTTTGATTTAGTAAAGAGTTGTGTACCCTGAAAGTTGAATGTAAAAGTGATTGATTGCAATTGAAAATTATGGGATTTGTTGGAAAACTAGATTTGAATATTAATTGTATCCCAAAATAAAAAGATTTATTCTGACTCCAGTTCAGTGATGTTTATCTGAGGGTCCTTGGTGAATCCCAGAATGAAACTTTCTGAGAAACAAGCAGTTTGTGATTGTGGAGAGAGATTCCTGGACCTAACTTCATTCTCTATACAGTAGTCTGCAGTAGGGATGTGAAATGTAACCGTTTACACGGTTAACCGATGAGGTTGGTCTCATCGGTTAACGTGTACGGTTATATGCTCTCCCCCCTGCCCCGTGCTGTTGCCTCTGTTCAGAGGCAGCAGCACGGAGGGTTGGGGGGGAGTGTGTCTAACCACTGAAATTTTCAGCAGTTACACGTTTACTTGAAGAATTTTAGCATCCCTAGTCTGCAGAATGCAAAAGATGGGGCATCCTTGCCCTAGAGGTCTCTCCCCCTTCTCCTCCTCCCAATATGTCTTACCTGTCACGTTATTTGGTGCAGGTCCTGTGTATGTAGCAGTCTGAGGATGAGTAAAGTTTTCTGCCATAAGCTAGGCATTTTAATAACATTGCTTATGTGACTGCTTTAAGCAAAAGGTCAACGTCAATCTATTATTTGCTTCTTTCTGACGTTATTGGAGCTTGCAGTAAATAAAATATACTAATGAGTGTGTTAGGTTGGCCATTTAACACCTAAAAATATTAACTCAGTTAATGTTCATGGCAATCAAGACATGAAAATGAAAATTGTATTATAATTTGTGTTATGTTAAACAATTCTTTTTGGGACATATGCAGAAACTTGCTCATTAGTGGACATATATAATGTCCGAAGCTTTTTTTGGTTTGTTCTGCATGCTTTGGTTTGGTTGCTACATGTCCTGCTTACATTATTTAAATTTTAATTTTGTATTTACTCATTCTTTCTTAGTTTTTTATAATACAATCCATAGCAAATTCTGGTAATTGTTGAAAAGAGTTCTAGGATGGCATTAATAATTATCTTTATAATTGAGCATGGAAATCCAGTAGTTACATGATTATTGTTCTTGATTATGGCCTTGATTATGGATGTGAGTATGTATGCCTATGCTTAATTTTACTCACATGACTAGTCATATTGAAGGTGAATACTCCTGCAAAGGCAACTACTAACATGATTAAGATCTTACTTATAAGACTAATCTGTAACTAATTTTGTCTGACTCTGGTATTTATTAGGCTTACAAATCCACCATGTGGCAAGTTCGGCACCTGCCACAGAACAGGGATATCTTTATGACTACTGGAGGAGCTGGGAGCCTTCATCTCTGGAAATAGTAAGTGTTCACTATCTACTGTAAATTAGGTTTAAAAAATTACAAAACTACCATGTATTGTAAAAAATCTTCCTGGAAAAGGTGTATTTAAATTCATTAAATTACAAACAACTCACTTTTTTTAAAGCCTGAAAAAGTCCCTTCTGTAATTTGATTGGCATTGTGGGTTTACAACAAGGATGAATTTGGCCCTTGATATTTAGCATAATGTAATCAAGATCTAAATTATGTTGTCCGTTAATGACAAGTAAAATTGAATAATAGATTTCTTAAAGGTGGTGTTGTAATTAAGGATGTTAAAGAGCGAGTATTTGGCTAATCATGTAGTCAGTACAGTTTGTACAAACTATTATCAACTACACGATTGGTCAGTAAGAGGAGGTGCTCTGCAGAGCCGCAACGGGGGTAGCCCCAGGACCTCTGTGGCTCTGCCTTTTAAATGTAGTAAGAGCCACCCAACTTTTCTACATTTAAAAGGCAGAGCTGCAGTGGGGGTAGGTCCAGGACCTGGCGCAAGCTGGGACTGAGCAGTTCTGGCTCGCATTCTGATATAGAGGCCGCAAAGGGGAGGGAGTATGAGTAGTCAACTCAACTACTTTTTTACATCACTAGTGGTAGTGGATATTGCTGAGAAGCATATAGAAAGGCTTTGGACTGAAATAATTTAATACTTAGCATTTTATATATAAGAAACACTGTGAAAATGTAAGCTAATTGTCATAGCAACTCCATGAGGTAGATTAATATTATCCTTACAATTTTTTGTGGAAATCTCATGCACACAAGTCACTTACCCAAAGCTAAAACCTAAGTAACTAGCAAGTATCAGAGAGCTTGATAGAATGTGGGTTCTCCTGTCTTACCGCTTGATGTTCCGTCCATTAAACCATGCTGCTTTTCACATTTGAGATGTAATCCTGAAAGTCAATGGGAGTTCATTAGGGAGCCTCAGTCAGTTCCTCTGTGCAGAATGAGCTGGATGCAGAGGACAGTATTTAGAGTGTCTATTCCCTTCATGGCACAGAGCACCACTCTATTAATGCTTTGCATAGTAGCATGGAACGGGGAGAGCCAATGGATCCTTCAATTTCATCCCCTGGCCATCTTCTCTTATTCTTGTACTGACTTTGTAAGCACAAATGGCACCTACCTCAGATAGAGTGGCTCCATAGCCTGGAAGTGAGAGATGCCTAGTTTGGTTACTGGGGCTTGGATGTTGTGATCTGAATTGATTCCTTAACACAGGGTTAAAATGGTGTGGATGGCCTTGTATGGATTCCATAAACAGTAGTGAATTTCATCATGTAGATTTTTATCCCCTTTTTATTTAAATTGAATGGGATTAAAACTCTGATTTAGCACTGATATTTTCAGTGTCTTTAGGGAATGGGAGTCACCTTCTAATTCAGGGGTGGGCAATAATTTTTTGCCGGGGGCCACTTCAGAAATTTTTGAAGTGGCCCCAGGCCTGCTTCCCCACTGCTTCCTCACCCACAGACCATGATTGCCCACCGGCAGCCTTTTCCCCCCCACCCAAGAGGTTCCCCCTGTGCGTCCATGCCCCTAGCGGCCTGATCAACCTGCTTGGCGGGCCACGTCCGGCCTGCGGAGGCCCTTTTGCCCACCCCTGTTCTAATTGGATTTGTGAAAAACAAATGTATGTGTGTATGTATATGGTATTTCATGTAGTGTTTATCTTTGATACATATTTTAAAACCAGGCTTGTTTGATGCTTATTTCTTTCTTATTGGCAGTGAGTACCCTGCTCAGCGCTCAAAGAAGGATTCTGAAGGAGTTGAGATGGGGGTTGCAGGTTCAGTCACTCTCTTACAGAATGTAACTTTGTCAACACAGCCCATTTCCAGCCTTGATTGGAGCCCTGACAAAAGGGGTCTGTGTGTCTGCAGTGCCTTTGACCAGACTGTGAGGGTATTGATCGTTACGAAGCTCAACAAAGTTTGACCAAAAAAACCTGATTTTCAGGGTGAAAGCAACATAATCTGAGATGTGTATAGAAGAGAGAGACTTTCTTATTTATAACTTCAATGTCTCCTTTTAACACAGCTGGTTTAAAGAATTAAATAACAGATCTTTCTATTGAAAGTTCAGATTAAGTTACAGATGTTTGACTACGTAGTATGCTGCTGTTAGAAAAAATTGCCTACGCATCACTTTTTAACCTAATGTAAATTTAAAATAAAATATGCCTTCTGTTTAATGCGTTTAAAATAACTTCTGAACTTGCCAATATTTTAAACTATATTCACAATGTAATTGCTTTTTTTCTTCAGCAACACAAATCAATTCATTCTTGTTAAATTGTTTGCTTTGTATGTTTATCATAGAATTGTCCATATTTAGTTATTCGGGACACTATCCTATGATCCATCCCAGAAAATATCGTAAATTTAAATATAGGGACAGTCAATTTCTCTGAGCCTACTTGACCATATTTGGCAAAGTATGTTTGTTAAAAGTGACTCAGATTACTTCAATACATGTAAACCGTATTTAAAAACTATGAGGATAGTGAATGACCCTTTTCATAGAATTGGTATTCTAATTAAGATGTTTGGCAAAATGAGCAATTTTTGTTATGAATCATTTTGTGTTCTTTTGTTCATTTTTAGTC
Organism: Pelochelys cantorii; assembly: GCA_032595735.1. NCBI lineage: Eukaryota > Metazoa > Chordata > Testudines > Trionychidae > Pelochelys > Pelochelys cantorii. Next base: position 183,077,120 of record CM064328.1, read on the forward strand.
AGTCTGTTATACAATATTCTACAATAAAAATGTGCAGTGGGTTATTGTAATGTGAAGTATATTACCCAAGAAACAGATGTGGAGGAGGAATACATTTAATTAGGTTTGCAAAAAAGGAAAAAGTTTGTACCAAAGAAGCTGGTTTTGCTATAGCCTGATGAATTTCTGCCTGGTTTCTTCATTTTTGTTTCCACCTTGAAAAGCTTCAAATTAACCATAATATTGATGAAATTGGTTTTTAAAAAAGAAAGGGCCATCATCAAATAGAAATCTAGTCAGAATCCAAAAAAAATTTAGTAGTTTCATTTACTGTAGTCTCTGCCAATTTTTCCTTATTTTAAAAATGTTTTCTCCATTTTGTAGTTGCATGAAAAATCTGCACAAAACACTGGATGAAACTGACTATACAAGGGAGACAGTGAAACATGCATTTACATACACAGTGCAGGCAAACTCAAAATGAAAAAGATGGGGATAAGACAAATATTATGTGTATATGTATAATTTGTTAGTTGTTACTAATTACAGCAAGAACAAAACTTTCACGGAAGTGGGAAGTGTAGTTGGTGTCAATTTTAATCTAAACTTTAAAAAAACAAGATATTTTGTCAGTGAACTGCTTCCATATCTTCCCATTACAGGTTGAACCTCCCTAGGCCAGCACTGTGTTCTGGCAACATCTGTGGTCCAGTATGATTTTAGTTAACTGGATGTCCATTTATTGTAGGTTTTGCCAAGTTTGCCGTGGTCCCATAAAGTTTGTTTATAGCCAACAGTCCTGATTCTCAGATTCTGTGCTGTTATTTAGCTCTAATTTATCTCTAAATGTCTTCTAAGAGCCCAGTAAGCAGTGGAAGTTTTTGGTAATCTAGATGATATTGACCTCCTGTGGGTCAGCAAATTGTCTGGTTTGGCACCTGTTAGGTCCTGAGCGTGTTTGACTAGAGAGGTTCAACGTGCTCCTGAAAATATGTGGCTTTAATAAATTTGAGCCACTTGTGATTCCATGTAAGTTTTTACTTCTAGTGGAACACAATGGTCATAGCATACTACAGAAGATGGAGCTGTGCTTGTGTAAATTCTCTTGTAAAATATAAGATTTCAGTTTACTATAAAATGAAATGGTCTGGTGACATTTACATTTGCAAATTGGCCATAAAAGTTTTATAGGCAGAGCTGGTGTTGACATTTATAATTAAGGTTGCCCAATACTTTCAATGATAAGTCTCTATTTTCATTTGCTTTTATCTTTGCCAAACTTAAACGATTTGGTCTGTCATTTTCCACGTTGATTGTTTGGTTTTAATTGAAGCTTTCCAAAAACAAATTGATGCATTCAGCTGTTTCTTAAAAAGAGATTAGAGGGAGGAAAACAAATCTTACTGCTCTTCTGCTGAGATGCTCCAGGACCTCCTTGGTTTAGAGCAGGGATTTGAACTTTGACAAGGAGTTGCAGTGGTGTCAGGTACATCCCTTTTGCCATGCTGATAAGACTTTCCCTGTATTTGCACCTTTCCCATGTGACTGCTTCTTTCTCCTCTTCCATGATGCTTGGATGTCAAGAGAGGGGCATTAAGAACACAGGAGAGCCAGTCTCCCTGCTCTCTATTCCTATGCTTGGTGCCAGAACAGCCCCTCCCTGTGTAATCTTAATTAAGTCCCCTTACATATATGCTTAATGAAACTGTGTTTAATTACAAGATCAGATTATATTATTTCCACAGGAAATAGTGCATGGGATGGATGTTGCTTTGGAAATGCCCCAGTGGGCCTCTGTTACTTTCTTCTTGCACCATCCAGCCCTAAGATGAATCTCAGAGAGAGTCCCCTGACCATAGCAGGATGGAAGAGGAGCATTCATGAGTCCTGACTTCCTTTTAGCATATTGCTGCATGCTGCAGTAGCTCAGGACCTCTTCTTTTCCCCTCTGATCAGTGCAGGGCTCAACATCAGTTCTGCTTCCACTGCACAACTGGTCCACAGGTGCGGAAGCAGAGGGGAGAGTTGCTGTTTCCAACTGCATAGGGTTATGTGCTGCCATACCTCCAATAGCTAGGCCTGAGGCACAGCTCTTGGCTATTTCTGCCTGATGTGATTGTGGCTTTTTGAATTGATTCTAAACCCAATGCTGATAAATTTACTTCTCTAGTGCTTACTTGCAGAGAACTTAAACCACTTTGCAAACGGAATTCCAGTTTTGTAACTCCCCATTTGACAGATAGGGAAGTTGAGGCACAGCCAAAGGCTGAAACCTATCCCCCAGGCCAGATATTGAACTTCAGCAGCACTGAGGCAGCGTCTGGAAGTAAAAACTTCTACGCCAGTAGAGCTTTTTTATTGTGTTCCAAAGTTTGTGGCTAACAGAACAGCACAGAGAGAGTCTGCTCCTTCCATACATCTTACTTCACCTGAGCTGACTTGTATCAGCTCAGGATTGTTAAAACAGCAAAAGCTCCATTATACATCCCCAGATCTTTTTTTATATTGATTACATAGTCCTGTACCAACTACACTGATACTACAATGGGTTTTTAATTATATAAATGCATTTAGTGATGATAGGAGGTCTGCAAATACCACATAAGTCATATGGTTTCCCAAAACAAGACCTAGCATCAAGAGTTTTATTGATAAACTGTGGGTCTGATTCCTCAGCTAGCGTAAAGTCAATGGCATTTCAATGGTGTAAGAGGAAAATCAGGTCCTCTATCTGTATTATGGACTAACCTTTTCTGAATGCTCTTAGTGTCACAGACACAATTTAAAAAATGGGAAAATAACCCTTCCTGCCATATTTGAAAAAGTGTTATGACTTATTCAGTTTTGATGTAAAGTTGACTAATTTTTGCAAGACAGAGCCAGGGTTTTTCCAATTTTATGCTGTAACAGACACCCGTATTTCTGAGTAATTGTTGTCTCTCACCCATGCAGACAGCCCAAAGGTTGGTTTGTCCAACAAGGATGTACCGTTTATTCTGAATGGACTGGCAGAAGAGAAAATCTTCACTTGTACCATGAGAACATTTGATCTGGAAGCCATTCAGGGACAGAACTGCCTGGTGCTATTTTTATAGCACAGATCTATAAGGCATGGATCCTTCCCCCAGGTCTGTCTCAGCATTTTTTATGACCTTGGGCAACAAAGGCACAAACTCTTAAACAGCCTTTACTTTTAGATTGCCTGTGTTTTTGGTGCCCAGTGTTAGATCCCCCAAATTTGATTTTTCAGAAGAACTAAGTGCTGACAACTACAGTAGGAGCTATACATTCTTAACCCTCACAGAAATCGGACCCTAGGTACCTCAAGGCACCACAGGTTACAGCTTATTTTTTAAAATGCATCCATTACCACCTGGTACCTCAATTCCTTTTCCTGGGGCTAATGCTGCCTACCTGGAAGAAGTGTTAGAGGCTAAATTCATTAGTGTTTGTTTTAAAAAAAAAAAAAAAAAACTTCAAAGTGGTCTCATGGAAGATTCCATAAAAGCTGCAATATGTTGTTATACTGTAGCTAGTATAACACACTAAACATGACTCCAAGCAAACAGAAAGAAGTGATCAAAATATGTTACTTTGATGCTTAACAAATACAGCCTGTATTTTGTAAATCGTAATCCTTTATATGTTTGCATTAATATAGAAATTCAGGATAACTTGTTTAGGTTCAAAAGCAATTACAGATCTATTGTGTGTGTGTCAGTGCTTGCCAGAGGGTGACTAGTGAGATTATATTTTGTAGTTGTTAAATAATGAAGCAATTTACCTGGAATTATAACAGAATTTTAAATCTCATCGGGCAGCTGCAAGTTTTACTCCTGTAAATCCTTTCTTCCTGGGGGAGAGTTCCCTTGTGACTTTACAGATAGAAAGTAAACTGCTTCTGTGGTGGTTGTTGCTGAAGACTTTGGACTGCCCTGTCCCCTGGTGGAGAAGCATGTGTACTGCAGATTTATGCCAGACATTTTTAGCAACTGTCATAAAGGATGGCCATATTCACAGTGTATTATTTCTAAATGCAAATCAGGAATGTAAAAGTTTATTAGAAATCTGGGGCTGGGGAGGGTGGTGTGTGTGTGTGTGTGTGTGTGTGTGTGTATATATAATTAAAAAAAATAAAAAATGTTCAGTGTTAGCCTTTTGTGTGCCATGATTTCACTCCAGTTAGCGTAGCACAGGGAGCTTCAATCTCTTTCAGTTGCGGAACCAAACAAAATTTTGAATGGAGGTGCAGATCCCTTTGGAAACTCAATCTGCCGCCCATCGACCTCTACCATAAAAATCTTAGACTGAAAACTGGCTGAACAGAATTCAACTTTAAATATTGCATATGCTCAGCATGGCATTTGACACAGCGTAAGAAAGAGCACTACAGTAAAGCCAACACTTCTGGATTTTACCTACAGGTGGGAGTGATTTTTTTTTTTTTTTGATTGATCAGAAAAATGGAATGTCTTTTCTGGGATCTGAAAATTTATTTTCATAGTCTTCTTTCATGGACCCTGTAGATATAGGGGTCTACAGACCACAGGTTGAGAACCACTGGTGTATTACATTGCAGATACATATAGTCAAAAGTGCTTCTTCAGAGTCTGCAAACTGAATAGCAAGGAGAAAAAGTGAAGGCAAGGAGAAAAAGTGAAGGCTAATTAGAGCCAACTGTCTTCCTATGGTTTGAAAAAAATTTCTTGCGAGGATACTATTAGCTGTTTGATGTCTCTTAGTCCCAAATAATCCCCTCCATTTTTATAAGTGGTATAACACTGAGGAGCACATACCCTTAAGTCATTTTAGATGGGACTTCCTTCTACTTGTAAATCCTGACTGCAGCACTGCTGTTGAAGATGAGAGTGTAGAGTTTAAAAAACAAGCTACTCTGATTCTAAAATCTGCTATTGGAGATATTAATGCTCATAACATTTGATCCTAAGTGAAATTTAAGAATTGAAAAAGCACAGAGGAGTATTCTTGTGTCATCAATGTGTAGAAATTGGATCTGTTTCTAATGTGAAATGCTTTGCTTCAGCTGGGTAGGTTGTGAAATAGCTCAGAGCAGAGCTACATGGATAAATAAACAAACTGAGTTATAATAAGCTGGTTTACTTTTCTCCTTGACTAACTGTTGGTTGTGTTTTCATGTAGGTGGCCCCCTGCATCACAGACAATACTTTATCAACAATATGAACAACTCTTGGCCAGTGTTTCTCAAAGTGGTTGCAAAACCACTTCGAGAAACCTGTTAATTGGCCATGCCAGTTTGTTTACTTACCGGTACTGCGACCACCTTGTGGCTCCTATTGGCTCCATTTCACCATTTGCAGCCAAGGGGAGCCGCAAGAAGTGGCGTGGCTGTGGCACCGGTAAGTACACAAACTGGCACAGCCAGTTAACAGGTTTCTCAAAGTGGTTTCACGGACCACTTTGAGAAACACTGCTCTAGGCAAAACTTCTTGTGAATTCAGGTTATTATAATCATTGGAGCAAGAGCTGGTAAATTTTAACATCTGCAGCTGAGTCCTTGACTCTTTCATAAACTTCTTGGACTTCATACGATTGAGAACTTGTTTTTCATCTTTGTCTGTGCCACCTTGTCCATTTCTGGATTATAGTCAGGAAAGTCACTTGTTTCGTAAGAGCAACCTGGAGATAGAGAGTGCTCCTCTTAGAGACAAAATTTGCTGAAGGCATGGGGGAAGGCACAGGAGGATATTTTCATAAGGTTTTCTGGATGGCTTTATTTGCATATTTTAAAAGTTACTTATTGGCTGGAATGGAGAGGAGTTGCTGCTAGTGCAGATCCAGCCTGGTTTCTCCTCCTGATAGGATTTCTTTCCCCCTCCCCCTCCACTGACTTGCTAAACAAGAAACTCAAGCAGACCAAAAGTGGCCTTTAGCAATTCAGCCTGTTCTATTTATAGAGTCACAGCTCCTCTTGCTAGAGACTGGCTCTGAGCCTTCTTAGCATTTAGTTTGTTACACTTAAGCATATTCTAAATAAAATCATAACTAGCATCAGAGATTAAATGCACAGGGCCAAATTAACCTCTGCCCAGGCCACCTAATTTCTGGCCCCTGTGAAATGCTATGGCTCTACAGCAGAAGGCTTCGTTTATTAAATGAACCTGATTTGACTGGCCATGATCCATGGCTCCCTATGAAAATTATTCCAACTTGTGGTTGGATCCTATCACAGAAGTATTTTCTGCACCTGATCTCAGCCACACCAGTTGGCTTTTCCTAGGTATGGAGCACATTCTCAGCTGAAGTACATCAGCACAGGTTCACTGATATCCATGGAGTTACCTTATTTTATACCAGCTGAGGATCCAGGCCTATACATGGAGCCACTTGAGGATGTTTTTTGCCTGTTTCTGTGCATTAGTCAAAACTTGGTCCGCAATCTGTATTTTTCTTCATTGAAAAATGTTAAACCATGGTTGAATTTTAAACAAAATAGAGTTCCATCATCACAATTGATTATTATATATGTGACTACAGTGTGTGACACCTTTCTCTTTCCTGTCAGTCCAGCTATAGTAGAAAGGCTATATGAGCCAAGAAAAAGAGCATCCACGCAGGACCACCTAAAAAAAGAAAAGTCAATAGTAAGGAAAAACCAAAGTGGTATGCAGATCTCAGACACTTGTAGTGTTATGATCAGTGGTCATAGCACACCAGCTGTCTAGTGGGATGAGTGATTGCAAAAAAACTGCCCAGGCTGTAAGATAAGGATTATTGCAGATATGGTACACAGAAGGCATGACACACATTGGCTGGCATGCTGGTGATTCAAAGAAATGTTTTGCTATCGTACAGAAGCAGCAATGGCATGCAGAGGGAAAAGGACAGTGTTAATGGGACCCCTTCACATGCTCCTTGGCTGGGTAGATAGTGACTGTAACTTAGAGCTTCAGCAGTGGAAGGATTGAGAGTGACTGACTTCTGCTGCTTTAGTACTAAATAGAAGAGCTGCAGGTACAGTTTGCCAAAAATCTCCATTCTTCTGCTATTAGTGATGGCCATCAAATTTATTCAGTAAGAGATATACATTGGTTGGCTAAACTGACTAATTCAGAGAAAAGGAGTTATTAAATTGTGCCTGAGGTATTCATTGTAATAAGTGTCTAATTTGGAAAAGTCCATATTGACAAACTGATAGGAAATTCATTGACCTAATAGTTTTTGTATTATTTAGTCTGCAATTTTTTACCTGTCATGCTGTATCAATTATTTTTTAGTATATTCTCTGAAAAGAGATATGCACTCTTCACACACACAATCTCAAAGTTTAAATTGAAGTTGCTTCCCAATCTGTTTATTGGGCAGCTGTATCTGGAATCTTTGTATGAGCTGACTATTTTGTAGTATCAAACGCAGACCCTAAGCCTACATCTACACTGCAGGGTTTTTGCGCAAGAAGTCTTTTGTGGAAGAGAGAGTCCACACTGCATGGACGATCTTGCGCAAGAAAGCTCTGATGGCCATTCACAGAATGGCCATCAGAGCACCTGCGCAAAAAGAGCCTATCCGAAAAAGCACAAGGAAACCCTTGTGGAGTGTCCACACGTGCCTTTTTGCGCAAGAGCTGAAGCGCAAAAAGGAGTTATGCCTCGTAAAAGGAGGTATATCTACACCGCAAAAAGCCCTCTGTTCTGTCCATTGACTGTAGATTTTCTTGTGCAAAAACACTATTGAGGTGTGGATGCTCCATGGGTTTTTGTGCAAAAACAGCTGTTTTTGTGCAAAACTTTGTAGTGTAGATGTAGCCTAAGAGCTTGAGCAAGAGCCAGCTGTTGGTTTTTTTTTTTTTTTTTTTTTTTTTAAATCCAGGCCCTTAATTTATCTATGCATCAAAGAAGCTGGGAGATGGTGGTTATGTGGGATGTGTAGGAGATGCAGACCTGGCTGTGTCACCTACATGCTTCAGGCTTCTCAGCCCATGTTCTCACATCTGTACTTCCAGTGGCTTTGTGTATAGGCTGGCACTAAATAATATGTGGTAGAAGATTGAGCCTTGTGTGGGACTCTGCATGTGAAAACTTTGGTAGAGAAGATGTCTATAATGACCATCAGGGTGAGGTCTCAGAGGAAGGGCCTCAGCTTTATAGGGGTGGGACTGAAATATTTGGTGATCAGTAGTATCTAGTACTGCAGACTGGCCAGCAGGATGAGTACAGATGTACTTCCCTTTTCTTTAGGCATGATGAGCTGAGCTATCAGAATAAATGCTGCCTTCTCCCAGCCCACTGCACTCCACTTCACCATGCTGGTGAGAAACAGAGCGTTCCAGCCTGCTGCTCTTGAGTGCAGCAAGCTGGAAGAGTGTCAGAGCGGAGCATGCTGCTGGGTAGCTCCTGCTCCCACTGCTGCAGTGAGTGTACCGTGGGGGGCGACACCTGCTGCCCAGCCGCATGAGGCTCCCTGGTAATCCCCTGGATTGCATCGTGTGGGGAGGGGGCTTAGGAGAAGGGATACAATGGAGGTAGAGCAGTGGAGGGAAGAAATGAGTGATGGGGTAGGGCATAGGAGAGGTAGGACAGGGCCTGCAGCAGGGGGGTTGCCCTGGGCCCCGTACTCACATAGGGATGGTCCTTCCTTGGCCTCCATTATCCCCTCCCTAGATTCCAGGGACTGATACCCCAACCTTGATTTAGGAGACACCTATTTTCACATTACAATCTTCCAAAGCTACAGATTGTTCCTCGAGTTTGTTGTAAACCAAACCCATTACCAATTTATGGTTCCCTTGTTTGATCTGCTGGTGGCCCCCAAGTATTTGCAAAGTGCATGGTAGTAGTGGTGGCCTTCTTGAAGATGGTGAGGTGCAAGTCTACCCCTATTTGGTTGACTGGCTAGTCAGAGGTAGAGTCCAGCATCCGCCTCATATCATTGAATTTTCAGGCTGGGCCTGCTAAGAAATAAGCAGAAGTCTATCCTCACTCAGTGCAGAGGATAGTTTATCACAGCGGTGCTTGACTCCACCCAGGCCGAGGCTTTCCTTCTAGAAGTTTGGTTTTATACACTCTATCTGGTGCATAGTGCAGCATGTGAGACTATGCCTCAGGCCCTGTCCAGGCTTGGCTGGGCTCAGTCTATTTGCTGAACTGCCACTAGACTCAGTTCTCACAGTGGTCCTTGCCTCCCGCGACTGGTGACTGGACTTTCTGGAAGTTTGCTGAGGTGTTCCCTTTGCCCAGCCCCAGTATTTGATATCCCTTGTCTTGGATGCATCAGACCTGGCCTGGGCAGCTCGCCTGGGGCCCCTCAAGAGGACCCAAAACTTGTGGTCCCAAGAAGAGCTCTCGTTACACATCAACATCATAGAGCTCCAAGCAGTTCACCTCCATGTCAGGAATTTCTCCCTCGCATGGGTAAATATGTGCTAGTGCTCACAGACAACACTGCAGCCATGTTCTAACTCAATAGGCAGAGAGGGGCTTGCTCTTTCTCCACCCCATGTCAGGAAGCAATTTGCTTGTGGGAGTCTTTTTACTTTCCAGGAGCACAAAACAAATTGACCTGCTGAAGTAAGCTGCCCTTCTGCAGTCACCATGAGTAGTCCCTTCACCCAGATATCCTGAAGGCCATTTTGCAATGGTGGGGGACTCGCCAAATAGACCTGTTTATGACCAGACACAATAGGAGGTAACTCCAGTTTCACTCCCTACAAGGCCAGAACCTAGGCTCACTCATGGGCCCCTTCTTGCTCCTATGGACAGGGCACTTGTTCTATACTTCTCCACATCCGCTTGTGCATGTGACTCTGCTGAAAATCAAGCAGGATCAGGCACAGATCATTCTCACAGCCCCCACATGGTTCTATCAGCACTGGTTTGCCACATTTCTAGGCCTTTAGGATCAAATAAAGTACAAATCTTAAATGAGCCAAAATGTTCCATAGAATCTCTGTGATAGTGACTATGAAATGTTAAGAGAGATTAGAGAGGCTATCCAATTAAAAAACTTGATAATAGTGAGGGATTTCAACTATCCCCATATTGACTGGGTACACGTCACCTCAGGACAAGATGCAGAAATAAAATTTCTTGATACCTTAAATGATTGCTTCTTGGAGCAACTGGTTCTGGAACCCACAAGGGGAGAGGCCATTCTTGATTTAGTCCTAAGTGGAGCACAGGATCTGGTTCAAGAGATAAATATAACTGGACCGCTTGGAAATAGTGACCACAATATAATACAATTTAACATCTCTGTGGAGGGAAAAACACCTCAGCAGCCTAACACTGTGGCATTTAATTTCAGAAAGGGGAACTATAGAAAAAATGAGTGTTCAGAGCTGAGGATATTGGGGAGATTCCCAAACCTGAGCCATTCTTTTTAGGTGACAAATCTGAGGCATTGTCCCAGGTTGAGGTGTCATTAGAGGAGGTTTTGGAACAAATTGAGAACAGTAACAAGTCACTGGGACCAGATGGCATTCACCCAAGAGTTCTGAAAGAACTCAAATGTGAAATTGCAGAATTATTAACTGTGGTTTGTAACTTATCCTTTAAATCGACTTCCGTGCCTAATGATTGGAAGATAGCTAATGTGATTCCAATATTTAGAAAGGGCTCTGCAGGTGATCCTGGCAATTATAGACAGAATATTGGGCTAGATGGACCTTTGATCTGACCCAGTGTGGTCATTCGTATGTTCTTATGTTCTGTAGAAACTCCAATGCTGCTCCCTTTGCTCCTGCACTTGATCTCCCAAGACCAAAATTGGCTGCTCCACCCAAACCTCAGGTAGCAGGAAGCCCTCTACCAGGGCTGTGTACCTCTCCAAATGGAAATGATTCTCCTTTTGGGCTTCCCTATGCAGAGTCATACAGTTGTCAACACAGGCCATTCTTGAATGTTACACTTGAAACAACACAGTTTAGTGATTTCATCAGCAAAGATTCACAGTGATGTAAGCATACGCACTAACAATCTGGGGTTTGGTTTTTGGTTTTTTGCAGATGTCTATTTTTTTCCCCTAAAGCCTAGAAGGACTAGTGACTATACCCACAAATACAGGAACCTATCCCCCTGGTGGGACCTAAACCTGGTTTTATCAAAACTTATAGGCTCCCATTTGAGCTGCTGGAGATGTGCTACTTGTCATACATTTTCTGGAAGGTGGCGTTTCTAATGGCTTACTTTGGCCAGGAGATTCTCAAAGGTCTGTGCCCTTACATCAGAATCCTCAAACATGATCTTCAAGGATAAGGTTTTACTGTGCTTTACCCTGCTTTCCTCCTGAAGGTGGTTTTACTGTGGAACTGTGATCAGACAATCTTCCTGCCAGTTTTCTATCCAAAACTATGTGCAAACAGGGAGGAGCGAAGTCTCCACATTTCGAACATCTGATGTGCCCTAACATTTTATGTCACAAGGACCAAACCGTTCAGCAGATCCACCCCACCTCATAGTGATTGCTGAAAGATGAAAGGTGTCCAGGTCTAGGCCCAGGGGCTTTTCTCATGGATTACACCATCCGTTTTCATAAGCTATGAACTGGCAAGTGTTCTGCCACCATCTCTTGTAATTGGGCACTTCCACAAGAGCCAGGCTTCAGTGCATCACTCAGGATAGTTGCAGGGCAGAGACTTGGTCACTAGTCTTTACACCATTACTCAACAGGTAAGGGACAATGCTCATTTTAGTTGAGTTTCATAGAGTACATCTAGACTGCAGAGCTTTTCCAGGATGCTGGAGGTATCCCGGAAAAGCTCTGCCACGTCCAAGGAAAAGCAGATGCATTTTTTCAGCATCTCTGTAAACCTCATTCTTCAAGGAAAAAGAGATGTTCTGAAAGGGGGGGGGGGTGGTTCTGACATTTGGCCCCATGTAGATGGGCCAAATGTTGGAAAAGTCTCTTTTGGAAGAAAAGTGGAAAGAGATACACAAATTGTGGTTCACCATTTGTGTATCTTTTTCCAACTTTTCTTTGTAGTGTAGACACAGCCAGAATCAGCATGTCCATGTGTGCCAATCTCACCATCCTATGTTACTGTTCAGGAAGCACCTAATGTGGGATGGACATGTGCAAGCACTCAGAGTAAAAAAAAAAACAGTTACTAACCTTTCCATAACAGTTGTTCTTCAAGATGTTTTGCATGTGTCCGTTCCATTACCAACCCTCCTACGCCTCCTTCAGAGTTGGACAGAAGGAAGGAAGAAAGGCAAATTGGTCGGGATCATACTAGCACTATAAGTGTGCGGCAGCAGGGTGCACCAGAGCCAGCCCGATGGAAAAATTTCCAGTGTCTGTGCTTGAGGCACACATGCACCTACAGTGAAATGGACATGTGCCGTACATCTTGGCAAGAACAGGTACAGAAAGGCTATAACTGTGGGGGTTTTTCAATGTCAGCCTACTCCCTGCTTCAGCTAGCATCCTCTGTTATGCTTCTTCCTAGCCTGATTGAACAAATTCATATTCCATGGAGTCTGCATGAAAATTTCTCAACACTGTCCGTCTATTGTATGTGTTGTGTACTAGCTGACCACAGGCACACATATAGAAAGAACATGCCTTCCACATTAAGGAATGCTGGAATGAGGGGGGGACATAGCCCTCCCATTTTTTGAAAATGGATAGGTCTGACCCATTCACTTTTCCCCTCGAGGCCCCACTCCTGCTCCTCTCTCCACCAGACCCTACCACTGCAGGCCAGACCACCAGCTGGAGCCCAGCCCGGGCAGCTGTGGGGCACTATGCTATGGTCCCTCAACCTTCCAAGGGTGGGGGGTGAGAGCAGCTCCTGGCCCCTCTCCCTGCCCTGTGGAGGGTCTGCAGCTTCTCACAGCTGCTAGGTTGGTATAAGATGCCTGAGCAGCTGTGAAGCCATGAACCTTCTTTTTTCCTTTGGACACAGGGTGGCCCCATCCTGCCTCTTGAACCCAAGGCCCTGCCTAAGCTGCAGACCCTTCATCTTCCTGGGGTTGGGGAGCTGAGAACAGTTCAAGGGTGAGGTGGTGGGCCCTGAGGTGAGGACACATGCTGGGAATACATGAAGGGACTGCACTTGGCTCCCACACCCTGTGCACGTGGAGGATCTACAGCTCCCCACAGCTGCTCATGTGGCTCTTACCAAGGCTGGGCTGTGCTCCCCCACCTCCCAGCCAGAGCTGGGTTGGGGTAAAAGCTGTACAGGAGCAGTGGGAAGCTGTGGACCCTCCTGCCCCGGGTAGGGAAGAGTGCGGGGGAGGGACAAATGCCAGGGAAACAGGCCGGGGCTCCACTCAGCCCCTACATCTCAGGCAGGTAGAGCATCTGTGACACCATGCACTACTCTTACATAGGGTTGCCAATTTTGGTTGGATGTATTCCTTGAGATTTCATCACATGACACAATCTTCAATTAAAGGTTAATCTTTACTTCTTGAAGACTCTAGACAAATCCTGGACTTTTGACAACTCTTTTCTTATCCCAACGCAGCTCTGGCTCAGGGCCCGCAGCCCAACCATAGTAAGAGCTACATGAGCAGCTGTGGTGAGCCATGGACCCTATGACCCTGTGTGAGGGGTCCTGGGGTATGGAAATATGCCAGGAACATGGGCTAGGGACTGCTCTTGGCTCCTCCACCCTGGGCAGAATGAACATCTGCAGCTCCTGGCCTGCTCTGGCTTCTGGCTTAACCAGGGGTAGGGCCTTTGGTGTAAGAGTGGGTCAGGGATGAGGCCTCAGATAAAAGAAGAGGGCAGGACCGCAGAAGGGATGTTGGGGGAAGGGGCTCCGGCCCTCCACTTTTAGGAAGGCTCCACTGCCACCACGTTCAAAGGAAAAAAATGAAAAATCGTAAGAATGATTGTTTCAAACCCTTGTGGCAGGAGACAGGATCGTTTTATATCTAATGGTGATTATAGTGGAAAGTCCAAGCATGTTTCTTACTCTGTGTCTTGAATAATTTTGCCCATTATTGGTAGGAAAAACAAGAAACCCTGTCTCCACTGATGATCTCTGGCCCTACTTCTACAATTCCCCTTGTGTTACTCCAACCTTTAGCCACTATGCCTGCTGACATCATGCGTGAAATCCTGGCCCGACTGAAGTCCACTGACTTTGTGATTGAGTTCAGTAGCAATGGGATTTTATCCCAAATATGCCACTTAATGTTCAGATAAAATGATGCCAGGAAGCAATTGTCAGTGAGGCCGGGGAATCTCATTGTTCAGTTATGTGACACGTCCTATCAGCTATTGCACATATGTTAACTAAACACTGTATGACATTCCGTAGTATCATAACACCCATATTGGGGAAGAAAGGTTATTGCTAGTTAAAAATCAAGTACCAAAATGTTTTAAAACAATATAAAAAGATTTTTTAAAGGATCAGAATATGAGACAGAATCTGCATTCCAGATTCTTACTTCTACTATAATCCTGGGCTTCATGTTAAAAGGAACTTGGGAGCAGAATCAGAGACTAAAACGTACAACAGTACCCAATTTATCTGCAGGAGGCAGTGAGCATTTAGAATGCTGATTCACTTGGAAAAACAAGTCATAGTTTCTCATGTAATTTACTACCACGAGTTTAGTAAGACAGACAGCTACAGAAAATTACAGTGATGCACTAATTGGAAGAAATGTGGTCTTGGAACAGTATCAGAACAAATACTGTAATCATTACAGCTTGCTTTCCATTCACTTCTCATTTCTATATATGTGAGTGTAATCTATCAGAAGTATCTGCATTCAGCAAATAAGCTCTTGTACTCGGGACACCATGTCCAGCACTTCACCACATCCTGTCATTTAATCTAGATGATATGGGTTTGAGTCCTTTTGATCTATACTAACTATCTTTATCTCAGTGTAGATCTCAGCTGCCCTATCTGCCATTTCAAAAAAAGCTTTAATCAGAGGGTATGAGCCAGTCTTATTGAATTATACTATTCCTCCTCCCCCTCAAACAAAGCCATGTCATGCTTGGTCTCCTTCTCTTTGTTTACTTTTGCTATCTACATTTTGATTAGAAATGTAATGTTTGTAAAAGGAACAAGGGGCTATGTCTGAAGATTTAGAATCATTCTAATTTAATTTGAGTACAGAAAAAAACAGAGGTTTGCAGAGGATTTTAAGTAAGAGGTGAGTGTAAGTTCATGTGGGACACAGCTCCATATAGTCAAGAGAGCCGACAGTCATAGCACTATTCTGTAGACTAAGAAAAGTCTCAGAGGTAGCACTTTTCACTTCCACTAGTCAAGTGCCACAGTTATGATACCATTAATCTTTGCTGATACCATTAATCTTTCCTTTATGTTAGACTCAATTTTAAGGGTATGTCTGTACCTAAATGCTACAGCAACACAGCTGCACTAGTACCTCAGCATAGATATTCACTCCAGTGACAGGAGGTGTTTTCCCCATCACTGTAGTTAATCCACCTCCCCAAGGTAGATTTTTCATGGTAAACCATTCCTTGCTCTCCTTTCCAAATGCGTGATATGGTCTAGCCACTAGTGGCTAGGGTACTAGGCTGAGAACCAGGAATCTTGAGTGCTATTTCTGACCTGCCATATGATTTTGGGCAAGTCATTTTCATTTCTGTTTCCCCTGCTGCCTCTTATCTATTTAGATAGCAACTTCTTTGGCACAGAAACTGGCCGGATCTCACTGTGTTTGCACAGCTGATCTGGGTCAGGGCTGTAAGTGCTACTGTTTGGCTTTGCTGAGCACCTGCTAATTTTTCCTTTGTGGGTGTTCCACAAAGCATCCACAGAGTCAGCGCCTATTGGTAACACAATGTCTACATAGACACTGCGTGGTCCTTAATACACTGGGGGTATGTCTACACTACAGAGTTTTGTCAGAAAAACTGCAGTTTTTCAGATAAAACCTGAGTTACGTCCACACTGCAGTTGCATTCTTCTGAAAGTAAATTGAAAGAACAGAGGGGGTTTTCCGGCTTTAGTAATCCTCTTTCTATGAGGAAGAAGCCTTTTTTGGAAAGAGCTCTTTCAGAAAAAGGTGAGTGTGAACAGGGAGGAGGGTCTTCTTTCGAAAGAAGAGGCCTCCAGGAAATAACACAGGTGCCCTGGTGGACACGCTGTCCTTACTAATCATAACTCTATAGTTCCTGTCTCCTGCCAGCTCTTAAAGCTGCAGGCATCCTGGACAAGCCTTGTGGCAGGAAGTCGGCCTGAGAGCAGCACCCTGACCAAGTGGCTCTCCCTGCCACAGGCATTGCCACCCATGGCGGAGACACAAGCCCCCCACGACTCCTCTGGCCCTCACAGGGAGCAGCCCAAGGGGTCCCAGGACCCTCACAGGGGGACCAAGAGGCAGGCACCCTCCTGGTCCGGAGTGGAGATTCTGTCCCTCCTCGAGCTGTGGGGTGAGGAAGAAACATTGCAGGATCTCTGCACCAAGCGCTGCAACACGGACATTTTTGAGTGCATGGCCGAGTCCCTGGCAGAGCGCAGACACCCACCCTGGAGCTTGGAACAGGTCTGGAGTAAGGTAAAGAAGCTCTGCCAGGGATACGTCAGGGCCACAGAGTGAAGCTCGCGCTCAGGGGCAGGACCCCACACCTGCCCATTACCAGGAGCTCCACCAGATCCTGGGGTGTGGGGAAATGTCTTCCCCACCTGTTGTCGTAGACTCCGGCCTCGAGACCCCCATCATTGCCTGGCTGGAGGTCACGGCGGCGGAAGGGGAGGACCAGGGACAGCAGGAGGAGGAGGAGGAGATGGACACTGTCACCCGGTCCATGAAGCCGGTGCCTGTCAGCCAGGATGTCTCCCAGCCCTCGTCTGATTCCAGGGAGGGATCTTCAGGTGAGTGCTTTCAGTTTGTCACACACACAGGGCGGGGGAGGCGGGTGCACAGGGGTGGGGGGCGATCATCGCTCGGGATGCTCAGGCTGGATATCGTGCTGCAGTTCGTGCACGTGGAACCACGTGCGGCATTATTCTGTGCCACCTGGACTCAGCAGGCAGCCCCTGAGCCCTCCCAGGCTCCTGCCTCCAGGCTCAGGGGAGGCCACACACACGTCTGGCCCCCGTGGGGGCAGCACCTGCTATGGCTGGAAGCAGGTGAGCCACAAGGGCGCAGGCATGACCACAGACACCCTGAGAAGTGCTGCACACAGCATGTGGGCATGCCTGCACATGTGAGGCACCAACTGCTCCTGCAGGCAGCACTTTGAGCCGCAGGTGTGTTTGCAGAACCCAGGGAGGGCCAGGCTGCTCCCGGCTCCTCTGCCACCCATGGGATCCCATTTTGGCTGGACATTTCCCTTGCCTGCTTGTCTGTAGGCCGGGGGTGGGAGGAGGAGGAGGAGGAGGGAGCGGGCAGCATGGTCCTCTGGGCACCTCGGAGCCCCTGTGAGGCAGGGCCTGCTGTGCAGGCCAAACATGGCCTTGCTTCT
Source organism: Pelochelys cantorii (assembly GCA_032595735.1). NCBI lineage: Eukaryota > Metazoa > Chordata > Testudines > Trionychidae > Pelochelys > Pelochelys cantorii. Next base: position 183,094,484 of record CM064328.1, read on the forward strand.
AGGACATCCCCTTCCTCTGACCTGAGGACTGTTGGTCGCTGCTCACAGAGGAGGACACGGCCTCAGAGACAGTATCTGCATGGATGACTGACTGCCTCTACCTCTTTGTGTTCTCCACAGCTGGACCAGTCAGAACTGAGGGGTGAGCCATGCCACCCGTGCCAGCTGCCACAGCCTGGGGGACCCGAAAGCACGCCAGGGTCCAGGAAGACCTCATACGCCAACATGTAAACGTTCTGCGTGACATGCTGCAGACCCTGGCACAAAAGATCCGCGAAGACGCTGAGTGGTGGAACCATGACTGGGACCAGCTCATGCAGCGGTGTGATAGCATGTGTGCCATCGTGAGAGAAATGATGGCACACCCGCCTGCTGTCGCTCCTCCTGCCCACCCTCCTGTCTCTCTTGCTATGCCCATTCCTCCTCCTCCTGCCCCCATGCAATACCTCTGCTCCTTCCCCTAGCAGTGCCCATGCCCCCTCCCTACGTGATGCTTATGCCCTCTACCACTACCCCCCAAGTCATCCCCGATCCCGCTCCATCCCCCCTCCTGCCCTGTGGTCCCCGGACCCACCCAACCCCAATGAGCTCCCCACACCTGAGGTGGCACATCTAGCCACCCCCGCATGCCACTCCAGCCCCCCCACCCCCTCCAGGTTATGAACCCCCTTCCCCCTGCCCACCTTTTTTTAATGTAAGATAAATACAGACAGAATTTTGTGGGAAACCAACAGTTGTTTTTAATGAGAGGTCAGGGAACGGGTAAAGGGAGGGGTTGTGTTGGAAAAGGGATGGGGCAGCAAGCCAGAGGCCCCTATGGGGGAGGCCCTGGGGAGAGTTACTGAAGTCCTTCAGAGAGCCCCTCCCTCAGGGCTTCCCGGATGTGCACCCCAGCCTGATGGGCCTGGCAGATGGCAGCTGTCCTTGGCTGCTCAAAGGCTCACCCCTCGCAGCTGGCATCTGCACCCTCCCCCCCGAGAGGAAGACCTCCCCCTTCCTCTCCACAATGTTGTGGAGGATACAATATGCCGTGACCACCTCGGGGATGTTGTGCTCCCCCACATCGAGGAAGATCAGCAGGCACCTGAACTGCGCCTTGAGGCAGCCGAAGGCGCACTCGACCTGGATCCTGGCTCAGTTCAGGCGGGCATTAAATTGGTCCCTGCTAGGTGTTGTGCTTAAAAGAAGCACCCGGGATCTTTTTCAGGGGGATAAGGCAACATGCCACATTTATTGAACATACATAGATCAATCAATACTTTATCATATGCATATGATACATTACACTCATGCGCGCACACACTCACTCACTCTCTCTCTCTCTCTCTCTCTCTCTCTGTCTTGTTGTTACCAATAGTTGCTCCCCCTAACTGCACTGGCCAGGTGAATTAGATGGAGGAGGGGTGGAGCCGGGCTTCTGCCAATCCGGATCTATGCTCCCATGTTGACAAGACGAAAACCCAGGGTCCCTCTGCAAGATGCCTCATATTTATCCCTCTCATGCAGCCAGTTAGTCATCACTTTGCCTTTTTTAATGCTGCTTCAAAGAGAGTCCTTCCAAGTGCAGGCACTTGCTTCTTGACTCCCAATGCCGTCTGTATGTCCAATCTTCTTTTCAATGAGCTCACTTCACAGGTATTGTCTTGGATCTGGCTGCCAGCCCCTCTCCACCCTTGCAACTGCTGCTGGAGGTGCTTACCTTTCATTCTCCATTCACACCTCATTTATTGCAACAGGATAATAATCAATGAAAGGGGAGAGATCTATTCTATGCCTAGCAAAAGACATTTTTCTTTACCTTAACTATTCCTAAGACCTATAACATAAAGAGCTTGATATAAAGTTTCTATGGAAAAGACTGGATACAAGATTTCTCTTAATACAAGGGATTCTATAAGAAGGCTTAACATAAAGATGATATATCTAAAAGGACAAGATCTATATATATAAAAGAACTTACAAAGTTTCTTTTAATACAAAGTTATATGAGCATGATACATGGTTATATGGAGATGTTACAGAGATTTAGCCACATGGGGTCCAGGTATCCAGTATAAGGCTTCATAAGCCATGGCATCGGGGTAAGCCACGTCCCCCACGATGCACAATGGCATCTGCACATCCCCAATTGCTAGTTCACGGTGGGGGAAGAATGTGCCCACCTCCAGCTTTCCGTACAGGCTAGAGTTCCAAAACATGCAAGCATCATGTGCCCTGCCCAACCACCCAACAAAAATGTCTGTGAACTGTCCACGGTGGTCAACCAGGGCCTGCAGCACCATCGAGAAGTAGCCCTTCCTATTAATATACTGGGCAGCTCAATGCTCTGGTGCGCGGCTCGGTATGTGGGTTCTATCTATGGCTCCAGCGCAGTTCAGGAACCCCAGGGCAGCAAATCCGGCCATGATCGGGTCCAGATCTCCCAGGTGGATGACTCTCCATAGCAGGATCGAGTTGATGGCCCTCACAACCTGCAGAAGGAGACAAACAAACACACAAAACAGAGAATGAGAGAGGGGGTGCCTGAGCCCTTGGGAGGTGCCCGCCCCTTCTCTTCCCCTCACTTCCCCCAAACACCCCAGGAGCCATCCCCTGTGAGGCCATGCCCATAGCAGCAGGGTGGTGTGAGGGCGGGATAGCACAACCCCCTGGGGATGGGGCTTCCCTCCCACCCTCAGCCCCCCTTTCCCGAGGGTCCCCCTTTTCCAGGACTCCCCACCCCCTGCAGGGACTGCAGCCCCAGAGTGCCTTACCTCCATGAGAAGGGCCCCAATGGTGGATTTCCTCACGCCAAACTGGTTATCCCCCGACCTGTAATTGTCTAGGGTGGCGAGCTTCCAGATAGCGATTGTGACCCACTTCCCCAGGGGGCTGGCGGGCTGCAAGTGGGTGTCACGCCATGTCTCCAGAGGAAGGGGGGCAAGCCAGGCACACAGCTCCAAAAAGGTGGTCTTCCACATGTGGAAGTTTTGGTCATCCCACTGCTCCATGACCAGCTGGTCCCACCAATCTGAACTGATGTCGAGCCTTCAAAAATGCCTTTCCACTGTGGGGTGCGATTACCAGAGTGTAGCTCCCGCACGCAGGGAGAGGGTCCCAAGAATGAGCTTGGGTTTGAGCTTGTGCGGGACCAGGGAGGCAGCTGGCACAAAGTGCTGCAAAAATGCCATGCCCGCACGCCATGGGGCAGCTCCAGCCCCATGGCACCAAGAGAAAAGCTGTGGCATTCAAAAAAGCAGGGCAACCAAAGCAGGCACTGCAAGAGCTTTGCTGTCCCTCGAAGAAGTAGGCAAGCACACAGGAGAAGCAGAGAAACGGCTGGCATGGGGGGTCCCTTTAAGCGTGTGTCTCTGCAAGGCTCTGGCACCAGCACTTGGAAGCAACTGGTGACCTAAAGCCCTGCCTGAAGTGGTTCCAGGTGGCCTTTTATGCGAGAGAGCATACAAACAGTCTGGACACTCCCTTTTGAAAAAGCAGATCGCTTTTTTGATGCACATTTATATGTGGACACTCCCTTTCAGAAGAAGTTTTTTCAGAAGATCTCTTCCGAAAAAAGCTTCTTCTGAAAGAAGCCTGTAGTCTACACATAGCCTGACATAAGCCCTTTTCCCCTGATGGAGGTGGAATTATTAGGAGGGCACTTACAGTGTAGGTACAAGGCCATGACATACACACTGACATAATTAGGTCAACACAAAGCTGCCTTATATCAACCCAAATGTGCAGTGTAGACCAGACCTAACTCAATTCAATTTAAGAGGGGGGGACAATGAGACAAAGGCTAAAAGACCATTTCTGAATGTAGCCCTGAGCACACTCTTCTGCCAAACCTAAATTAGGTTTGAATTGGTTTGAGGTGATTCAGCACAAGTTTAGAACAGAGACTGTTAGAAGTAGAGGAAATGTTCTCCCAGATCTGTCATATTTATTTGTCCACTGATTTATATTAAGGCTTCTCAGTAAACATCACAAAAAGGTATTTACTTAGAAAGGCTGAATTATTTAATAGTCTGCTGCTGTTGCTAAAATGTACATTAAAAGGCCAGAAACAAGAAGTAGTGCCAGAAGAAGCTGGACCTGGAGACTAAATAGTACATTGTTGTTTACTTCATGAACATGAATATGGCTGCCTATGAGAAATACCCCTTGGTTTCTGCCAACTAGTTCTAGCAGGAGTTAACCAGCACCTAATGGCAGAAAAATACAGCCTCCCTTTTAACATTAATAAATCCATATTCCTATCTTGCCAAAATCTCAAATATTTAGTCTATGTTAATAACTGTACAGCTATATAATTTTCTCACTGATACCTCTCATGTACTTTATTTGCAGGATGCTGCAATCATCCAGCAATGAAAACCAGCCACAGAAAAGCTGAAATAAAGGCAACAGTTCAGGTGGCGTATCTAGCATATTGGTAGGATTCTCCCTTTGTCTACCATTTCCCACTGGTACAACACCCCTGACCATAGAAAATACTTCCGATTTACAACCTTAAAATCAGTCCCATTGTTTTCTGTAAGCTTCCCTCCTCCTCCATGAGAGTATCCACGAGGCCTCATTCAGCAAAAATGTTTCTAGGACTCAGCGCTAGCATGGAAGTACTGGGAACTGTTGAGCTTAGGATGACTTTGTTTGCATTGCTCAGAAACAGAAATGAATATTCTGGTATTAGACCCATTGGGCATTGGACAGACTGGATTGGTTACTGCACTGGGGACAGAAATAAATATTATTATTTTTGAAAAAGCCTCTTTGGAAAAAGAGCGTCTAGATTACAACCAGTACTTTAGAAAAAGCAAGCCACTTTTTCGAAAGAGAGCACCCAGGCAGTCTGGATGCTCTCTTTCAAAAAAGCACAGTTTGCATTACATAACGCATTTTTTCGAAAGAGCACAAGGTTTTTTGCGGTCGATAAAACTGCCGCGTTCTTTCGATTTACTTTAGAAAGAATGCGGCAGCAGTCTATACGCAGGGGAAGTTTTTTCGAAAAAAGGCCACTTTTTTTTTAAAAACCCTGTAGTCTAGACACACCCTAAGTTAGTGAGGTTTTGAGCACTTTGTGAAAGTTGAGTTGTCCTACAATCATACAAACAGGTATGGGGACCATGGGTTGACAGTTGTTGATTGAGAAGATTGTGCCCCTCTCTGCAGGCAGAGTGCAAATTAACCCCCAAAAAGGTGTCACACAAGAACATAAGAACATAAGAATGGCCGTACTGGGTCAGACCAAAAGTCCATCCAGCCCAGTAGCCTGTCTGCCGACAGTGGCCAGCACTAGGTGCCCCTGAGAGGGTGGACCGAAGACAATGATCAAGCGATTTGTCTCCTGCCATCCCTCTCCAGCCTCTGACAAACAGAGGCCAAGGACACCATTTTATTCCCTGGCTAATAGCCTTTTATGGACCTAACCTCCATGAAATTATCTAGCTTCTCTTTAAACTCTATTATAGTCCTAGCCTTCACAGCCTCCTCTGGCAAGGAGTTCCACAGGCTGACTACACAGAAATTGGGCCAAATTCTCCAGCGGTATAAATTACATTGGGGGTGATTTAGCATCCTCAGTTTTCCTTCATCACTGTCCATCAAGGATTTGGTCGCAGCACAAATATTGTACTAGTATCATTGGTTGAATGTGTCGTGTCTGTGCCAGTTCTTCTAAACAGATTTTGGTCATATTGGCCATGAAATTTTGTTGAATGTACTTGCAGGGCTGTTGATTCAACTGTGAACCTTTATAGGGGTGGTCGGGATCCCACATGACCTCTAATGCACTTTAGAAGGACTTCCCTTAAAAACCCCAGACAGACTACAGCTGGTGCAGAATGCAGTGTCTCACTTTCTTGGTAGTGAACATATTACAGTGATAGTCCAGAGATGACGCTGATTTCCTGGCAGCTTTTCCATGCATTTCAAAATACTTATCTTGGTCTGTAAAGCACAGTGCAACTTGAATGCTAATGACCTGCAAAACCATTTCTCTCCTATGCACAAACTTCATGCTTGGCATCAGCTGATGTTCTCTTACTTACCGGGGCTAGGCTGAGAATTTTCAATGAAAAGCTCGGAAATTCATTCAACTCTTTTGAACTAAAAAAGAGAGGTTACTCATCCTGTGCAGTAACTGGGGTTCTTTGACATGTGACATTCTTTGGGTGTTGCACTGTAGGTGCGATCATGCCCCCTGTGCCTGGGATTGGAGATCTTCATCAGTGACCGTTAGATTGTTCATTTACACCTCCCAGTCTTGTGCTGTATGCACCATCTGTATATATAAAGCTGTGCAGCTTCTTCTCTACCATAGAGCTTATTTTTCAGCTCCAAAGCAGAAGGGTGGTGGTGGTTGCAGAGCACCCACAGGAACACACATCTCGAAAAACCTGAGTTACTGAACAGCATGAGTAACCTCTCTTCTTCTTCAAATGGTATCCCTATGGGTGTTCCACTGCAGGTGGCTATAAAGCAGTGGTCCTCATTGTAAGGTTGGGGCTTTGAAGTGGCTTTTACTGTGAATGATTGTAAGGTCGGCCCTAGCAGAGTATCTGATGCTGCATCATGAGGAATGTAATAGAGATTTAGCCGTGTTAGTCTGGTCTTGCTGAAACAAAAGAAAGGACTATGCAGCACTTTAAAGACTAACAAAATGGTTTATTAAGTGATGAGCTTGAGGAAGTGGGTCTGGCCCACGGAAGCTCATCACCTAATAAACCATCTTGTTAGTCTTTAAAGTGTTGCATCGTCCTGTCTTTTGTTTCATGAGTAATGGTGAGTGATGGCTAAAAGCATCCATGAAAACCCAAGTGCCTGCTGTGCAAATGTCAGCAATTAGGACATTGTTAGGAAAGGCAGTTGAGGTGGATAGAGAGTAGGTGGAAGGTACTCAAGTTCCAGGAAGTGGTTGTCCATTGTGTAGGTGGTAGGATAAGTGTATACACTGCAAGAGCCACTTGGAAAGGTCTTACTTAGAAATGGGGTTGTTTCTTTCAACCTTTCAGCCATTCATAGGAATAAGTATGGTTATCATCTGAAAGGTTTAGTTCTGCCTAGAGAGAAAGCTAATGCTTATCAGTTGTCCATGGGGTGCAATGGTGCCTCCTGCTAGTTGCTCTGTGGCTTGGAAAGAGGCAGAGAAGGCAGATAGGTTGATTTAGATGGAAAGAAGATGGTATTTTGGGTAAAAATGTATGGGCATAACGTAACCTTGTCTTTATGAAAAATCATAGAAAGGGGGTATGCCATGAGTGCTCCTGTTTCACCAACCCACAAGGCAGAAGTGATAGTGACAAGAAATGCAGTTTTTGTGACGAAATGAACATAGAAACGTGTTACCATTGATTTGAAAGGTGGTCTAGTAAGATGATATAACATGAAGCCAGACTGGGGTCAGATTCTGTATATGAGGTAAAGATTTTGGATACCTTTAAGGAATCATTTTGTGAGTGGTGATAGAGATGCAGCCGTGTTAGTCTGGTGTAGCTGAAACAAAAGACAGAACTATGTAGCACTTTAAAGACTAACAAGATGTTTTATAGGTGATGAGCTTTCGTGGGCCAGACCCACTTAAGCTCATCACCTATAAACCATCTTGTTAGTCTTTAAAGTGCTACATAGTTCTGTCTTTTGTTTTTGTGAGTGGGTGGATGAACACGGAGCATCCGTATATCTTGGGATGAAAGGTTGTAATGGATGCCAAGTGCACCCAAATGGACCTGGTGTATAACCTCAATCTTTTAAAGTTTAAAATATAGTTCAGAATTAGCAGTAATGGGGAACTCATTGCTTCTACCTGATAGGAGGTGCACTAGGAGTGGAATCTAGTCCACTTGTGGACATAAGTATATCTTGTTCTATTGCCGCTATTCAAGACTATTTCTTTGACTGCTTCTGAACAGGTTCTCTCTGAATCCCAGAACCAGGGAGGAGCTATGCCTTCAGGTAGTGTAGTTGTGGATTGGGATGCTGTGAAAGGAGCCAGGGAATCTGCGCAGAGTGATTAAGGTGCATACTGTCATGGTGCAAATAGGGTAAGTATACCCGATTTATCATGGCTATGTCAGGCTCAGTCTGAATAGAAGGGGAAAGAGAGGAAAGGCATAGAGCCTTTCCCATGCAAAGTGAAATGTGTCTCTCAGGGATCTGCATCCTAGGTCCACGCTTGAGCAAAGTCCAGGATAGCAGCGGTTGTTCAGTATGACAGTGAGGTCTATGGTGGGGAACCTCTGCTGACTGAAGATGTGTTGGAGGTCTCATATATCTAGCTTCTACTAGTGATCATGGTAAAATCTCTTGCTCATTGAATCCGCAATGATGTTCTGGTGTCCAGGGTGGTATGTGACTAAGATAGATACACCAATTCCACAATTTCAGTGCTTCCAAGCATAGAGACCGGGATCATGCTCTGCCTTTCTTGTTGATGCAGAACATACAGGTGATATTGTTTGTCGTGACTCTGGTAGAGAGATGTACAATGAATGGTAGAAAATGTCAGTAGGCATTGTGGACCTCTCTTGTGGCCAAATACAATTATGTCATTTATTCCAAAGTAAAGCACCACTGCCAAGACCCCACACTCACTGAATCGCAGGCGCCAGAGCAGCCTGTGCTAGGGTGGGAATCCTGGGTGCTGGTTTTGGGAGGGAATTTGAGAGCTGGAGAGGGACAGGAAGTTTGGGGACAGGAGCATGGGGGAGGGGGAAAGGGAAGAATGCAGGCTCTGGAGGGAATGGTATGCACAAGGAGATGTGGGGGATGCTACACTTACCTGGGGCACCCCGCACTGGCAATGGCTCCTGGGGAGACAGGAGTCTCTGGATGCTGCTGCCCCTGCATATTCCCTCTACCCCCGGAGCCCCATCTGCCACCCCAGAACAATTTAACTTGCCCTCAAGTACCCCACCATCAATGCAGCGGGATTAGAGCACCTTCTGGCCCCCCCGCTTATTCTGGCAGCCGGCATGTGCATTCTTATAGCCGAGGTCTCTGTGTCGTGCACGGTTCTAACCCAATGGTGCACAATCTGTGGGTTGCAACCCCCAACGGGGTCACAGATGTCTTCCTGGGGGGCCGCCAATGGCTGGTCCCAGTCCCCAGCCGGCCAGATCTAAGCACTGCACCACACTGCGCAAATTATCAAGGGGGGTTGCTGTAAATGGGGGTTGTGGTTGAAAAAAGGTTGTGCACCACCCAGTGTTTCTCAACCAGTGGTACCAGTACCCTTGGGGTACTTTAGAGAAGTTTGGGGGGGGGGGGGGGGGAGAACGGGACGTCAACACAACTGAAATTTGGAGAAAACTGAATTTTTGTTTTAAGTTTTACAGCGCGTTGTTGTTTTTGTACTTTTTACACCCAAAAATGTCATCGCCCGCCTGGCTACGATGAAGTTGTTTAAACAAACGTGTTGCAATGGTAGAAAAAAACTGTGTGTGTCCGAAAACCGTAGGTACTGGGGGGCTACTCCTCTCTCTATTTTTTTTTTTTTTTTTTTTGAAAAAGGGGTGCGTTATAAAAAACGGCTGAGAAACACTGGTCTAACCGACCCGCGCGGGTCCCAAATCTCCCCCGGGCGCCCCAGGCCAGGCGTGCTCCTGGTGCCAGGGCACCACGGTCCCACGTGGCGCGCGACCTACGCTTGCAGGCGCTGCCCAGTTTCACACCGAGCCCCTGGCGGGCGAAGGGCCCCCCGGTGACAGCTCGGGAGCGAGCGAGGGGAGGGGGAGCGAGCGGGAAGGGGCGGGGCAAGGGGGGCAGCTACGTATGAGCCTCTCTGTAAGCCGCGGGGTGACATCCCGGAAGTGCTGCCCCCTCCCCCCGGAAAGCCGCTTTCCGCCCCCATCCCCTTCCGGCCAGCACGCGCGTCGCCTCAGCCCCTCCCCAACGCGCTCCAGATTGCGCGGCTACTGGATCCCGCCCCCCCCCCTCCCTTCGTAACGGCGTCGAACCCCGCTCTCGCCGAGTGTGATTGGCCACAGGCCCAAAGCCCGCTTTTACCACGCTCCCCCCGCGACTCGCGGGCTCCCAACCCCCACCCTCAAGGCCCCGCCCTTTTGGTCGTAAGGAGCTTTGCCGGATTGTCCCGCCTCACTCTGACACCTTCCCACTCGGAGAACTTCCTCGTCGGATTGGCTCTAGCTCCAGAAGCCCCGCCTTCCCACGGTAGTCGCTTCGCTGAGTGGCCACGACGCCAGCGCCGAGCTTCCATTGGCTTCTCGCGCAGTCACTCGGGCTGGAGTCGCCGCGCTCGCCGCGGACAGGTTGCGGAGTTATGCCGTCGCCTTCCTCACGCGTCATCGTTCTGCGCCCGGCCCCGGGCAGCTCTTCCGGCCGCAGCCCCCGAGCCCAGCGCCCTGGCTCCCGTCGCGCGCGGCAAGTCCTGGACTCGTTTGGCGCCCGGGGAGTTCGCGAGACACCGCTGGGCTGAGGGTTAGGGGCAGGTCACGCGGGATCGGCCGGAGCCTCACCTCAAGGGAGCAGCGCCTCAAGGTAGCAACCCTGCGGCTGGGGAAACGCGCCGTGACTTCCAGGTAGACAAACGCCTCAGGCCTGGTTTCCCAGGTAGCCGCGCTAGCCCGTTGCGGGGGATCCGGTGGCACCTTAAAGACGAGTAATTCTACTATGGCAATAAGCGTGACTGGCAGGCGTGGGCCGCTCGCCTCACCCCACACAGCCATCCCCAGACTGCATTGTGCCCTGGAATACCTCAGCTGTAGCGGTTTGGAAATAAGTTTCCAAAGCTTTAGGGAGGCAGCCGTGTCGGTCTGTTCTAGCAAAAAGAGTGAGGCATCCTGAGGGGCCTCTAGGGATGCTAAATTTAGTTGAATCAACTAATTAACTAGTTGATAAGCAGGGGAGCTGCAGTGGGGTTAATTCCTGGCCCTACTGCATCTCTGCCTTTTAAATATATTAAGAGCGGGGAGGGTACTCCCAAGACTTTGGAAAGGGGTCGAGGGCCACGCTCTTCCATGGTATTAATGGAGGAGATGCAGGGTCTGGGATGGAGGTAGGGTGCAGAAGGGAGGCTGGGGTAAAGGATTTCGGTGCAGGAAGGAGAATGGAGTCTGGGAGGGAGTTTGGGTGAAGAAGGTGGTTGTCACCTAGGGCAGGGAACTGGGTGCAGGGTTTTGGGATGTGACCTAGGGTAGGAGGGGATTGTGATCTCCAGCAGGAGATGAGGTGCCAGATCTGGGAGGGGGGATTGGTGCATGTGGAGTAGCGGGGCAGGAGTGTGGGGCAGAGAGTTGGGGAAGGGAGAGACTGAGGTGCTAAAGGCAGGTTCTCACCAGAAGTCTTACCAACCTGCCTGCAGAGCTAAAGGCTTGCAGAGCTTAAAATGTTTGTGCCTGCTCCACCATGGGCTTGAGTGAGTGAGCAGGGGGGTTGGCCTTCATGGTTGCCTGTTATTCAAATAGGCAGCTCCCATTGGCCAGTGTCTGTCCAGAAACTTGCCAGTGAGATTGTGTTGGGGGCGGGAGCAGCGTCTAAATCTTCCCCCTTCCCCTCCAGACTTAAAAGAGAAAGCACCCCGCAGCCGCGTTTCTGAGCCATGTGCGAGGCTGCAGGGCAAGTAGGGGAGCCTGCCTGGGGCTCCCCACTGCCTCCGCGGGCTGGATCCAGTGGCTTGGCAGGCCGGGTGCAGCCCGCGGGCCGTGTTTTGCCCAGCCCTGATTAAGAGCCATATCCGGGGAGTCCCCAGCCACCCTGCTTTTCTTCCTCTTTGTAAGAAGCAGTAGCGCGGGGTGGCAAGTGAGAGCCAGTCTGCGAAGAGAGCCAGTCTAAAAGAGGTAGCAGCCCGGGAGAGGGGGGCAGGTGGAGCCAGTGATTGTGGGGAGCCAGCTTTAGAGTTGGCTCTCCACAGGCACTGGCTCCTGCCTCCCCACTCTTGCTGCCTCTGATACAGAGGCAGCAGAAGTGGGTAATGCATGTAGTTGACAGGATTAATGGATTATACCAAGGCTTATTAGTTAATTGTGTAGTTGTCTTCAGGTTGACATCCCTAAAAACAACCTTAAATGTGCTGTATACCTGAGGGGAAAAGACAATAAGTTTATTAAAACATGCTTGCTTATAAAACTAACTGATATATGAAACAAAAGTATTATTTGTAGTTAGGGAAACGAAATAATTGTTTCTGGTCACCAGATCCTTCAAGATTTTAGAACTAGTAAATTGTATCCTCACACCTCATTTTTATTTATGGATTGGAAAAGGAAAACAATTGTTCCTGCTTTTTTCAACTCCCACTTGTTTTTTCAACTTTGAATTAACTTGTCATTAAAATGAACTAGTTGAATAAACTGAATTGAAGGAAGAACCTGCAGGAGAGACTACTGCTTTCAAAAGATGACTTAGCACTTCAGCAGGCTCTGGTTCCATGCACTTAGCGAGTGACTTCCACTAGTTCAGTGGTTTGACTTTCTTTAAAACTTTTGGCACCAAATATATATCTTTGAATATTTTTATTTAATTTAAATTACTTCAATAGATTGTAATAAGTTTAGGCCATATGATTGACATAATTTCAAATTGAATTTAAATAGGTTAATTTAAAAAAAAATTAATTTACATTAAAAACCACTTTAAATAAAACATCAGATTTTTTTATTTTGAAAAATTGATTTTTTTCCACCGTCATTGTTTCCATGCCAGACTAACTGTCCTTCAATTTTGTGATTATTTGGAGAATGGGAAGACTTTTTCAAATTAGCATATTGGGTTAGTTACTGGAGAACAAACTTTTAAGCTGAGATTTAAAAGCCAGTGTCTTGTGTACTGTGTGTTGCCATTAAAGCATTTGTCACATTTTTCATGAATAATTTTGCCTACATGTACGTAGCCAAAATATCGCTGTTCCTCTTTACTGTACTGAGTACCATGTGTAGGATACAAACTTTCTTCTATCCCAGAAGTGGCTGTCTTTCGTCACTGTTAGATTTTTTTTTTTTTTTTTGGTATCTTGTATTCTTTTGAGATTAAAGGTGGTATAACAATAAAGTATTATCATGCATTCAGCCACAAGTTATCCTTACAGCAATATTACGGCCCCATTTATCCAAGACCTGTTTACCAGAAATGCTGACTTATTCAAATCTGTTCCTCCTCTGCACTCTGAACAAGCCAGATGAATTGCTTACCCATTAAATGAAAAGTTGGATAGTTTGGAGACTAATCTAACTGAATGTTTTAATGGCCCTGTAATGTTTTAGAAAAATGGGATTGCTGTGCTTAACTAACAGAAAATAGGATTGAAAGTTGGCAAATCCAGACAAACCTATACAGCAAAAATCCAGGGCAGGAACTATTTAAGTCTGTGATAAGTTTCTCCTTGTTGTAAAAGTAGTTGTGTATTTTGATCTTTGAGGTAATTGTGTTTGTGGTTGAATAACTGAAACTTAAGGACAGGCTTGCCCCTAGGTATATGGAGTCATCTATGTACTCTTATTTCCCCTTCAGTGTCATCTGTCCTGTAGGTGTGAATGTACGGCCTTGCATGTTGATTTTGGCCAAGACACCTCCCTCCCTTTAAACAAAACAATTTTGTGAAGTTGTATGTAAGTTTTTTCTTGTATATTTAATGTTATCAAAAGCCTTTAATCTGTTAACTGCTGCCTTATTGCTGACCTGTGCCAGCACTAACATATCCTGCATAGAGATTAGTTACACTGAAATAACAATCTAGTGAAAAGAGAGTCCCCAAACAGCAGGAGTAAAAACTTGCGAGTTCCTGTTGCAGTGAACAGAAAACAGGCAAGTTCAACAAATCCCTTTCCATGTTGAGGCAGGGGAGCATGCTTATCCTGTCAGTGGAGGGTACTGTGCAGCTTTATTCCAATATGGAGTTAAATTCAATTGTTTGTAGTTTTTCTCTCTGTACTGCTTGACAAGGTCAACTAAATCACGTGTGATTTCATAGTATAATTAGGTCACACCATTTTTGGTATGTGGGATACCAGCATTAGGAAAAAATATTTTTGGTCTCTGTCATCTTGTCTTCTGTCCTTTTGGTCCAGTTTGTGATATGGAAAAGTCTGCATTGGTGCTGCTTTTAATACAGGTATTTTACCTAAGGTAACTGCAATAATGTAATCCTAGCCAGGTTTAATTAGTCTCCATCCTGAACTTCTGAGTCTTCATGAGTTTGTTCAGTCATCGCAAGCTCTGTTTCCACCAACTGTCGTTTTTTCGTATGAGAAAATAATTTCAGTAAAACCCCTTTTCCTTCTGAGGAGATGGGAGCATTCTCTCACTCCTAAATGAAGGAGTGTAAGCACTTATTGACTCAGTGCAGTCTCCTAAGAGAGATACCTGAAGAGGAATGGGGAAGGAGGATGGAAGAAAGGAAGGGGTTTAAAATGGATAGTATAGCCCAATGTTCGCATGGCACCTTTGTAGCCAGTATTACAAGGTATTTATATGCCAGATATGTTAAACATTCGTACGCTCCCATTATGCTTTGGCCCTCAGTCCAGAAGACATACTTCCGTGCTGATGATGCTTGTTTAAAAATGCATTAATTTATAACTAAATTCCTTGGGGAGAGGGGGAGGACTGTATATGTCTGACTCTGTTTTATCCACATTCTGCCATATATTTCATGTTATAGTTTGTTTTAAGAACACTTTCATGGCAGATTTGACAAAACACAAAGAAAGTATCAATGTGAGATTTCTAACAATAGCTGCAGCATTTGGCCCAAGGTTTAAGAATCTGAAGTGCCTTCCAAAATTTGAGAAGGGATGAGATGTAGAGCATTCTTTCAGAAGTCTGAAAAGAGCAACTGTGATGCAGAAACTGCAGAACCTGAACCACTGAAAAAGAAAATCAATCTGGTGGTGACATCTGACTCATGATGATGAAAATGAACATGTGTCTGTGTGCACTGCTTTGGATTGTTATTGAGCAGAGCCTGTCATCGTCATAGACACATGTCATCAGAATGGTGGTTGAAGCATGAAGACACATGAATCTTTAGTGCATCTGGTATGTAAATATCTTGTGACACCAGCTGCAACAGTGCCATTTGAATGCCTATTCTCACTGCTAGTCCTTCTCCCTTGACCTCCAGGGAGAGACTGCTTCTGCCCTGCTCAGCTGCTCTTCTTATATGGGCCAGCCTGGCTTTGATTGTTCCAATAAGCTTTCTCCCTATTGGCTAGCTCAGTAAGCCCCCTTCCAATTTACTAGGTTCACAACAGCTTCCCCCTGGCTGCTTTAACCCTTATTCTGCCTGTCTGAAACCGCTACATGGGCCACTGTGCATTGATCCATGTGTACTACCTCAACCTTCCTCCCACGTGAACCCAGAAGGACTTAATGAAGAAAAAGAAACCTCTCTCTTACATTCACAGTCTTGCCAAGAAAAGGGAAAGTTCAAAGCTTTCCTCTAAAATGGCCTGGGGGCTGAATATGACCCCCAGCCCACCTGGCTTAGAGCCCCCTGTTTACCTGGCTCAGGGCCCCCCCTCCAGCATTGGGGAGCTTTCACTGGCACTCCAGCCCCCCGCCACCTCTCCATGGGGCTAGAGCACACACAGTCTACTACCTTGGCCCTCTTAGGCTCTGGGGTGTGGGTTGGGAAGGTCAGGAGTGTATTTCTTCTCAGTCAGGGGCCAAATCAGCGAGGATTTGTTTTTTGTTTTTTTTGCTTCTCACTTGTGTGCGGTCACCGACTGTTTTTTCTGTGGGTGAGTGGCCCCCAACCCAAAAAAGGTTTCCCACACCTGCTCTAAAACAAACTACAGGGACTTCACAGCTGTTTGTTGTTACTTTGGCTTTTCTTTTGGTTTTGTGGGTTGTTGTTCATAGATTACACTTACAAAATACAACTTCTCAAACTGATGTGTCAGTACTATTTTCAAAATGTGGCAAAGATTTTTTTTTCTAAGATATTTCTATTCCTTCCCTAAGCCCTCGTACCCTCACCCTCCAAAAATCCTCCTCTTTTCTTGTTTGCCTGATAGTATCGCTTGATTATAATTGTTACTTTTTGTTACTAATTGTTTCGCATTGTTACTTTTTTCCCCTTGATCATCTTTATTTCTACTACACAATTATTATTTTCAGGACACCTTGTTTCAAGTACAGTTCTATACGCAAAGGTAGGAGCAGCAGAAAGACTATTTCCCTGACAGTAGTAGAGCTGCCTTGGAAGCCAGTGAGGAATCCCTAGCCTAGGACAAACTTCAGGGTTCCACAGTATGTTACCAGAGAGCAATTAATAGTATCTATTTAGAGCCCAGTCATGTCTCTGATGTAACAGTTGCATGGTCTACTCTCCAGTTCTTGCAAAACAGAGCCCTGTGGGTCCAAGACAGGATCCTTCAAAATGTCAGTCTGACATCCTTTCAAGGTAGAGCAAGGCAACGGCTTGATAGGCAGTTGCTCTGGGGATGACTCAGGATTTTGTGATGAAGGAAGTTGTCAGTAGAATCCCTGCTTCATCCAGTTGAAAGGCGTATAATGAATGAGGCATGAGACTGAAGGAAGATAAAAGATAGAGATTCTCTAGGTTTTAGTCAGGAGGAGAGGATGGAAGAGGATAAAGTATGGGCCAGATCAGACGAAAAACATTCACATAAAAAAGAATCTGACACATCAGAAAAGGGCAGACAAATAAATAATGACAAGTTTTTAAAGTGATTGTATACAAATGCTAGAAGTTTTAAAAAATAAGATGGGTGAACTAGAATGCCTCATTAAAGGCGGATACTGATATAATAGGCATCACAGAAACCTGGTGGAGTAAGGACAATCAATGGGACACAATCATTCCGGGGTACAAAATATATCGGAAGGACAGAACAGATCATGCGGGTGGGGGAGTGGCACTATATGTGAAAGAAAATTTAGAATCAAATGAAGTAAAAATCTTAAATAAATCAACATGTTCCATAGAATTGCTATGGATAGTAATTCCCTGCTCTAATAAGAATGTAACAGTAGGGATCTCTTATCGACCACCTGACCAGGACAGTAATAGTGACTATGAAATGCTAAGGGAGATTAGAGAGGCTATCAAAATAAAGA
Source organism: Pelochelys cantorii (assembly GCA_032595735.1). Lineage (NCBI taxonomy): Eukaryota > Metazoa > Chordata > Testudines > Trionychidae > Pelochelys > Pelochelys cantorii. The sequence goes on from CM064328.1 coordinate 183,111,503, forward strand.
ACTCAGTAATAGTAGGGGATTTCAACTATCCCCATATTGACTGGGTCCATGTCAGCTCAGGACGAGATGCCGAGACAAAATTTCTTGATAGCTTAAATGACTGCTTCTTGGAGCAGCTGGTACAGGAACCCACAAGGGAAGAGGCCATTCTTGATTTAGTCCTGAGTGGAGCACAGGATCTGGTTCAAGAGGTAACTATAACAGGACCATTTGGAAATAGTGACCATAATATAATAACATTTAACTTTCCTGTGGTGGGAAGAACACCTCAGCAGCCCAACACTGTGGCATTTAATTTCAAAAAGGGGAACTGTGCAAAAATGAGGAGGTTAGTTAAACAGAAATGAGAAGGTACAGTGACTAAAGTAAAATCCCTGCAAGCTGCATGGACACTTTTCAAAGACACCGTAATAGAGGCCCAACTTAAATGTATACCCAAAATTAAAAAACATAGTAGAAGAACTAATAAAGAGCCACCGTGGCTTAACAACCATGTAAAACCAGCAGTGAGAGATAAAAAGACATCTTTTTAAAAGTGGAAGTCAGATCCTAGTGAGGTAAATAGAAAGGAGCATAAACACTGCCAAATTAAGTGTAAAAATGTAATAAGAAAAGCCAAAAAGGAGTTTGAAGAAAAGCAAGCCAAAAACTCAAAAGGTAATAACAAAATATTTTTTAAGTACATCAGAAGCAGGAAGCCTGCTAAACAGCCGGTGGGGCCTCTAGATTGAGATACAAAAGGAGCACTTAAAGACGATAAAGTCATTGCAGAGAAACTTAATGAATTTTTTGCTTCAGTCTTCACGGCTGAGGATATTAGGGAGATTCCCAAACCTGACCTGTCCTTTGTAGGTGACAAATCTGAGGACTTGTCACAGATTGAAGTATCATTAGAGGAGGTTTTGGAATTAATTGATAAACTTAACAGTAACAAGTCACTGGGACCAGATGGCATTCACCCATCCTTTAAATCAGCTTCTGTACCCAACGACTGTAGGATAGCTAATGTGATGCCAATATTTAAAAAGGGCTCTAGAGGCGATCCCGGCAATTACAGACCGGTAAGTCTAACGTCAGTACCGGGCAAATTAGTTGAAACAATAGTAAAGAATAAAATGGTCAGACACATAGAAGAACATAATTTGTTGGGCAAAAGTCAACATTGTTTCTGTAAAGGGAAATATGTCTTACTAATCTATTAGAGTTCTTTCAAGGGGTCAACAAACATGTGGACAAGGGGTATCCAGTAGATATAGTATACTTAGATTTCCAGAAAGCCTTTGACAAGGTTCCTCACCAAAGGCTCTTACGTAAATTAAGTTGTCATGGGATAAGAGGGAAGATCCTTTCATGGACCGAGAAATGGTTAAAAGACAGGAAACAAAGGGTAGGAATAAATGGTAAATTTTCAGAATGGAGAGGGGTAACTAGTGGTGTTCCCCAAGGGTCAGTCCTAGGACCAATCCTATTCAACATATTCATAAATGATCTGGAGAAAGGAGTAAACAGTGAGGTGGCAAAGTTTGCAGATGATACTAAACTGCTCAAGGTAGTTAAGACCAAAGCAGACTGTGAAGAACTTCAAAAAGATCTCACAAAACTAAGTGATTGGCTAACAAAATGGGAAATGAAATTTAATGTGGATAAATGTAAAGTAATGCACATTGGAAAAAATAACCCCGACTATATATATAATATGATGGGGGCTAATTTAGCTACAGCTAATCAGGAAAGAGATCTTGGATTCATTGTGGATAGTTTTCTGAAGATGTCCACGCAGTGTGCAGCAGCAGTCAAAAAAGCAAACAGGATGTTAGGAATCATTTAAAAAAAGGGATAGAGAATAAGACGGAGAATGTCTTATTGCTCTTATTTAAATCCATGGTACGCCCACGTCTTGAATACTGCATACAGATGTGGTCTCCTTATCTCAAAAAAGATATACTGGTGTTAGAAAAGGTTCAGACAAGGGCAACTAAAATGATTAGGGGTTTGGAACGGGTCCCATATGAGGAGAGATTAAAGAGACTGGGACTTTTCAGCTTGGAAAAGAGGAGACTAAGGGGGGGGATATGATAGAGGTATATAAAATCTTGAGTGGTGTGGAGAAAGTGAATAAGGAAAAGTTATTTACTTGTTCCCATAATATAAGAACTAGGGGCCACCAAATGAAACTAATGGGCAGCAGGTTTAAAACAAATAAAAGGAAGTTCTTCTTCACACAGCGCATAGTCAATCTGTGGAACTCTTTGCCTGAGGAGGTTGTGAAGGCGAGGACTATAACAGGGTTTAAAAGAGAACTAGATAAATTCATGGAGGTTAAATCCATTAATGGCTGTTAGCCAGTATGGGTAAGGAATGGTGTCCCTAGCCTCTGTTTGTCAGAGGATGGAGATGGATGGCAGAAGAGAGATCGCTTGATCATTACATGTTTGATTCACTCCCTCTGGGACATCTGGCACTGTAGGCAGACAGGGTACTGGGCTGGATGGACCTTTGGTCTGACCCAGTATGGCCATTCTTATGGTGTCATGGTTAAGACAACTGACTGCTGACCTGTAGAATTGGATTGTATTCCTGCTTATGTCAGAATTCCTATATGAATTTAAAGCAGATTTTCCCACAGCAGAGCTGTCTCAGCCATAGGATGGTTGGGGCGGCCACCAGAGGTCCCACATTTTAAGATGCCTTGCAGCAGAGCCCCAACTGTCCTATTGATGGCATAGTCCCCCATATTAACGTTAGCCCGTGGGACCCAGGAAGGCCTTTGGGATTACCTGTGGCGGGGAGGGGACGGGTGCGGGCCAGCAGCAGGCGTCGAGTTCCCCTGCACTTAAGAGAGTAAAACAGGTTTGGGCCAGGCAGGGTGCTCTACTTCCTGCCGCTGTGGTGAAGCAGAGCAGCCCACTTTGGAGATTGGTGGCAGAGCTCCACTTCCCCGGCTCCCACTGCCATGGTGACTGCAGGTTGCTACCTTGCACCAGTCCCTTCTCCCACAGATAATCCTCTGGGTCATGTAGCCAGGGAAGGAGAGCAGTGAGGTAGGAGGGGGCAGAAAGGGGTGTGATAGAGTGCCCCCTGAAGTACAATCCTGGCTTACAGTTTTGGCTTTCACAGCTCCTAAATTGTGTGTTCCTCATTTTTTGTGAACCTAACTTGAGCCCTTGGAATCTGATAAGAACTTTGAGATGCCCAAGACTTCATTATTTCAGATGGGGTATCCAAAATTAGTGAAACCTTTGACCTTAATCTTTATGTGCCTGAGTTCCCAACTGTAATAGCTCTCATCTCACAAGTCTTGTGAAAATACATCAATATATATTTGTGAAGTGCTTGGATACTAGAGTGATGAGCACCAAAGAAATGCCAAGACAAAGAAAGTTAACAAGTCTGTAATCAGAGCAGTATGTGCAATAAGTAAGGGATAGTTTGTCGCCATTGAAAAGACTGAGCAGAAAACAAAACACTGTGTAACTGTTCATTACATGAGCACCATCCATTCTGTAAACTGAATGAGCAGGGGGTGCTTTGGAAGAAATAGTACAAGATCATGTAATTAAAGACTATCGTAATACATATGCACAAGGGGACTGAATTAAGGTGAACAGATGAACTTAACTGGGCCTTATGCATTGGAACAATTGTTCATGAATAATTCAGCTTGTGAAGATGTAGTTTCAGTAATGATTATAGCTGCTCAAAACATGGAATTTCTATTTGGTGAGAAATTTTGACATTTCAAAATTTTTTATTCCAAACTGGAACGAGAACAAATGTATAGAATAATTTAAAATAATTTGTTTTGAACAAATGTGTGAAAAATACAAAATTTGGTTTGGGATTTTGGAATTTGACTTCATATTTTATATACTATGCATTATTACAGTGAAATGGGGAGGGGAGTGATAGAATAAAATAGAAAACAAAATTCTGAAACAAAACTTCAAATTTTTCTAAAATAAAAAATTTCCAAAAGGCATTTTTTTCCTTTGGTTTCTCACTTTCAGGAAATGTTGAAAATTCTACTGTTTAGTGAAAATTTTCAGTTTAGCTGAAATAGCTTTTTCTGGATTAAAAAAAAAAAACTAGGCGCAAATTTTCTGACTAGCTTTAGTGATGATTTCATGGTATCTGTGCTCCCCCTACTTCGGTGGTGAGACGGCAGGAGCAAAAATGCTGCAGAGGGCCTATGTCTATGAGAGACATTCCCGCTTCCCTTTTGCAAAATAGTTGATGCAGCCCAGCAGCTGTGCAGGAAAGGGAGTTGTAGGTGTAGCTCTTTACTCTCTATTTGCAAAATGATTAATAGGTACCTTCCTTTGTTATTTAAACAGGCAAATAGTTCTTTCCATTATTGCGTCTCAGACCACAGAGCCAAATATTTGGTGTGGTGTAAAGATGTGATGTTAAGACTGATATTCACGATGGCCCTTCATGCTATTCTGATGCTATTCTGTACTGCATCAAGGGCAGCACTGCAGGTAGGCCAGTCCAGTCCAGTATGCTGTACCAGCAAGACATTTCTAGCTGGTTCGGTGATCTGCAAAGACACTGTACCACCTCCAGTCCTTTCACAGAGCTGCCTTTCCTCTGGCTCTGTCTGAACGCAGCCCCACAGGAGAACAGGGCTGGGGCAAGGGAGAGGCTGGGAAAGTTACGGCAGCTGGAGGAGGTATGGCTGCTGGCATTCTGCTCCTTCCTCTTCTGCCTGCACCTTCCAGTGAGGGAAGTAGCAAACCCCCAGCCCTGTCCTCTTTCAGAGCTGCTGGAGGAGATGCAGCTTTGTGGAAGGGCAGGGGACAAGGCTGGGGCTTTTTCTGTTGGCAGGGCCAGTGGGGAAAGTAGCAGAATTTTGAGCAGCTCCTTCAGCTGTTGTATCGGTGCCCCTTTCACCCAGGTAACATGGGATGGGGAGGGGAAAAGCATGAGGCCCTGGGCGGGGGGCAGGGCAGAGTCCCATGGAGGCTCATGTGGGGAGTTCACATGGCCTCCCCTTTAGTTAGTGCTCCCCCACCTAGGTACCAGTAAAAATGGATTTTACTTGCACCACTTATTAAGGGTAGATACTTGAAAGTGCCATATGATTAGCTATATAACTGTTGAATTACTTCTGCAATGGAACCAATTGACTACACACCTGCTAATTGAATAATTAATGAATTCACTCCCCTCCACCCCCCACCCCGTGTTTCAAAATACTATTCTGCTATGACTAAGTATTTATTGAAAATGGTAATTGTTTCTTTGTAGATGGAGATGGCAGAGGAGGATAATAGTGGAGAAGAATACCCAAATGAAATCCATGATTATCTGTCAGCATTTGAAAAATCTCTTGGTGCTGTAGATGAGATGTTGAAGACTATGATGTCTGTTTCTAGGAGTGAGCTTCTTCAAAAGGTAAAGAACAGTCCCCTCCTTTTTGTTGTTGTTTTGAATTACAGTAGCGTTTCGGAACTCGATCAGGCTTGGGGCCCACCTGTGCTAGGCATTATGCAGACAAATAGATGGTCCCTGCCCCAGAGAATTAGTATTTAAATTAATCTTTTTATGTTTATAGAACACTGCTCATCCCAAAGTGCTATGCAAGATATACATACAAAATAACCCAGTAGGGTGATTTAGGCCAAGGATGTGAGGGCTTATCCCCTTCATAGGATCTTTAATATCCTCAAGAGTATAGAGAGGAACTATATTTCCATGGTTTTATGTGAAAGACCTTCACCCAGTAAACTCGGTTGTTCTCAGTTTATATATTTAGGAAGAATGGAAGGAGGAGTTGACACTGGAATTAGGACTTTTGGTTCCAAGAAGTGTAGGTATGCAGAACTTAATGCTTAGTCTGCTTCCCGCAATATCAAACACAGGTCTAAGGTATCCTAGAAAACATTTTTTTCAGCATGTAGTGCAAGGTGTACTGCCAGAGGACTTCATACAAGCATCTATATATTTTTAATGCTTAAAACTCAATTTGTAATTTCTTTCTTTAGGGCAAAAAAAGCTCATGCATAAGGAGTCTTGTTCATCCTCTAAGAAGTCCTAATGTAAATAAATAATGAAGAAATTACTCTTGACAGCAGCAGTCTTTTGAAAGTATCCACGTTAGAATTGGTGATCTGTACGATGATGTTATCAGAGTTCCTGGAAAACCTATAGTACTATAACAATAAATTGACTTTGACAGTCAAAAAATAAATCTCATTACGCGTTTCTTCTCCCTTCGTTGTACAGCCTAAAGCGTTCCAACAAGTCTTGAACACATAATCTAATGTGTACAGTGTTCATGTTCGTTAGTTCTCTGTGACATATTAACCTTCCATTATAACTTCACATGGATTTTAGTAATTTTTTCTTGCATTCTAAAATTCTGTGCTGTTTTATTTGGGGGCTAGGTAGAGTTATTTTGAGAAATCCTGGAGATGAAATGTGAGCTTTATCCTGAGAACTGGGTGTAGCAGGTGCTTAGTACCTCTTAACAACCAGCCCCATCACCTTTTATAATCTGTGGCATTAAATGATAAGAAGTGAATACAGTAATTCCTCATTTAACACTACAGTTATGTTTCAGAAAATGATCGTGTTAAGTGAAAACGTGTTATGTGGGGTCAATTTTCCCATTGAAAATAATGGAAAAGATGGGGATTGCATTTCAAGTAGTGGTGTCTGTTGGGACCGGGACATAAGATTGGGGGAGAAAGGGGACTGGGTTACAGCAGGGAGGAGAGGTGTTTGGCTCTGGGGAAGGGGAGGATTGGATTGGGAGTATGACCCTGTGACGGGTCTGCTGGGACCCGCGCTGTGTCCGGTGAGGGGGGTTCGGTGGGGAATGGTGCGGCGAGTGGCAAACCCTCCGCCGCTTTGCAGGGAAGTGGGGGAAGCCCCACACAGCCGCTGGTGACTGGCCGACTGGGGAAACCCAGCCGCCGGCCTGCAAGCAGGGGCGGAGGAGAGGGGGCAAGGTGTCCGGCGAGGAGGAGTCAGCGGGGAACGGCATGGCGAGTGGCGAATCCTCCGCCGCTTTGCAGGGAGGCGGGGGAAGCCCCGCGCAGCTGTCAGCAATGGGCCGGCTGGGGAAATCATGTTATTCTGGGGATGGTCGTGTAATTCAAAAAACGTTCCCTAAAAAAAAATCGTGCTATTGCGAAAACGTGTTAAGCGGGCACGTGTTAAATGAGGAATTACTGTACATATACAATGGGGAATAATCCTGCATAGAGAGAGTTAGACAAGTTTAGGCATGGTCTACATACCGTTCTTATTTGATGTAACTATTTCCATTTTGAGTGTGATAGCTCTACTGAAATTAAACTAGTACTAATTAAACCCAAGTTATATTGGTATACAGGTGCTTTACACTAGTATAGCTTATTTCCCTTCCCTTATGGAAATAAGCCATCCTGGTATAATATGCTGTATTAATTGAACTAACCCAGTAAATTAGAGCAGTAAATTTTTGCGTGTAGGTGAGCCCCTGAAAGATATTTTCCACCTCCAATTTCTATGATTAAAGTTCTCTTGGTGGCTCAATTGCCTGCGTTAACAGCATGGAATTGATTGGAAAACCATGCACCATTGGTTCTTTGGCACAGATATATTCTTATGGAATTGTACTGTGTATATTACTGAAAGCTACTATAAGTTAAAAACAATACAACAGCAAATGATGGTGGCTTTTTTTTTTTTTTTTTTTTTAGTTGGACCCTCTTGAACAAGCAAAATTGGATTTGGTTTCTGCATATACATTAAATTCGATGTTTTGGGGTAAGTATGCTGGAGGAGGTTGTTAAGAGGAAGTAGAGGTTTGGGGGCCATTTTAATACTTTTTTATGGCTACAGATTTTAAATAATCATATTCTGCAATCCGATATCTATCCAATATTCTTTGTTGTTCTAAGAACTCAAGTTTGCTATTTTCCTTAAATTAGGGTAAGTGATGCTGAAATTCTAAATTAAAATGTGTAATTTCATAGGCTAACAACAGATATGTAAATAAGGATGTTGGGTTATTTTGGCAGCCTTTTCTTTCCTTTTCAGTTAACCATATTAGATTACTAGAGTACTTGAATAGAATATTTTTAAATTAGATATTTAAGCAGAGCAGGTAGGCTCTAATCCTGCAAATGATCACATGTGGATCTTTATGTATTGTAGGATTGGGACCTTAATTATTCCTTCCCTTATGTTCAAGAGAACACGTTTTTTTTTTTTTTTTTTTTTTTTTTCCTTGCAGTATACCTGGTCACTCAAGGAATTAATCCCAAGGAACATCCAGTGAAACAAGAGCTGGTAAGAATCCCTTATAAAACGCATTAGTAATCTTTACTGTATATTTTAGAAATGTGCGTCTGTCTGTCTGACTGTCCATTTGTGAGTCTATTTGTTCAAGAACTCCTCCTAAATGGTAAGAGCTAGGACCACCAAATTTGATGTGTGGCTTCCTCATATCATATCTTAAAGCAAGATAAGGGTTTGGTTGTGCCTGGAATTTGATGTTTCTCTTGAAAATGGAAAGGGAGAGGTATGGTAGGAGAGACAGTTATACTGTAGAATGATCACGGGGGCAGCAAGGGACCAGAGAGGGGACTGAGACAGCTATAACCCCATTGGGCCGGCAGAGGACAGGGGTAGAAAAAGGGACAGATATCTACTATAGATTTCAGAGCGTTTGTCTGTTTGTGTGTCTGTCCCCCACTGGGGGACATGCACCACTCCTCCTGCTGTGCCTGCTGCAGCTGCAGCAGCCATGGACAGGTGCTTCTCACCTGGCCTCAAGCTGCTACGGTGAGAGAGGGCTGCGGTTGTCCTCTCTCTTTAGGCAGCCTGCTACTGAACCCCTCATCCCCATCCCAGAGCAATGATTTAAATTAAGAAAAATAAAATTTATTTGAGTTAAGGGCCCTCACCACTGGGTAAATCTTCTAGTTATTACATCGTTTAAAATTTGCATTTAGAAATATAATTTCAGTATCCATGCACTGATGTGTAGTGTATGCATGGCATTATATAACTGTTGATATAAGCTGCTTACCTTGCCAAATTTAAGAAAGTTATGGTATCTTTAGTTCAAAACAGTATCGTCCATGGAAAGCAAAGTTGTCAAGGCTGGTAACATTGGAAAAGCAGAATAAGATAAATGGTGTCATCCTTTTCTCCCACCTTTTGTTTGAGAATTGGATTCTGAGCAGACCAGCTTTTCACTGTAACTGTTGAACAGAAAAATGTTACATGCCTAATAATAATTTATAGTTTCCAGTACAGTGTGTTTCCTATAAATACTTGGAATGATGTTAATCTCCGAGGCTCCCTTTTCTTTTTCTTGTATGACTAAAAGTATAGTGTGGTTGATTTACTAGCAAAGACGGGAAAAATGCCCCCCCTTTTTCCAGTTCCTCCATTAATTCATTTTCTCAGCAGTAAAGAATCCAGTTCAGCAACAAAGCTAAAAGCTTTTTTGGCACCAATTGTATGTGTACTGTCCAGTAATTCTGCATTAGTGACATATTTACAACCTATAATAAATCTTTTTGGTTTATCTTTATTCCATTTAAATACATGAGTATGGTATATAAGGTCTGCTATCTTGGAAATTCTGCTGACTTCAAAAATCAAATCATTTAGCTTGAAGAAAAAATAGAAATAATATTACTAATACTAATGTTAAAAATAGAAATAATTATGGCCATTTGAAATGCCTATGTTAATAACAACAGATTGGTGCTATATGAATATCTTTTACTTATGTACATTATTATGTATGCTCATCCAGTCTCTCTTTTTACAAATAACAGTGAGAATCAATAAATATTTCTTTTGTCAAGAATTATGTGATGTTCTTATCGCTCACGTGGAAAGGGCAATCAGAAACAGTTACTCTCCCACCATTTGTTTTGTTTACTAGAACTCTGCTCAGCATGTACTTATAGGCAATACGCAGGGATTCAAATGATATTAATGAAACTCTAATTCCAGCTGTCAGAGTTCATTTCCCCTGTCACCTTGTTGAGATGTTACTGTCAACTTCTTTTTTCCCTTGCTGATATATGTAAGGATGCCATCTGTTCTGATTAGCAATCTCAGTCGTGCTAGAGAAATATTACTGTGCACTATAAATTCATATCCTGTACAGCTTAACTAGTTAAAGCTACATCTTTTACCCAGAAACATTGGCCAACGTTTCTGAAGATCAGTTTGAAACGTGGGTTCTGATCCTTGTAAAGCTGGTAAATTATTTAGTTATCTGACTTTAGGTACACAAGGTAGAAAATGTGGGCTATGTGTGTATGTTGATATATGTATTATCTATGTACACAAAATGCATGTATTATTTATTTAATGTCTATAATTTAGGGAATATGTAAAGTGCTACTTAAGGGCTGTTCATTAACTATTTTTCTAAGGTCTCACGGTATGCCTGTGGGAGAGCTGGCAATTCAATTAGGTGTCTTAAACCCACAGGACCATCCTTTCTCTGTGTGTGTTTGTATAAAATATACATCACAGAATAATCGAGAGTTTCTTTTAAAAAAAAAAAAGTCATGCTTTTTTGGTATGATTGGTCAGATTAATAGGTTGGTGACAGATTTTGAATTTCAGCAGATATATATTTTATATTTATATAAAGCACATATGGCTTAATTTTGCAGACTTTACTTAGGCAAAATTCCTATCAACTTCTTTTTAAGGGTTGGAAGAGTAGGCCCATAGGTTGTAACTTGTAATACCATTAGGCAAAATGCTATAGGAATGAGGACCATACATATACCTGTATACAAAAATATGTTTGAAATTTATATCACTTACAGCCTCATACACTTCTCAGTATAATTACCATGTGTTGCAGAAAATCTGCTAAAAGAGCAGTCTTGAGTTTGCAAAGAATCCACTAGCGTTCAAACAGAGATGAAATATTTTATTCTGCTGTACGTTGTGGAATGCATGATGTTCCATATGCTTTGTTCTTACTGATTTGTATTTTAATAGTACTTCACAGAATAATATCAATTGTGCTTTTCATTTGGTATCTTTCAGGAGAGAATAAGAACATATATGAACAGAGTCAAAGAAATAACAGACAAGAAAATGGCATCTAAACTAGATAAAGGAGCTGCAGCAAGATTTGTAAGAAACGCATTATGGGAACCAACTCCTGAAAATGAACGTAAAGTGAAAACTTCAGCTAAGTCAAAAAAGAGAAAAATGACCTAGTTTTTTATATTCCTTTAGGTTTTATTTATGTTTATTAGGTAGGGACATAACTAGACAATTATTTTTTTAAATTGTGTTTTGTATATCTTTTTGCATCACAAATGATGAATCAAAACAACAATTTGGTGATTATATATTTAATAAACACCTAACCTGTAGTCCCTGGTTATACAGCTTGTATTGAAATCAATACCCATGTATATCTGAAAGTAAAAGTTGTCCTTGGAGATTAGCTTTAAAGCTTGTCTTGTTAAACGAGAACAAATTAATTATTTTGCCAACTCTTTATTATAATGTGCTCATTCATTATTTGCTTCTAATAATTTTGGGGTCATTCTGTCTGGAACTGTTTTCTCAGTTATTATTAAGTTTAATCTCTGAATGTTCAGACAGTCACAAAGCAATGGATATCTAGTCTGTGTGTATTGTTTACATAGGAGCTACTTGTTTGCAAGTACATCTGTGTATGTAATGCTCAATTTATAGAGCATAATATCCTTTGTATTAAATAAACGCGACTCTTTTTTCAGTCTCTCAACTTGAATTAAGTGCTGTTTATGACCTTTTAATGTTTTCATGGCCTTTAAGTATGGACGAGAGCTTAATGCTGGCACTGCAAGATGGACAGGCTAATAAGGATAGGGGATTGTGGGAATGGGGGGGTTACTGTTACGGTTACTGTTTGCTGTTCCCTTGGATTTTGAGTATGGAAGGTATTCTCTTCTAGAAGTATTGAAATACTAGGCAAATACACTGTTTTAAATACACCTTGATTAATTTGTGCTCTTTTATTAGGGAGAGGGTGTGGTACTTAACTTGTTGAGAATCTGTTCATGTTTCAGTACGCTGCACGCTCACAAATTAATACAAGTTTTTGGTGGAGGTGGTTTGCATACAGTAGCTGTGTGGAGGATGGGGTAAATGCCTGTGATTAGGAGTACTCTGATTTGAAAGGTATAAGTACTGGCATCAGCGATTGGATGAATAGAAGTGAAGTGTCTCTACCGCCTGTCAAATGGAAAACCCAGTATGAGATATACTGGGTTAAATTTGCTGTTGCCATGCACTTTGTACAATCTTGCACTTTACAAAGTACAGATATTAGCGGCATTCCTGCACACAGTCCATTGACTTAAGTGGCTGTTTCTTGGCCATAAAGGGTGACAGCTCTCATGCTGTAAATTTCAGGATTTGGGGCCTCAAACTAGGGTGGAGTGAGTGTAAAATTATTTCAAATCAGAATGAATAGCATTTTACACTTTTAATCAGTGTAAATGGCAATGCAAGGGTAATGCAATGGTGATTTGGGCTAACAGTCTGAGATTCACCTCCTGTAATTTGAATTATGTCTGACCTGCTAATGTGAATGAGCTAGATTCTACTGAATTGTTAATTTGGAGTTGATATGTTGAATTTCTGTTTTAAACATCATTGAAAGCTCGTGGATATGATACTTAAAGGTATTTATTATTCTCATAGTTATTCTGAAGAATTATACCACCATGTGCTTACAGTCTAGTCTAGACTGTTAATGAGATGTTGTAGCTAACACTACATTATCAAAACATTTACCTTTGAAAATACATTTCTGAATGGTCAATGGTAAACTGGCTAGCTGTGTTTATTATTCACAAATGCTAATACTTTTGTATCTTTAGAAAATGACTCTGTAAATGTTGTGATGAAGAATAAACAAGCCTTATTAAATATGTAAATATCGTGTACATATTTGTGGAATAAGTGCTACTGTTAGTTCTAACGAATGGTTTTACTCCTCCAAATGTTCATTCATAGGCATAACTTTATTGCCACAAGTCGTCTGATCGATTGTCCATGGGGCCATTCACATGAGTTATTTATGTTAAAGCTGCATAAGTGTTTGCTGAATCAGGGCCAAAATAAGAATACTCAAATATGCCTTTTTCCACAGGGTATGAATAACTAAAGACTCAGTCATATGACTCATCTTTGGCCTTAGCTTTTTACCATTTTTAATATTAAAATATTTTTACAACTATACAAATTGATAGTGTAAATAAGTGGCCTGTGCCGTTTGTGATAGTAAGTTCCCCCCACCCCACACAACTTCCTTTGAAAGTGTGTTTGTCCTTTTGAGGGCCTCTTAGGTCCTCGTCCTGCAATATCCTTACTGTGTGAGAACCACTCTACAGAGACCTATTGACTTTAGTGGGGTTCTGTGTGGGTGCAGGACTCAGCATGTACAGAATTTGCTGCAGGATGAAAAGTTAGTATAAACATTTAATAACTTCTAAATCTGGCCTGAGGTGTCGACCAGTATATGCTGGGCTTATTTGTGTGTGTGTGTGTATGTATGTGTGTGTCTATATGTATATACATGCTTAACATATTGATAGTGTGCTTTGCAATATACACTGATAGGTTGTGTGTGTGTGTGTGTGTGTGTGTGTGTGTGTGTGTGTGTGTGTGTGTGTGTGTGTGTATATATATATATATATAAATATAAAATCACTATCAGGTTACATTATTGAGACCATATATATTAATATGCATTAGGGGTGTAAGAGGGTAACCAGTTAATGATAAGTTGCTAATTATCTGTTCTCGGCAGCACTTTAGAGCCAGTAGCCTCACAAAGCCAGGAGCTGTGGCAATCTTGGCTTGGCCAAAATTCTATTGGTCACACCATTAATAATTTCTCCAAACATCCCTAATATGCATTAAGTACAGAATAGAAAAATAACATTACATTGTGCATATATTCCTAGCAGTTACATAGCTAATTCAAGCCATGGCCAATTCAGACCATTCAGCAGTTACATAAGTAATTCAGGCCAAATATTGTGTGCTTAATGCAGATTAAAATACGTGATATACATAATACATACTGATAATGTGATTTTGTAAGCATATAAAATCACATTTAACAATATATGTATATAAAATCATCAGAAATATGTATTATTGTTATGACACATTATTATGCATTAAGTGCACAATATCAAAATAACACATGTATATTTCTAGCAGTTACATGGCTTGAATTAACCTATGTCTTTTTATAATCCTGTTCACTTATGCTAAGTATCCCATAATACTTTAGAAAGCAAAGATCAGCTCTGGCATTTGAAAATAAGAAACTTGTCAAAACAAAATAGCTGAATGTTCTAGCTAGGGATGTCAATGCGTAGTTGACTAGATGATTAACCAATAAGCCTGCGTTTATCGGTTAATCTAGTTGACTGCTTGCATTCCCCCTGCTGCCTCTGATACAGAGCAACAAGGAGAGGGAAAGCAGCAGCTGGTGCTGGGGAGAGCCAGCTTAGAAGCCAGTTCTCCCCAGCACTGGCTCCGCCGTGCTGTCTTCCCCTCCCCCCCACCTCAGAAGCAGCAACGCAGAGTGGGGCAGAAGAGGCTGCTGCAAAACAACCTCTGTCCACAGCCAGCCCAGGCCACCATAGGCAGAAGCTGCTTCACAGGATGCTCAGCAGCCTCTGTCTGTGGGGAGCCTGGATCCCCCCCATGGACAGGGGCTGCTGCCACCCTGCGCTGCTGCCTCTGTATCAGAGGCAGCAGCAAGAGGTGGCAGAGAGCTGGTCTGCGCAGGGAGATAGTTTTTAAACTGGCTCCCCTTGTGGACTGGTTCCCGCCTGCCATCCTGCACTGTTGCCTCTGTATCAGAGGCAGCAACGTGAGGTGGCAGGGGGCTCCCCGGCAGTGGAGCCGGATTGCACTGGCTGCCAGCCCCGCCCCTGGGAACTATAGAATAGTCAAGTAACCAGTAAGAATTCGTGAGGTTACTCGACTATTCTATTACCCAGTATCTAACATCCCTAGTTCTAGCTGGATACAAGCTCAGAATGAACCTTCATGGACAGTGTCTCATATGTTAGTGGTCAGGACAAAGATAAGGAAGGAGCAGAATAAGAAATTAAGGAGTTGGGAGAAACTAGTGGATTGGATTTTAGTGACGGGTAGAGAGTTTCAGAATTTGTAAAATCACCCTATAAATATTCCTAGTTAAAATGTGTAATGTTGGGAGCACACCTTTTATGTAAGTTGAATGTAGCAGTGGTATACAAGATGACTTCCTGGAAATTGGTATCCTATTGAGCAGTAATCCTTACTGATATTGTTTTTTGGAGAGTGGGGAGACTCTTGAATGTATTTCCTATGAAACCAAAGTGTGGCCAAGCAATTGACTGTGCAGTTTATCAACAGAAGTGTGGTATAGTCATGCAGGAGATGAGATATTTTGGACAGGCCAATAATTCTAACCCCAGAAACCAGGCCTATGGCACAGCGCACGTAGCCTTCAAAGGGGATGATCTTTAATGCTTGGTATCACCGCTAGTCATCCTGTATACAGTAGAAGCACTCTTGCGGGAATTCTGTGCCACTGTGCATGCGAAGAATTTGTGTCTGGCACAGAATTTTTTCCTGCAGAAAATAAATTTTGTTCAAGAAGGGCTGGGCTTCTGTCTTTGGCCCACCAGAGGTCACTGTGGCACTAGAATAGTCAGCAGTATGAACACAGCCGCCTCTGGTGGATGAAAGGCAGAAGTCCAGCCCTTTTGCAGTAGAATGTATTTTGTGTGTGGGGGAGGGGGAGAAATTGGTGTATGGGAATAGAAGTTCATCTCAGCACCCTCTCTGCAGAGCCAGGATAGGAAAGGCAAAGTGGGGCACATGGGGCTTCTGGGTGGGTCATAGACTGGGGTTCAGAGTGGTTAGTGTGGTGGACTGTATAAGAGAAGGTGTGCAAGGCCACATAAGGGCAAGGGAGGGGAGGGCTCCATCTATGGGGATGGAAGGTTTGGTGGAGAGGGACAGATGTGCCTGACTGAATGGGAGAGGATTGGGATCAGCCAGGGTCTTCATGGTGGAAGTTGCCCAACAATTCCCCTCCCCCCCAGGCTTTATTCCCTCTCAGCTCTTTCGTTATCCCTAACTCCTGATGGGTGGAGGAAATATGGTTCTGCATTGTAACTTATACAAATTACTCAGTGTTCTTTATTAATATACCTAGTAAGGGATCTATTTGTGTAAAAAATATATATACTTTTGGTGTGTATTGTTACAGATGTACTTGCTGACAAGTATTTTGAAATAACCAAAATAATTGAAACTGGCTGGATTATATTGTGTTATTTCAACAAAATATGCAGAATGTTGCAGATTTTTAGGGGGTTGGTGGGTTTACACAGAATTTTTTGGTACAGAATTCCCCCAGAAGTAAGAGTAAAGAGCCAGATGTCGTTTTCAGTCACAGGACAAACAGCAGGATTGCAGTAATCTGAAGGGAGGAGAGGGGAAGTTCTGGGAAGAAGCTTCCTAAAGTTTCAGTTGTCTAGTCAAAATAAGAGATGAATACTTTTGGGAAAACAGGATTGGTTAGCTATGCGCTTGGCAGCAGTTGCTTACTAATGACTTAGAAACAGGAATATAGAGGTGAAAGGGACCTTGAGAGATCAACTAGTTCAGTCCCCTGCGCTGAGACAGGATTATATATTATCTAGATCATCCTAAGGATGCTAAGTATCAGGTAATTGACTCATCGAATAGTTGATGCATTTTTTTAAGTACCCCCTCTTCTTCCCCCCCCTTGCTGCCTCTATCTGATAGAGGCAGCAAGGGGCGGGGGGAGTGACTAGTGGACTATCCTGTAGACTAGCCGATAAGCATTTGTTTATTGGATAGTCTACTAGTCCTTCATATATCCCTAGATCATCCTTAAAGAATTTCTAACCTGTTCTTAAAAACGTCCAATGATGGAGATTTCAAACCTCTCTTAGTAATTTGTACTACTGCTTAATGACTCTTACAGTCAGAGGCTTTTTATATTGTCTAACCTAGGTCTCCCTTGCTGTAGTTTAAGTCCCTTAGGCTATGTCTACACAGCAATGTTAACAAAGCGTGCATCTACACAGCAAGCCTATTATTTTGAAATAATTTCAAAATAATGGGCTTCTTACTCCGACTCCTGCAACCCTCATTTCACAAGGAGTGAGGGAAGTCAAAGGAACAGTGTTCTTCCATCAACTTCCTGCTTTGTAGACAGTGCCAAAAGTCAAATTCAGCTATTTTGACCTCAGCCTATGTCAATTGATGTAGCTGAAGTTGCGTAGCTTAATTCAAGTTTTGCCTTACCATGCAGAAATGCCTTTACATATTGTTCTGTCCCCGATGGTTAAGGAGAACCGTTTTTATCATCTTCTTTGTAACAACCTTCTGTGTATTTTAAGACTGTCATGCTCCCTTCTTCGGTTTCTTTTTTCCAAACTAAACAAACCTGTTTTTTTTTTCAATATTTGTTCATAGGTCATATTTTCTAGACCTTTAATCATTTTTGTTGCTCTCTTCTGGATTTTTTCCAGTTTGTCCATGTCTTTCTGGAAGTGTGGTGTCAAAACTAGACAGGCTACTACAGATGAGGCTTTACCAATGCTGAGTAGAGTGGAATGATGACTACTTGTGTGGCTTGCTTATCACACTATTAAAACATCCCAGGATGGTGTTCACTTCTTTTTGCAACAATATTACATTGATTCATATTTAGTTTGAGATGTCTGTTAACTCCCAGGCCTTATTCTATCTTGTACTCCTTCGTAGGCAGTATTTTGTATATGTGCAATTGATTATTTCTTCCTGAATGGAGTACTTTTCATCTATCCTTTTTGGATTTCATCCTTTTTATTTCAGATGATTTTTCCAATTTATTAAGATCATTTCGAATTCTAGTCCTGTCCTCCAAAGCAATCACAACCACTTTTAGCTTGGTGTTGTCCACAAAGTCTATAAGTGTACTCTGTCATTATCCAGATCATTTGTGAATATACTGAATAGAACTTAGACCAATATAAAATACTACTTGTAGGCCTTAGCAATCACAGTAGGGTTTATAGTTTCATATGCAAGTCTAGCAAAATTCTATGCAAGACTATAGCAAAAGTCTATTAAGAGATATCCCAATAATAGGTGCAGACTTCTCATTTTGCTGGGATGGGTATTTCTCACCCCACCCCGCCTCTTCCCTGCTCCCCTACCTAAGCATACCCAGTCCCCACTCCTTCCCCTCCCTCCGGGAGCTTACATGCCACAATTCAAATGTTTACAGTGCTCCAGAAGTACTTGGAGTGAGAAGGCGCAGATGGTAACTGCAGGGCTGCTGGCACACAAGAGATGCCGGGGAAAGGGACAGAGAGAGGAAGTTTGGTGCAGGTGGGTGTTTCACATTCCTTAATTTTTTCCCATCGGTGCTCCAGCTCTGGAGCACCCAGAGAGTTAGCACCTGTGATCCCAATCATTATTGAACATTCCTGAAGGTTAAGTATCTTCACAGGTAAAATGTAAGCACTATGTACCTTCCCCAGCAATAGATGGTTGTAATAATCTCACTATCAAGAAATTCACAAATTACCCATGGAAAGAATAGAACAGGCATCTTAAAATGAACTTCTCTGTGTATCAAAACTTAGTAACATAATTAAAAATGAATGGATATACTTCATTCCTGTAGCATTCTATTGTAAGGAACATAAGAAAATTTTCAAATGATTTTCTGAATTTATCTTTAAGGCCTTTATTATAACTCTGTGTGTTATAAAGGGATAATTCAATCTTCAGTTATGTGTACATGGTGTACAGATCAGTGCTTAACACAGGGCTGTTAACTGTCAACTTCTGCCAAAGTAGCAGGTAGTCAAATCAGTTCTTAGTGCAAGAAATCACCTTGTAGACAAGTAGTTGGCAGTCAAGCACATGTGCCATTGTAAGCGATGTGGCCTTATTAGGTATAGGAGCCTATGACATTTTGTGCAGCTCTGTAATGCTCCTCCTAGAGGTTGGGATTGTTTTATTTGGATGGTTTTGAGACTACAGTCGTGTGACTGGATTTTTTTATTCTGTTTAGTACCTGTATTCACTCATGTTTTCTGAAAGTAGGACTTAACAAGGAGTAGCTCTGTTGTCAGTGCACATTTCTGGATGGCTCCATCTTGTGAAATAGGCTGTGAAATTCAAGACAACAAAAAGACTTTGCACCCCAAGCAGGCACTTTATACAGTTGAACCTCAAATTAGGAAGCTAAATTTACTGGAGGGTAAACCTGTGGCATTGTGTGTGAAGTGATTTACCTACATTCATCTGTTCTGTTATGGATAAAACAGAAACCTGAGAATTCTCAGGCCCATCCACCAAAACCAGGTATTGTGATCCTCCTCATACAGCCCAGTTAAAGGAGTGCATTATGGAAAAACTACCAAGGTACTGGAGATTTTTTTTTTTTTTTTAAAACTACTCACCCTTCTCCCTTCCCAAGACAGGAGGTAGGGCTAGAAGAATGTGCAGACTTGCTGAAGTTGAAACAATAGCCCCTAAGGTGTAGAATAAGATATAGCCTGTTTGTGGGCCCAATAGTCATTCATGTGAAATTGCCCACAAACCCTCTCTTTCTGCCCCACACACTGCTTGGGAGTTGGTATGTCTAGTAGGTTGCTCTGTATCAGATGGCTGCTAAGTTCCACCACCTCTTGTTTCAGGTGGAACATGCATGTACAGCAGAAATAATGATGGACAGATTCTGCTCTCCTATGTCACTAGGGTTACCAGATGGCTTAAAAAAAAATACCGGACACGCTTGATCTCAGATCAGGGAGTGGGAGCGGCCGGGAGGGAAGCAGGGCTGACCGGGAGGTGGTCAGGAGGAGCGGGGCTGGCCGGCAGAGATCGGGGAGGAGAACCAGCCAGCGGGAAGCAGGGAGAGGGTCGGAGGGAGTGGGGCTGCCCGGGGGAGAACAATCTGGTGGGGAGCGGGGCTGGCTGGGGGAGATCGGGGTGTGTGTGTGGGGGGGGGGGGGGGACCGTCTGGCGGGAAGCAGGGCTGGCTGGGAGGCAGTTGGGGGGAATGGGGCTGGCCGGGGGAGGGGGGTGGAGTGCAGGGAGAGAATTAGCTGGTGGGGAGTGGGGGTGGCTGGGAGGTGGTCGGGGGGAAGCGGGGGTGGCCGGCAGAGATCGGGGGGTGGGGAGGAGAACCAGCTGGCGGGAAAGAGGGCTGGCCAGGAGAGGGTCAGAGGGAGTGGGGCTGGCCAGGGGAGAACCGTCTGGCGGGAAGTAGGGCTGGCGGGGAGGGGGTCAGGGGGAGCAGGGCTGGCCGGGAGAAGGGAGATGGAGCGCAGGGAGAGAATTGGCTGGCGGAGAGCAGGGCTGGCCGGGAGGGGCGGAACCGGGAAGTGGGGCTGGCCCAGGTGCACGCAGATCCTGGTGTGCTACCTGTCCAGCACATGATCCCGGCGGAGCGCACAGGCGAGTCCAGCCCCAGAGATTCCCTGGCCCCCGCCCCCCTCCTCTCTACTGCATAGTTGCATATGCCTGGTTGATAGACACGCTCACGCAGTGTGAGCGTGTCTACCAGCCAGGGAGTACACAACTACGTACTGATACTTATAATAATAATAAAACTAACTTAATTAGAAAATACCGGACATTTATATGTCTGGTATTTTCTCAATTTGTTTCCTGGACAGAAAGCTGTGTCCGGTTCAAAATCGGACACCTGGCAACTGATGTAACTCTGGAGTAATTGGATTGACTTGTGGCATTTCTTTAGATTTATGCCAGTGTAAGGCAGAGCAAACTTTGGCCCTGTGTCTCAGGATTGGTCCTTTGATCTCCCGGTGTCCTGCTGGCACAACAGAGGGTAATTATCTCAATTGTCATATTGGGCAATCCAAACAAGCAAACTGCTGCCAGTTTAAAAATCTCTTCGTAGTATGTTTATTATTGGGCTGCAGTGTTAATTATCTGTTTTATAAAATATTAACAGAGAATACTGGAAACAATGTGGTGCATTGACCTTTTGCACATTCTGAGGGACTAATAACAAATAGCAGTAATTTATGGCTAACCTGTTCCCAAATGCTGCAAATGTAGGATGAGTTTAATTAACTTGCTAAGTAGGAATAGAGATGTTTCCTCTGTTAATTGACAGTGCTGTAATTACTTACCTTCCACACAATCTGCTGTGATTGGCAAGGTCTACACCAACTAATTTTACCAGTTAACACAGAGTTAGCTTTGATCTGTGAGTGTAGGTCTACCCTGGAAGTCTGAATGATTGTAGAAATTAAAAAGACAGCAGATAGCTAAACCTGCCTTTTGTTACTGTCCAAGGCAAAGAACGAGTGTAATTTCAGTAAGTAGTATACAGAACAAAATTTCTATTAAGTTTAAAATCAAATACTAGGACTTTGTGACATTAGTTGTATTTAAATGCTTTTATTATCTCCACTGCACAGGATAAGGAATTGTAATTCATAGTGACTACAAATGAAATGCTTTATTCTTGATGCACACAGGTTTCTTGTTCATTCCTAATAAGAATATTGTCAAGTATAAGTTCTGCTAATTTATTAATGCAAAATTAAATATTTAAATTAGAATGGGATCCACTGAAATCAATGACAAATCAACCTTTAAGTATGTGTTTCAAAACCTGAAACATTTTATTTCTGAAATCTATTAGGATTGCAAACTATATATTTATCTATCATGTTATTTACAAAAAAACAAGGACATTGCTAATTAAGGCACAATAAATCTTATACTGCTCGCATAATAAACACACATTTACTTAGTACAACAATCTTAACTGTGGCACATGGGTGTTTTTCTTTGTTATTTTGTAGAAAGTTTTTTTTTAATCTTGATTTTGCTATTCAAATATTTACTTTTTAGGGGTAGTGTTAAGGGAAGAATACTGATGAATGTTACCAACTAGTTCTGCTATCAGTACTTATAACTGCTCTTTCTTGATAATATTTGTACATAGTATAATAGGAAAAGCATGTACCACTATTAATTAATGGTAAAATTATGTATGTATGCATACGGACTTGTCATTAGCATGCATATATATTCTCTTTAGTGGGTTTTGTGTTTTTATAGTCTGAAGTTAATGATGAAAGAACAGTATTATTATTTATTTTGTGTCAGTTAAGATTGTGTTGTGATAAAATATACACTTATTTATTTTTATACTTGATAAAAATGTGTGTGTTTATTGTGTGAGCAGTGTAAGATTTAGGATCCTTCATTAGGAATGTCCATGTTGTTTAAGAGTTTGTATTATGAAGATTATCTGATAACCTACTGCATGCTAAAGTAACAACTACAATGTGTTTTGAAATGAAGTTGTTTGAAATTTTCTGAGTTTTAAAAAATAAAACCTTTCCTGTTTTTATTTGTGCAGATAATCTGGCGAGTCATCTACACATTTATTAAATTAAAGGAGTGAATGCTACTAGACTTCTGTAGAACCCTGCTTTAGTCGCCATGTACCTGACATATCCAGTACATATCTAAGGGTCTGATTCAAAACTCACTGAAATCTATGGGAAGCTTTTCATTGGTGTCAGTGGTCTTGGCCCTATATTAAGTAAGCACAGGACAGCCTTCTTGCTCTCAAAACTTTGTTAAAAATTGCTAATTATTCCACTATTGGACCCAAGTCTGAAAGCTAGGTCTCTTGATTTCACAGTGACTAACCCACTAGGCCAGAGTATATTTCAGCTAAGCCATAATGTCTTTCTGTTTCTTAGCCCACCTGAAGAGATGTGTTTGATAAATATGTTTTTATCTGTAGATCTCAAAGCACCTTACAAGAGTGAATAACCCAATTTCATAACTGGCTTAACTACTTAAACAGATATTGATTTAACATGAGAGAAGATGCAGGTCTAGCATGTACTACAAACATTCTGTGAAATCTTTGGCAAGATACTTGAAGTCATTTTCTGGAAAATGGACCTGTGTGAAACCCTGAAGATCAAGAGAAATGTAGGAGGAATAAATTGATCAGCACCTGGAATGTCCCTTCTCCTTTGAACAATAGCCCTGACTGCTTGGGAGGCCAGCCTAGAACTCCTTCTGTTACAAACATGTTGTTTGCCCTCCATTAGCTTCAACATCAGAAAATCACCTATAATTTACACCAGGCATGTCAAACTCGAAGCCGACTAAGGGCCGCAGAAATGAAAACTGATAGCTTTCAGGGCCGCCTAGGGTTCCCAGATGGTTTGACCAAAAAAATGTGTTGTCAAGCACCAAAAAAAAAAAAAGCATTTTAGGTGTCTGGCAGAAGGCACCAATATACCGGATACCTGGCAACCCTAGGGCCACCAAAGAAAATGTACGTTATCGGAAAGTCGTAGTTATTTATTATTATAGATTATGTTTTAGGTATATTTTATAATATTACAATAATCTGACGTTTAAAATTATTTGCTCAGATTAAATACTTTTAAAATTAATTTTAAATAATTTTTTATTTAAATATAAATTTAAGGTACTTTTAAATTTTGTATATAATGCATAACTTGTTTTGTTGAAATAAAAAAAGTATAGACCATAGTTAATCAAATAGAACAGACTGCTGTGGAAAATTTCAGATACTTTGTAAGTTTGAGATTTTGCATAAAGATATAATTATTCATGCAGTTGCAAAAAATTGACATATTTATTGATGTAAAATTAATATACATGTTGTGATATTACTTGGAATAAACAAAATATTAACAAAATAACCCCTTTCTCTCCCCCAGAGCCAGGCACTCCCAGCTCCCCCCAACCTAATGCCTCCTTCCTACCCCAGAGCCAGGCACTCCCAGCCCCCCCCAACCTAATGCCTCCCTCCTACCCCAGCGCCAGGCCCCCCTACCCCCCAACCTAATGCCTGCCTCCCTCCCTCCCCCAGAGCCAGGTTCTCCCAGCCTCCCCCCCGCCCCCCCAACCTAATACCTGGGTCCCGGAGTCGACGTTGCTGCCTGAGGCGCTGGGGTGGCGTAAGCACAGCGGCCAGCTCTGAGCGCCTGCTGGAGCAACCAGCGCAGAGCACCCAGCCAGCCATGAGCGCGTGCGCAGAGCAGTCCGGCCGGCCGTGAGTGCCTGCTAGAGAGCTCAGTGCAGAGCAGCCCGGCCGGCTACGAGCAGTTGCTGCGACGCAGAGCAGCCTGGCTGGCTGTGAGCAGGCACTTGTCCACATGCTCCGAGCAGCCAGCGGGCCGCACTTCATTATTTTATAAAAATGTTCTGGGGGCTGCAAAAAATTCCGATCGGGCTGCATGCGGCCCTCCAAACACCAGTTTGACATGCCTGGTTTACACTAATGGGAATTTTTGTAGGGATTGTCTTCACTGCTGTGCTATGTTGGTGCCTCTGCATCAGTGCAAGGTGCTGATGTAGCATGCTTGGTGGAGACACGCTATGTTGATATAATTACTCCATCTTAATGAGAGACGGAGCCTGTGTTGGTGGGAGAGCGTCTCATGCAAACAGAGTGTGATGCAGACAGCACTTTGTCAATGTAACTTACATCACTTGTGGGAGAAGCTGTTTTTTAATGCCCCTGAGTAACACAAGTTACATCAACTTCGGCGGTAGTGTAAACAAGCCACTTTTTTTACTCTTCCTGCCCTTGATCACTGCCTTTTCCATGAGACAATCAAAAATCTATGCATGACATGTTTTCTGTTATAATGTGATGTAATTATGTGGCATGCTCAAAAGCAAAAATGTTCATGAGACTTGTCCTTAAAAAGGCAAATATTTTTTATTTTTCTTGGAATCATAAGGGAAATCAAAATCAGTTTTATAAGGGGAGTCTGGCATAAATTTTATATATAGAGAGGTTACCAACTCTCCCTAATCAATTACACCCACTCGCAGAAATAGGAATAGAACCTGGTTCTACAGCTCCAGCAATAAAGGCTTTTGCCAGTTAGACAGAAGTAGGTGCTCATGGTCTTCTTGGTCACCGTAAGTCACATCCACTCACTAGATGCTAAAATAGCAGACTCACACCAGCCCTTATGCTGGAATTGGATAAGCATGTTCAGATCCTTATTGACTGAAGTGATGTTCTTTGTGGCCACAAGGGTCTCTCTGTGCACGTCTGGTTACAGAATCTGGTTGATAGTTCCTGCTCCCACTGATGCCAATGGTGAAAATAAAAACCAAACCTTTCAATTGCTATCCATGGCAGCTGGATTGGGCTCTAACTTATCCACAGCGAAAATCAGTTATAACTTTGCTTACCTGCAATATTTTCTTCAACATGGCTAGGGCACAAATATTCAGAGATTTAACATTATGAAAAGTTTGACGGGGTAGTAAAAACCCATTTTTTGAGACAGATGGACACTAACATTATTTAAAAACTGTAATTTCAAACCAGCTTGCTTTTTTTTTAACGGCTTGCATAGAGTTTAACCATTCATTTCACAGTTTGCAGAAACATTCCTCTTTTCCTTCAGAGTAAATCTTCAGGCCAAGTAAATTTTTCATGTGGGGTGCTAAAATGGGGCTTGATACTGGAAATTACTTGCAATCTAAACTATGAAATACTATATCCACTCCATAACTGAGCTATCATGCTTCTGAAGTAGGTTATTTGCAAAAAAAGATGCTTTATGGCATTGCATACCTTTGGTTAGGCTGAAGTTTGCCTGCTAAGTTAAGCTTTAAAAAGAATTCTGTCTCTAGCAGCTTAGGGGAATCAACGTCTTGTTTGCTTTATATATTATCATTTTATAGTCATCAATGAGAAGCATATTAGGGAAAAAAGCATTAGGCTTCTGCGATTTCACATTGTAGGTTTTCTTCTTTTAGCTTAATTTGCTCTGACTGATATCACAAGTAGAGTTCCACTCTGCGGGTCTGCTCCTTCATCAAGCATTTTCAGTCCCTCTCATGGAACAAGAGCCGAGTACTCACTTTGTAGAAAATGTTTCAAGCTATGACCAAAACGATTCCTCACTGCCAAATGCCATCCCTTCTGAAGGGGTGGGCCACAGAGACATGGACTAGTTATTGCTGGTGATGTAAAAACCAGAACATGTGCTGCTCAGTTTTCGTTAGCTGCAGTGAAGAAGAAAGAGCAAAGGCTTATGTTTACTACTAAGCTGCGTGAATGTGTCATGGAAATACCAGAGGAATAACTGCTCTGTGCAATGGCAAGGCCTCAATTTTGTTAAGTGATATGTTTCAGAGAGGATACTAAATATTCAGCCGTGGATAAAAAGCTTTATAAATGGAACATTTAAGAGGCTATCTTTTACTTTTCGGTGTAGTGTTGCCTTGTCATGCATCATTTCAATTTGGCAGCTTCCAGTGAATGGAGGGAGGGATTTCAGTACAATAATTCAGTACTGAAAGAGGCATCTCTTCAATCTAGTGTGGACACATTCTGTGGTAGAGTTTGAAGCCAGTATTAAACTTTAGCAAATTGGTCTGGTTCACCTTTCTGTTTCTCCAGTTTCATACCAGTGGAACAGCCTTGATTTCAAAGGAGTCATGTGCAATGTTCCCTCTAATGTTTTACCACCTATGTGCAGAATAAATTTTATGTGCACCAAAGCATACACAGATGTGCACCATCAGTATAAACATATGCTGCTGACTGTGGGCCCAGAGGGCACCCTGCTAGTCAGCACCTGAATCTCTCCTGGGTGGCTACTCAAGCACTCAGCTTACAGGGAACACTGGTCATGTGTAAATATGCAAGAATGAAAGTCTTGGTTCTGATTCAGTCTGTGTACCTGAAACAAAATTCACAGCAAAACATCTGAAATAACGTGGTTCAGAAGGGGACAGACAGTGTCAAATACATAGCAATGATAAGGCCAGATCCCCAGTTGATTTTAATTGGTGCAACTCTATTGAAGTCAAAGCAGCTAGACTGACTTACACCAATTGCAGATCTGGCCCATAGTGAAATGAACTTTGTGGTGGCCTTTGTGGTATTAATTAAACTTTTCTTGAAGTTTAAACACATTCTGATTTCTTCCTACTTTTTTCTTCATCAAGTTTCTATCCTCTTAAGAATGAATTCATTGTTCAAAACCACACACTTACCTCCCCCTTATTAAAACTATCAGATACAGTGAACATTGTTTATACTATCTCACTTGACAATCTGTTTAATTTCTTGCCTTGGGCTGATGAAACCTACTCCCCAAGCACGTACAAGAGAGAAAACGTAATGTTTCCATGGAGAGGGGGTTTCATGAAGGCTGTTAGCATCATAAGGTGCTGTGTATGTTACATATATCTTGTAATGTATATCAGTCAACTCCGTCAACATAGATTGAAATCAAATCAAATGCTAGTTTGGGAGAGAGTTTGGATAGGGCTTGTTCTCCACTCTCTTATACCAGTTCAACTCCAGTTAAACTCCTTGGCTGCGTCTAGACTGGCATGATTTTCTGCAAATGCTTTTAACGGAAAAGTTTTCCGTTAAAAGCATTTGCGGAAAAGAGCGTCTAGATTGGCACGGACGCTTTTCTGCAAAAGCACTGTTTGCGGAAAAGCGTCCCTGGCCAATCTAGACACGCTTTTGCACTAGAAAGCCCCGATCGCCATTTTAGCCATTGGGGCTTTTTTGCACAAAACAATAGCATGTTATCTACTCTGGCCCTTTTGCGCAAAAAGGACTTTTGCCCGAACGGGAGCAGCATAGTATTTCCGCAAGAACACTGACGATCATACATGAGATCGTCAGTGTTCTTGCGGAAATTCAAGCGGCCAGTGTAGACAGCTGGCAAGTTTTTCCGGAAAAGCGTCTGATTTTCTGGAAAAACTGGCCAGTCTAGACACAGCCCTTTGGTTTCAATGTAGGCACATTGCAAAAACTAGTGTAAGAGAATGGTGAAGCAAGCCCAAATGTATGAATGTTCCTGCCTATGTAGGAAGCCAGTATTTGTTGGACTTTGGTGGTGTTTAAATCAGACTTCCTTTAGTTATAGGTGGAACAGTGGCAACACCTACATTAAGGTTGCCTAAAAAGTTCCTTTGTAACATTCTGTTTTCAGTTGCTGATACCTTTGCCAAGCTAACTATTTGGATTTAAATTTTCCCTGCTTGATCTCTGCCATGGGCTGAATTATTTTTTCTGGAACATTTGAGCAAAAATATTACAGTTGTTCTCAAGAATAAGGCTTATAAAATACAGGTTCTTTTGTCAATGTGAGGAAATACCTTTGGCCATGTTTTTATATGTGTAGCACATCCATCATTTGGCATGGGAAGCTGAGGGTAAGGGTGCACTCCTGAGGACAGAGAGGTGTCTTCCATTGTCTGTCTAGATTTGGCTGCCACATAATCCCTGAACATTGCACTGCCCTTTCTTTCAAGCCCTACAGAGTTTTGAAAAGCGACAAAGAAAAGTGTGTGTGGGGGGGGGAAGGAGAGAGGAAATAACAGGTTCATCGATACCAAGACCAGAGGGGACAATTGTGATTATCTAGTTTGACCTCCTATACAACACAGGCCATAGAGCAGCTCCCAAATTAATTCCTAGAGCAGAGCTCTTAGGAAAACCTACAATCTTAACTTACAAATGGTCAGTGATGAAGACTCCATCAAAACCCTTGGTAAATTGTTCCAGTGGTTAGTTACCCTCCCTGTCAAAAATTTATACCTTATTTCCAGTCTGAATTTGTCTAGCTTCAGCTTCCAGCTTTGGATGCTGTTATATCTTTTCCTGTTAGAGCAGGGGTGGGCAATAAGCGACCCAGGGGCCAGACGTGGTTAATAAGGGTTAGCCTCTGGCAGATCACCAGACGCTTTCTTTACCTGAGCGTCCACAAGTATGGCCACTCACTGCTCCCATTGGCTACAGTTCACCACTCCTCGTCAATGGGAGCTGTGGGAAGCAGTGGCCTGGCCCATGCCATTTTGTGAAGCTCCCATTGGCCAGGAGTGGTAAACTGTGGCCAACAGGCACTGCGAGCAGCTGTACCTGTGGAATCGCAGGTAAATATAGCGTGGGGCAGCCTGCTAGTGGCTAACCCTTGCAAACCATGTCTGGCTTATTGCCCACCCATGTGTTAGAGTGAAGAGCCCATTATTCAATATTTGTTCCCCAAAATAGTGTGGTTTCTAGTAACTGAGGACACATTTATGCTCTGCCCTTTGTACATCTGCAGTATGGTACAGGGCCTAAGCTACAGCTGATACAAATCAATGTAATCAATGGAACTACAGCAATTTAGACTTCCTGAGGATCAGGCCCTGTAGGAGACTGCATGTGTACAAAGAGCAGAGCCATCAATCAGGCATTGCCTAACTGTTGATGCTTGACTTTGCAATCTTAATCACTTTTTTTGACATATTATTTGGAACTAATTGTTTGTATTTCATGCTTTTAAAATTTACTTGTTGGCTCTATGCCCTTTGGTGCATGTGTGTAGCTCTGACAGGTCTCAGTTTCACCGGTGTTAGCTTGGAATAGCTTTTATATCAAGTTAACACTGGTCTTACTAAAATCCAAATCTACCCTAACTGTCCCCTTTGTGGTAATTGCAGCTGAAACCTAAATGTTGCTATGGATGGCTTTTTGCAAGAGATGCAAAATCTTGTAAGTATTTTGCCACAGTTCAAAACACAGAAAAGAGCTTCTACCTATGTCAGAGTCTAATTATCTTTCCTCTAGATTTATACTGGTATAACTAAGATTAGGATTAAGCTGAGTGGTACTATGTAATGCAAAAAGAAGCTCCCTAAATTCTGTAAACAAAGAGTATGTCCAAGCCATTTACAAAGATTCCAAACTCAGTGTTATCATTTAAATAGGATTAAATCAAAGATTGTGGTAGAGAAGTGCGTCACTTCTGGGAAGAACTTAATATTTCCAGATATACCTGTTCCCTATAGTGTAATTTTTTAAAAATTATGGCAGGCTTCCCAGATCCAGGCCAGGCCCACATATTTTGTTCTTATTAAACATTTTAAGCATGCAAAATGCTTTTCTTCTTTGCCTTATGCCCCCAAATCTCAGGAAAATGTATTGTCAGCAGATTAAGAGCCACATCCTGCCCTCAGTTATGCATACACTGACTACAGTATAATGAGAGTTGAACCCAGATGGTCAAACAAAGAGGTCTGGTCTACACTAGACCAGGAAGGTCAGTTTAAGGTTCACAACTCCAGCTACATAAAGTGTGTAGCTGGAGTCAGCTTACCTTACGCCGAGCCTTGGCGGTGTCCACACTGTGGCTTCCCTTCCTTATTCCTTGCACAAGGAGGAGTACTGGATGCCAGTAGGAGCTGCCCTCAGTGTTCAATTTATGGGTCTACATTAGACCTGCTCAACTGAACACCAGAAGATAACCTCTGGAGTGTCGATCTTCCAGTAAGTATAGACGTGCCCCGAGAGGGGGGAAGAGAGCCCTACAACGCCCTTTCCCTGCTGCTTGCTCAAACCACTAAACCACACTGAACCCAACAAGGTTGTGGACACCGGACACCATCTTTTCCTTCCAGATATCCCACAGTGGGCTCACTCCTAGCATCCTTACAAAGACAAAAAGTCTCTTCACTTCCATGGGAGAACAAAAGGAAAGCAAGATCACGTCTTACACTGTCCACTCTGCAATGCAATATGATGCCAAAGTGACTAGAATCTAAATAGGAACTTTGTATGTGGATTTGCTACAACGTGTACTACAAAATTACATATTAATACTTAGAGCAAGTGCTTAACAAAGCACTTCCCCAATCAAAAGGTACCAGGTAGTAATGTTGGGAGCAGCTGTGCTGCTTCTTTTTCCAATACAATTTCCTATCAGTACAAATTTATCACTGGGGCTACGTCTACACTACGAGTTTTCTCGGCAAAAAAATTTGCATGAGTCACGATCTCATTTGCATATTTTCTGCCAATTCGGTTTTTTGCTAGCGTTTTTGCACAAAAACAAGCAGTGTGGACGTTTTCTTTGTGCACAAAACCCCTTTTCCCACAAGATCCTTATGCCCCCAAAAAGGAGGTTTACCGATCTTGTGGGAAAAGGGGTTTTTGCACAAAAAGAAAACATACAGGGTGTAGACCATACAGTGGCCGAAAGGGCAACAGCTGCCAATACCTCTTCTAGAACTCTCACCAGAAGTGGAACTGGGTAGATCTTTTGGGGAAGGAAAGCAACATTAGACAAGGTCTTTAGTTCCCTCTTGGATCAGCTTCCCTTATTTATGGCTCTGTCGACATTCTGTTTGCAAGCCTCAGTCTATTTCTATTTCCTTCCCACTGGGTGGCAGTAAAGGAGCACTGAAAACTCAGTAGGCAGCTCCCAGGCCTTGTGCATTTTTAAAGCATTAAAAGGAGATCTTGTGGTTTGGAAAAAATACATAAAAATACAAAACCTTTGCAGGCATAGAGCAGCTGAGAGCCTGACCGATACCTTTCAAACCTACCAGGTAGTCCTAGTTGCCAATCCAGCTACTTTAGCAAATTATTTCTTTTTAACAAGGCCATGGTTATTGTAGTAGACAGGGCTATGGCTTGTAAACTTCAGCCCATTTTAGCAGCTTTTATGAGCGAACAGTTATATTTCCGTATGCTCCACTTACTTTCTCTCCAATGCCTGAGAGAGGCTTTAAAAATGTATATATGTGTTGCAATCTAATCCGTGCATAGTTTGAAGGGAATACATTGAGTTGTAATTCAATTTCTCTCACCTACACTAGTTTTATGCCAGTTTAATGCTGCTGACTGGATTTGCTCTTCACCTACATTGGTGTAAGTGAGAAAAGGTTCAGGCCCTATCCATTCATTTTTATGCCTTCACTTGGTATTCTACTTGAACAGAGATAAACACTTGCTGAAAGGCAGGATTTTCCTTACTACCGACTCGGACATGTTAGATCCTCACCTGATGTAAATTGGCACAGTTCCATCGACTTCATGGAGTTATGCTAACACCATCTGAGGATCTTGCCCTGTTTGTGGGAGCTCAGGAAAACAGTCAAGCACCAAATCCTCATGTACATAAACTGTAATAGCTTTGGTAAAGTTGAGAGACACCGATTTATAACAGCTGAGCCTCTGGCCCCAAATACGGTGCAGGGCTCTACCCCCTCCATATCTTTGTTTCTCTTCCCACCTCTGGCCTGAGTATGTAGCTGGCAAGATCTTAGGGACAGATGCTGTCTCTTATGGCCCGTCTATACTGGGCCAAATTTCAGAAAAGCCTCCTCTTTCGGAAGAGCCCTTCTTCCTTGTGGGAGGAGGAAGACAGGGCTTCTGAAAGAGTGTGTCTGCTCTTCCGCAAAAAAAAAAAAAGTGGAAGAGCAGATGTATTCCCTGGACGCGGCAGAGTTTTTCTGGGATACCAGAGGTATCCCAGAAAAACCCCATAGTGTAGACATAGCCTTACTCTGGGTCTGAACAGTGCTCAGTGTAACAGGGCCCAATCATAGTAAGAGCCTCTAGCTTGGATATATTCATTATCATTTATTTTTATTATTACTTGTATAGGACATGGGTGAGCTGGGCATTAAATAGATAGTCCTGATTCTAAGGTTCAAATTCTGCTCTCATGTATACCACTGTAAATCCAAAATAGCTTCTTTGATCCCAATAGATTTACTCCAGGTTTACACTGGCATAAACCTGAAATCACTGATTGAAATCACTAAGCCCTGCTTTAAGGGCTACACAGGAATAAAGGCCTGTGGGTCTGATTCTGCTCTCAGCTACCCTGGTGTAAATCAGGACTGACTCCACTGAAATGATTGGAATTATGCTATTATCAAACCCTTGCATGGAGTAGATTCAGGCCCTATTTTGTGGCCTACCTTGCATTCCTTGAGCACCCAAAACTCCCAGTGACTTCAGTAGGTGCAGAAGGAATGAAGAGTCAAATACTTTATTTTTCAGTGGCACAGTCCATTGACAAATGCAGTCAGATGACAATTGGTCATTTCATCCCCTCAGATTTTCAGCAAAATGGGTCATTCATATGAAGCGTATGGCTTAGTTCCAAGCTACATACCCTATTCATAATGCCACTCCTCAAAGTGAAAATGCAAAATACTCTGCCCCCAAAAACAACCCAGCAGAGACTGAACACTGGTTTTCAGTCTCTCTAGTGAGGAGCTTGGCACTTTTTGGAAAGTGTGTGGTTATTATGCACACACTATTTTTGATTTCATTTCATTCTCATATTTTAAATACAATATAGCTGACTGACTTTTTTTTTCCTTCTCTTGTTCTTTTCTGTTAACTTCCTATGGTGCTCAGATACCACAGGGATGGGAGAAGTGAACGAAACAGAACAGAAGAGAAAAGTGAGTTTAGAATATAGGAGACAGCAGAATAGAAGGCCTGTTTCTCCTGCTTCAGTTGAACTCAACGTGAGTTTTGCCATCACCTTACATAATTCATTCATTCCCCTGTGTATTCATTCTAGACTTGCCTTCTGGTGCGAGATGACATCCTAAGCACACAAAGTATTGGGCATGGCGCTAAACAGTATTTTCCCCTTCCGGGAGACATTGCACAAGGGTTCTGAAAGTGCATTGAGAGGCTTTTCCTATTTAGGGCCTCAGCACAGTTTGATGGGAGCAGGCCTGCAGTGATGGGACCTCAGAAATCCTTTTGTTTTCTGGGCCTGAGTCTCTTCTTGGAACACAGGCCATTGTGTGTGACAGCTCAGCTTTCTGCTCGATGGGATTTTTGGATGGTGGCAGCTAAACGTTGTTGGCCGTACCCATACCAATGGAAAGACTCCCATTGGCTTCAATGGGGGTTGAATTGGGCCCATTGTCATACATGATTGGAAGTAAGAGGCATTGCAAAGCAGATGTTTCTCATGAGGGAAACTGCCAAAGGGGGATAGCAGTTTATCTTCCCATGAGTGTTACAAAGTGAGACATACAAACATTATCCAAAGGTGCAGAAACCTGGATCCCACATCTGAAACTACAGCAACCCGTCCTTGGGGGCTTGGCTTTCAGCCAGTGGCATATGCTGCAAAGAAAACAGAAGGGTGGGGGGGATTAATTCTTTTGTACTTCACTTCCCTTAAAGAACAAGTAGGCCTGAATCCTGCACAACACCCTCCCACCCCAAAGGCAGACCTCTTGCTCTGCAGGGAATCCCATTGACTGGACAGAACCGCTTGCAGGACTGTAGCCTTATTTTGTCTTTTCTTATCCCAAAGTGTCCATTGTTACTGCTGCTGGCCACAGTGGATTTGTATGGAGCTATTGCAAACTGAAAAGAGTCTATTAAATTAAATCTCTTGAGGACAGACTGGCAACAAAAGTTGAAGTTCTATCATTTTGATTATAGGTTTATTATGTCTTGATGATGGATGAGTGGAGGAAATTTACAAATTTTTCACAATGACACAAGGTTTGTTTGCTGGTTGTTGCTTAATATAATTTTCTGGCTGTCTTTATTGATTATGGAGATAAGTCCTTTAAGATTTAGGCCAGATCTTTAGCTGGTATATATCAGTGTCTCTTGACTTTGGTAGAGCTATGCTATACACGGACTGAGTTAGCATTTAATGTTTTGTCACAGATATGAAATTTTTACAGCTATTCTAGGTTTTACAGCATGAAATTTAGCAATGTCACTTAAAAAGGACAAGCACTTAAATCCCTAGGAAGCTTAAATCATCTCATCAAAATAAACAGAACCTGTTGGTGAATTATACAGTAAATTCAAGATTGTTTGACATGTGCCCTATGTCCTATGCTGATGGGACCCATGCAATCTGGAAAAAAAAAAAAAAAGATGACAGACCTGCCTTTTAAAGTGGGACTACAGTAGATGCCAGACATGGTTTACTTGCCATTGGGTCCTTGTCTACACTAGGATTTAGGGTTTATTATTAGAGCATGTTATCTAACACCTTTTAAAAGTCTAGTGGAAACAAAGCAAAGTATAGACTTTGAAATGTGTTAAGCATTTTGAGTTAAAACTGAGATTCCCCACTAGGGTATAACTCACCCAGTCTGGAACATGTTGAAGACTCACAGCTTTGTCTTTACTAGATTTTTAAAAGTGTTAGGGCTTGTCTGCACGACAGATCTTTTGCTGGAACAGCTATGTCAGCAAAGCCCACTAATGGAGACACAATGTCTACTGGCAAAAGGAATTCTGGCATAGCTATGCCACTTTCCTGAATGGCTTCAGTGTTGCCAAAGAAAAGCACTCTTCTGTTGGGATGGTTGGATTTTGCCAGGAAGGATAAGTCACATTCAGTGTTTCCTCTAATTTTTTCCATCCATGTGCAGAATAGATTTTATGTGCACTGAGGCATGTGTGAATGTGCACCACTAGTAGAAACACCTGCTGCCAGCTGTGGGCACTCTGAATGCTCTGCTAATCATGTGGGTGGCATTGAATCTCTCCTGGGTGGCCGCCCAAGCTTATAGGAAACACTGGTCACATTGGTGTGTGTGTTTCATACTCCTAATCAACATAGCTATGCTGGAAAAACTTGGAAGTGTAGCGCAAGCTTTAGTGTAACCTACTGGGGAGTGTGCATTGTGGGTCTCCCTCAGTGCCTGATCCACTTATGTGTGTCAGTTACAGCTCTAGCGAGAGACTTTTAGTTCAAGCTGTAGCAGCATAGGCTTTTACCTCTGGAGGCCAACACTGGTGTGTTGGCCAAGATAGAAGCTAATATATTCTAACCATCTGAAAAAGTGGGTTTTGCCCACAAAATCTCATGATTCTGTATGTATATCCATATCTATAAGTTTCAAAGGTGCTACAGGACTACTCATTGGGATTTTTTTTTTGATATTCTAACCACACATCTTTAAATCTTAGTTTAGAGAAGTTCTGTAATGTAAGGATTGCTTCTGAGGACTTCCGAACTCACATATCTCTCCATGGTTCCCAGGGATGCAGGTTCTATATGCATTTGTGGGGGTAGACTCTATATATCTAATTTTGCGGGACATTCAGCGCATTTTGAGAAGTGCTGAGTGTTTACAATGTTCCCTGAAGTCAACGGAAGCTGAGAATGCTCAGGGCCTTGCAGGTGGCACACAGCACCTTTCCAGATCAGGCCTTCCCTTCTGGGAGGCAGGACAGAGCTGGGGTCCTTACACAGAGGCTGAGTGTGGGGTTACAGATTCTGTGTTTGGAGACAAGTGTGAAAACCATACTGGAAAGGAATGTGCTGTGCTCTGACTCGCTGGTTGGAGTGTAGGCTGGAAGCTAGACCAAAGAGTGATTTGCTTGTCCTGTGGCTCTGAGGCAGGCAGTAGAAGGGACCAAGATAAAGAAAAGTTTTCCTGAAGTTTCTCTATATAGTTAGAGACCTTTCATTGCTGAAGCTACTGAGCAGGTCAGAGCTCAGATATTACCCTAACTACAGGAAATCATGCGTAGTGGCTGTTTCCAGGAAGATCCTGTTCTAGAGGAGGCTATTGTCAAATCCTCTGTTCGACAGAGTTGTAGAGAAGGACTAGAGATCTCTGTATTCTAATTGATATTATTTTTCAGGGATTTTCTTGTATGTACAATCACGTTTGTCCTCACTTTCTTACGGGATGAATTTGATTTTTGTTTTCTTATCCCTGTCTGTCTTAGGCTACGTCTAGATTGCAAGCGTCTTTTGAAAGAGAGCTTCCACACAGCAAAAGCCCATAAAAAAAGTGATCTGCTTTTTTGAAAGATAGCATTCACACTGAATGGACGCTATCTTGCATTTAAGCTGTGATTACTATGGACAGAGTGGCCACCAGGGCACCTATGCTTTTTTCTCTTTCCTCTTCTTTCGAAAGAACTCCTTCTTCCCTGTCCACACACGCCTTTTTCCGAAAGAGCTCTTTTGGAAAAAGGCTTCTTCTTCAGAGAAAGAGGTTTACCAATGTCGGAATACCCCCTGCATTCTTTCTATTTTCTTTCGAAAGAACGCAATAGCGGTGTGGACGTAAGTGAAGTTTTTTTGGAAAAACAGCCATTTTTTTCAAAAAAAAAAAACCCAACCCTACAGTCTAGATGCACCCTTAGTGTTATATCCTGCCACTGCCCATCTCTGTTAGTGTCTGAGCCCCTTCCATGTAAAATCGCTAGCAATATGACGTAAAGGGCTTGTCTTCCCTTATCAGGGTAAAAATTCTGCTTGGGTCAGGAGGTTGGCTTGGATTGATTAATGTGGTTTGGGTTTTGTTTTGCTTTGGGTTTCTTTTATTGTTGCTTTTAAGGGGTATAGGGGCAGCTAACTGTGTCATTGCTGAGGTTTAACAGTGGGTCATTGTTGAGGTTTATAGATAGAAGTGTGGGTCAGTGTTATGCTTATCTGGGAAATATTTTTTTTCCAGACATTACTGCATCTGCAGCTTTGTCCTAGTCCTTTTAAATAAATGTTTGTTTTCTTCCACTTTTGCTCACCTTGGCATTTGCTTGTTATAATTCCTTAGGTGGGGAGGGCAGACCTCTACCTTCTCTGCCTTTGAAACAGACTTCTGTATCATCCCAAAGGGATGAGGGAGGTATCTGTCCCCGAGCTCTCTATCAAAATAATGAAAAGGTTCGTTGGGGAGCAGCAGAATACAAATGAAATGGTAAAACTAAACCACTAGTGTTTCCTTATTGTGCCTGATCATTAATGAAGCCAATAGGACTGCTGGGCTGAGCTCTGCTTTTCTAACAGTTCCAATTTTTGCATACAATACCTTGGGAAGAAACTTACCAACAGTGTAAGGGAGAGGAATTCCTCAGGCTAGAGCAGGGCTGAGGAGCTATAACCCATGGACCAAATCTGTCCTGCTGCTTCATTTCATCCAGCCTGTGGCTGAAAGCCCAGAGCCTTGACACTCTCCCCCACCCTCCCATGGCCTGTAGCCATGAGTGCCAGTTCGCCAGCATGTCCCTGCAGTGCGTAGATGGAGGGATGATTAGGGAAGCTCTGTGTGCTGCCCTTGCCTCCAGCACTGGCTCCACAGCTCCGATTGGCCAGGACCTGGGGTGCTTGTGGGCATGGGCATTGGGCACTGTGCAGAGTCTCCTGGCCTCTCTGCATAGGGGCCAGACATGACAGCTGCTCTGGGAGCAACACAGATCCAGGGCAGGCAAGGAGTCTGCTTTAGCCCAGCTCTGCTGCCAATCAGGAGCTGCCAGAGGTAAGCACTGTCTGGCCAGAGCCTGCACCCCAACTCTGACTCCTTCCTGTACCAAACTCCCTCCCACAGCTTACATCCGGAACCTCTTCCTGCACCCCACACCTCTGGCCCCACCCCAGAGCCTACACCCCCTGCTGGAGCCCGCAACCTCCCTGCATCCCAGTGCTCTGCCTCAGTCCTGAGTCCACTCCTAAAAGCACAAACCCTTTGGCCCCATCCCGGAGCCTCCTCCTGCACCCTAGTCCTTATCCTTATGAGGCAGAACTCATACTCTCAGCTGAAGCCCTCAGTCACTCTCTCTCACCTTGACCTCCTGCCCCAGCCCAGAGCCTCTGCCCGCAGGCTGACCCCCTCATTTCTGGCCCAGTCCAGAGCCTAGGGGAAGAACCGAGCCTCCGTGCTCCGCCACCCCACTGGGCTGTGTGTGGCCACCAACTGTTTTTTTTCTGTGGGTCTCAGGCCACTGATAGAAAAAGGGCTCCTCACCTCAAGCTAGAGTCTCTTTTTGCCTCATTATCCTCACTGTATCAAAGACAAAGCCCACTGTGGCTTCCTTCTGAAATCCAATGGAGTAAGATAGAAATCAACTAGGAAAAAGAGATTGGCCTCAGGCTTCAGCTGGTATAAACTAGTGTACGTTGCCTTCAAAAGCTATGCCAGTTTGCCTCATTGAGGATCTGGCCTGTCATGGGCAAATGTCACCAGCTACACCACTACAAACTTAGGACCCATGGGAGGAGAGCTGGTAAACCAGCAAGTAATTTGTTCTGGCGGGTGCGTGTCTCCTACAATGATGAGTTCCATGTAAAAAAAACTCTTGGAAAATCACAGTTCTCATACTACAGAACTTTGCACTTTAATAGCACCTTCCATCTGAATGTCTAAAAACATTCTGGACTGAATTCTGCTGCTCTTACTCAACCTGTAAAGTACTCACATCAGGAGTTTCATTGAGTTGTAGCAGTAGTGGCAGAAGTGTGTGTGTAAGTGTTGCAGAACTGGACTCTGTATAAACATTAATGAAATGAGACTCTGTCTAAAATCATTCTGTGATAGCATTTCTTAGCAGGCTGGGCACTGAAAACAAGAGGCTGCCAGCAAACTCCCTGACTTTCTCCCCCTCCATAGGCATATGTGTACTTCCTATCAGTTGCTGCTGTGCCCTTATGGCAAACTATGCATGCAGCTAACAGCATCAAGAGCTACATGGAAAAGCTAATGAAGTAAATCTCATAACATGAGAAGTAGATGAATTACAATCCCATTTTATAGATGGTAAGGCTGAGGCTTAGATTAGTTGATTTGCTGAGATCACATGGCAAGTCTGTGACTGATGTAGGATTAGAATGTAGATTGCCCATCTTCCAGTCATATGTTTTAGCTCCTGCTCAATTCTTTCTCTCCTCTTTTGCAAGGGATGACAGGTGTGGGGGTGTAGTTAATATTCTTTTGTGGTTTAAAGCTCTAAAAAGCACCATGATGGTTTAAAAAACAAACAAACCTGGAACCATGATGAAAATGAGAGAGAGAGAGAGAGAGAATGCTTTGATCAGCCACTTTACATAGCTATTCTTCCCATAAAACTCAGTGGCCCAGGTTCATCTATGGTGACACTCTGTTGGTTGAATTTGACCTACTACTTTCTGTCATGGGAGGTAATTCAGAGCAGTGAATGGGCAATAATCTTACATATACAATCTCTTTCAGAAAGTCTCAGTGAGACTGTTTCTTATCAATTCCAGCCCAGCACACCACATGCAGACATCGGTCTCTTTGTCTTCCTCCTGCACAATAATTAGTTGTCCATAAAATTGTGCTACACATTTTACAAACATAGCCAGGAAAGTACATGCAATCTCAATTATTGTTGTTGTAATAGACTATCACGCCTAGCAGTCACAGCTGAGACTGACTGAGGTTCCCTTTGCTTAGGTGCTGTACAAGCCTATAGATATAGCCCCAGCCCAAAGAGACTACAGTCTCAACAGAGAAGACAGACAAAGAATTTAAAATTAATTAAATTAATAGGCAGCAGATTTAAAATAACCATAAACAAGTATTTTTTCACACAACGCACAGTCAACCTGTGGAGCTCCTTGCCAGAGGATGTTGTGAAGACCAAGACTATAACAGGGTTCAAAAAAGAACTAGATAAATTCATGGAGGGTAAGTCCATCAGTGGCTGTTACCTGGGATGGGCAGGGATGGGGGCCATAGCCTTTGTTTGCCGGAAGCTAGGAATGAGTGACTGAGGGTGGGTCACTTGATGAATCCCTGGTTTGCTCATTCCCTCTGTGGCACCTGGCATTGGCCATTGTCAGAAGTCAGGTCTCTGGGATACATTCACCTTTGGTCTGACTCAATATGGCCGTTCTTATGTGAAAGAAAACAGAGACACTGAGAATAGGGCTGGTTGAAAATATTCCCTTAACACAGTGTGCTTCAATGGAAAATTAGGATTTTGAAGAAATGTCGTTTTTCACGAGAAGTGTCTGTTTTCTCTGGAAAATTCCAGTGGTTTCTTGAGAAACCTAAAAAGTAAATATTTGGCCAGAAAGTCAAACATTTGATGAAAATGAAAAAAAAAATTGTCAAAAATTTCTGTGGAAAAAAACTCCTCTTTTCTGACCAGCGTGAACAAAGGGGCAAAGTGTCTGGGCCACAAGCGATGCAGCAATGTGTGTGTGGGGCGGGGGGGACAAAGAGGGCAACCACCTCAAGGCCTGCCTCAAGGATTCAAGGTCCAGGGCTCCTGGCTTCCACCACTGCTACTGCATCAGTGATGGCTGCCGGAGCCCCGGGCCCTTGAAATCACGGCCAGAGCCCGTGTGCTGTGCTCTGGTCTGCGCTGAGAACTGCCTTGGATAGGCTAGCCTCAGCTCTGGCCCTTCTACCTGAGGCCCTGCCCCTTCCGGGGATATGCAGCTGCTCCACCTTCCCTCTCCCTGCCCAAGGGCCTAGCAAGTCTGTCAGCCCCACTGCCTAGCCTCAGTGGAGTTCTTCAAATATTTATCAGTTACATCTACAGGTGTTGTCTCAAATCAGTTCTTAGCTCCATTGTGCAAAGCTCTGTATCTGGGTTGTTGCCCAGACACTGCAAGAAACATACTTGTCATATTGAAGCTATTTTGTGACACGACTGCAAAGAAAAAAAAAAGAATTTAGCTAAGAATACAGAGGAAGAAAATGCATAACCCTTCCCTCCCCCCACAACTTATCCTAGAGCCTTCCCTTCTGAGCCTCCTATAATGTCAATTCTGTTTACTCCTTGAGTAAATGTCTGGTGTCACTTTAATAAATCAAATGAACTGTGTTCAACGAGATATGAAGTCTGTCATTTGATCATTTACATTATTTACTGTACAGTACATGATGGAATTGTAGTTCAACCCCACTCCAAGATGGCAATATATCTAAAAACTTGTATTCCTAAAAAAGGAAGCTATTGATTCAGAATGAAATCAATGGTGTTTGTAGAATACTGGCATACATTGTGAGGTAAAGGGGCATTTGCCTGGGGTAAAATTTTCAAAAGTGCCCAAGTGACTTAGGAATTTACACCCCAGAATTTTAAAAGTATTTAGGTGCCTAGCGCCTGTTGATTTCAGTGGATATTGGAGTTTAAACATCTTTTAGTCTAAGGGTCCTAGAGCTGAAGTCTTGATAGTACTAAGTACCTCCTACGTAATTAAAACATTTCACTCCTTGTCTCCCCACAAAAATTGTACCTGTTTGGCTGAAACTGTGTTTTAATCCTGTGATGACAGACTTAAGTCAGTTTATTCCAGGCTTAAATCAGTTTAGCTGAATTCAGAAAGGCAAGCCAAATGAATCAAAATCAGTTGTAGACTTATTTAAATAGGTTCACAGAGGGGTTGGCACCAGTTTAAGGAAATCCTTTGAAAACCCAGCTGTAGTTAAATCATTGCAGGTTGTGTGCACATACCAGCTCTTAGGCCACGTCTACTGAAGAGTCACTTGTGGGCAGAATTATGTTGGTCTTGGGGAGAAAAGGTGCAAGTTCTGATGACATAGTTGTGCTGCTAATAGCCCTTCAAGCAGATCCAGCTATATGGGCAAAACTGGTATGGCTTGTTTTGTTTTAGTTGGGGCAGAAGGGAATAGGGTGGGAAGGGGTTGGTTGGAAAAGGTTGTACCAACAAACATGC
Organism: Pelochelys cantorii; assembly: GCA_032595735.1. Taxonomy (NCBI): domain Eukaryota; kingdom Metazoa; phylum Chordata; order Testudines; family Trionychidae; genus Pelochelys; species Pelochelys cantorii. The sequence goes on from CM064328.1 coordinate 183,153,775, forward strand.
AATTTTGCAGATATAAAGTTGCATGCACTCCAGAGTTCTTTGCCAGTGTAATAGAGCAGTGTTCCTATATGAAGAAAGCACTTTTAGGGCACGTCTAGACTTGCTTTCACTTTCAAAAGAAGATGCAAATTCGGTGCATATCTTCTTCTGATCGCTTTTTTGAAAGAGGTTCTTTTGAAAAAGAAAGTAGTCTAGATGCGGTTCTTTCAAGAAAAAAACTCTTTTTTGAAAGAACCGTGTAAACCTCATTTTTTAGGAAAGCTAAGTTGGTCAGGATTTGACTTCAGCCCTGGGTGGCGAGCTTTGGGGCCTTCTCAACACCTTGTGGTAGGGCTTCAGCTTTCTGACCCGGGCCCCAGTAAGTTTAATGCCAGTGGTGCTTAGCAGACCTGCTCGTGGCCCCAGGCCCCTGGCTGAGAACCACTGTGATAGAGAACTGGGACAGAGGTTAATGAGACACTAACCAGGTTCTTTTCAGGCTGTAAATAGTCCACAAGTGTACGGTAGTGCCGACCGGCAGTATTATCTTCCGCGTATCCCGCAAACCTAGCTGTTTGGTAGTTACAGGGATTTTGAACTTTACACACTGACCTCTAGATAAAATTCCTGGCTGGCTGGGAGAACAACGGAGGAAAGAGCTGATGCCTGCATGTGTAATGGGAGCAAGGGAAGATGTTCTGAAGCAGTCTGAGCATACTACAAAGGTATCTTATGGTCTGTTCTCTTTTTAAACCATTTATCATACTTTTTTTGTGGTGTGGGGTTAGCTATAATGGTTTATTTAGCTCCATCATTAGAGACCTGTAGGGGTGGATCCTGAAGTTTCTGCTCAGTTTTTAGGTGTATGCCTGAGTAGACGGAGCAAGCACTGAGGATACATTAAGAGTCAGATTGTGTCTCATGAAGTCTCCTCCAGATGCAGATCCATGGCCAGTCGCACTGAAGCAGGAATCAGCTGCATCTGCAGAACTTTCTCCCTCACCCCTGCAGTCGTGGAAGGCTCTGAGCAGCTCTGAGGATCCAGGAGTGGAGTGAGAATGGCTGCATCCGAGGGGCAAGAAAGGAGCTGGGGTGAATGTGGCTCATACTCCCGGGCATCCTGGGGGAATTCTGTTAATTCTCTGTAGGTCCTACCCATGTTGTTGGATCTATGCAGGTGGATCTTCAGGCCAATGTGGGTGTGATTGCAGGACTGATGCCTTAAACTGGATTAAGTTTCCCATGGAGTGACCTCCACGCTGGAGAACCCCCTTCCTTCATGGCTTATGCCACGATCTAGCAAAACACGTAAGCATGCGCTTGACTCGACGCACATGAGTAATCCCCCTGGTGCCTTGCACGAGGAGAGGTGGAAGCTCCATCATCTGGACATTTAAAAGAGAGGTGAACATAGAACTAGCCAATACGCTGTAAAGAACCTGCATGCACTGTTGTGGGGATGGATTTAGATGATAAAGTGTGTGGGGCAGGAATAAGCTACGTGTTCTGTGTTTGTACAGCACCTACCATGATGGGATTCTGGTCCATTACTGTCTGGTTGAACAAACAAATAAATAATAAAGTGTGTCCTCATGCATTGTGTACATCTCTAGTTTCTATCATATAAACAAGACCCTGGTTGTAACTAAGTGAAGGCAGGTTGGGAAAAGAATCCTGTTTGAAAAGGAAACAGCTGAGGAGTTAATCTTCTGTTCTTCTGTTGACATTTTCATGTTTGCAAAGTCTCACAAGCTTGATTTGTTGATCCCGTGAAATCATCAAGGGAACGAAATAAAAATACCTGGAAGATTGTTTGACATGAAAGCACATTGTGTGAAATGCAGTAGTCCACGCTGCTTGACACATGAAGCATTAATAAAAAAAAGGGGGTGGGGGTAGAGAAAGGAGAATGATACAGCATGCAATGGGAAATATTCTTAATATGTGCAGCCTCGGGTCTCTAATGATAGGCTTTTATCCTGGTATGTCTAATTGCCACAGAACTAATCATTAATAAATTGGGATGTATTTACTCCCTGAAATGTTTTGGACGGTATACCAACTTTTTTCTGTTGGCCTGTTGAAAGCACTGTGATGCCTTACTCCCATATAACCTGGGAAACCGATATGTCTTCAAAGTTAATGAAATGCCGTTTGTCATAGGATTTGCAGGTGTGACTTGGTTCTTACATTATAATACATGATGAAAGTAAGTGGCTGGATTGTAGGCCTGCTGCCAAGCCTAATGTACGTTCTGTAAGTGTCAGTAGTGCAGCGTTCCATAAATCTTGCTAATAGTGTGAAGTCTTGAAATGTGTGATCTTTCTATTCTAAGGTCAAGTGAGACTACTTCACAACTTAATTTTAGCTCTGCTGTCTCTGCAGATGGCAATTTACAAGGAGGCTCCATTGTTCAGGGCCCATTTTGAGGGGTGGAATCAAGATGTGGCTGGAAGAAAATATTTCCTGATATTGACTGAATGGAGTGTGTGAAAGGCCACTCGTACCATGCTGCTCAGTGTAAAGTCCCGTTGGACTCCTCCTGTACCAGCTACAGCTGCATGTTAAAGTCAGAGAAATGTGCAGGGGCAGCTGACAGAATTGCTTGACCCTTCAGCAAGGTGGGGGTGGAGGGGCACCAGGCTCCTGGAAGGGGTAGACCTTAGGGTGGAAGAGGCGGGGTTGGGGGCTGGCTTCCCCTTAGACCTTCAGTGCTGCCTAGAGTGCACTATCCAGGGCTCCAGCAATGATTTAAAGATCCCACGGCTGTGGGAGGCAGAAGCCCCAGACCATTTTGAATCACTGAGACAGTTTCTCCCTTTGCGCCCTTTCCTCCCCCCGTTGGCTTGCCTGGAAGTGTGGTTTACCTCTTCGCTCTGCTTACCCCTCTACTGCCAGTGAGTGCAGAAGGGGATAAACCTCTGCTGATGGTGCTGGCCCCACTAGTCCCCTAGGCTGCCTCCGTTGGGAGAAGAGGCGGGACAGGGGTGGAGGGAAGGTGGGGGAGAGAATGGGGAAGAAGTGGGACATGGGCATAGCAAGGGTGGGGAGGGGCAGAGCAGGGGTGGGGAGAGGTGGAGCTTGAGGTGAAGGAGTGTTGTTGCAGCCTTTCCTCAGGTGTGGAGGGGTCATGTGGCTGGTGACCCCCTGGATCCCCCCTCACCCGTTGTCTCTGCAACCTGTTTTTAAATATCTCCAATGATGGAGATTTCACAGCCTTCCTAGACAATTTATTCCAGTGCTTAACCACCCTGACAGTTAGGAAGTTTTCCCTAATGTCCAACATAAGCCTCCCCTACTGCAATTTAAGCCCATTGCTTCTTGTCCTATCATCAATGGTTAAGGAGGACAATGTTTCTTCTTCCTCCTTGTAACAACTTTTTATGTATTTGAAAACTATTATCATGTCCCCTCTCAGTCTTCTCTTCTCCAGACTAAACAAACCCAATTCTTTCAGTCTTCCCTCCTAGGTCTTATTTTCTAAACCTGTAATAATTTTTGTTGCTCTTCTCTGAACTTTCTCCGGTTTGTCCACATCTTTCCAGACTTGTGACAGCCATAACTGGACACAATTGCAGTGGACACAAATCCAGTTGCAGTCCACATAACTGGACACAAATCCAGTTGCAGTGCAGTCAGTGGGGGGTAGAGGAGAAGAAATACTTCTGGTGTCTTGCTTACAAGTTGATCCCAGAACAATGTTTGCTTTTTCTTGCAACAGTGTCTCACTATAACCGACAGATCCCTTTCTGCAGTCCTCCTTCCTAGGCAGTCATTCCCATTTTGTACGTGTGCAGCTAATTGTTCCTTCCTATGTGAAGTACTTTGCCATTGTCTTTATTGAATTTCATCCTGTTTTCTTCAGACCATTTCTCCAGTTTGTCCAGATCATTTTGAATTTTAATCCTATCCTCCAAAGCACTTGCAACCTCTCCCAGCTTGGTATCATCTAAAAAATTGTGTATTCTCTATGCCATTATCTAAACCATTGATGAAATTATTGAACAGAACTGGATCCAGAACTGATCCCTGTGGAACCTCACTTGTTATGCCCTTCCAGCATGACTATGAACCACCAATAACTACTCTCTGGAAACAGTTTTCCAGTTATACATCCACTTTATACTACCTCCATGTAGGTTGTATTTCCCTAGTTTCTTGATGAGAAAGTCATGTGAGACAGTATGAAAAGTCTTACTATCATCAAGATATACCACATCTACTGCTTTCCCCCATCCACAAGACTTGTTACTCTGCCAAAGAAAGAGCTAGTAGGTTGGTTTGATTTGTTATTGACAAATCCATGTTGTTACTTGTCATGTTATTATCCTCTATGTGTTCATTGTTTGCTTAATTATTTGCTCCATTATCTTTCTGGATACCGAAGAGAAGCTGGCTAGTCTGTAATTCCCCAATTGTCTTTGTTCTCCTTTTTATAGATGGGTACTATATTAGCTCTTTTCCAGTTCCCTGGAATCTCTCCTGTCTTCAATGACTTTTCACAGATAATTGCTAATGGCTCAAATATCTCCTTGATCAGCTCCTTGAGTATTGCATGATGTGTTTCATCAAGTCCTGATGACTTGAAGACATCGAACTTACCTAAGTGATTTTTAATTTTTTCTTTTCCAATTGTAGCCTCTGATTCTACCTCAATTTCAGTCACATCCACTATGTAAAGATGTCCAATCACCAACTTTTTTGTTAAAATGGAAACAAAACTGTCATTTAGTATTTCTGCCATTTCTACATTTTCTTTTATTGTCTTCCTACTTTCATTGAGTAACAGGCCTACCCTGCCCTTGGTTTTCTTCTTGTTTCTAATGTATTTGTATAATATTTTCTTTTTACTCTCTATGTCTGTAGCTAGTACAATCTCATTTTGTGCCTTGGCCCTTTCTAATTTTGTCCCTACATACTTATGTTGAGTGTTTATATTAATCCTTTGTAATTTGATCAAGTTTTATAGGAAAGTGAGGCACACAATAAAAACCAGTTCAGAAGGAAACACGAAGAATTCATTACTATCATATGCATAAAAGATTCTGCCACCCTATTCCTGGGACCACATCGCCTCTTCCACACATCTGGGTATATGTCATCCACTGGGAATACAACAGGGACTCCATATGACAGACTTTTCTCTTGCAAATGATCCTTATGAGAATCTCACTCCCTTGAAGACAGTGTGACAAGATGAAGGATGACTCTCTGTGTTGAAAGTGTGACCCGATCAGGTTCTGTATGAAGGTATAGTTAAGAGTCTGTATGAAGGTATAGTTAAGAGTCATGGTTGACTTATTTTAAGAGTCATGTGATAATAAACAGATGAAATATACATAGAAATACATTCAATTAATATGTGTTACTACGTTACATTTTATGTTAATCTGGCTATTTAAGAAGGCCACAAATTCTGTTGTCTTTTATTGTGTTGAAAAAAGGTTGAAAGAACCTCTCAAGCTGTTATGTATTAATTCCCTCAGCTTTGAAAGTTCCTTGATAGATACCTCTGAATTTTATAGCATTGTATATTTCAGAAGGTTCATTCCTTTGCCAAGTATTTGTTTAAAGGTTTCTGCATTGTAGTCAGATCTAAGTAATACAGTGTATACATTATATGGTGACAAATGAACTGAAACATTTTGCTCTCAAGTCCTATTTCACCTCCTCGCAAAGAACCTTGTGATGAAAATAAAATCCACAAAGTTGCAAAGTATGTTCCTCCCTCAAAGAGTGCTGTGATTTGATTTCAAAGGGATTCTCAGAAGGATATTGAATTTCAGATTTTGTTTTCCCATAACAGTGATTCTGGCCAAAAACTTTTTAATCAAAAGAACCAACTGTAACCTTGTTAATAACTAAGAAAACAATGGCCAATATGAAAAGGCCTGCCAAGAGCTACAAGTCTCTGCTGTTGGCAGAATAATTGGTAGACTGTTATTTTGGTTGAAAACAATATAATTTGTATTTCTAATTTTGTAAAATTACTTAACTAATAACACATGCTCGCAGGGGGGGCTGGAATAATTTGTAGACTCGGGGTGCTGAGAGCTATTGAATCCAACTGGTATAATGGGAACCACTTCAAGCCAGGGGCCAGGTAGTACGCTGCACTCCCAGTTCCAGCACCTATGCATGCTCACCAATCCTGACTGCAAAGTGGCTCTCAACAGGGGACACTTTTTAGCCAGGTCAGAGGGCCAAATGCAGGAGTAAGCAATAGTTCTAAACACAACAAAGCAAATAAGGCTACACCCACTGATGGGAAGCTGATTCTGCTCTTGCTGATTCACTCAGTTGGTGTAAACTGACCTACTTTCATTTGTTATAATAAATAGCTTCCCCTTAGGGGATACTAGTGTACGATTATGAATCTATTTTCCTGGTGTAAACGTGCCAAGTGATGTGTGTGTGTGTGCGTGTGCACATGCGTAGGCAGTTTGTGAGAGTATTAAGTGGTGGGGGAGGAGCCCCAGGGATATCACAGTGGACCATGCAGAACTTTGGTGATGAGCATTCTAAATTCTTTGCTGTTGTGTCAACTGGTAATCCTTAATAATGTTGCTGGTCAATTTCAAATGGATTTCTTTTCGGCATTCAACATTCGCTGTTATGCTGTATAACTTAACACACCACTTCCTCAGCTCCTTTTTGTTCTCTCTCTCTCTGTTTCCCTGCCCCCCTCAAAGGAGAACAGCTTCAAGGAGGGGCAGATCCTTCAAGAGTCTAATTTTGTTCAGTTGTGCAGCCACAGGGAAACTTGATGTAGTATCCCACAAGCCGCTGTGCTCTGGGTAATGTGAGAATGTTTCACCCGCCACATTATGTCCAGTACTTGATTAACTATTGTTTCACACTGATGAAGTAGTCTGTTCTCTTTGTGATTCAGATCCTCTTCATAATTCCTTTTCTGTAAATCTCTTCTTTTCATTATATGGCCATAATTATTTCTTTCTGTAGAGTGCATAACCTAACACCTATGTACATTGAATGCCAAGGTTTGAAACCATAATAAGCTGAATGCTCACCTTAGAAGCCATTATTTCAATCATTAGAACACAGTTTATTCCTCCAGAGAACATTAACATTTGAAAATGTGTCAACTAGAGTATGAAATTTATCATGATCATGGACCACCTGCCAACTAATTAGAATACAACATTCTGATTTCCTGTACTCCAGTATTAATCTAACATTTGACATCAGTTTATATTTTTAAGTTGTTTCAGTTCAGTACCTGGCAAATCGCCTGTGAAGGTCACAGAAATGTGATTTGAAACTGGAAAGAAAGTGCAATCAAGAGGAGGTGAAGAGCCAAATATAAGTTCAAAGTGCTGCTTCAAAAGACCCAATTTGCCATGCAAACAATGACAAAATCTCATGACACCAGTAGGGGCAAAAGTAGCTAAAATTGCTATTGTTGGGTTAATCTGTAGTTGTTTTAAAAAATAATCATCCATTCTTGAGCTAAAAAATCTTTTAAAGGTAAACTGTACTGCAAATACCAAAAAACGACTCATGCCTAGAAATATCTGGTAGGTGTCCCCACTATATTTGAGCATGTATTCCGCCAGTAGGTGTCTCTGTGTGCTGTTTAGAGTTTCATACCAGGTGTGGTTGCTAGTAAACAAGGGAACCAGAGCTGGATCTTAAGCAGTTCATTTGTGGCTGTAGTTGTTTTCTTTGAGAAATTCTGTAAGGCTATGCCTACACTACAAAGAAAAGTCAGAAAAAGATATGCAAATTGTGAATTGCAATTTGCATATCTTTTTCTCCTTTTCTTCCGAAAGAGTCTTTTCTGACATTTGGCCTGTCTATACTGGGCCAAATGTCGGGAAAAAAGCCTCTTTCAGAACATCCCTTCTTCCTCGTAGAACGAGGTTTACAGGGATGCCGAAAAAATGCATCTGCTTTTCTGAATTTTTTTTTCAGAAAAGCAGATGCATTCCTTGGATGTGGCAGAGCGAGGTGTCCCGGAAAAGCTCTGCAGTGTAGACATAGCCCAAGATCTGTTTTAGTCCATATATTATGACAGTAACAATGCTGCTGGGTGGCAGAGAGTAGAGACTTTCAGCACAAAAACATGTGTTAACGTGCTTTTTATTTTTTATACAACACACACACACACAAACACTTTTGTGAAATGGTCTGACTCCCTAAAGACACCCCAGAATGCCACATTCTGTAACACCATTACTAACTGGAGTCCAGTGGAATTCATGGCATCAATAATGTTACAGAGTGATGCAGTCTGGGTTGCTGCCAGTGAACTAGTACGTCTCAGATGATTACATTTCATAGATGAAAGGAAAAGAATTTTTAAAATGGTAAATTGAAACTCATTTCTGTGCTGAATGCCTCTTCCATTTAGAGCCAAGTTATTGGGCACATTTTATCACATACGTCTCAATTTGCCCAGGCCAAAATATGGGGCACAGTGTCTGATATAGACCCCGAGAAGAGACATACAAATATTATTTGGGCAGGAAATGTAAAGTGCTTTGGATTGATTCCTTTGATGCAAATAGTTCTTTCTATAACCTCAGTTGTATCCTTCTTTTTTTTTTTCTGATCAGAGTCATTTTCTGCAATAAAAGGGAGAGAGCACTAAGTTTCTATAGAATGTAGGCAACTTTGGAACTAGAACACATGTTGCCCCTCCAAAGCACACTTATGATATATGAAGGGCCTTAACTCTGGTTTCATTTGAGTTTCTCAGTTCACCTTGAGGGGTATGTTCCAACATTCCATCAGCAAGAAATTCTGGACTGGACCCTAAATGACATTCAATTAAGCAACAACAAATAATAGGAGAAGTCAAGTAACCTTGAAGCCTTGGTCAAAGTCAGTGAGTAGCACACAAGGGTAAATAGTACAATAATAGGGCAATGCTTAAATTTGGATCAGGCCTTTGAGTAAAATAGCTCAGTCTCCTCTTTCCTTCTCAGGCGAAAGTGCAAGAGACCTTTTTATTAATAATGAATTACTAATTGATTCATTGTTTTATTTAATGGAGAGTGCTGTGACTCAGCTTCTCCTCACTCTGAGCATTGGCTAGACAGGTTCTCCCTGACAGCACGGCTGCTTCTTCTATTGTAGTTTTGACAGTATGCTTTTCATGTGCTTGGCTCACAAAGTACCCTCCAGAGATACAGTGCACTTACGAGATGAATACAGGAAGCTTTGAAATGTGCTTTCCATCCTGAACATTTGGCAGTGTTCAGAGACTGTTTGGGCTTTTCACCAGCTGTTGTGCTATTAAGAGTTAACCTAGGTATTAAGAGAGCAACTTCAAAGGTAGGGCCCAACTTACTGAAAGAACGCATAGTATGGAGCCTCTACAAACTTCTGCTCGAGCCCATTTTTTTTTCTCCCAAATATATTTCTAAATTATTCTCCAATTTTCTTTTTCCTGAATAATGAAACAAAGGAGCAGAGCCCTTGCAGGAGAATTAGTGGTGTAGTTATAACAGCAAGTAGCCATACTGAGGCCGCTCCATGTCACAGCTGGAGACTAAAATATCTCCACAGAGAAAGGTCAATATTTTATCTTTAAGGTTTCATTCAAGATGGTTTTATAAAGAATTAATTTAAAAGGAGCAGAGCTGTGCGGTCCAAAAGATGGTTTGGGGTGGCTGCCCCAGACTCCATGCTTCGGGGGGCCCTGCAGCAGCTGCCTCTACTGTCCTATGGATAGAGCTTGAGGAATTACAGGGAATCTGGCATGGGGTGGCAGCAGGGGTTGCTCCACCCCAATCCCTCGCCACAGTGGCAGGAGCTGGGGTGGCCTGGCAGCCTGCTCACCTCTGGCCCACTGCCCTCTCCAGGCCTGCTGCACTCAGCTTCTCCGCAGCAGCAGGAAGCAGAGTGCTCCGACTCCAAGACACTCCACTTCCCGCTGCTGTGGAGAAGCCGAGTGCAGTGGGTCAGGAGAGGGTGGCAGGGGGGGCGCAGCGGAGCAGGCTGCTAAGTCACTCTGGCTCCCACAACTGCAGTAATTGCGAGGGAAAGGGGGGGGGTCCCATGCTGCTGTCCTGCACCAGGCCCCTGGTAACTCCCCGACTCAGTGTTGCTCAAAGGGAGGGGAAGGAGGGCGGAAAGGGGCACAGTGGGGACAGGGCACGGGTAGGGCTTGGGGGAAGGGGTGGAGCAGAGGTGGAGTAAAGAGGGGCAGGGCCTGCAGTGGGGGCAGGTGCTCCTGGCGCCACAGCAGGGACATCGGGGGAGGGATTGCCCCAGGTCCCACACCCCCTAAGGACTCTGAAGGGGAGAACTAGATGTTATAAGTGTGTAACAAACACTAGCGCATGGTTCTAAGCACATCCGTAGCATAGAATTATACCAGGCGTTCTCCAACTTCACTGTACTGCAACCATCTTCTGACAACACAAATTGGTGCACAATCCGAGAAGCCTGAGCCCACCCAGTCCTCACTGTCCTAGGTGGGATGGGGGCAAAGCCAAAGCCCACTGCCCTGGGCAGGCTGGGGAAGGCAAAGCCCAGGACCAAGGTCTTCAGTCCCAGACAAGAGGTGTATAGCTTGAGTCCTGCTGACCAGGGCTGAAGTCCTTGGACCTTGGCTTCAGCGTAGTCAGCCCTGGTGACCCCATTAAAATGTGGTTGCACCAGAGGAAGCAAGCTATATGGGCCCATGGAGCATCAGCACCAGGAATATTCCTGGCTTGGGGCTGGGCTCCATCCAAAATTGCCACCTGCACTCCCTGCCCCCAGCCTCCCCTGTCACCCCCTGCATGTTCTCTGGCTCTACCTGCTGCCCTGGGACATTTTAAAATGCCCTGGGGGCCCCAACAGCAGCACAGCAGGGTTAGAGAAGCTTCCAGCCTCTCACTTATTCCAGCTGTGTCCCCCTGCAGCTGGGGGAGGTGGAGCAGGGAAGGGGTGGAGCGGAGCAGGGCCCGCAGTGTGTGTGGGGGGTTAACCTCGGCTCCGTGCCTAGGCCATGTGTTTTTGTGCAAGAGATGTGCTTTTGCGCAAGAGCATCCATGGCAGTGTGGACGCTCTCTTGCGCAAGAAAGCTCTGATGTCCATTTTAGCCATAGGGGTTTCTTGTGCAAGAAACCCCTGCCGCGCATCCACACTGCCCTCTTGTGCAAGAGTTCTTGCGCATGAGGGCTTACACTTGTTAGAAAAGAGCGTAGCTCTTGCGCAAGAAGCCCTCTCTTCCCACACTTTACTGTAAATCTTCTTGTGCAAGAGCGGGCGGGCCGTGTGGACGTTCTGCGGGTTTTTGTGCAAGAACAGCCGTTCTTGCGCAAGAACCTGCCAGTGTAGATATAGCCTGGGGGGGGGTTACCCCAGCCCTGCACCCCCCTAGGGATGGCCCTGCCCATACCCCTCCCCCACCTAAACTTTCTCTCAGAGCCTTAGGGGCAGATTGCGGGGGAAGGAGGGGAGGAGTGTGTGGGGAAGGGGTGCAGGCTCTGAGCATTCAGGGCACCACTAACATTTTTGCAAACGTGCTGCCCCTGGTCACAACCCATTTTGGGGCCCCAACCCTCCAGTTCGAGAACTGCCGGATTGTACAAATCAATAAGCAACCTAGTGTCCTGTTGGCCTCTGTAACAATCTACAGCACATGGCCAACCACCTGTTAAAGCATCTGTTACCCTTTCAGACTTACACCTAGAACCTTTATCCCAGGTGTGACTCAGGAAAAGAAAGATGATCCCACAAGCGAGTCACTTGTAGGGTTGCCAGGTGTCCGGTATTCACCTGGACAGTCTGGTATTTTCGCCTCCTGTCCGGTAAAAAAATTCAGAGAATACCGGACACCCGAAATGTCTGGTATTCTCTGAATTTTTCCCCGGCCAGGAGGCGAAAATGCTGGGCACCTGGCAACCCTACAAACACTCAGCACTCGACCTCCCCCACACCCCCGACCCCTCCCAGCCCCCAACACCCCCAGCCCCCATGCTTACCTGGTTCCCCAAGGCTGCCAGCACAAAATGGCTGCCGGCCAAAAGACCTAAGGGAAGCAATACTTCCCCTGGGTCTTAGTGCTCAACCGCTCCCCTGTTCCTATCCCTGCACTCACTCTTAAGGGGGACATGCTGTTTTAATGCTGGTGGGGTCTTTTTTTTTTTTTTGGCTTAATAAGTCCTTGGAGTCCTTTTTTTTTTGTTTTTTTTTGGTCAACAACTTTGGTCTCCCCCCCCTTTTTTTCCCCTTCAACAGATTTTTTTCCCGTTTTTTTGGGGGGGAGGGGTCGGTATTTTTGCTTCAACCATCTGGCAACCCTAGTCACTTGGAAGCTGAGGTTTGGAACAGGCGTGCTCACTGAGGGTCAGGCAGCGTTACTGGAGGCAATGGGAAGCTGCATTGCCCCAGGAAGAGATCATGCCATAGAGAAACACAAGGCCTCTTGCTGTTCCACCCTGTGGGAGGCTGTGGCACGTGCTTCCTTCCACAGCTGGCCAGCTCTGGTGTTTAATGTGGAAGGTAGGCAGAGTTATTTCCCCACCCCCATCCCTGCTCCCTTTGGGGTGGCTGACATGACAGTCGGGGCCAGCAGGGAGTTCTTCCTGCACCCAGGAATGCTCAGGGGCTGCAAAGATGGCTGAGCCCTGTGAAAGAGTGAAAACAGGAGGAAGGGTCTTTATAGCCTGTCCATCCAGGGGCACCACCCAAGAACCAGACATGACCTGGCCCTAATGGAAGGGACACATGGCAGGGTGGGAAGCAAAAGTGGAGACAGGCTGCCCTCACAAACAGGAGACAAAACCAGATTCTAAAAACTAACCTGTAAAGGCTGGACCAGGACTAGCCTTGAACAAGTCTCAGAGGGGCTGTGTTAGTGTGTATCTGCAAAAACAACGAGGAGTCCTGTGGCACCTTAAAGACTTAACAGATTAATTTGGGCATCAACTTTCGTGGGCAAAACCCACTTCTGTTAGAAGCATAGAGTGGAAATTAAAGAGGCACCACTCCATGGCATGTGATGAAGTGGGGTTTTGCCCCTGAGAGCTTATGCCCAAATAAATCTGTTAGTCTTGAACAGATGCACTCGGAGGAGTGAGGGAAGGAACAAGAAGAAGTCTTCTCCCATTGGGGCCTTCAGGGGTAGGTTGCTGGAGTACCTGCCAGCTAGCACGTTGCTGGTGCTTTCTGAGTGCGGTTTGGTACTAATATTGCTTGTTGGGGTTTTCTTCCCAAAGGGGGCAATGAGTGATGAGACCAGGGTTATACGCAGAAACTTTTGTGTTGGCAGGTAATGGGGTATCTTAATACTGGGCTGTAAAGAGTTAATGAGAGTCTGTGAGCTCAGTCACCCCCACCATGCTACACCTGTGGTAGCTGTCAGTCCTGGAGGGAGGAATTAGCAGGGCTGAATCTAGCTGAGTGGGCGTAGAGATAAGTTTGTAGAAGCTTATAAATTAGAGACACTCCCTCATAAAGGAAGGTATTATGACCATAGGCATTTGGAGATGTGCCCTGGAGGCTGGGGCTGGGAATGCTACATGGCTGTTTGTAGCAGCTCACCAGAGATGCTCTCTAGTTTGTTTTGTTAAAGTTGTATTCCTTTTTTCATTCACTGGCTTGTTATTATGGGCAGAGGGGGCACAATCTAAGTGGGAGACATGCGACGGACTGCCCCTTGTGGCTTCTCTGCCCAGTGATCCCCCACCCTGTGCCTAGCCTGGTGCCACCTCACTTTCCCTGCCCTATGTTACCTTCATGTGTGGGAGGTGGGGAGGGATCTCTGTCTTTCTTTTACTATGCCTGCCCCCTGGCCCACTCAGCCATACTCCCTGGCAGCGGGGCCTGGGCGGGACACAGGACGGAGCCCTTTCTCACACGACTGGAGCTGGCCGCTCTAGATCACTGAATTTCTGTGCACTGCAGCAGCTAGAGCCAGCTGGGGTGGCAGCAGCAGCCTGCCTCCTACTCAGGCCCAGAGATTTGGTTTTTCACTAAAATTATTTTTTGCAGCCAAGGTTTACAAATGGGTCCTGGACCTTTAAAGGCTGAGAATCTCTGGTCTAGAGAGAGCAACGCCACTGCATGCTGACCCTGGGGCGGCTAGGGGAAAGGCCTAAGAGAGGTCAAGGTAGGAAGTGGCCTGACTCCAGGGAGGAAGCAAGGGGTCAGCGTAGTCGGACCTTGACTGCTTAGTAAAGGGTCATATAGTGAAAGGCGAAGACTGCAGGCCTCGATCCTGCTCTACACTAGAGGCAATCGGGAGAAACCCTGCCGACAGCAGTGACATTATGTCCCGTGAAAATGAGAGGAAGCTCCGGCCCAGCATGTAGGAGGAAGTAGTCTGAGATGGTGTTTCCCCCTTTCACTTCTTTGGAAGGAATGAGGAAGCAAAACCCTTTTGTTAACAAACACTATCCAGGTCCTACTAGTTATCTGAGTCCTACTAAATTAAGAGTGCAGCAGTAGTAAGGGTTCATTCTTGGCGGGTGTCATAACTAGAAAGGAATGATCTAAGCCATGTAAGTCGCCATGGAGACTACGGTATCTTGTAATCATGTGTCTGTAGCTGGATCTGAACCTTTTATGTGTTGAGCCAAGAGGAAGATGAATCTCCTTGGCCTCCCCCAGAAGGACTCATGTGTACCTGAGCAAAGTGAGAGCCAGGCAGAAAGGCAGACAACACTGCTGACAGAGGAGGCAAGGCCACAAAGAATGGGGTTCACTGTCCACTGCTAAGGCTGTAGTAGAGGTATGTTTGGTTTTGTGATTCATTCAGTTCACTAAGGGTGCGTCTACACTGCAGGGCTTAACACGAAATAAGCTACGCAAATTGAACTACGTCAATTGTGTATCTTATTTCGAAATAGCTTATTTCGATGTAGGGAGCGTCTACACAGCACTTATTTTGAAATAATATAAGATCATAAGCCCAATATCCTGTCTTCCAACAGTGGCCAATGCCAGGTGCCCCAGAGGGAGTGAACCGAACAGGTAATGATCAAGCGATCTCTCTCCTGCCATCCATCTATACCCTCTGACAAACAGGCTAGGGACACCATTCCTTACCCATCCTGGCTAATAGCCATTAATGGACTTAACCTCCATGAATTTATCTAATTCTCTTTTAAACCCTGTTATAGTCTTAGCCTTCACAACCTCCTCAGGCAAGGAGTTCCACAGGTTGACTGCACTGTGTGAAGAACTTCCTTTTATTTGTTTTAAACCTGCACTCTTACAGCACTCTTCCTCTGACTTCCCTTACTCCTCGTACAATGAGGATTACGGGAGTCGGAGTAAGAAGTCCTCCAGCTTGACAGTATTTTGACACTATTTCAAAATAACTGCCTGTTGTCTAGACATGGACTAAGTTATTTCAGAATAGCACTAGTTATTTCAAAATAGGGTTGCAGTGTAGACGTACCCTAAGAGCTTTGGTTTTATATTTCTCTGGTAGGTTGTGAGATGCACTGAAGGAAGGGTGCTGTGTTAAGGCAAATTGTTTTATACAATGTTGCTGATATGATGTCTTCCTTAGCTGTGTTTGCACAAAGTACATCTGAGTATATGAACCAATCCTGTTTTCAAGAGCTGCCTAGATGCACTTCATATATCAGATGCTAACCCAGAGTAAATGACAAGGACAGGCACTACAAAGTGCTGTGCTGATCTTACCCCTCAGCAGCTTTGCGGATGAGATATCCTGGCTCAATACCAGTTAAATAAACTAAGTCAAACAGAAGAATCCCACCAAAATATCTGGAAGGGGCTTCTGGCATTCTTTCACTGTTACCAAGTCTAGTGGGGGGTAGAAAATTTCTTCAGCTCAGAACAGCATTGTGTAATGTGATAACAAGCCCACAAAAGGTTATCAGTGATATTATCAAATCTATTGGTTGGACAAAGAACCTCACTGTAGAGCTAATTAAAACTCCTTTCTTCCCCTCTCATTCCTGTTTTATGGCCACTATTCAGAACTGAGCTGAAAAGCACTGGAGCGGAAACTTGGCTGGCAATATTTTAAGGCAAGCTCTTTCCAAAGCATCTTAGCAAAAGATACTGCAGACAGTTTTGCAGGCTGCATGAATGGCAGATCATGAAGTCATTTGCAGGCAATTGCTGTCTGCCCATAAGGTCAGTTGTAAGTGAGAGAGAAGAAAAAAAATCCTATTCCTGTTCTTTTTTAGTTTCCTCTGAGCTGGTTAGATTCCTGCAGTGGAAGTATTTAACCTCTCCTCTCCCCTTGATGTCATCCACATCTGGATCCCAGAGCAGTCTGCAATGCTCTTTTCTTGATCTTGGGAGACTTTCTTTTTTGCAAAATTCAGGTTTTGTTTTTTGTTTTTCTGTTTTTTGATTTTTGTTTGTTTGTTTTTGCTGCAGCTTCCACACACCCTAGCTAAACACGACACCTTCTATGAAATGGGGTTTTGCCCAATTCTATTGGATTTCAGTGGAATTACAAAAGCAGCGAGGAGTCCTGTGGCACCTTATAGACTAACCGAAGTGTTGGAGCACAAGCTTTCGTGGGCAAAGACCCACTTCGTCAGATGCATGTAGTGGAAATTTCCAGAGGCAGGTATAAATATGCAGGCCAGAATCTGGCTGGAGATGACGAGGTGGATCCAATCAGGGAGGATGAGGCCCACTTCAGGTGGAATTACAGAACACAGAATTTGGCCCCCCCACCCAATTACATAGACTCAGTGTAAAGCTAAAATAAACAAATCACTAGCATATAGTAGGGTGACCACCTGTGCATCCCCAGAATACTGGACATTTTGGCACCTTATGGTGTGCACCTGTCACAGTTGGTGTGACTCTGCCTCTGCAGTGTGTCCTTGCATACATGATGCCTCCAAAGTCATGCCGGCAGGGGTGGGATGGTGGTAAACTCTTCAAAATGGTGTCTCCTCTCTCTGATACCAGACACACCCATGTCTGATATTGTCTCTGTACCAGACAGGGGACGACTCATTTAAAAAGAGGACTGCCTGCTTAAAACCAATGAAAGGTCTGCCTAGTGTGTAGGCAGGCCTGCCTGGTACAACGAGGGCCTGCCTGCAGGACTTAAGCTTGCCCAACTCTATTGAGGTCAATAGCATTGCATGGCTGTCAGGAAGGGTAAGCTATGGTCTCTGTAGCCTATGTAACCCCTCCTGTTGGCTAGCCCAGTGTGAGGTTATTCAGCATAGGGGAAGCCTGTGACTTCTTACACCACTCTGGGAGGCTAGGCCTGAGGCTGCTTGGTGTGCTCTGTGTTGTGTATTGTGTATGTGTGAGTGCACCTCAGACCAGACCCACTGAGACAAATCACCAGGAACAGGCTTTATTCTGTAAAAAACATAGAACAGGAAAACAGTTCAGCAGCCCCTTCTCTCAGCATGCAGCCTGTGTGCTGCTTCTAGCACAGTCCTTGCTGAGACCCGGCTGGGGGCAAAGGGCACATTCTGGCAGGAACCAGGAAGTTCTCCCAACATGCCGCAGTTTGTAGTTCCCAGGGCTGCTGCTGAAACACACTGGATCTTGGGCTACACCTATATACCAATGTATTGAGGAAGCATAATAGGGATGGGGCCCTAGGCACAAGAACTGCCAATGGGGGGAGGAGTGGTGGCAAAGGAGGCAATTGCCCCACGGCTCAGCACTTCAAAACGGCCTGGGACTGCTGGCCACTGCCACCACTACTGTGGCAGCAGTGGTGCTGGCCCTTTAAACCACCACCGGAGCACTGCGTGCTGTGCTCTGGGTGGCCTAAGGCCTGGGGAGGAGCCTGCACAGTGGGCTCCAGGCAATGCTGAGGGCTGCCTTCTGCCCGAGGTCCTGCCCATTCCAGGAACATGTTGTGTGTCCCCCCCCCCTACCCCGGCAACCTTGCCCAGGGACCCAGTGTGCTGTCTGCCCCCCTGAAACTCTCTAAATCTCTGCCTCAGAGTGCATTCTAAATGGGCAGTACAGAGAGCAGGGAAAACAGAGGCACAAAGAGAGGTCAAGTGACTTGTCTGAGGTCACAGAGCAGGTCAGCGGCAGAGCGACAGTCTAGGTGCTGGCCCCACAGAAATCCTGAAAAAACTTCCATTGACCCCAGTAGGACCAGGATTTCACCCCAGTCTTACACTCTCTTATAGTCCTTGCTTCACCCATTTATGTGCTCGAGTGCCAGGGCGGTTTGGAGAGCGGCTGTGTATTTCCCCATTCCTTACACGAGCTGATGTTATTTAT
Source organism: Pelochelys cantorii (assembly GCA_032595735.1). NCBI lineage: Eukaryota > Metazoa > Chordata > Testudines > Trionychidae > Pelochelys > Pelochelys cantorii. Next base: position 183,171,916 of record CM064328.1, read on the forward strand.
CTGCCATGTGCATGCACCAACTCCACCAGTCTCTGTTTTACGCCACCCTGTTGTTTCCCAGTCATAGAACACAACCACTAACTACAGAGATGAGTGCTGGGCTCTTTGCAAAAGGTGATGCGATGATTTGTATTACAGTAATGCCAAGGAGCCCTGGCCAGGGACCTGGACCCTGTGTGCTAGCCTCTGTACAAACGCAGATGGCCCCTGCCTGATAGTGCTTACAATCTAAATGCAAGACCAGAGACGAAGGATCACTACAGACAGACAAGGGAATGCAAGTATAAGACAATACTGGTCAGCATGGCAGGCAGTGGTCTCAGAACGCCAGCCCCCCACTTGTTGACGGCGCTGTTGTGTTAATTCTGTTTTTTTTTTCTGCTGTAGCCAGGGAGTCACTCCCTCTGCAATCCAATAATACTATCCAAGGCCTGTACTGGGTGGGCCTCTGTGGCAAAGCTGATGCTTTTCCTGATTGGCTGTAGCACCTCAGCAGCTTTTGCCTCAGTTTCTCCTATCTTCTTCTGGCCTCCCCTGGCCATTGGAGTGTCCTGGTCCTCCAGCCAGACCGCTTTATAGTGTCCTGCCCTTTCCAGAGGCGCAGAGCCCTGTATTAAGTCCAACCAAAATGGTTGCAAACCAAACGTTCAGCCCGGCTGTGCTCAGCAGGCAGGTACCATGGTGCTGCTGTGACTCTGCTGCTTTAGCTCCCTGGTTTGACCACTCCCCCCTTTCAGGGGCTGGCACACTCCTTCATTGATTCAGCAGGCTCCCCCGCACCACGGCCCCCTTCTCACTAAGGGTTCAAGTTTACCCCTGGCAGAGCCTTTCTGGCCCTTTCTTCCTCTTGGCCTTGTTTTCGGGTGGCCTTTCAGAGTCAGGGCACCTCCTATCTCCCCTTGTCTGTATTTTCTCTCCCTAACTGGGCTCACTAGTTCTTTAGGGAGACAAGCCCATGTCTCCCCACAGCTTGGTGTCATTTCAGATTCATCCTGGCCCACCTTCATGGTACACCCAAGCTGGCCCATTGGCCTCTCAGGGCCATATTAACCCTTTCACAACCTGTGTGGGGTAAGCACCTCATCACAACCACTCTTCTTTTCCTCCATCCCTCCTCCACTATTCCCATCCCTCTTCCAGGCTTCCAGCAGCTACATGTTCTCCTTGCAGTAAAGGTCCTGCTGTCTTGCCATCAAATTGCCAGGTCCGCACTAAGCGAGGATCCAGCCTGACTTGGCTGGTGTTGGTGACAGGTAGATCCCCCTCCACTGCTGTCACCTCTGGCTGAGCCTCCCCCCTGCTTTTTCTGGTGCTGATGCTGCCCTGCTCATGTGCAGCTCTTGCTCACTGCCTCCTCCTGCCTCTCTCGGCACCAAACCGCTCCAGCTTCTCTGTCTCCTGCCTGCTTGCACATTCCCAGTGGTCACGTGCTCTCGGAGAGCAAGTTATTGCAGCACTGGATCCCTTCCGTTCTCTCTCTCCCTCCCTTTTTTTTTATTAAGGCCAGAAGGAGCCTCTGTGCTCATCCAGTCTGATCTCCTGCATGACTCAGGCCTTAAAACGTCACTGAGCGGTTCCTGCATCAAGCCCCTCGCTTCCAGCTGAGCTAGAGCATGTCTATTAGAAAGATGTCCCGTCTTGACTGAAAGGCTTCAAGGGATGGAAAAATTACCACGTGCTTGGGCAAGCAGTTCCAATGGTTCATTACTCTCACTTTTACAAGTCCTGCTTCATCTTCCTGTTGTTGGATCTCCTCAATGCCTTCTTCCGTTAGATTACCGGACCTCTCCCTATCAGAAGTCTCCTTTCCCTGCTGGTGCTCTGCAGACTGCAGTTAATTAAGTCAACTCGATCTAGGTTTCATTCTGTTGCCACAGAATTATATTGGGATCGTGGCTATGTAACTTAATCTCCTCGTGCCTCAGTTCCCCAATCTACAAAATGGGGATAATGCCGCTTCCATGTTCCTACACATTTTGCCTTTTCTGTTTATTTTGTAAGCTATCTGGGGTCAGGGATTGTCTCGTTTATCTGTTTGTCCAGTGAGGGCCTGCTCTCAATTGGGATCTTGACGCTGTTGCCAAGATACAAATAAATACATTCTAGCTTGTCAAATGCTTGTCATAATAATAGTGCCAAGCTCTTCTATAGTGTTTTATATCAGTAGATCAAAACACTGTACAAAGGAGGTCTGTATAATTGTCCCCATTCTACACGTGAGGAAATGGAGGCAATGAGCGGTGAAGAGATTTATCCAAGGTTGCCCAGCAGGCCAGTGACAGAGCTAGGAGTATAACCAGAGCCCTGGGTCCCAGCCCTGTGCTGCACTGTAGAGCCCATCCATTCGGCTACACGGCTGGTTCTTACACCCTACTGCTGAGGCAAAAGACTAAATAGCTACAATGCAGTGAGTCTGGGTTTGACGATGTCTCTTCCAGGTCTACATTTCCATGATTCTGATTCTGCCACATACTGCTGACTTGAAATTTAATTCCTAGGAAATGTATTAAGGGAAATCCTTTTAGAAAAGGTTCAAAATTTGCAATAGTGAAGATCTGAGAGGAAGAGATTATTAGCCATGAAGTAAATTATGCATTAAAGGAATGTGAATATTCTTATTTAGCACCTAATACTGAAGTATACATTGATCTTAGTTCTCTAAGGGTATAATAATAATATGTGACTCAATTAAAAATGTAATTAAAATGAATATTATTTACAAGCATTCTGTACCGAAAATGGATTTTATGATAATTTTTTATGACAATTGCTCATTTTCTCATGTCTAGTCGACAGTGACCAACACTAGTTTAAGAGCACACTAACCTTTTCTGTCTCAAAGAAATAAAAATTATAGCAAAAGAGCAATTTGCCTGCTAGGATATGTGCTCTGTGATTGGCACTCAGTTTCCAATAGCTCTTCTTAAACATGGTGGGCCAGGGTTTGGCTAAGAATGGAGGCAGGTCTGAACTGTATTTAGCTGTAGAAAGTGTTTGGCAGGTTATAGAGATCGTCAGCCAACTTCTGTTTCAATTGAATAGGGGCCAGAGGAGTTATATTGGATATAAGAAGCTGGGTACCCAGCAATTCTCACTGAGAAAAATGATTTGGTCAATATGTCCACAGTATTATTTTCTGTGTCGGGATTGGAATGTAGTCAGGCCTTATCTATACCATGGTTGGACCATATTCAGCCATGGCTGAGAAGAGCTAGCCAGAACCATATGTCACTCACAGCTCTTTTCTAGAGTAGACAGAGCCTATGAACCAAGTGGTTCTTTTGCTGCCATCAGCATTCTCTGTTGGAGAGGTGGGGTGTAGAGTTCTTTTGGAGAATCTTGCCATTTTAAGTCGGTGTCTAGCTATTATTGGAGATTTTAAAGAATTGGTTAAATAAACATATTTTTGGGGAAGTTCTTGGTATACTTCGTCCAGTCTCAGTTTGGGAAGTGGACTAGATGACCTCTCAGTGTCCCTTTCTGTATTTCTATAGGATGGGCTCTTCTGAAAGTCTGGCCTCCGCTATCACACATGGTTCCATTCCAAGTGTGGTCACAGTCTTAATGCCAAATCCACCTTCTCTTTCTGCCCCTAACTTCCACTACACTCTGTGTTGGTATGTTGGACAGCTGTCCTGCATAAAGAAATGGATAGTGGGTCTGGGTGAAATGCCCACTATCTTGGCCACCAACAGAGACTGAACCAAAGACCTCCAGAGCTAAAAGCAGGAATCTCTACAGCGTATATTCTACAAATATATCAGAAGCAAGACGAAGAAGAAGGACAGAGTAGGTCCATTACTCAACAAAAAGGGGAAAACAATATCAGAAAATGTGCAAATGGCAGAGGTGCTTAATGACTTCTTTGTTTTGATTTTCACCAAGAAAGTTGATGGCAATTGGACACTTAGCATAGTGAATGCCGGAGAAAATGAGGTATGTTCAGAAGTTAAAATAGGAAAAGAACAAGTTAAAAATTACCTAGAAAAGTTAAATGTCTTCAAGTTACCAAGGCCTGATGAAATACATCCTAGAATACTAAAAGGCTACATCTACATTGTGCTCTCTTGCGCAAAAACATATGCAAATGAGGCGTGGCGATGAATATCGCCGCACCTTATTTGCATACTTAATGAGCCGCCATTTTGCGCAAGGGACTTTTGTGCAAGAAGGAGCAGTCTACATTGCTCCTTCTTGCGCAAAAACCCCCTCTTGTGCAAGAGCCGTTCTGCCTAAAAATAAGCAGCAGAACAGCTCTTGTGCAAGAGGGGTTTTTTGCGCAAGAAGGAGCACTGTAGACTGCTCCTTCTTGCACAAAAGCCCCTTGCGCACAAATGTCGGCTCATGAAGTATGCAAATGAGCATATGCATATGTTTGCATATGTTTTTGTGCAAGAGAGTGCAATGTAGATGTAGCCAAAGAGCTTTTGAGGAGATATCTGAGCCATTAGCTATCATCTTTGAAAAGTCATGGAAAATAGGAGAGATTCCAGAAGACTGGAAAAGGAAACATATAGTGCCCATCTATGAAAAGGGAAATAAAGACAACCCAGGGAACAACAGGCCACTCAGCTTAACATCTATGCCAAGAAAGATAATGGAGCAAATAATTAAGAAATCCATTTGCAAACATCTGGAAGATAATAAAGTGATAAGTAACAATCAGCATGGATTTGTAAGAATAATCACGTCAAACCAATCTGATAGCTTTCTTTGATAGGATAATAAGTCTTGTGGATAAGGGAGAAGCACTGGACGTGGTATACCTAGACTTTAGTAAAGCATTTGATGCAGTTTCGCATGACCTTCTTATAAATAAACTAGGGAAATACAACCTAGGGCTTCTAAGGGCTACTATAAGGTGAGTTCACAACTTGTTGGATAACTGTTCCGAGAGAGTAAACGACTGTTCACATTCATACTGGAAGGACATAACAAGTGGGGTTCCACAGGGATCAGTTTTGGGACCCGTTCTTTTCAGTATCTTCATCAATGCTTTAAATAGTGACATAGAGAGTATGTTTAAAAAGTCTGTGCATGATACCAAGCTGGGAGCGGTTGCAAGTACTTTGGAGGATAGGGTCATAATTCAAAATGATCTGGACAAACTGGAGAAATGGTCTGAGATAAATATGATGAAATTTGATAAGGACAAATGTAAAGTACTCCACTTAGGATGGAGCCATCAGTTTCACACACACACAAAATGGGAAATGACTGTCTAGGAAACAGTACTGCAGAAAGGGATCCAGGAGTCATAGTGCACCACAAACTAAATATGAGTCAATAGTATGACACTGTTGCAAAAAAAGGCAAACATTCTGGGACGTATTAACCGCAGTGTTGTAAGCAAGACATGAGAAGTAATTCCTCTGCTCTACTCTGCACTGTTTAGGCCTCCACTGGAATATTGTATACAGTTCTGGGCACCACATTTCAGGAAAGATGTGGTATAAATTGAAGAAGGTCCAGAGAAGAGCAACAAAACTGATTAAAGGTCTAGAAGCCATGATGTATGAGAGAAGATTGAAAGAACTGGGATTGTTTAGCTTGGAAAAGAGGAGAGTGGGGCTACGTCTACACTGCAGCCTTTTGCCGGCAGAGAGTATTGTAATGAAGCGCTCATGAGCATTTGTCGTGTTGTGATTTGCATATTCTCTGCCAATGCTTTTTGTGCAAGAGGTTTTTGCGAAAAAACAAGCAGTGTAGATGGGTCCGTTTTGCGCAAAACCCCCTTTTGCGCAAGATCGTTATGCCTCAAAAAAGGAGGTATAAAGATCTTGCGCAAAAGGGGGTTTTTGCACAAAAACCTCTTGTGCAAAAAGCATTGACAGAGAATATGCAAATGACAGTGCGACAAATGCTAAGGAGCACTTCATTAGCATACTCTCTGCCGGCAAAAGGCTGCAGTGTAGATGTAGCCTGAGAGGGGATGTGATAACAGTTTTCTAGTATCTAAAAGGTTGTTACAAGGAGAGGGGAGAAAATTATTCTCCTGAACCTCTGATGATAGGACAAGAAGCAATGGGCTTAAATTGCAGCAAGGAAGGTTTAGGCTGGACATTAGGAAGAACTTCCTAACTGTCCGGGTGGTTAAGCTCTGGTATAAATTGCATAGGGAGGTTGTGGAATCTCTATCGCTGAAGATTTTTAAGAGCTGGTTAGACAGACAATGAGATGGTGCTTAGTTCTGCTATGAGTGCAGGGGACTGGACTTGACGAGAGGTCTCCAGTTGTAGTATCCTACAATTCTATGATTCAGCTTCAGAATGAGGCAGTCAGGCTGACAGCTGTAACAGGCCTATATCCTCTGTGATTTCTTTGCAATCATAGAGGAGGAGGGTCAGGATTTGGCCTTTAGGATATTCACCTTACGTTTGGAACTGTATAATATTAATTTCCCTATAGATTATGGGCTAGATTCTGACACCATTACTCACCAGGACAGGTATCTTACTCTTCAAGAAATTTGATTGGAATCAATTGGCTATTGGCTGAGGAAGGTATCAGTCAAAATGAATGGAGGCCGAACTGATCACAGTCACTTTAATCTCATACACAATGTTCTTTGTGCTCTCTTTGCAGTGCAATGCACTGTATATTTCCCAAGCTTGTTGATCAGTCATGATGCAAATGCTTTTTACTTCCTGTCATACCGAATGGCGTGCCAGTGCTAGCAGTGTCATGAAATCTGTGCAGTGAGTGTTTTCTCAGTTTTCCATAGCACCTTGGCTTGTTTGCCAATGTTCCATATATAAACTCTGGTGTCTAAGATATATCTTCCTCTAGGTGCAACCTAATGCAGTCCTAAGGCTTACAATCCCCGCTGAATCTCTATCCCTGCCAGTTCCCCAGGGTGTGCTAGGTGCCAGCCAGACCACCTGAAGACCTGACCACTTGTGTCTGTTTGTTACAGCACAGTGATTAATCCCAGACATTCAGTCCCTGGTCTCTGTGCACTCCATCTCTGCTTTCACTTCTGGGTTGGCTCCAAATCCACAAGGGGCTTATTTTGCAGGCCACTTCTATGCAGTGTGAGTTGGCTTCTGCATACAGTTGAGCTTGTACCATCATTGGACAATTTAATGAAATCTCACAGGAACGATTTACACAATTTCAGTGCTATCCAACTTGTCCTGGCTCCATGGGCCCACTTCCAAACCACACCTTTCAACTTATCTCCATATTCTACGGTGAAACAAGCCAACCCAATAAAACTACCTCAAAGGAAATAAATACAAACCACTCCATTTCGCCTATCGGTGTGATGCTGTGGTATGAAATATAAGCAAAGAAAGTAAACTTCGAAATCAAAGTTGTAGCTTTATCTTCCTTTGTCCCAACGTCTGCCATGATCTCAAATCTGCCAGCAATATTTAGGCATTATCAGGCAAGTTAAGGAGGCAATTTCCTTTTGTTTATCCTCCTGTGTTGCAGCCATTAATACTGCTCAGAGACTGAACAAAGTATGGTACCATTCTTGTGGCCCAGTTTTATGAGTTAACTGGATTATGTTCAGGGAATTCTCTTTTGCAAAGCTAAAGCTGGAATCCCTTAAAGGATTACAACCACAAGCCTGGGCGGGGTAACCTTTCATCTGAAGGGCATGTTCCAAGAACTTGTGATCCCTTGTTCCTTCTCCGATCATGCCCCTTCCTGCCCTGATCTGAAACTGTCCAAATGAGCTGCAGACCATAGCCACCATTCCAAATGCATCTCACCGGTGAAGAGGATTAGATTAGTGGCCAAACTGAAATATAATAATTAAAAAAAAATCTCAGTTTCTGTCCAGCCCCCAAATGTTCAGTTTTTCTAACCAAAATGAAAAAATAATAATTTCAAGTTGAACAAAATGTTTTGTTCATCATGAAGGGATATCATTTGGTTTAACTTGTGAATGTGTTTTACCCTTTTTATTTTGTTTAAATAAAAAAAAAAGTTCAAAACAATGTCATTTTGAAATGAAAAGTTGAAATGCTTCCTTTTGAAAATGTTGAAATGAAGTGATACGACTTTTTTTTTGAAAATTCTACTTCTCAATCCCTCCCTCCTCCATTTTTTTCAGTCAAACCTGTTTACTAAATTTGAACCAATTTTGCAAATTCTTTTGGTTGACTCAAAACTGCACTTGTAGGTGGATAAACAAGTAGGTTTTATGACCCCCCATGGGGTCTTTTATTCTATTCTACTGTTCTACTTTTTTATATAGTGTATTTTAAAATTTTATAAACCACCTAGAATATTTTAAATAGAGAGATGGAGTAAAAATATTTTAAACAAACAAATAAATAAATAAATAAAATAATCAAAGTATTTGTCAAAATGCATCAAAACAAACTCCCAGTTCTAAGGTGTGATTTATATTGCTCTCCAGCACCCTCTAGTGGAAACCCCAATTCATGGTATTTCTTTTTTAGCTGCAGGATTAAAGCTGCAGGATTAATAGTACCATGACATAAGAGTTAAAAAGCATAAAAACAGATGAAGAAAAGAATTATTTCAAAAGGGAGAAGGAAAACCTGGAGTGTGGGAATAAAAATCAAACAGGTAATGAAGTCCTCTTTTGCAAAGATGGATGACCCCAATGGGTGAACTTAAAAAGAATCATTTCCTTGGAAACTCTTATTACAGGCAAACATGATTTTTGAGCTTTCATTATACTTGCTTGATGCCAGCAGGCTCCTGCCTTTTGCAGCCTTCCTGCTATTTGTCGTGGGAATTACATATCCAAAGTCAGTTGCGCAAAATGAGGCCACAAAGTATAGCAGGCTTTAGATGGCAGACAGGGTGAGTCTTAAGTGTAGTTTTAAAATCACAGTACTACAGAGGAGCAATCAGTGTGATGACCTGTCCTTTGATATGATGCTTTGTGTTACAGATATGAAAAAGTGAAATAGACTTACTGATAACTGAGTGCAGCAGCCATAGCAGCAACAGTATTTTCATGTGCAAGGAATGACTGGACTTAGTTTCACTGTCATTCTTAAGACAGAAGATGCCCCTCCTCCACATTAACATTCAAGTAAATCAGCTTTGCAAAATCTTTCTTGCTCAAGGCAAATGGGTAAGTAGTTCCTTTGATGGGTGGGTAGCATTTGTTTTGTTTTGTTGGTTTTTTCATTGTCATTACCCTGATGAGAGAGGCTGGGGGAGCAGATTTTATGCCTGGCCTGGTTAAGTTTCATGACAATTGTGCAAGGCTGAGCAAGTGTAATTATAGGCTTTTACATTCTGTTCTCAGATTAGCATCTGGAACTGTGTCAGCCCTAATGGTAGCACTGTAAGGAGGAGATCAACATTTGGAAATGATCCCAGGACTCCCACACCTCAGGAGGATGGAGGTCAGACCTTTTCTTTAGGTGCCTAGATGGGTCTTGGGGGTAGAGTCTGCTTTAACTTGGCATGAAAAGTTGTATTCTTAGGACTACTGCTGAGTTCATTCTGTAAGGATACTGTAACTTACAGGTGAATGTGTTTCTGGGCCTGAATTAATTCTATTGGAGCCCAAGTGGTAAAGATATAAATACTTTCTCTAAATTGTGTTTCAGATAGGGAGGAGTCTATGAAATGATTTAACAGCCACCGCAGATCCACCCAGATTAGTTTTCAGTTAACTCCCACTCCCATTGATTTTGAAACTGGCCTCCTGGGTACAGGCACTGTAAAGTATACAGCATCTGCTGGCTGAGATGACTCGCTTTCAAATGAGGAAATAGTTTGTCCATGGCATCCAAAATATCCTGACCACTCAGTAGAACTATTGTGCCACAGAATGAATCAGACAACCCTTTAAGTTCTTCCCAATTAGAATAACTTATTTTCTTATCACCTGCAGTTTTAAGTGGGTGAGCTGAGGGACACCTCAGGTGCTTGTCTACAGTTAAGGTTTTGTTATTTTAACTGCATTGACATAGATAAAGTCTCAATCCTCAACTGTAGATGGATTATACCAGTAGAAAAATGCTTCTGCTGGTCTAGCTTATTTTAGTTTGGGAACTGAAATAAACTACATGGCTATTGAGGCACATTAGCATAGGTAGGCCAGGACCTGAAGAAGAGTTCGTGAAGCTCAAAAGCTTCTCTCTTCCACCATCAGAAGTAATACGTGTTATTGGATCAACCTCATCTGCCTTGTGTCTCATATCCTGGGACCAACATGACTACAACACTGGCAATATTTGCTTAAAATGACAGGCAGCTTCCCGGTAACTGATGGTCAATTTTTCAGACATCAAAAGAAGGTAAAGGAAGTAGGTCTGCTTCTGAGATTCATGCAAGTTTCTGTTATTTCCTGTTTGCTTTTGACAGTGATCTCTATAATTGTACTCTGAAATTCCCCTTGCATCTTGCAGGCACTAAAAGCCTATGTGTAAGTTCTGAGGGGAATGGTCTTTCCAGAAAATTAGTTAGTTTTAAAACTGGTCAGTATTTTCAGGTTAGATTATTTCTCCTTGAAAAATGCTGTCTCTTCAGAAGTGAATATTTTGTGGAGTAAGTTTCCTTTCTCTTGAAACATTCTGGTTTTTCAAAGAAAATTGGAAACTTTCCAGCTTTTTCCAAAACCAAAATTAACCAAAACCTGTGAAATATTCAGTTTTCATTCTTTTGCTGAAAATGGAAACTCTCTACCTAAAATTTAGGGAAGGGTGACAGAACTTTTTAAAATTTTTTAAAAAATTTATTCGCAGAAAACATACCACTTCATGGACAGCTTTAGCCAGTTCTGCTACTAATCTGTTTAAAAACTAAACCTGCTTGCATTCAAAGAGGCTGCATCTGTATTTGCTTTTAAAGGGCCCAATTGTGTCCATCTTACAGATAAGCGGTTACTCATCCGAGAAGTTCTGTTGAATTCAGGGGGATCTTTTGAGTGAGTAACTGAACACTGTTGTGAGTAAATCTGGCCCCAGATAGGTTAACAACTGAGCCATGTATGCACAAATAAGGATCAGAATATTTAGGAGAGGGGCTAGGCTACTGTTCATCTACCATTCTTTCTTTGAATAGCTGTTGTTTCCAAAATAACTAAGAAACAGAGACATTAAGAAAAGGCGTATACAGTGAACCATAGTGTATAGAAAGTGAGTTGATGCAGGTGCTTGGGAAACAGCTCATATGAGACTGCAGGATGCTTTATAAATCTTCCGATGGCAAGATAGCAGATTGAACAGCACTCACTGCTGGAGTGAAAATGAATCTGATTACAGTGAGAATAAGAAAAATTGGTCTGTAGAGTGGCCTCCTCATACAGAAAGGGGAAAAAGAAATACCTGGGTGGTAAATGTTTGCAGGAGAGGAATTGAAACCTATCCCAAATTTAAATACAAGATAAAAAAACACAACACAATCAATCTCTCTCTTTTTCTCACTTGCTCACTAATCCTAATTTCAGACAACAAGATTTTGTACATTTGATAATAGTCTTCAAATAAAGCCCAGGTGTTATAAAGAGGATCTAAGAACTGCCATAGTGACCGATGCCAGAGCTTCAGGGGGAAGAAACACACAGGAGGCATACACATACACACACACGTGACCTCTCCCTCCAAGGCATCTCTTTTTTATCGTCTCATTTTCTAAACACACGCCAACTGACTGGTAGCCAAGAGGAAATCATGTGTTTCAAACAAAAACGATGGAGGTAGATCAAGAAGATGACTTGGGGAATGTGATGAAGAAAATGAGTGTTTCCACATGTTTGACACCTCTCCCCAGCCCCTCCTTCCTCCTCATGTTAGTCTGCTTGGATGATCAAAAGCGAGAGAAGAAAGACAATTACAGCGGTTGCCAAACATAGAAATAAAAACTTGGCAACGCAAGTGACAACCTAAGCAAAAAGCCAACAGTTAGCCTGTGGCATTTGGGCAGGTTTTGTGAGCTTTTGCCTACTGTTGGCTTTGAAAACAATAAGTAAACCAGTCCTTTGAACAAGTAATAGATAGCTGGTGGTTGTAGCAATATCCAGCCTCACCTAGACCAGGGTTCTTTTCTATTTTCTTTTGCGTACGTGGCAAAGGTCAGCTATTGAGAGAGACTTGTTGTTGCTGCTGCCACTGTGAGCGCCTGTGTTTCTGTATTAGCTGCTGCTATTTAAGTCCCGAGTATTATTTTTATAAGCTTCAGAATCCCAAGCTATTGGGTGAGGAAATATAAAAAAGTAACCTAGGAACAAGGTTAGGCACCAAAATAGAGAGGAAAAAAATAGAAAAGTGAAGAAAAAAAAACCCCAGCAACCCAGGGAATCAATCCAATTTTCTTTGGAGACATAGCACATTGTTGGGGTTGTCTGGCAGTGCTCCAATGCTTCAATTGAAAGTGAATTTCTTTTATTGAATTCTATCCAGAGATATCATAACCTCAAAAGGCTACTCTTACCCAGAGGGTTTCAGATGACACCATCTGAGCGTGACTTTTGAAATGCAAGGAGTCACAATTGTCATTTGACAACATGGGACCTGTCAAGGCCCCCTCTTTTCAGACAGACAAGTTGTTTACATAATCTAGTCTTTCCAACCCACCCCGAGGTAAAAGCTCCGTCAGTGCTGGAGCTTTCTTTCTCAGCAGGTGCAGATGCCAGGGTAGAAAAAAAAAAAAAATGGTGAGCTCCACAACCCATCCCATGCTTCGTCCTGCAAGATTTAAACATCAAATGCTTGAATTTACCATCTGAGGGGGTCACAGGTCACTGCAAGACCTCTAGGTTCCTACGGAACAAGTTTTCCCCTTTGCAACTATAACCCCGCCTTAAAGCAGCAAAGCAAAGGGCAAAATACTAGGGGAGTCAAGAAGGCTGTGCAAGTTAAAGGGACTTTTTGGAGAAAACCCCAATATTTAGGTGAGGAGGGACTAAAATGGAAAATAATGATTGGGCATGTTCCTGTGCAAATACTGAGAATCACTGAGCCTCTCAGCTTCCAGAGGCATTAGTGGGAGAGCAGAGAAATTTGTCTTTACTTCTCAGGAGGTGCAAAGCACCTTGCAGGATCAGTCCCACTGTCAGCTCTTCAGTCAACATAAACTTTCCATTTGCTGGCACTTACTCTGTCTCTAGGGAGAGATGGAATCTCTTCTAAGATGCTGAGGTGGCAATGTGTTATGTTTGTTAGTGAATGTCCTGGGGCCCCCTGTTCAGGACAGTCTATCCGTGGAAGGGCTGGTAGAGAAGGAGATTAAATGATGTCTTATTCACACACTCCTGCTTACCAGCCCCACCTCAGCCTGGACCCTTGGAACAGACCAGACCAAACGCCATAGCTGTCTCCCACATGATGGTCATCCTGATGTCTCTACATCACCTCAGTTCTAGGTTACCTCTCTCCAAATCTTTCTCAGGAGAGAGACACCAGAGGGCTCCGCGTGTATGGGGAACTCTTTTGAGGTTCCTCCTGTGGATTTCTTTCAGATTCTCCTGTCAGGGGAGAGGGTGTTACGTGCCTCGTGAACTCTGCTGTAGAAAAAGTAAGGAGGTTGCTTGCGAGACTCCCTGTAGGTTAGGCCTTTCTGTATGCAGTGCCTGCTCCTGCTCCTTCATTGCTCTCCATCTTGTGTTGTGCTTTATACCTGCAAAAGGTGAGTGGTACAAAATGCTACTTGACAAACCCTGTTCACTCAGGCGAGGGGAACGTAATCCACTTAGTAGGCACGAGTCTAAGGACACATCTACACAGCAGGGCTAAATCAAAATAAGCTACACAACTTGACCTATGTCAATTGAGTAGCTTAAGTTGAAATAGCTTATTTTGGCTTCTGGTTGCTGTCTACACAGCAGGAAGTTCAAGGTAGAGCATTCTTCCTCCAACTTCTGTTACTCCTTGTAAAATGGGGGTTACAGGAGTTGGAGTAAGAAGTCTTCCAGCTTGACATTATATTGAAATAACTGCTTGTAGTGTAGACACGGACTATGTTATTTCAGAATAACATCAGTATTCCCATGTACGCCAGCTGTGTAGACGTATCTTAAATGATGGCCTGAGGTATAAGGAAGTAGAAAATCAGGCTCCTTATGCCTTCTTGCTACTTTCTGTGTGGCTTTCTCCTCATCCCTGTCATCACAGTTCCAGTGAATGTGTGCCGAGAGAGTTTCCCTTGTTGGCTGCTGTCCCAGTATGTTACTGAAGTAAGTGCCATTGCTCCAGAGCTGTACTAGTTTGGCTGAGCACAGAATCTGGCCTGTCAGTCCTGCCAGCAGGGGCGGGGTAAAGCTGGCAGTTGCCATGGGGCCTGGAGATTCAAAGGATCCCAGAGTTCCCTGCCGCTACTCTGGAGCCTTGGGCTCCTTTGAATTGCCATCAGAGAGTGCTAAGGGCTGATTTCCCTCAGCCATGTCCCTTCTGCCTGAGGCCAGGCCCATTCTGGAGAGATGGAGCTGCCCCCCCACCTCAGTTTTTGCCCTGGGGCTTGTAGTGACTGTTGGCCCCACTGTGGCCAGCTGACTACACTGGGAGCTATAGGCGTTCAGCAAATGTCCATCACCTCTCAGGAACTGGATTGAGCACGGTAATCCTAGCAGCACCTGCTGCAACAAAGATTATGAAGCAGTGTCTACGATAGCAATCCCCTGTTTTCACATCTTCATTCTGACATATTTGCTTTTCAGGCTGAAGCTTTTAATAGTAGTGTTTCTTTCAAGGTAACCTATAAGCAAAATCCATTTTGCCCCTTCTCCACTTACTCTTATGAGCTCTGCTTCCTCAGGGGAGGAGGGAGCAGTCACTAGAACAGAGGGTGTACAATCATGCTGCCCTCGTTAGAGTGCACACGTGGAAAATCAGTCCCTTGTGTCTTCACGTTGCTTCCTGGTTCCTGGGACTTGCTCACAGTCACTCACAAACAGCTGCATATGACTCACTCACTGGAGTCATATGCAGCTGTTCTGCATCTATCCTCCTCGTTGAAATAAGGATGGAGGTGTAACCAGATCTCTAGGGAGCTGTAAGTTTTGTGCTATTTGACTGCAAATTGGGACTTGGCTGACATGCATAATTGTGAAAGGGTGCAAGGAGCCTGTCCTTGTGAACCTGTGCGAGGGACAGACACGATCTCTGTCCTTGCAGACCAAGAACACAGGGGAAGGCACCACAGTGGTGAGGTGAGGCTCTCCAGAAGGGATGGGTCTGAGTGGGCCAGTGTATTGGCGTGTGTGTGTAGATCTGGCCACCATATTATATTCTGAGAAATACAGGACTGGAAGTGTAGAGCCCTCTTTTACTGAGAGCAAGAGAAGCTAGCAATAAATGTGAGGCAGCCATCTTTAATATAGGCAACAATTACTCAGTATATTGGGCGGGGCACAAAGTCTGAAGTAACAAAAGTACATAAAGCTGCTGCAAGTTAGATAAAAACATTGTAAAAGCAAAACTAGGAAAAATCAGTTAAAACCCCACAAAACAACACAAGAAATATACATACAGTTTATAGAATTTACAGCGTGTGCTTTCCCAGCATTCAATATTCCTGGGATCAGCAATGGCAACAATGGACAAGCAGATCCATAAATCTGTTGGTTGTAGTCTAGAGTTGGAAATCCAAAATGACCAGCTGCATTTTGTTTGGTTGCATTATGTTTGAGGGGTGAGGAGGCAAATGTCATTTATGATTCCCTGCCCAACAAAACCCAAGGTGATGATCCCTTGAAAGAGCCTCTAGTGTTTTGCTTCTGCAGAAGATGAATGTGTTACATGAAACATTTGTCTTCAGGCAAGCAAGACAATAAATAGGTGAGGCAGCAATCAGTCGAATTCTTGACAATGCCTATTAGTCCCTACATGTAATTTAATTATTATGGAAATGTGTTCATGAACAAAGCTTCTCAGAACAGTTCTTAGTGAGTCAGAGCTTGCATTGGCCAGGGTTTTGGATGTTGGTCAAGCTATGGAAGTGGTAGAATCACCAGCTCTGACCATGAAAAGCAATATACAGTCTCTGTGTCTATCATGCAAGCCTGTTGTCCCATAAGGTCAAAATCCATTGGTTATGAACTAGGCAGATGTCAAGCAAAATATAACTGCTGGACAGACAGTGCTTCCAAGGGAAGGCAATACAGACTTAAAGAAGAACACCATTGCATGACTGCAGACATATCAGAATGGCACAGCCCTGAAAATAGAACTAGAAGAGAAAGAGATCTCTCAAGGGTACACCTGCAGCATTATTTGAAATCAACTCACAGAAAAGAAGAATGTACAAAAAGTGATGCCAGGAAATTGAAAAGCTGAAGGGGAGAAGTTGGAAGACAAAGTCAAATCAAGACTTCAAGCTGTTGCAAACAGAAAAGAAAGTGTCTGAAAGGGAAATTCTGAAGGTTCAGGAAATGTATAAAAATCTCTTTCAGAGAGATTCACTGTGCAAGAAGATTTCTGGTGGTAAACATAGAAAAAATAAAAACAGAACTGCTGTTAGAGGTACTCTAGATGGGCATAATCAGAGAATCACAGAATCAGCCTTCTAATTTGGGTCATTCAGAGACGCCAGCAAAAACAAACAAACACACACAAACAAACAAAAAAGATCAAGCAAGAACATTATGCAAGAAAAAGATGCCCAAAGCCACAAAAGATTGCTGTCTCCAAATCACAGCAGTTTGCTTTAAAACAAAGACTTTGTTAATACCATTTGAAAAACATAGTGAAAAAACAGCCTTTTGAACACGACCAGAGAAATGAAAAGGCAAGAAGGGATGAATGTCTGCAGGACTGTAACGTGACAGATTTTTTTAGCTGACAATAAAATATAGTGAGGTTTATGCTTATCAACCCAGGGTAGGCTTGTAAATCATTTGGGAAGAAATGTAAATATGTGTCCCTGTAAGGCCTCTATACATCACCTTCAAGCTAGTCAAGTGCATAGGATGTATTAGAATATGGAGCAATTGCTGGAGCCCTGGTAGTAGAAGAGCAGTGCCCCTGTGCTTGTGTCAAATTTACTTCCACAAGACACTACACTGCAGTCATGGCATTAAAAGCCATGACAGAGCCTGAAAAATAATAAAATATGGCAACAGCAACATACGTATTCACAAAATAAGTAAACTTTCAGGGCCTGATTCTCCTTCCATTTCCGCCTGCTTTATGTTAATGTAACACTGTTGAGTTTGGTGGAGTTATACCCACTTTCCACTGGTATTAGGGGAGATCAGGCTGAGATCTCTTCTATTTTATTGAAAAAAAATATTACAGATCCTAACTGCAATTCACCATACCGGCCTGAGATGTCAGGCAGCAGAGCTTGGAATGTTAGAGAAGTGTGGGACTTGTCTACGTGGCATGGAGATGCACACTGGAAGGGCATGATTTATAAAGTGCACCAACATGTTTTGTACTACGTGGCGCATGTAGGCCCTAGTGGTGAACACTAAAAGTTCCCTATGTTAACACTCTGTAGGCAAATTCTAGTGCACACCTTTAGAGTCTACAAGGGCCAGTTTCAACACAACACATTGACGTGCTTTAGAAGTTACACCCCTGTAGTACACATGGCCATGCCACTTAGGCTACATCTATACTACAGAGGGTTTTTTTTGAAAAACGGCAGTTTATCCAAAAAAACTTCACTTACGTCCACACTGCAATCGTGTTCTTTCAAAAAAAAATCGAAAGGGTTTTTTCCGATATTGGTAAACCTCTTTCTACAAAGAAGAAGCCTTTTTTCTGAAAGAGCTCTTTAGAAAAAGGCATGTGTGGATGGGGAAGAGGGAGTTCTTTTGAAAGACGAGGAAAGAGGAAAAACACAGGTGCCCTGGTGGCCACTCCATCCATAGTGATCACAGCTTAAATGCGAGATAGCGTCCATTCAGTGTGGATGCTATCTTTCAAAAAAGCAGGTTGCTTTTTCAATGTACTTTGGGAGTGTGGACCTTTCTTTCAGAAGAAGTTTTTTCAGAAGATCTATTCCGGAAAAACTTCTTCCGGAAGAAGCCTGCAGTCTAGACATAGCCATAGACCAGCCATCAGAGAGTGAGAGTTTAAGAACTCAGTTCCTGTCTATCTATCCATAGAGAGAGCCAGCATCTCCATTTATGGCCATACTTCTGGGTCTTAGGTGGTTTGTAATATAAAGGATTATGGTTCAACTTAAAATTTACATTTAAGCATGTTCATCTCCACTGGTAAAGTGCACCATCTAAAAGATGTGTCACCTAGCACAATGTTAAATACAATTTTGACCTTAGTGACTGGGATTTTCAAAGGAGCTCCAGGGAGTTAGACACCTAAATTCAATGCAAATTCCCTTAGGTTTACTGGAAAATCTGAGCTAATGTGGACAAGGATTGCCAGATTAAAAATGTGTTAACTGTTTGTTTTTAACCCACTTCCCCAGAATATGATCCTAGACGTAAACATGACAAGCTAACACATTTTTAAGCACTTGTCCCTGACTGACCTTAATGCGGTTAAGTTATATTTCACCTTATATTAGTTATAGTTACATTTCATCTCATGCATTTGCTAACGTAATACATTTGCTCATTTTAGACATGGCCTGTTCATAGAGCTGGTTGGAAATTGAAAATTCCAGCCTCAGGAAATTCCAGTGTTTCAAAAATTTGTTTTCATCACAAATTGGGGTATAAATTATCAAAATATTTTGCAGAATTGCAGAAAAGTTCAATTTTATCTTTCAGTTTAGCTTGGTTTGACATTAAATTGTGTCCTTTTGAGCTACCATAGTGCTTTATAGGAGTTGTAGTTCCAGTGCCTTGTACCTCCATTCCCCTTTAAGAGCAAGGTAATCAAGCAAGGCCACACCTCCTATTATGTAACATAGTCATGTGACTCCCATGATGCACCAATTCATTTTACTCAGAGAGGAACCACAGTGCATCAGGGACATATAGTCCACTCATAGAAACTGGGCCGTAGAAAAGAACTGGGCATGAATTAACCAAACTACAACTCCCATGAGGCACAAAAGCAGACTAAAGTTGACCTAACTGCAAACAAGTATTTAATTTTGATTATCCCAATAGAAAATTAAATAATAAAAAAGAAATCAGCAAAATTTAAAATTTCTCTTAGAAAAATTCATTTTTTGTGGAAACCACATTTGTTATCAAAAAAGAATCTGAAGGATAATTCCCAGACAGCTCTAGCTCAGAGTGTTACGAGATTTAGCTCTAAATACTCTCAGATTCATCGTCTTTAAGGCCAGAATGAATCATTCTGATTGCCATCTGAACTCCTGCATAACCCTGATTATAGAATTTCATCAAGTAATTCCTGCATCAGACCAATAACTTTTGACTGAGCAAGACCATAGTTCAGTTCTTAGAAACATTTTTTTTCTGAAGGAGAGTGGGGAGTAATAATTATTTCTTTTGAGAGGTTTGTTCAGAAATACTTTATTACAGAAAACAAGTTGGAAATAACAATCTTATTGTCAATGTATATTTTTAACAGCAGAATGTATCTGAAGGATTCAATAAAATCTACTAGCTAGGCCCACTGAGAAGGGATAGGGTGGGGAAGAGGGCAATTGCCCTGGGGCCAGGTGATTCAAAAGGGCCTGGGGCTCCCAGCCAATGCCCTAAACCTTTAAAAATTGCTGCTGGACTGCCATGTGCTGTGTTCTGGGCAGCTTTGAGAGTTGGCAGAGAGATTGGGGGGGGAGGGAGGATGCAGCATGCATCGGGAGAGGCTGAGGGCTGGCTACCCCAACCCTGCGCCTTCCACCCAACGTCCTACTTCTTCTGGGAGCATGGAACCTGCATCCCCACCTTGCCCAGGGGTCCATCAATTCCATTGGTCTCTCTCTTATTAGCTCTGAATATCGTGATACCAGTACATTCCAGATTAATGGGCTCATGATATGTTAGATATATTCTGATAACCTATGGAAGGAAAAAAATGTGGCAATAAATAAAACTTGTGTGTAAATCATTTTGAGTAAGAAATATTAAATGTATCCATGCAAGTGTTAGCCACCTAATTAGTGTGAAACACAACACATATTTACGAGGGAGATTTGCTTCCTTCGAAAATGTTAAGGGATATATTCTGCCCTCTCCCCATCTCAATGGGGATTCTAAACAAAAAACAATGGCTGTATATAGTCCTGAATATCTTGGCCCATATAATTACAGCCAGACATATTTCTATAAAAATACTGTAACATGACACTTGGAATAATGTTGTGTGCAGACAATAGTTTATGACAGTCACAAGATATGTAATGTGTATTAACACAGATGACTAACCATGGGTTGGCATGACATGAGTGACATTTCTTTTCTGATTAGATTATAAAATACAACTGCCACTGATATAATTCTTACACAGAAGAATAGTCTGTCTTGTCTTGTAGAAGAGTGTTCATAAATGGGACTCTACCACCAGTTTTGATTTTCAGAATAAACAGACCTTTTTTTAATCCAAGGAAACTTGATAATGAGGAAACCTGAAAGGGCTGGTTTCACTGAGGTGTTATTACTCAGACTGGTCCCAGAACTTCACCAGCCCAGAAACTGACAATATGCCGTCTCTGTCTCATAGTCTCACATGAAAATCATGCCCGGGGTGATATATGTCATGATATGTCACACAATAGTTTCCACTTTGAACCTAGCCAGCCAGTCCCCCTCACAGGTCATCACATTCATCTACAGCTACTGCCACTCTGGCATCAAATGTGGTGCAGTTTTTCTCCACTTCTTTGTATACTATGTGTCACAACATTTCCAGACAGCGACTGGTTAGAAATATTCTACCACATTTGGAGGAGCATGGATATGCTTGGGTATCATTACAGAATTGGTGGATGAAAACAAAGGTACTTTCATTTAAAGTTTCCACATACTCTGAAAGCCCTTGAGTTCCAGTGATAGCAAGATTGCAATGTGCAAGAAGAGGAAGAATAATCCTCTCCTCCCACCGAGCAATTTAATATGTCTTCCATAGGTGCTTCTGTGACACAATTCCCCATATTCTTCATAAAAATATTATTCTAATATGATTTTGGCATAACTAAGATGCGTTTCATGCAAGATGGGTCATGTAAGATATCACTGGAAAGGTAATGATTTACTGATTATGATTATTCTATTTGTATGCATGTATCATTTCTGTATATGAAGTTAGGAATTTAACCATTACGACTGTCTGCACCTGGGGAACAGCCACCAGACAGAATGCAATCAACCTGGATGGGCCATTTGGGAGATCAAAAGGACTTTGAAGATGCTATTCTTCCACCTTCCTGAGAAGTTTCCTGGGATGCTGCTTTGACACTGCAGGATTATGTGATCATGTCACCAGGTATTTGACCCCAATTTGGACTTCTGTTTTTTTTCCAATAAGAGATGGTGGGGGCAAACTTGGAAACAAAAGACTCCCACCATATGTAAATCCTATTTAAGGCTAGGAAGTGAGTTAATCTTGGTTCATTCTTTGCTGAATGCCTTCCCAGGATGACTTCTGGAAACATTTAAGAAAGGAAGACAAAAAGGAGTGGTGGGGGGAAAGATTGGATCAAGGTTGGAAATGGGGAAGGCAACCTAGTGACAGATTATGTGGAAAAAGCTGAAGAACTCAATGCTTTTTTTAGCCTTGGTCTTCACAGACGAGGACAGCTCCTAGCCTGCTGCACTGGGTAGCACAATATGGGAAGGGGATGAGCAGCCTTCAGTGGTGAAATAACTGTTTAAGGACTATTTAGAAAAGCTGGAGATGCACACCTTCACAGGGCTGGATTTAATATATCTGAGGGTGCTGAGAGCATTGGCTGCTGTGATTGCAAAACCATTGGCCATTATCTTTGACCAGGGCAGGTTCTGGATGATTGGAAAAAGGCAAATATAATATCCATCTTTTAAAAAGGGAAGAAGGAGAATCCAGCGAACTACAGACCCATCAGCCTCTCTTCAGTCACTGGAAAAAAACGTGGAGAAAATCCTCAAGGAAACAACTAGGAAGACAGAAAGGTGATCAGAACAGTCAGCATGGATTCACCAAGGGCAAGTCATGCCTGACCAACCTAATTGCCTTCTATAGTGCAATAACTGACTCTGTGGATATGGGGAAAGAAGTGGATATGACATATCATCACTTTAGCAAAGCTTTTGTTATGGTCTCCCACAGTATTCTTGCCAGCAAGTTAAAGAAGTATGGATTGTATGAATAGAGTATAAGGTAGATAGAAAGTTGGTTAGATTATCAGGCTCAAAGGATAGCGATCAATGGCTCAATGTCTAGTTGGAAGCCAGTATCAAGCAGAGTGCCCTTCAGTCCTGAGGCTGGTTTTGTCCAGAATCTTCGTTAATGACCTGCATGAAAGGATGGATTACACCCTCAGCAAGTTCGCAGTTGACTCTAAGCTGGAGGGAGCAATAGATACACTGGAGAATAGGGATAGAGTCCAGAGTGACCTAGAAAAATTGGAAGATTGGGCTAAAAGAAACTGATGAGCTTCACCAAGGACAAGTGAAGAGTCCTGCACTTCGGACAGAAGAATCCCGAGCACTGCTATGGGCTGAGGACTGACTAGCTAAGTGGCAGTTCTGCAGAAAAGGACCTGCGGTTTACAGTGGATGAGAAGCTGGATATGAGTCAAGAGTGTGCCTTTGTTGCCAAGAAGGCTAACAAAATATTGGGCTGCATTAGTAAGAGCATTGCCAGCAGATCGAGGAAAGTGATTATTCCTTTCTATTTGGCACTGGTGAGGCCACTTCTATAGTATTGCATCCAATTTTGAGCCCCTACCCTCACTATGATAAGGATGTGAACAAATAGGAGAGAGTTCAGTGAAGGACAATGAAAATGATTAGGGGGCTGAGGCACATGATTTATGAGGAAAGGCTGAGGGAACCAGGTTTATTTAGTCTTTAGAAGGGAAGAGCAAGGAGGAATTTGATAGCAGCCTTCAACTATCCAAAGAGGGTTTCCAAAGAGGATGGAGCTAGGCTGTTCTCAGTGGTGGCAGATGATAGAACAAGAAGCACTGGTCTCAAGTTGCAGTGGAGGAGGTCTAGGTTGGATATTAAGAGAAACTATTTCATTAGGAGGGTGGTGATGCACTGGAATGGATTACCTAGGGATGTGGTGGAATCTGCATACTTAGAGATTTTTAAGACCCAGATTGACAAAGCCCTGGCTGGGATGATTTAATTGAGCTTGGTCATGTTCAAACAGGGGGCTGGCTTAGATGACCTCCTGAGGTCTCTTCCAGCCCTAATCTTCTATAATTCTATGAAATGGTGTCTGACCTGCAAAAGAATACCTAGAATTTCAAGCTGCATGTAAGAACATTTTTCCTCATTAAATTCTACAATTTACTTAAAACAACACTGTGTGAGAGAAATTACTACTTGTAGCCAGTTTCTTTCGAGTATTATGCTTAGTTTGCATGTCTGTTTTATTTACTCAGTAATCTGCTTTGATTTGTTTGATCTGACAATCACTTAAAATCTAGCTTTTCTACTTAATAAACTTGTTTTTTGTTTATTCTAAAACCAGTTAGTGGAATGCATAACTGGGGGGGGGGGGGGGGGCGGGGAATCTGTGCATAACTTCCTCCACATTGAGGGAAGGATAGATTTCATGAGTTTATACTAACTAGATTTCTATGAAATGTAAGTCCATACAATTTTGGTTTTACACTCCAGAGGGGGTGTGCACTTGAGTGATAGACAATTCCTGAGCTGAGTCTTCCCACACAGTGGGGAAGTATCTGGTCTTTTGCAGCTGGTGTGGTCTTACCTATGTGTGTGTTAGAGGAGGCTTAAGAGCCTGATTTAGCAGAAGACGGTGAGGGAACCCACTCTCGTGAAATAGGTGGGTTCAGCGGAACCCCAGTATATCAGATGCATCACAGCCTCCACTTGCATGTTATTAATTGGCCATGTAAGTCTGTTGTTGGTTTTTTTTGTTATGTTTAAGTTTTAGATGAGTTTTAAAAAAAAGAGACATAATAGTAGGCGCTAGAGTGGTTAAAAGGATTAATAACCCTGCCAGATGGTTGCAGTGTTGCCAGCTTGCTCAATAGCAAATTCTGCCATTTTTGTTCTGTTTCTTAAATCCCCAGCTCTACAGTCAAGAGATTGCACAAGAATCTCAGTTTTACATTTTAAAAAAGTCAGTCTCTGGCTCTCATTGCTGTGGAGAAAAGCTTGAAAATGTGAAGTAAATGTGACCTAAATGCTCAGAAACCAGAGGGCATGTGGAAAAATCCAAAAATGTGTTATTTTAAGGAAACCTCATATTTTTTAAGATAATCTCTTGATTTTCTGGGATGGGGTGAATCACGATTTTTAAATGCTTGAGGTTGGCAATATTGTGACCCACTATAATATTTTGCAACTCTGGCCCACGTGTAGCTGCTGGGGACCATTGAAAACAACTTTTCATTTTAACGTCTACCACCCAGGAGGAATTCAGGTCCTGCCTATATCAACTGCTCAGGAACACCAGGCTGTCAGAGCAGAACTGGAACAAGCCAACACAAACTACTGCAAGGGTAGTTCCTGATGTTTTTTCAGTGGCAGACTGAAGTTCTCCATGTCTGGTGCCAGATGGTGCTACATGAGGCTATAAATAACAGCAGACACAACACACAAAATGGCATCTGCTAGCAAAGCTCTTCTGGATACAGAGGAAATTTAGAACAGGGACACATGAAAACTCTCCTGTGAGGTGAGAATGTGGAGTCTGGTTTCACGATGGAAGGACAATAAGAAAGGAGGAACAAGCTCTGAGGTTAGTTTTCCCTTGTGGAGTCACACGGTATTTCAATACAGATAGTTCTTTCCTGTGGACTCTTTTGGATTGTTCCATGCCAGCCAGCCATGACAAGCTAAGGAGGGCAGTTACCTCACCCTGGCAGAGTTTCCTGCCTAGAAGCCCCTCATGTGGAAGCACTTTGGGATCCTGAGGCACTGGAGAGCTCAAGGCCTTTCAAGTGCTTTGTGCGACACTTTCAATCTGTAGTGGCAGTTGCCATATGTATCAGATGCCCCCCCCCCCACTTTCCCCTGGGAGCATGCCTCCAGCAGCGACACTTGCCACCAAGCAGGTCCATCCTGTAACTAGTAGCAGCAGTGGGGATACCCAGAGCTGCCTCAATGAATATTAATCCTTGCTCGAATGTCTGGCGGGGGCGAAGGAGATGTTTTGGGGAAGCACAGACAAAGGATATTTCTGAGAAGCACAGTCAATGCTCTGCTCTCTCCCCCCTCTTGCCCATCTCCAGTCTGGTGCAGAGCCCCTGCCCTGCCAGGTATTGGCACAGGGACCGCCTCATATTGCAAGGAAGTGGCCTGGGGTGCGGGTGGGGGGCGGGGGAAGGTATACTGCAGAAGGTCCATTCTGTGTTTTGATCCAGGGAAGGCAGTCCAGCCTTATTTTGCAAAACCACAAAACGCCGCCTTCAATCTCACTGTATCACTAAAGAGCAAGCCCCATTCCCCTCCATATGATGCCATCCACTGTAAATGTGTATGGCATGGGCTTCTGCACTGTGGGCATGGTTTCCATAGTGCAGCCGAGCCACATAGTGAAGAGATCGATGCATGCGGCCAGAATGCCAATGTGGTCTAGTCTTCTGAAACTTCTGAACCAGTTCCTTTCTCTGGTGCCGCCTCCAACAGCGTAGCTATTGACGGTGTTACGGACACACACTGAGCCTGCTTAGCTCATTGCCAAACTCTGTAATACGTCTGGAGAGTCTGAAATGGGCTCTCTGGCCAGTATCCCTGATTTATACCTCTGTTGTCTGCAGAAATGTCTTTGGAGGTTGCCTTAGTTTATCAGGTTTCACTGAGAGAGTGTTTGTTTGTTTGTATCCTAGAAACCATTTTTTTTTTTGCTCAGTTCATTTAGCACTGTAAAATTTTGGCTGTTTCAAAAGAGGGTACACAGGAGAGAAAGCTGGTGCTTGCTGCTGGTCATATAAGTGATTTATCTGTAAACTGGTAGGGGCACTTTCCCGGACTTCACACGAAGCTTTCTGGGGAACGTGTATAAAATATCACTGTGGCGTGCCAAAGAATGAAATCTGACATTGTCTCTGTGGAGTGAGCAGCAGAGTATGTTCTCCACATTGCTTTTGTGTATGGCATTCTCCTGAGTACAGAGCCCCTAGCTACATAGTCATATAAAGCGTCACAGATCAGAAGATAAATGAAGTCCAGGCGGACAGCGTCCTAGACATTTGATGTCCTGGGCTTGAGGTTTGTGAATGGCATCTTCTTTTCTGGACCAGCACAAGTCAGGTATCTGGAGGGGACATAGTCGCGTGTGCCCTCTGGTATGTGGAGACAGGGAAAGGCTTTGCCCATTGCACAAGAATCTCCTGCTGGCTAGAGTGAGAAGTTGTAAGCACCTTGGGGCTTTGCAGCCTAGCACAGCGGTTCTTGGTTAACGTGTAATATGTGAATTGCTCAGGACTCAGGTCATGCTAGAATACCCTGGAATGCTGCTCTGACACGTCTTTGGCTGCCAGAAACAGCGTTCCACTACTTCGTGATGATTGAAATGCATCCTGGGGGTGCTGAAGGGGGAAGACAGGGGAGCCTTGCCCCTCCCCTGAACAGCAGGAGGCTCTGAGAGGAGTCCCAGCATCCATCGTTTCCCCTCCCAGCCATTGAGGGGTGGCCCTGTGGCTAGGGGGCTGTTGCCCACACAATATGTAACAGGTTAGTGTGTTTGTATCCCCCGCACAGTAGCAGAGCCCCTGCTGAAGTCCTGGAGCTCTGGGCTGGGCAGGGAGGCCCTGGCATTCTCCTGTTTCCTGCTCTGGGTGGGACAGTACCAGGAAGGAGATCTGATGCCAGGGCTTTCCACAGGAACCATGTTGTTGGTGGTCTGTGAAGTTGCAAGATACCCTCTTTTATGCAGTCTACACTGGGCTCTGCCCTAGCTCTGGGGGCCTAGGCTTGGCATGTACAAGCACTTCCTTCCCTGGCTGGGCCCTGCAAACCTGTCTCTGGCTGGCTCTGACCTCAGTCAGCTGTGCACCAAGCCAAGCTGTGTCACCCTGCACACTGCCAACTTCTTTGACTCATCTCCCCCTCCTTAGGAAAATTCCAGCTGTGTTTCTGTGGGTACTTCCTTCTTTTTTAGGGCCTTGAGCACAGGACATGGGGAATATAAAACAAGGGCTGTGTTTCAAAGCACAGGTATCTGCTATTTGAGCTAAAGGTGATAGCGTACCATCAGTAATTAGATACACTACTATTGCTTGTAGAACAGCCACTAGTGGGCAAGTTTCAAACACCAGAGCAAGTCTAATTTCATCCAGCTGAGGGCAACTGTTCATATACATGCCAGACAGCGTACCTTAACAAGCTGGGCCAGATAAGGCCTGAGGACCTTTTTTTTTTTTTTTTTTTTTTTAAACTCTGCCTCCTAGCAAGAGGAAGTGCATGCCAATGTGTTCTAGAGGGAAAAGGATTCAGGAGAAAAAATGGTTCCCAGGATGAGAAAGAAGATGATTCTTAAGCCCTTGCTTGGGTCGGCTTTCAGATGGAGCCAAGAGACAGGGCCTCTCACTGAGTAACACATGTTGAGATCTGATAAAACAGGATTCACATGGAGTTTCACGGCAGCAGGTTTCTCATCTCATTTGATCAAAATTCAAGCTGTTTGCGTAAGTAATGATATCCTCAGATGTTTGGCAGAATAAACTAATCAGCCATTTAACAGCAGCACAGCTCCTCTGTGCCTGATCTCATATCCAAAGAATTCTGCTAGATTCAGAGATGGAACTTTCATATTTAAAGGACTTCAGTGTTGTGGCCGTGCTGGTCCCAGGATATTAGCAACAAGGTGGGTGAGCTCTTATTGGACTCCTGTTGGTGAGAAAGACAAGACTGTTAGGCACATAGACCTGAAGAAGAGCTCTATGTGGC
The DNA here is from genome assembly GCA_032595735.1 of Pelochelys cantorii. Classification (NCBI taxonomy): domain Eukaryota; kingdom Metazoa; phylum Chordata; order Testudines; family Trionychidae; genus Pelochelys; species Pelochelys cantorii. Next base: position 183,199,751 of record CM064328.1, read on the forward strand.
TCAAAAATTTGTCTCACACCAGAAGTTGGCCCAATGAAAAATGTTACACTGAAAAGACAAGGTATGTGAGAATTCCATGAGCTTCAGATCAGAGTACAAAAACCTTTCACTTGTTATATCCTTATAATAGACGGCTTTGTGGGAGGGTGGCATTGTGTTTACTCTGCTCCAGAGTGGAAAAAGGAGTCCTGGGCACAGATACATTTCTGGTGAATCTAAGTGAATTCCATTGAGCTCTGTGCAGGAATGATGCATATTCTGATATCTTGCAAATTCTGAAAATGGGTTAACAAAAATATAATGTACAAATCTTTCTGACAGAAACTTATTCATTTTTGGCCCAATAGCTTTTTTGCAGTTGCTGTGGGTCTAATGTGTTACTCCAAGAGCACGTCGGGCTAAAAATAAATATAAAATGATATAATCCTTGTAGCTTGTTTTAAACCTTCATATTTTAGTCTTTTCGAAACAAATGGAAAAGAATTGGACTAAAAATTATGATCCCAGTGGCCTTAATAGTTTGGCATTATGGGCCAGATGCTCTAAATTTGTATAAGAACATAAGAACATAAGAATGGCCATACTGGGTCAGACCAAAGGTCCATCTAGCCCAGTATCCTGTCTTCCGACAGTGGCCAGTACCAGGTGCCCCAGAAGGGGTGGACCAAAGACAATGATCAAGCAATTTGTCTCCTGCCATCTTTCTCTAGCCTTTGACAAACAGAGGCCAGGGGCACCATTCCTTACCCCCTGGCTAATACCCTTTTATGGACCTAACCTCCACGAATTTATCTAGCTCTTTTTAAAACTCTGTTATAGTCCTAGCCTTCACAGTTTCCTCTGGCAAGGAGTTCCACAGGTTGACTGTGTGCTGTGTGAAGAAGAACTTTCTTTTATTAGTTTTAAACCTGCTACCCATTAATTTCATTTGGTGTCTCTAGTTCTTATATTATGGGAACAAGTAAATAACTTTTCTTTATTCGCCCTCTCCACACCACTCATGATTTTATATACCTCTATCATATCCCCCCTCTGTCTCCTCTTTTCTAAACTGAAAAGTCCCAGTCTCTTTAGCCTCTCCATTCCAATTTAGGACATTTTCATTCACAAAAAATGAAGTTGAAATTAAGTTAAACAGAATAAGTGAAATTTTCTTAAACCCCGTGGATTGCTCTGTCCATGTGGCTGAACTGCTTTCAGTCCAGCTCCCCATGTTCCCTGTTCCACTGCTGTCTGGTCAATAACCATTTCTGAAGGGAACACTGGAACTCTGACTCTGGTTCCACGGATCATGATACATCTTCACAATTTTGCAGCCATTCTAATGAAAACACTAAAAAGAAATAATTGATCCAAGTCTCTCCCCCACCTAATGTCGCTTTGGACAGAGGTAGCTAGCACATAGCTGAGTTGGAGTCTGGCCTTCACCACAGACTCAGCTGGTTAGGTAGTCTTTGAGATTGCTTAGTTTTCTCAACAGCCGATCACAGGAGGAGTGACCCACCTCTGTCTCTTTGTCATCTGTCTCTGAGTCTAGGGAAATGTCTGTTGTGAAGTATCCTCTCTCCCTGTGGGGTTGGCCTCCAGATGGTTTTCTGTCTTTCTGTTCGATGAAGATTTCTGTATCTCTGAGCCCTCATGACTCCTTTAAGTCCTTTCCTCTTGGCCTGTCTCTCATGGCTGGATTCTCACGAGAGTGCCTATCTCTGGGTCTGGCTGATCGGCAGCTGACCTGTTGTACTCCGGTGCCTGCTTCCTTTTTTTGCAGGCCATTTCTTCTCAGTGGTATGTCCAATAGGTCTCCTTTCACGAGTAGCAGGGTTTTTGTCCTTTGTCCCATCAGTGACTGTGCTGGATTGTTTTAGTATCTCTGTGCTGGAGTAGTTTGTGTGGTAACCGTTTTTCTGCTGATAATTATCACATGATTGACAGATGACCCACCCTTCTATCAAGGAGCAGAGTTGTGCATTCATTCCTATCCTGCAAAGACATTCTTGAGCCCTTCTAAGACAGGTGTCAATATACAAATATGTGGAAGTTCTTTTTCATGAAATCCTTACATAATGAGGTGTGGACAGCAGCTCTCTTATCTAAATATGATTCCAATCTTCACCATCTTCAATTAACATGGTTCTGCTCCTACCTGTATATGTTTTTGGGCCTCTGCTACTTTGCTTTCTTGACTGCCTATAGTGGGGTGTCCTTTTTGCTGTTGAAACTGTAAGATGGTGCAGCAAGTCAGTGGATTCATTGTCCCAGTCCCCTTTGCCCAGCTTGTTGATGCTGGGTAATATTTCCTGTTCAGAGAACCCACTCTGTACTGGTCTGTAGAGGTGCTCTGATAATCCTATTCTACAGACTGGATTATGTGCTACCGCTGGAATTTCCTTTGTGTTGAGCACACAGATTCCATTGTGGAGTCTGCTTCCAGTCACAACTTTCCTTCAAGACACTGTTGCCCTTGAAAACATCTCCATGTGCTTTTAAAATGGTTTCTGTCCTCTGTGGGACTCCCACTTTTGCTTCTTGAACTTCAGCTATAAAGCTCTGACTCGACACGCTGGTCAGATCCCTGGCTTGTGTGGCTGTATTCCCCAAGAGGAGTCTGTGGTGTTTACCATCCACAACCCCAAACACCAACTGGTATTCTCTTGTTATTTTTCAGATCGGTTAATGTGAGGTCACATTTTCCTATTGGCTGCATTATGCTCTCATAGTACAGTACAAGATTGTACCTGCTTTTTGAAATGGGTGTATTTGAGTCCAATTCACCCTGAGGAATTGCCTAGTAGGAGGCTTCATCTTCCAGCTGAAATTGCACAGTGTGTTTCCCTATTACTGTTGTTGCACACACGGAGGTTAGCATTACCCCTTGTTGCTTTCTTGTCTGGAGGACCTGAACTTGTTCTGCTGTCAGACTCAGAGAGTCAAGATGTCCTCATTGCCATCTGATTTGCCCTCCTCTTCTTGTACAAGTCTGACTGAATCTGTCTTGGACCTTCATAAATGATAGAAGATGAGGGTTGGAAGAGACCTCAGGAGAACATCGAGTCCAATCCCCTGCTCAAAGCAGGGCTAATCCCAAATAAATCAACCCAGCCAGGGCTTTGCAAGCCTGGCCTTAAAAACCTCCAAGGATAGAGATTCCACCACCTCCCTAGGCAACCCATTCCAGTGCTTCAACACCCTACTAGTGAAGTAGTTTTCCCTAATATCCAACCTAGATGTACTCCACTGCAACTTGAGACCATTGCTTCTTGTTTTGTCATTTGTCACCACTGAGAATAGCTTGGCTTCTTCCTCTTTGGAACCCCCCTTCAGGTAGGGTTGATGGCTGCTATGAAATCTCCTCTCATTCTTCTCTTCAGGCTCAATAAGCCCAGTTCCCTCAGACTCACCCCATAAGTCATGGGGCCCAGCCCCATAATAATTTTGATTGCATTCTGCTGGACTTTCTCCTGTCTGTCCACATTCTTTTTGTAGTGGGGGGCTGGAAGGGCGTGTCCCAAAACTGGATGTAGCCTTGCCAGTGCCAAATAGAGAGGGATAATCACTTCCATTAATCTGCTGGCAATGCTCCTACTAATATGGCCCAATATGCTATTAGCCTTCTTGGCAGCAAAGTCACATTGTTGACTCATATCCAGTTTCTTGTCTACTGTAATCCCCAGGTCCTTTTCTTCAGATCGGCCACTTAGCCAGACCTTCCTCTGCTCTGTAGGTGCTGCAAAAATGGTTCAACTCTCCATATTCTTTGCAATGCTGTCTTAGTGTGAAGCACTTTTCCTTTACCCCTTCATGCTGTCTCCCACAGTAAATGCATCTCCCTGTTATGTATCCTTGAACACCTGCACTCCTTTGCGTACCTTGGGAGGTAGTTGTGTCTCCTAGGGCTCTTATTCTCTTCCTTCAAGCTTCTGCTTCATGCCTCACGTCTAAGCATCTGTCTGATGTAAGATCCCATCAGTGGTGATAGCAAATGCCGCAGACTATCCTGTCCCAAATTTGGGACTCTGAGTCCCCAAATGTAGCAGTGACAGTAGTGCAAAACATGGGGATCCTCTCCTTCAGACTGGTCTCTAGTGTAAAATCTGTGTTGCACTGTGGTTTTGTTCTGCTTTGGGGATTGATAGTTCACAAGCCTGGTGTGGGGCTTTAGGCAGTGGTGAGCTCCAGACTGAGGCAGACCTGTCTTCCTAACTGCCCTGTTCTCCAGTAATGTCAAATAATAGCTTTACTTTCCAGCTCTTGCAATCCTGCATAGCCAGGTCTATGTCTAGCTCGAGTTCCTCCTTCCACTGGGCCCGTTACTGGGTGAAGCTTGTGTCTTCCACGTCCAGGCTCTAGGGTGTTTCAGGCCAAGTTCCCTGGTTCATGTCACCAACTGCTGTGCTGTAGAGAACTCCTAACTATTACCAGATTGCATTCAGAAAGAGTGAAGCTGAATGCAGGTTAACTTGAACAAGTGGAACTTTGTTAACCACTGTGGACAGCTATGTGTGAGTTCCCTAATTTCCTGGTGTTCCCTGTTTGCTGCATGTCCTGTTAATAAGTTCCTCCTGGGAACCAACCCGCAGACTCCAGTTCCATTGATCATGATACGTGGCCCAATGTTTCTGTAAATGAGGGGTTTTAAAAACATTTTTGGTGAAAAAGAGGCTTAACTTGGTAAACTCTTATTTTCTCTAAAACTGTAACTCCACCCATTTCATATAAGTGCTCATCTGTGCCATTAAGTCACTGGCCATGTTGAATCAGGTGCAGGGGATTGCTTCCATAAATGGCATGAGATGGAGAGACTCCATCCTCTCACTTCTTCCCGTGTGCACTAAGATCAGAGCAGCCACAATCTGGCTATGACGTAATTGTCTGTGAAGTTCCCTGAAATCTTTGGCTGGAAATCACTACAGTGCACTGGTCGGAGCATGGCTCTACGCCATTGCCAATATCGGAGAGGTTGTGTGTGCTATGCAGTGCGAACCCGAAAAGGAATTCTAATTGACCCAGAGAATTCCTCTCGGGGCTCTCAAAGAACATATACTGGAGTGGCAGCAGTGACATTCTGAAAAGACTGCATCTTGTTTACTGCCTACCACTCTAAGCCAGGAAGGAATTGAATAAATTGGCTTGATAACTAATAAGTTCAGGAAGCTGATCTATTCTTTTATGGAGTGATTATTTTTAGTCTCCAGCTTCCATTCAGTTCCCGCATAGTATATTAAATAACATGAAAAATGTGTTTTCAATAGAATTAAAAGCATGTTGACTCTTCATCCACTGATTTTGCTGTAAACACAGGCTGGGCGCTGATGACTTGTTTATGATTTCATAGGTCTCCGCTGAACTTACTGAGGAAGAGCTGCTGTAGAACCTTGGTACAGTTTGCATACTAATCATTTTTGTAATAGATCTTTTCGGCATTTTCATGTGCTGGGGAAGGTTGTCAACTGCTTCTTTGAAGTTAAATAATGATTGTGCAAGCAGGGCTTCTGTGATAGAAGCCAAGGTTATATTTATGTAGTAGAATTGCGAGTGCCACATGTTAGCCCTCTTGGGTTACCTGGGACTGGGTTGTTCGGTCAGTGTGCAGGCAAAATGGCTTTCACCGTAATACATCTCCAATCAGGCAGGTTGGTGAGGTTTTTTGTTAGCCTGAGGGATAAGGAGGGGGGTCTCTTTTTTTTATTTTATTCTCATCATCAACAAACGGGCATAATCATAATGTGGTGCTCTATTACCAGGGCCATCCTTAGGATTTATGGGCCATACGTAGCACTATTCTGATGGTGCCCTAATGCCTGCTGGCAGCGGAGGGAGGCAGTTTCTAGAGCTATGGCTTTATAATCTTTAGCAACACACTAATGAAATATTTTTAACTAAGGCCCTGTATACTCACACGGTAAATTTAGAAACTGACAGCATATACCTGGGAGTGGCAAATGCCTGTTAAATGGCTTCATTGTCACTTGAATGGCTTGTTCACAGGTTTGGTATCCTGCTAATAGGTCTGGCAGCCTTTTTCACTTTTAAGTTAACCAGATCCTCTCTGGAAGAAGCAGAGCCACAGAACAGTGAGAGGAAGGGGCAGGTGGGTGGACATTAAGACCCAGTGGTGCCCCAAATTTTCAGGTGCCCTATGCAACTGCATATTCTGGGTATGGGTAAGGATGGCTCTGCCTATCACACTCTCTTTATGGGGAAGCTTTTAAAGTCATTCTAGCATGTGGGCAGACTAACATGACATGGGATCTGTCAGGGAAACAGAGCCTTTATGTCTTACTACAGTGAAAGCCGCAACAGAGGAATTCAGGTTCTGATGTAAAGCTGACTGAGGTCAACCAGAATCTTTCCCTTGGCTTCAGTGGAGTTTTTGGATCAAAGTTCTCATGGGAGTCAATAGCAAAAATACTCTTTGACTTCATTAGTCCAGGAATTTATTTAGTTTGTGTTTTCTCCCTCCTCAAATGTATGTGTCTAAGACAAACCCAATGCACCAGTTTTTAAACTTTTTTTTTTTCTGTCCATCCATTAACTGTTTCTTTGAACTAGTCACAATATATGTGGAGTCAGATACAAAAGGACTCTTGGATGTTTTCCATCCTACTGTTTTCCCAGTCTCCTTTCCTGTCTTTAAAAGCTACATCTAAGCTGTTTCTCTCCTCTTGTCACACTGATCAAATAGAGCAACCTTCTCCAAAAAGAAAATGAAAGGAACCATTCAGGAACAGGGGTAAATGCAAACAGGTTCTGCCATATGGTCCGCTGAAGAATCCTCTCCTTTCCCTAAGGAGTATGGGGGAAGGGAAGTGTTTCTATGTAGGAAAATGCAGGCATTTTGAAGCTATTTTGTAACATGTCTAATGAAGCTATTTCACCTGCTATTTTTCAGTAAAAGCCAGAGTGCCCGCATGGATATGCTACTTTTGTTCTATATGACTTAGAAACAGAAATGTTAGAGCTTCAAGAGTAGCTAGCAACTCAATTACTTCAGATGATGCAGAGTGGATGGCAGATACCAATGGGATATGAATGTTTTGGGCATTGATTGACAAAGCGTTCCAGCATTTGAAATCTGTGTCTGCAGTCACACATAGGATAGCGACGTAAGGTGCGTCTACACAAATTGCGTCGCTTATTTTAAGTATATTTCGAAATAGATTATTTTGTAATTTGGCCCTGTCTACACAGCGCCAAATTTCAAAATAAACCACTATTCTGAAATACACTCAAAATAAGCTATGCAATTTGCATAGCTCCAGTTGTGTAGCTTATTTCGAGCTTCGGGTGCAGTGTAGATGCACCTTTAGTAAAAAGCTTGTTCTTCAGTCTTTTACTGGTAGTGTGGGGGCACAGAGAGAGGGGAGTTTCTAATATGACAGTTAAGCAGTTCACTAGCCAAGATTAACTTTTTGCTACCTACAGAGCAGCCACTTTATTTTTGCTTCTCTATGCAAATCTGACAGAGATAAATGCATGCTATCAGCAGCCAATTTGTTGGAAACCTTGCCTTTATAATTGGCTTCATATTTCAGCTACTACAGAAAGGCTACTAATTCAGTCACTTAGCTTACACTAGAAAGGTCTATTGCTTGAATCGTACCAGTATGGTTAAAGTAGCACCATCCTCTAGTGTGGAGGGAATTATATCAGTATAAATGTGCTTTATGTTTGCATAACTAGTCCCAAATGGGACAGGGAATAAGCTATGCTGGTATAAACTACTTTTATACTGAAATCACTGGGTCCAAGTACATATAACTATTTTGTTAAGAATCACACCCTTTATTTGAAATAGTTATGCCAGTACAAAAACTGTATAGACCAGGCTTGACTTTGAAAGGCAGTGTGTTGGGGGTGGAGGGAAAAAAGCCTTTTGGATTTGGGATTAAAAGGAGAGAAGCTGGTCTCTGCACAGTACAATTTTTCTATAACTTTTTCTGCCCTCCCACATCAATTTCCCCTCCCTCTTACCCCCTCCCTTCCACGGAGAGGCCATTTCCGTCAGCACTGGCTTCCCTGCTGGGGAATGCTGAAGAGACTGGCTTCTAGACAGCGAGATTCTATGGTCTCCTGGCACAATTTGCTGAGCTATGAAGCCACAGGCAGGGAGCCCCCCTTGTGCTCCAAAGCCTTCAGTCTGTAGCAGAGAGCATTACACTAGGCCCCGGCAGGCCAGCTCCTTTTTGTTGCGTTAGTCAGCCAAGCATGGTGTGCTGCTGAATGTCATCTTATTTAACATTTTGTTAAACAACTTCTAAAGGTCTTAAGAGTGTGACAGATGGGGCCATTCAGTGGATGCTTAATGGCTGAGTATTACTTTGATTTGATCGTGTTTATTGTTAGTTATTGTTTAAATAAATAAATCTCCTCCTTCCCTTTTCAGGGCAGACATAAGGGCTGCACATTTGAGATGGGGCTTTATTCCTGGGAGGGATGGGGGAGGCAAGACAAGAGAGAGAAAGACAGCAGAAGATATACAGTGGTCTCAGTCTCACTCCCTCAGAAGTCACTGAGAGTTTGGCTCTAGGCTTACAAGGAGGAGACCCATTGTCACTCCCAGGTACTGCCAGGCCCACTGATGGAAAACGAGGAAGGAAAGGGGGCAAAAATACAAAAGGGTCTAGAGCTTCCGGCCACTGTCACTATTGCAGCAGTGGCAGTGGCTGGAGCCCTGGGTCCTTTAAATTGTTGCTGGAGCGCCGTGTGGCATGCTCTGGACAACATCGAGGTCTGCCTAGCCCCAACCCTGCCTCTTTCGCCTGAGGCTCTGCCCCTTCTGAGGGCGCAGAGCAGCCCCTCCCCCCGCCTTGCCTAGGGGCCGGGTGAGGCTGTTGGCTCCACTAGGTAGTGCAACCATTTTTTCATATACAATTCAATACTTGCTGGTATTAATATTAGAGGAAAAGATATTTTATCTAGCCTTGCCCATATACAGGGTCCTTGGCTGGCTTGTGGCTCTCTCTTCCCACATATACACATGTTTCCCTCAAAGAGATCCACTTGCTCCCTCCCTACCCACACATGTCTGGGGGCTACCAGTCTTTCCACTGCTCCATTTTAAATATGCATGTGCTCAGGACTGACTCCATACACTGTACCATTCATGGAACCTTCCTTTCCCCTAGAATCATGTCCTGCCTCCCTAGAACTCCCCTTGGAGTTTCAGCTGGAGGAACTATTCTTCATTGCTCCTCTCCAAAAACTTGTTACGTATTGTTGCTAGTGTAAGCCAGAGCCTGAGTAAACTCTCCTCTGCCATCTATGGATGGACTAGGGAACAAGAACTCAGGAGCAGATATATTTGCATTGATACACCGACTTCGGTTAGGTGATCAGCAGACCTGCTTTGCCCAAGTGTTTAGCTTTGGCTGATTCAGGTTAAAATTCATTTTAGTTTTGAATGCAGGGGTAATGAAATGTTATGATCCTTACTGTATGACTAGAGGGGAGCAGCCCTATATCTAATATGCTATAATTGAGGGGGGCTCCCTAACTTTAACATTATTAGACAAGCAGAGGGTTTTGATTCCAAGTCCAAGTGCAAATCAGAGTGGGTAGGGATAAGTGGTCCTATTTGATGTATAAGCGCTGTTCCTGTGGGTGCTCCAAGGCACCCATGAAAAAAATTAGTGAGTGCTTAGTAGCCACCAGCAGCCAGCTCCCCCACAGTACCTCCCATTTGCCCCATTAATCAACTCCTCCCTCTACCTTTCAGAGCCTCTTGCCTGCTGTGATCAGCTGTTTCATGGCCTATAGGAGGTGCTGGGGGAGGGAAGGAACAGGGACGGAGCACGGTCAGGGGAGAGGGTGGAATTGGGTGAGAAGAGATGGGGTGATTTGGTCTTGGGGGAAGGAGTAGAGGGGAGGCAGGGCCAAGGCTGAGTGAGGGTTGATCACGCTAGAGAAAGGAGAAAGCTGGTGCCTATGACCCGGAGGTATCTTTACTTATCTACGCAGTGCTTTGCCATCTACAGTGCTGTTTATGCCTCTCTCTCTCTGTGTGTGTGTGTGTGTGTGTGTGTATGTGTATGTTAGAGTTCTTGTTTCTGCTTAGCGATTGCTAGCGCTGAAATCAGTGATGAGCAGATCTGGAGGGCTACAGCTCACACCTGGTGCGGTGACAGTGTTGCAGTGAAATTTCCTGATAGCTGGGGAAATCACTAAGAGCTGAAATCCCCAAGAATGGGGCTACATGGTAGACCCTCAGATCACAGCCAGAGGCAGAGGTGGCAATGACAGTGACACACAGTGGAAGAGACAGTAGTAAGCAACAGCGAAAGTGGCCACCAACAATGGCAAACCATAACAAAGGTGAAAGCAAGCAGCAGTAGAAGCATTGCTCTCCACAGTGTTCAGGGGTGGCAGGGGAACCCACATGGATGCATCCCTGAACTCCAGGACTGTGCTGACTTTGGACAACTGACTATGAGTGTGGTGCAGCAGAGGAAAATGAATGTTCGTCCATCGGACTCTCTCACCAGAAATTGGGAAACTGAGGCAAGGAACTATACAGGGGCAGATGTGCGCTTGTGGTTTTCTCCCTTATGATAAAACTTTTCTTTTGTTATACACAGACTCAGTGCTCACCAGTGCGGAATTATTCCCTCTTCGGAGCACCCAGGGATGGTGGTTAATCTGGTTTTGCTCCGGAATGTTTAGAGGAACCCCTACATAGTGAACCCAGCCTTTTTTGCTGTGAACACCATGTGGCAAAAGGTCGCTGATGCATTTAATCCCACATATGTCTGTTGCAGTAGCGGACAGTCATACCATAAGTCTAGTTTTTTTTAAAGAGTGCAAATTCATCATCTTTTATAATTGCACAGCTCCTAGCCTCGCACAACCGGAAAGTGATGATAATGATAATAGCAATATATAATGACTGCCCCCCGAATCCAGGATTCTACGAAAATAAAACTTCTCTTTTTTGTATGTTGATATTTGCTAGCTTTGTGACTTAGCCCTGATCCACATTTAGCTTTATTCAGCAGTACTTCCATAGAAGCCATTGGAACTACTCCTATGAATGAAGTTAAGCATATGCACAAGTATTTGCAGGGCAGGCACTGTAATGATGTAAACACTAAAAGCTTATACTAATTATTTTCAGGCAGTGTGCATACAGTCCTGATTTTAATATGCCCATTGACTACATAGGACTGTAGGAAGAGGCATGGTCTTATGACTAAGGCACTGGCCTGGGACTCAGGAGATATGGCAAATCACATAATCTCTTTAAACCTCAGTTCCTCCACTGTAAAAGAAGTCTCATAATTCTTCCTTTGTCTCTGAGGCAGGGGCTGTTCCCTACTACATGTCTGTACGCTGTTGAGCATAAAGGGACCCTCTAGGTGCTACGGCCTTTAGGTGTAGTAATACTAATAATAGTAACAAATGAGTTTGATTAATCTGCAGATGGAATTTTCTTCAAAAGCTCCATCCCCAAAACTTTTTCAAAGAGTGATTTGCACTAATAAAGTATTACAGCTGAGGTCTTCTGATTATTGCCCTTTAAAGCTTTTCTCACATGGCCAGGCTTTGCAAAAAGCTATTTTACTCCAAGAAATTAGGTTTCTGGTTATCAGGAGCCCTAAATAGACATGAATTACAAGAACGTCCTTTGAAACCCCATGCAGCACTTGTTTCATTAAATCCCATGAAGCAGCCTTAATTTAGTGGAACACTGGATAGGTTGCTCGTTTAACCTATTAGCACGATGGCCAGTTCCATAAACCATATTCATGGATGATTCCATCAAGAAGGACAACAGTAGGATTAATATTATTTCAGGATACAGTAAATGCCACAATGATGAAACTGTTTAAGATCTGGTGCTCACTGTGTCACACTGAATGCATTGACATTTACTCTGCTATCACTTCATTTCCAATATTCCTTCCAAATCAGCCGATGCTAATGCTTCAGTGTGTGTGCAGAATATAATTCCAACAGGGCTGGGGATGGCGAGGCATGAGCTTAGTGCAGGTGCCTTTTCTTCCTGTCAGTCTGGAGGATGGCCCAGCTGTTGGGTTCCACATACACAGTAGGAAAGAGCAAACATGGGTGTGGAGCTGGAGACCTGGACTCTTCATGCTATGAAGAGAGTCCAAGCAATCCAGTCATCCCATTTAGGTTCTGACCTAGCATGGGGTTTTGGTTCAAATGCCAGGAATTTCTTGCTTCAAATGAATAGGAGGAGAGCCCTCTAGTTTCTGATGATATGTTGGATAGAAGCCCAGAGACTGGATCTCTGACAGCGAGCTGTTTGCTCAGCACTGCAGCAGCATGATAAAACTACTTGAGTTTACCTGACATAAGCCATAATGCCCTCCTCTCTTAAAGGGCTACGTGTATATTATTGCCAACGACAACCCCTATCACTGGAGAAGGGCATCAGCATTTCTTCACATACAGCTATCAGTGTGAATGTTGAAGGAGGCCTTTGGTTCAATATAATGAAGACTTGCGTGGGTCAGATGAAACATAAGAGCAGCAAGGAATGATGTGGAGAAAGGGATCTAGAGGTCGTAGTGGACCACAAGCTAAATATGAATCAACACTGTTGCAAAAAAAAGCAAACATCATTCTGAGATGCATTAACAGGAATGTTGTGAGGAAAACATGAGAAGTCATTCTTCTGCTCTACTCTGCGCTGATTAGACCTCGGCTGGAGTATTGTGTCCTGTTCTGGGCACCACATTTCAGGAAAGAAAGATGTGGAGCAATTGGAGAAAGTCCAGAGAAGATCAACAAAAATGATTAAAGTTCTAGAAAACATGACCAATGAGGGAAGGCTGAAAGAATTGGATTTGTTTAATTTGGAAAAGAGAAGACTGAGAGGGGACATGATAACAGCTTTCAAGGACCTAAAAGGGTGTTACAAGGAAGAAAAAATATTCTCCTTAACCTCTGAGGATAGGACAAGAAGCAAAGGGCTTATAGTGCAGCAAGGGAGGTTTAGGTTGGACATTAGGAAAAGCTTTCTAACTGTCAGGGTGGCTAAACACTGGAATAAATTGATAGGGGGAGTTGTAGAATCTCCATCATTGGAGATATTTAAAGAGAAGATTAGACAGGCACCTGTCAGGGATGATCTAGATGGTGCTTGGTTCTGCCGTGAGTGCAGGGAACTGGACTTGATGACCTCTCGAGAGCTCTTCCAGTTCTAGTGTTCTGTGATTCAGTGTGGGCATGGTGAATGACTAATGTTGCCATGCTGCTACAGCCATGCTACATTGCACCATGTGGGCCTCACAGGGTCAGCTGTTACATTGCTAATGGGAAAACAAGACATGAATTGTTTATGGTAAAACGTTTCAAGTGCAAGAATACAAGGGGACAGTTGTTCAGTTTGAATCCTAGCAATTATGAAGGGATGGAATTTATGCAGGCAAAGCTGGGAATCTTCCCTTAGCAGTGGTATAAAACTCCCATTCCGAGTCTGTAGGATCACAAGGTATTGGACATTTCAACCTATCACTGACCCAGGACTGAACACTGCTGTGCTGGAACACAGCCTATAGTGTAATCTGAGGGGGGAAGGCAATAAAGAAGTTTGCTGTTCTGTTAGAGGTTTTAAAAAATATGGCAGAAGTAATTAGAAATAGCGGCCACATGACCCTGTCTGATAAAAACGGACTTTTTTAATTTTAAAAAGCCCACTAACTAATGTTTGCTGTTTAAAAATATAAAAGCTCCTAGAGTAGATGGGTTTTACCCGGGAGGTGGTCGTGGTGATTCTGTTGAAGATGTTGAGCCTTACCTCCTCTGGGTGGTAACACATTTTCAAATACCATTTAATTACAACATTGTAGCTGGCCTGTTTTAAGAGAACACTTTCCCCTCATAGTCTAAACAGGTGATGAAACCTGCCTGAGAGAGGTCAGTGAGCAGAGTGCAGAGAAATCAGTGGGAGGTGCACAACAGAAGCTGTTTACCATGTGGATCCCCGCGTTAGTACAAGCATGTCCATCTCCACATGTTCCATGCATCCCCATGCATTTCCGTACCCCCATGCATCTCTAGAGTCTGCAGATCACAAGAAAAAGTTACCACTTAAAACATCCTGGCTTTCTGGACCGAGAGGACACAGCTGCTCCATTCCCAAGAGTGATACCTCTGTCTTGAAATATACACCTGTAGTTACGCATGGAGTTCCACCTACTGCACAGATCAAATCACCAGGCTATTTTGCAAGAGGCTACACTAGATTACTTTGGTTTAATTATCATTATCTCGTTATTTAAGACTGTACCTGCAAATGGTATAGGGGCTTTATAGGAGAATTAGAAAGAAAAAGAGTTTCCATAAGGTGTTTACCATACAAGCTCCTGGTCTTGCCAGTGACTGTATGCATGAAGTGGTGACTTTTGTGCTCTCCCAGATATCCACTGAAGTCAGCTGAGACTCTGCAGAGGTCACTTTCAGGGTCAGGCTTATTTTAAATGCAGTGAATGAAGGTAATCAACAGTAGCAAGGTTACAGCAATAAGATGATACAATTAGATCCTCATTCAGGAAAGCTCTTAAGAACACGCTTAACTTTAAGCACATATTTAAATACATACTTATTCAGCACAGCACCTCATCCTGTTTTTGAATCTTACTGAATTTCTGCACCTGCTTATGTGCTTTGCTGAATTGAGCCTGTGCTTTCTTAAGGTGTGTCTCTAGCTCTGTGTTTCTCAAAGTGGTCCGCGAAACCACTTCGAGAAACATGCTAACTGGTTGTGCTGGTTTGTTTGCCGTGGTTTGTTTCCTGGCTTCCCGCGACTCCCCTTGGCTGCACATGGCAAACCGGAGCCAATGGGAGCTGCGAGGCTCTGTGGCTGTGGCGCCAGGAAGGCCACGTCTAGACTACATTCCTCTTTTGACAGAGTAATGTAAATGAAGGGCTTTGAAATTGCAAATGAAGCGCTGATTTACAAATTTCACACTTCATTTGCATAACGGATTCTGATCGCTTTTTTGAAAAAGGATTTTTCAGAAAAAAAGTGGTCTAGACGCGGTTCTTTCAGAAAAAAAACCCTTTTTTGAAAGAACCCATAAACCGCATGTTTTCAGGCATAAGGGTTCTTACTAAAATGGGGTTTTTTTTAAAGAACCATGTCTAGACTGCTTTTTTTTAATCAAAAAAATCCTTTTTCGAAAAAGGGATCAGAATCCGTTATGCAAATGCAAGTGCGAAATTTGTAAATCAGAACTTCATTTGCAGTTTCAAAGTGCTTCATTTACATTCCTCTGTTGAAAGAGGACTGTAGTCTAGACATAGCCTAAGTAAGCAAGCCGGCGTGGCAGTTAGCATGTTTTTCAAAGTGGTTTTGCAGACTGCTTTGAGAAACACTGTTCTGGATGGTTCCATTACAATTTTGATTTTGAGAGTTGTTCAGTAACTCAGAGCAAGTGAGTCTGAAGGAGGGATTTGAATGAAGAGAGGATAGGGGCTTGCCACACAAGCATTGGGGGGGTCTTTCAGGCTTAGGGAGGCGGCATAGACAAAAGCAATGAGGTGATTGCAGTAGGTGTTTAAACTCATTCGCAGGACACCCTCAATTGTCAGCCATTGGTTGAGCTGACATTGGAAAAATGATTCTGCTTTGCCCAGCTGGCTTCTTAGGTGGATGAGAGAGGACACACAAATATAATTTCAATTAGTTTGCTGTGGTGTTGAGAAGTTTATATTGGGCTAGATAGAAATTTTTTTTTCTCTGAGACTGATTTGTGGCCTTAGCATGTTTTCCCAATGAAAACTTGTGTGCTTCAAAATACATGTTTTTAAAAATAGTGTGCACTGTCAGTATTTCTTGTTATGGAATCTCTGGTATACCCCAGTTAAAGTGCTGACAGATTTAGTTCCTCATTTTATAGCAGCAGAAAAAAAGATGTAAAACCTATAGCATGTAACAGAGGAGGGGGGTTGGGCTCATAGGATCCCTACATGCCAGGTGTTGCATGTCTTAAAAGAATCTTGGTCCTCGTTCTCTCTCCCTCTGGTTTGGGGCCCACTAATTTAACCCCTCTGCCTCAGTTTTCTCACTTGTAAAGCAAAGTCGGCGTTAGTTATTTCCTAGTTTCAATATGGGGAAATACCTTGGTTTCTCAGACACCACTGTGTGGTTACTGTTGGCAAGTTGCAAGGGTCTGGTGAGTAGCAGTTAAGGTTTGTAAAGCATTCTGAAGATGTAACATGTTATACATATGCCAGTGTTCTTCCCCTTTTTGTACGTGTTAGTCTATCAGAAGCACACCCTTTCGTATCGGATACATTCATCCTCCTTCAATGAAGTCAGCACGCTCCCCTCTCCTAAAAGGTGTTATGAGCAATAGCAAAAGCTAAGACCTCGTGATCCTGAGCTCCCTGGAGGCATCTTCTTTCCAGAAAATGAGTAACTCATTGATTTCAGGATGAGTTACTGGTATCCTGTGGTGGGAGAATCATGTCTTTGATCTGTAGTGGGGTGGGTGGCCAAATTCCCATCCACCTACCTCTAGGCATGTACCCTCATGCTGAGAAGCATTCAGCTCATCCCAAGCATACTCACCTCTCTGTAAAATGGAATGTACTGTAATATCATCCTGCCCATGTACTTAGCACGTGGGGCCCAACCTGAGGCTTTCACTTTGGTTAAGGCTGAAGGGGTATAAGTCAGGTAGGTGCCCAACTCCCATTTGAAGTCCCATGGGAACTGGGCACCAAAGCCCTTCTGACTTCTTTGAATGTCCCAGACATAGCACAGCAAAAGTGCTGTTTCCTATGTGCAGCAGATTCTCACACTGGAGGCCCTATCGTTAGAGTCTGTCTTCCGGCTGGATGTCCCAGAAGTGACTTCTGCAGATGAGGTCAGTTTGAGCAGGCTGCTCGTGAATGGGGTGAGGGCCAGGCAGCATGCACACACCACAGCTGCATCTGGGCAGAGCCACGTGCAGTAGGATTGCCAAACGGCCTCCGCTATTCTCCTCAACAACTTGATGCCCTAAGTAGAAAGAGAGGAAGATAGAACGTGGGATATCTTCTCTCCTTTTTTATAGTTGCTTCCCTTCTTTTTGAGTCATCTCCAGAAAGTCTGTGTGGGCAGGAAATCTCAGCTGTTCCTTTGTCAAGATGGAGATTTTTCATCCATATTCTTTTCTGACAAAGAATGGCCACTTAACCAGGTGACGACCCGTTTGGTCTTGTTGACACCAGGCTGAGGTGTCACTCAACCTTTTATCTTGGAGGCAGTGGTTTGTGGCTGTTCCCCAGACTTGGAACAGGTCTTAACAATACCATGAATCTTGGGAGCACTTGTAGGTGTTGTCACCCAACGCACAGTCCTTCTTGTAGTGGGGCTCAGGAATACTCCCTACTCTGAAGCTGTGCTGTAAAACCTGATCCAGTGCTCACTGAAGTCAGTGAATTACTCCTGTTAACTCCCGTTGGCTCTAATAAAACATCTGAGCCAATAATAACAAAGACAAGTTGTTGTAAATCCCTTTGCTGAGTCCAGCATGCTATTTTCAAGTTGTTTTCTTTATTAATGGATACATCCTGCAATCCTTACTCCGGAAAAACTCTCTTTGATATTTGCAACTAACAAGATCTAAATTGTGCTACTTGAGATCACAGGAGTTTTGCCACAAAAGTCAGTTGGACTTTTACCTAAGTAAGGACTATATGTAAGAGCCACAGGATTTGGCCATATACCACAGTGGCAAGCCCTGATTCTTAATGGCATATTTTCAGGAGACTCCAAATTAATAGGCCTTAATGTCACACCCATGCTAAGGGATAACACTGCTCCATGCCCATGTTGTTTGGTCTTGTTTTAAACTATCACTTGCTTTGCCACTCAAAACAACTGGCCAGCTGTTTTTGCATCGTTGCATATGAATATGATGTAGCTGGTGAGGTTCTCTGTCTCATATGCGGAATGCTTTGTTTTACAACTTAGCAGGGATGGAATGATTTCCTATCTGAGGATTAATAGGTCTGTCAGGATGAATAATCCATGGGTCAGCAAGGAGCTGACATGTAAAAGGACTGCTTTGGTAGGTATACTATGTTTGGGCTTAAAATGATCTCTGTAATTCAATGCGAGACAGCTGGAATTAACACAAACACAGAACTCATTTACTTCCTTATCATCCCTAATTGCTATCTATTTGCATGAAAGAGAGGTTGTTATTCCATGGGAACATAGTGGAGAGACCCCATGATAGGATACGCATATACCTTCAAAGTCTACACATGTGGTTGCCGGTCCAGAAAATGTCAGAAGCTTCTTGGTATCTCAGGATGGTCTTGTGATGCAATCTGGATTTAGTAAGTTGTCTGAAGAAATCATTGAAGGGTCTCCCCTTGCTTTCTAGATAGATGGGGCCAGATCCTGGCTGCAGCAGAATCAATGGAAAAGCTCCAATTGACTTTAACGGGAGCAGGAGTATAGCCAGAGATCTTAAAAAGGGAAGGGAAGGGAAAGAGCAGCTCTGGATACTTCTAAGTCTCAGGGGTTTCCCTATTTTTAGAATGGAGTCTCTTAGGATCAAATCCTGAATGAAGCAAGTATCCCAACTGACATCCACAGTGGCTGAAAAAAAAGAGATCCACACATGATTGATTAATACCCCTGGGAGGTTTCCCTACACTGTGCATGTTGGTTTGGTTTGGGTTTTTTTCAGTTCTTTACCAAGAGGGTGTAAAACTGCAGGCTGCTTCCAAGTTACTCAATTCACAATGTAAAAGAAGAACTGAAGTCCCTATTTTACTTTTGGTTGTTCATGTACAGTAGAATCTCAAAGTTACAAGCACCAGAGAAATGGAATGACCAGACAACCAGACACCACATGAAATTAGAAGTAATCAGTTAGGCTGCAGCGGAGATTAAAAGAAAAAGCAAGTACAGTACAAGCTGTGTTCATAGAGTCATAGAACACTAAAACAGGAAGGGACCTCAAGAGGTCATGGAATCCAGTCCCCTGCCCTCATGGCAGGACCAAGCAGTGTCTAGATCATCCCTGACAGGGGTATATCTAACCTACTCTTAAATATCCCCAGTGATGGAGATTCCACAACCCCCCTAGGCAATGTGTTCCAGTGTTTAACCACCCTGACAGTTAGGAAGTTTTTCCTGATGTCCAACCTAAAACTCCCTTGCTGCAATTGAAGCCTACCGCTTGTTGTTCTATCCCCAAAGACCAAGGAGAACAAAATTTCTCCTTCCTCCTTATAATGCCCTTTTAGATCCTGATAACACTAGTTTTCAAATAACTTTAATATCCAGAAGACTCAGTTAACTGGCATCTTTCATGGATGGCAATACAATTCCTCCTTCAGTTAACTGGAAAAATTCCGATACCCCCTGGCGACATTTTTCTGGTGCTTGCAGAAGTCTAACCCATCGTGCAACTGCGGCTAGCGTAGGGTGAAATGTTCATGAACCATTGATGTAAAGCTTGAGTAACTGGCACATTTGATTAACTGGCAACCCCCATTCTCCATGAATGCCAGATAGCAAAGCTTGTACGGTGCTGTACTGTGCCTGTATTGCATCTTAAAGATAGGCACATCTGGGCTGGACCCCATCTTCAGCCCTACTCCCACTCATGGGGCTGCCACTAACAGCAAGACACTGGGGACAGCAGAGCAGGAGCAGCACTGGGGTCTCCAACCCCCTGCTGGGAGGGGGATGTGCTGTTTTTACCCCTTCTCTGGCCAGGAGGGTGACATTCTGTTTTTAAGCTCTCTCCTGCAGCTGGGAGAGGGACTCACTCTTGTTACCCACCCTCTCCCAGGAGGGTCACACACATACACATATGTGCACACATGCATGCACACACACATTCTGCTCCCCATCCCTTTGTCCGGAGGGGGGGAAAGCTCTCAAACTCATGCAGGGCTGGCTAGACTGCTTGGTTGCTGCTGAATCTTGGCCTGTAGTATCAGCTGCTGGATATGGAGCTCAGACTGTGCTTTGTTCAGAGCTAAGAACATTTCAGAGTTACGGACAACTCCATTCCTGAGGTATCTGTAACTCTAAGGTTCTATCCTAGTATGCCCATATAATAGAATCAAATGCCTCTGCTCTCACTAATTAAGCATTTCCAAAGGCTGCAGAGAATGAGAGTCTCTCTTGTGGCTGGATTTCATGAGACTGACAAGCATAACAATGCAAGCGCCACCTCTTATGTACAGTATGTTAAAGCAAAAGCCTTTCAGCGGGAAAGAAGGAGGAGGTTTTTTTACACATTTTGAATTTGTAATTGCAGTTAGCTAGCAGTAATCTTCTTCCCTCTCTGTCTTAGTTTGCTAAACCTGTTTCCCCTTGTGCACCCCTTCTTGTTGCTTCCTAAATCTGGATGAAAGCTGAACCAGTTCTTCTCTTGTGGGTGTGGTTTATATAAGGATACTCCAGCCTACATTCCCTTCCCTAAGCCAGTCAGATGGCTAAAGAAAAGTGCCATGTTAAAATCATTAGGGGCTGATTCTTAGGCCCCCAACGACCCAATTTCCCATTCACAGGATTTGAGAAATTCCTATTGATTTCTGTGGGAATTATCCATAGCTTACTGCAGGAGAGTAGGAACTCAGAAAGTTAGTGCTAATGTTCATTGTTCAGCTGCAAACATCTTGGATGAAACCATAGCCTAGCTGTAAAGGTGTCTGCTTCCCTCAGGTGGTTTAGAGATATCAGGAAAGTGGGGCTTTGGCTATACTTTCTTTTGGCTCTCATTTCCCCCTGAATTTTATTTGCACTCCCCCCATGGTGCTAACAGAATAATAATATTGTAAAGTTGTCCCCCTCTGGTTAGGGAGAGGGGCAGAATGATGAGAAAATGAGGAAGGGTGCATCTACACTGCACCTTTAGCTTGAAATAAGCTATGCAATTTGAGCTACACAAATTGCGTAGCTTATTTTGAGTCAATTTTGAAATAGCTTATTTCAAAATTTGGCGCTGTCTACACAGCACTTATTTCGAAATAAATTGCTATTCTGAAACGTCCCTTACTCCTCGTGGAATGAGGTTTACAGGGACATTGGAATAGCGAGCCCGTGATATTTCGAAATAACAGTTGTGCTCAAAAGGCACAGAATAGCTATTTCGGGATTCCTCCAGTATTCCGAAATAGTGCTGCAGTGTAGACATAGCTGAACTGTCTTCGGAACTAACCTCAACTCTGCTCTTAAAAAAAAGTAACTCAGCAAACTTCAGTGAGTGGACTGCAGCTTCTCTGTGTCCTCAGGGGGGACTGGCTCCTACATCGTTTACACCCCCAGTGTGCTCACTAACTTCCATGGACTCTAGAGAACTCTGGCTCAGGAAGATCCCACAAATCACTGCTAATGTAACCTTTCACCCATTGACTTCTTTTTCTTTTCTGAACTCTGTTGGAATCTTGGATGTGCAGGGAATGCCGGCTCACAGCCTAGATAATGGAGTATTTCTGATTTATAAAACCTCCAGTCACTCATCTGTACCCCGAGCCAAGGTGTATTGCCAGAAGATAACTCCATTCCAGGCAATAGCCTGTATTGTAAGCAACTCATAGTATAAAATCAATAACAACAACAAAATAAAAATAAAATAAAAATGCCCTATTTTATTGATTTAAGCAAACATCAGATCTTTGTGACTAAGGGTAAAAATTTCAGTAGTACCTAAATGACTGAGGAGCCACAGTTCAGTTCTCAGTGCCTAAATCCCTTTGACTTTTACTGAGATCTGCTCTCATAGTGTGTCATCAGGGCTCACACTAGCATGCTAAAATAACTGGATAGGTCTTATCTAGAACTGGGCTGGGCGGCTAAAAATAGCATGCTAAAAAAAATGGTAGAGATTGTCTGGACCTGGGCAGAGAAGGTCCGTTCCAGGTGCAGTGTAGTCATAATCCTTAGTCATGTACGTGCATTGAATTTTTTTTCTTTTGTGTATGTGCCTAATCATTGCACACATTTTGGGGGAAATGCTTTTGTAAAGTGCAATGTGACTCTGACCCATTTTTGGCTCTGCCAATTGAAGATGCAATTTCATTACATGCAGAGTCCAGTTCATCTCTCCAATTTGTGCTTCTATGTATTGGCTTGAATTCAGTATGTTTGACCTCTGCGTTGCTTGGCATCAGGTGATTCAGGTAGAATTCTAGGCTGTGTGATATTACCCAACCGGATTCCTTGCCTGAGAGCCCCTTCATCTTGTTGATGGTTTCTCTTTCTCTCTCTCGGTGTGTCTGCACATTCATATTCATCATGAGTGCAGCAGATCAGTTCATCTTTTTTTTTGCCTGCTGTGGTTAAGAACCCCTTGATAGCAGTGCTCTTTGTCTTCACAGATGGAGCACAGCTATATAGTGAGACAGAATGACTTTCCCATCAGGTAGCCAACCCAGCTGGGCAGGATCAGGTTACCCGGGGCATGAAAATGCTCCACTTACATACAACAATCTGAAGAATTGCATTCAGGTGTTGCAAACCATTTCCAATGTGTGTTGTGGAGGTTAGGAAAGCTAAGCAGGATGGCTTGCGTTTAGTCTCTCCCACGTGTCTATCGTTTTTGTGTTAGATTGTATCCCGTAATTCTGCACGTGGAGTATGTCATATTGGGAGGCCTGCCATTTTTGTGGCATAGTACTACTCTCCTGAGTCTCCAGAGGGCATCCTGTGTGTCCAGGGTCCCCATGTGGAGAGGAGAGGAGATGGAGACAACATTGGAGGATCTACATCTTCTGTTCCAGGCCTGTGGTTAATCTGCTCAGGATAGGTCAGTTAATCAGCCTACGGCTGTATTGACTCTTGAGCAGTGGAAGCCTCCAGGGCTGAACTTGCCAGGGAGGCTGGTGAGAGCACCAGGAGAGGCAGCATGGAGGCAGAAAACATATGCAGAGGGTGCTTTGACTCTAGTAGACTGCCTGAGACTTCAGGGGCTCTGAAGTGGAGGAATATGGAGGAGACTTCATGAGGAGAATCTTCTAGAGGTTTCTTCCTCACATCCCACTCAGAATGGGATGTGTTTGCTGCAGAAGAGGATGATCTAGGCTGTGGTTCTAAAATGTTTGGAACTTAACTTCATTTATAAGTTTGATTCCTATCAGAGAGGAATGAAGAAAGATATTGGTTGGCGTGCACATTACCTTCCATATCGTAATGACTTAACCAATCAAACAATGGGTACTTATAGAGGAGCAAATTGTTCTTTTCTTCTTGTAACTCGAACAATCTAATTAACTATTTTTTTCTCTTTTTTTCTTTTTCCTCCTCCTTCCCACACCCGCTCCTCCACCTTCCCTTATTTCTTCTTGGATCTGGACTTTTAATACTCTAGTCATCTGAAGAAGTGGGTTGTACCCACAAAAGCTCATGATACCATCTACATGTTTTATTAGTCTTTAAGGTGCTGCTAGACCAGAGGTCTCCAACCTTTTTAAGCACAAGATCACTTTTGGAATTTAAGTGCAATCCAAGATCTACCTCAAATATAAACACCCTTGTCCCACTTCCTTCCCGCCCCTTCTCCGAGGCCCCAACCCTGCTAACTCCATCCTCCCTCACTTTCATCAGGCTGGGGTAGAGGGTTGGGGTTCAGGCTCTGGTCTTGGATTAAGGGATCTGGAGTGTGAGAGGGGCTCTGAGCTGAGCTGGGGGAAGGCAGTTGGGATGTAGGAGGGGTTCTAGGTGCAGGCTCTGGGACAGAGTTTGGATGCAGGGATGCTCGGGGCTGGGGCAGGGACTTAGAATGCAGGAGGAGGTTCATGACCGGGGTAGAAGTTTGAGATGTGGGCTCCAGCTGGGCACTGCTGGTGGGTCCTAGTTGGCAGTGCAGTGGGACTAAGGCAGGCTCATCCCTGCCCTGGCCCTGCACCACTCCCTAAAGCTACATGTGTGCTCTCTGGTGAAGGGAGCAGTAAGTCCCTTCTTCCCCCTGAGGCTGAATATACTAGTAGGAAATTGAAAGCTCTATTTCTGGCCTTCCCTGCTGCACTTTAGATAGAGGTTTTGCTTGCGCTAGGTATTGAATCTGGTTCCCATCCTTCCACAGACGACTCATGGCAGGCACAATCTACAGGGGAGGGTATGTCACCACCCCATTTGTCTCCTCTACCTAGTGATCCCCACTTCCTGTGCCTCTGCACTCTCCCCCTCACATTACTTGGGGGGCAGGGGAGGATCTATTCTCCTCTCCCTGCACCTCCCCCTGCACATTTGGTCACTATTACTGGCAGCTGGGCAGGAAGTGGGACAGGGCTGGTTCTGCCTGAGAGAGCCTGGCTAAGAGGCAGCAGTGGCCTGTTGCCTGCCCAGGCTTGACTGTCAGGGACTGTGGCGGAGCATGCCAGGTGGGGGAGGGATTCAGGGAGAGAAGGACAGAGCCTCTTTCTTTCATTGCCCCCAGCAGGCCAATCTGGGGGGCACTTGACCCTCCATGTCCCCCATACACCTCTGTATCCTTCCTAAGGGGTATTGAATGTCCCTCAGCCCTTGCTATTCCTAACTCTCCACTCTCATTATACCCAACTGGAGTTGAGTCAGGTGCGTTCTTCTCAAGCTTGGACCCGAAGAGAGACCATCCCACATGCGATACTTTAAATAGATCTGACATGAAAGATGAATGTTGCACGGCCAAAGGAATGAACTGGTGCTATTTGTGATCAGCCTCAGACTTCAAGTGAGATGTTAGGTAGTGTCCTGGCAGCAAAGACATCATGGGGACAATCCATCAATGATTCCCGATGACTTCAACAACTCTGCTGCTTTATACCCATTGGGACCTGGCCCAGTATTTCAAGGGCAAAGCATAAATGCCTATAGCCTGAAGTCTAAAGATAGCCTGGGCAGGGTTTGGCTAGAATTGCTTTACTCATTCCTGGAAAACCCTTCAATTTTAGGCCTCCATCTCCCAAGGAACTTCCGATACATTTTATGTCTTAAAAAGTCTAGCCATTCAGGGCATGCTGTGCATCCTGCAGTTTGCTCAGTGCTGATCCATAAACAATGCAGAGAGCAAAGACATTAAACATTATATTTGCTAAACAAAGCTGACACATTCTGACTTTCACATGAGGAAATCATGGAGCTCCTGATGCTCCTGAGAGTTAGAAATGATCCATTTATTGAGCAACATAATGACAGCACTAGCTGAGCAGAGCAGTAATTATTATCTTTAAGACACCCAGGAGGACAATTTTTTAAAAGGAATATAGTCCGTTTAATTTTTTTTTTGAAATTCTGATAGCTAAAAATAGCAAAAAAATAGGTGTAACAGCCAGACATAGTCTCTCTGGGCCAAACTGTGATTCATTCATTCATGCTGAATTGGACCTTTCTCCATGTGAAAGACCATTGAGTTCCATGGTTTGCATAGTAAGGTACAGCCAAATGTGAGTAAAGGTATTAGAATCTGTCCATTTATTGGATGCTGTGCAGAGGAGAACCCAGCGTAGTTAAGCAGAACCCAGGGCATTGTATAGTGTGAATATCGGGAAGGAAAAACTGGGTCTAGAGGTTAGAGAGGACCATTGGAGTCAGAAGGACTTCTGCATCTCCCCCGACTCACCCCAACTTTTCTAAAGGAAATAGCCTGCTTACCCTAGCGTTATTCTTGATTTATGGTGGTGTAACCCCATTGATTCTATAGTGTAAAATGAAGGTAAGGCAGTGGTCAGTCAGGTCTGTGCTGTGTACATCTCTGCACCTCAATTGACCCATGATAAATATAAGGCTCAGCTTTCACAAGGGCGTTTTCTGGCTCAGTGTCTCAGTTCTTGAGAAGTACTTTGAGACCCTTGGATGGCAAATGCTGTAAGTGTACTCTGGAGACTAGCAACAAGAACAAGCAATTGGATGTTTTCTAGGTTATATTGCATTTGACACACAAAAAAAATCAGGAGTTTGGGTGTGAGCAAAGCGATGTCCAGTCAGAGACACTAACAAAGATGGCATGAAGGATGTAGACTGGCATAGTGCTGGCCACCCTCTCTGCTGTTGACTTTGGCAAGTGACAGCAACTTGCAGGATAAGGGCTATCAGCGATAGAATCTTTTCTATCCAGGAGTATAAATATTTATGAGCCAGAGCCTAAACTGATATAAGATCAGAATGAAGTCACTGGATTGGTGCTGATTTTATACCAGGAGAGAATCTAGGCCTGTGTATTTTAAATCTAGTATTTTCATGTGACTATACGAAGTAACATAGAGTTGGGTGCAGGGCACAGCACAAATAGGCAACTTTAAATGTTTAAACCCTTACAATATAGTCTCAGTTAAGAGGGGCGGGGGAAAAAACTGTTATGGGCCAGCTGATGCACGTGGCCTTGTTGGTTCACATCAAACAAGCTCTGCCACTTTGCACCAGCTGTGGATCTGGTCCTGAATCAGTAAATCCTAAAAATATTAAGAACTTCTCCTTTAAATTCAGCTGATCAGTTTTTACCAGCTGCTGCTATTTTTATGTGTTGTTTTGTCTCTGTAGACCTGCCTGTGTGAGAGCCAAGCTCTAGGTGCATTTTTGCAGTGAGCTGTTAGAGCACAAGGCAGTGTTGCAGGCAAAGTTGGACAAACAGAGCCTTGAGAGCTCTTTTACCAGCATGGAAAAATCTCTCACATGATGACACAATTCCTTCATCTCTGAGATTTACACATCATTAGAAACTTAAATCTGCTCCCAGCTTTTCAGAAGCTTGTTAGCTATTGCAGCAGACAAAACACAAAGCTGCTTGCGAGTGGAAAGGCTTAGGAGGCGATGTATATAAGAATGTTCACTGTTTCTGTACTCTCTCTCTCTTCTAAAGAAGAGGCACAGAGAATCTCTGGGAGGGAAATGGGAAGATGATCATTTAAAAAAAAAAGTTTTGGCACAGGCACGGAACTCCAGTAAAGAGAGGTGGTGTTAACTCCTGGCAAGCAGAGCTAAGGTAGTATGGAAACAATTAATGCTACAGTGCTCCTAAATACAATGTAAGATAGCTTATATCAAGGGATAAAATTCTTTATCAATCATTGGTTTATTTTTATTAGCACTTATAGTCCAACATGGTGTGATTATTTCTGAGATCTTGTGACAGGCATCATGAAATTATACAGGGACAAATCCAGATTGGCTTTGTGCCCACTTAGGGTATGTCTATACTGCAAGCCATTATTTCAAAATAATGTCGAGATGGAGGACTTCTTACTCTGACTCGTGTAATCCTCATTTCACGAGGAGTAAGGGAAGTTGAAGGAAGTGTTCTTCTTTTGACTTCCAGCTGTGTAGACAGCGCCAAAAGCTGAATTAAATTATTTTGACTTCAGCTATGCAATTGACGTAGCTGAAGATGCATAGATTAATTTGACTTTTGCCTTGCAGTGTAGACATACCCTTAGATAGCTCTGAATTTGGACAGCAGTGTAGTGCATATGGAAGTATAAACCTTCTTTGAAGGAACACCACTTTCTACCCTAACCTCTGGACCTTAGTCAAGGTTTATACCTCATGTTTGGATTTACTAGCAAAGCACCCTACAACTCTGTGCATCTCCTGTTAAAACTTACCCTGCAAACAATCTGGTGGAAAGTCTGAGACTCCCATGTCATCTAAACTGTTCTTATTGTCTGGACAGCCCTAAACAACAAAAATCCTTCCTAGCCAGATGGTGCTGATTCTTTGCAGTTGTGTTCATACATCAGATGGAAATATTGTGTTCCACTTTCCATTCCATCTGAAAATGACTGGGTCTCATTGACAATATGGCGTCCACATTTAGAGGCTGATTTCTGGAAGCTAGCCATGGCTCATAATTATTTTGTATTAACAACTTCTGTACATTGCCCAACTGTTTGATCAAGCTGTTTCTCTTTGTTCTTAGCCGTATGTATTTTCAAAACTGATATTTATACATCTCTGATTGTCGGACAAAAAATGACAGCTCTCTAGGGGAGCTAACTGTATCCTGAAGCATATAAGCTAATGAGAAAAATAACTTCAAAGTGCCATGCTTTTGGCATTTTGATATTCTATCTTCCACTCAAATTGCAGGCAAAAAATGATCCACTCCATTGAAACATTAATTACATGAATAACAAGCCTAGAATTTATATTCCCAGGTGAGTCTGTGGTTTAGAGGAACAATTCCATTGTTCCATGGTTTCTCCTCAGTTTTCTTAGCAACAGCCTCCTCTGGCTGGTAAAATATCTATTTCATTGGAGAGGGTCAGGAATGAAATGTGGTTTAAGTGCATATTGACTGTGCTTTGTTTCGATGGTGTATTGAATGTGGAAGGAGATTATTCTGGGAGTAATGCACAACTTGATTACTTCTGAGATCTTGTGACAGGCATCATGAAATTATACAGGGCCAAATCCAGACTAGCTTTGTGCCCACTTAGGGCATGTCTATATAGCAAGCTGTTATTTCGAAATAATGTTGAGATGGGGGACTTCTTACTCCAACTCGTGTGACCCTAGTTTCAGTTACTTGATTAGCAGTATATATACCCCAGGTTTTCTTGGACCTCAACACAACTACATTATAGGAATGACAGATTGGCGGCATATAACAATGTAGGACATATGTTTGCCACACTCTGCATTGGGTATGGCTTGCAGGCTGTTGTGGAACATTTGGGGCTAGAAGTGGAGGTGAGGGTAACTTTGGGAGGAAGTTGAATAGAGTCCCAATTATATTACCTTTTGTTCTATTCTGTATGGGGATTTATAAAATCATAGCAGTGCAAGGCTGGAAGGGATCTCTGGAGGGGTCATCTAGATTATAAATACAGTTTGCCTAGTAAATGTGAACCAAGAAAAATACATTTTAATGCAATGTTAAAAAACACGTTAAATCCATGTTGTGAAAGGGTGTGAAAGCATAGTTAAAACTTCCTTGTTGGGTAGGGCATTTGCATGCAAGCTGTTAAGTTAGTAAGATGGTTTTCATTTAGAAAATAGCTGCACAAAAGTTGCGTGAAAATAACTTTGCTCATCCATTCTCATCAGTATAGCTGTATTTTACTCTTGTTAGCAGAAGCTATTTTTAAGCTCAGGTTCAAAAATAGTTTCCTGACATGGGTTTGCCTACAATGGTGGGAACCTATGAGCCACTGGGATTCCAGTAGGGGAAGATGATTGTGAAACTAAAACAGCAGGGAGTAAATTTGAATACCAGTCTCAGGTCAGGTCAACACTAGGGGGCAAATTCAAACTAAGGTACTCAACTCCAGCTACATGAATAGAGTAGCTGGAGACAATGTATCTTAGTATGACTTACTGTGGCATCCCCACTGGGGGCGGGGGGAAAGCTTTACCATTGATTCCCCTTACTCCTCATGACCTGGTGGAGTACCAGAGTTGACAGAAGCGCAATCAGCAGTCGATTTAGCAAGTCTTTACTAGACCTGCTAAATTGATACTGGAGAGTTTGATCTCTGCAGTGTCAATCTCCCAGTAAGTGTAGACAAGGCCTCAGGTACTTATATATGCCTCCATTACCGAGTATCTGAACACGTCACAATCTTTAATGTGTGCAACTTCACAACACCCCTGTGAGGTAGAGAATTGCTCAGATCCCTGCTTTACAGACTGGGAAATGAAGCACAGAGAAATTAAGTGATTTGCTCATGGTCACACAGGAAATCTGTGCCAGAGCTGGGAATTGAATCCATGTCTTTAGAATCCTAGGGTAGTTCCCTAACCAAATGGAGCTATGTTTCTAAATAAATCTAAATGCAAGATAGAAAAAACTCTGCTCTACTCAGCATCGTTGGTGTTAACATTCAGGTTCTGTACAGTATGTTTGTAACAAAATGTTGAGTGCAAGTCATTTCATTAGGGATTGGATTATTTCCAAAGTTAGGAAGCTTAGGGACACTTCAGCCAGGTTTTCTTCAGTGCTAGCCATAATCAAATTCCTTTCTTTACTGTTTCTTGTAACCCTGCTAATTGAGATCACCCAAAATGTTTACCATGAGCTAAAGTCAACATCAATTAAAAATCCCATTTATATTCCCCTTGAAAACACATGGGCTTCACAAGTGTTTGATTTTCATCAGACCTTCTCATCTGTTTGTCATTTAAAGTTCAGGCCATTTTCCATATTTCTACAAAATGTTGCCTCACATGGAAGTCTGGCAAATGAGCCTGCAAAAAAAGCTTTTTGAAGTTATAAATAATCTAATACTTGTCTGGAGTTGACCTCACTATTCAATAATATACAAAATAGCCAATGAAGCTAAAGGACATACAGTGCTAAATTACTACTTATTAATTAAGGGAAGGATTGGTCTTCTGCTGTAATAGCACATGGGGTCTTTCATAGTAACCCTAAGCCAATCTTCTGGGAGAAACGGGTTATGAGAGAAAACTGGGCAAAATCCATAAATATTGGCAGCTAGAGGATTTGGCTCTGTGATGTCATTCCCAAGTGTTCTTTGCTTATTTATAAAAGTGGGTCAGCAGGCAAACTTGGTTGTATTTCTTTTTGCTATGATTGCCTTTTCATTCTGTCACGTTCTTTCATTCAAAGTCCATTCATATTAAATCCAGACCACCACCACCTTTTTTTCTTTTTGCTTACTGTTGCTGCAGGGTAGTTTGGAAATGTATAAATCATTCAGGGCTTGAAAGTGGAATGTAGGCCCAGCCCAGGAGCGGAGCAACACAATCCCAGAGTGATTCTGTTTCTTGGAGGCAGGCATGTTTTCTGGAGCTCTGGGATACTGATTCAGCAAAAACAACCAGGCATCCAGTGGTACCTTAAACACTAACAATTTTATTATGGCATAAGCTTTTGTGAGCTACAACTCACTTCATCAGATGCATGAAGTAAAAGAAAAAGAAACAGATAGGGATACAGAGAGGAGAGTATTACATCAGAGCTATTTCAGTCAGAGTGAATGTGGATAAGAAAGTGAGAATACCTAAAATGGAAAATTACTTATTGTAAAGAGAGAGCCATTCCCAGTTCTTATTCAGGGTTAAACCATTATGATGGTGTCAAACTTGCATATGAATTCCAGCTCAGCAGTTTCATGTTGCAGCCTGTTTTTGCAGGTTTTTTTTGCTGGTGGATGGTAACTTTCAAGACTGTAACTGTGTGTCCAGGGAGGTTAAAGTGTTCTCCCACTGCTACTGATTGTTCATTTGCTTCTGCGTTTCTGTGGGTGGGTGCTGCGTACTTTCTCGAGCACAGCCAGGTGGTTTTTTTGAATTAATTGTGTGCAGTTTAAACATACTCTGAGAAGACAACTGTGTTTGACAATGATCCCTGAATGGCCAGGTAGGCAGTGAAGTTCAGAATTTTTTCCACTTGGAAAACCATATTTCCTGTTACGTTCGAGACTTCCATAATGGCAGTCAGGTCAGTAGGGCCCCAACCGCGACACGTAGGTACATACTCGCCTTTGCTCTCGTGAGTTGTCACACTGAGCTCAGTGGACCTGCTCACTAGTGTAGGGTTACTCACATGGATAAGAGACTGGAGGAATAACTCCTAAAAGAGCAATTACAGATTGTGTATCAGATGCTATGTAGGTATTTAGCATTGCTATCCCAATCATTGTAATTGTACACTCTGTAACAGTACCAACACCACTACCCCGTTGATGGGAAAGTCATTCTGATATAGGGCAGAGGAGGTCATGGAGATGGTCTTGTATGTCATGATGGCCCCTTCACTGACATTCACATCTCTGGCCAGAATGCTGTGGATTCATGTTTCATTCAAGGAATCAGGCTTCTGTTTATAGCCGACACTAGTGAGCATCAATGCTAGGAAATGACACATTGTTTGAAAGTGACATTCTCAGGATAGACTTGCCCTCCCTGGCCAAAAGTCTTTCATTTCAAATTGCACAGCCAGAGATAAGTTGGTCTCTATGATGGTGCTCCAGGCCTTGCACATCATAGTGTTCTGTAAAGGCCTGGATCTGTGAGTCCCTTTTCTCCCATGTGCATGTGACGAACAGATAATGACATTCAAATAGATTATACAAGGAAAACAATACCCACATAAAATGCACTGCAGATTTGGGATTAGGACTGATGAGTGGCCTGCAGCTGGGAGTGAAAATCTACCCCATAAAGACTGCTGCCTTCTTCCTGGAGTATGACAGAGTGGAACTGGAGAAAGAGGACCAGGTTTCAGGAGGGACCTGGCATGACAGAAGTTTAGGAATTCCAGATGCCGTGGGAGAAATTCTAGAGTCCTAGCATGTAACACTGGCCTCTTAGCATGCTCAGTAAGGATCTCTTTCCTACAGCTTGGCCTGCTGCATCATTCACTGCTAATGTGACATCACTTATAAGAACTGAGATGGAGGACAGGACTCTCATGCACATGTACGCTCCTCCACCATGTGCACACAAGAGAATAATTGAGATGTTTACGTGCCTTAGGGCCTGATCCCACAATTGATTGGTCTGCGCAGATCCTTGTATCCATGTAGCTCTCCTTCAGTAGGGCTCTGTGTGGGATACAGGAGTCAGCTTGCTTGGAGTCAGCTATAGGAGTGAAGCCTTACGGAGGAAAGGGATAATCTAAAGCCTATTGAAGTCAATGGGAGTCTTTCCATTGACTCACAGTGAGCTTTGAATGAAGCCCCAGGTATGTGACCTTATACCACCCTTTGCATACCTTCTGTGTGTGGGTTTATAAGCCACTTTCCTTGTGTCATGCTGGGCCCTCTCTGAGTCAGGTGTTATGTCTTTATTTATTTTGTGAGGGGCCTAGCACCTTTTTGGATATTTGTAAAGAATACTTAAGCTTCTTACAAAATGATGCATTGAAGAAAAACGAATGTGTAAAAGAACAACCAGGAATGTTTTCCCCATGGGCTTCATCCTGAAACCATCAGAATCAATAGGTAAGCTGCCATCAGAGCAGGACTGGGGTTGGAATTTACAGTATGCTTCTGGAATTTTTTGTAAGCTGTGTCATTGTCCTGCTTCCTTCCCCTTCTAGTAGGGTCATGTTCATTGAGGTGGATAGGGCTTTTTAACAATGGCTTGCTTTTATATAACAAGCTTATAAACTGAAACACAATTTATCTGTGAACATGATGGTATATGATGAAGGCACTGAGAAGATGGTAGTAGAAAGTGATTTCTCTGTCATGTCCTATACTCCCGGTTGGTAAAACATCGACAGTAGCATAGAGGCCTCCTCATAATGCCCTGCCAATGTGCCTCAAACATGTCCTATAATGACTTCTGGTGGGGAGAAGGTATTTTGGTTTTTATGTCCATCCGATTGTTGGCCTCTTTACCAGGATTGCAGAGCCTGTTCTGGTGATGGTTTGTGATATGGGAAGTTATTGACAAGGAACTAGGATGATGAGATCATTACTTTATTTGTGACAGACCACTGAACAATACTCAGGTAGTAAGACCTTTTGTTTCCTATCATCTGTGGCCACAGTTGAAAAGACCAGGATCCTGTTAATCTAGGAGAGATGCAATATGTCACATTTGTTTTACTCTGTACTGATTCACATTTCAAAGCAAATCAGTTTCATATACCATCTATAGACAGATTGTTAGAAACCTCTCTCGTCCAGAACTCTCTTATCTGGAAACATCCGTCATCCAGAATTATTTTAGTTAGCCAGATGTCCACTTTTCACGGGTGTGGCCAAATTTCCTGTGGTCCTACAAAGTTTGTTTACAGTCACCAGTCCTAGCTCTCAGTGCTCTGTGCTGCTATTTAGCTCTAATATACCCTAAATGTCCTGTAACAGCACAGTAAATAGTGGAAGTGTTGGTAATGCTGCTAGACAATATTGACCTCCCATGGTCCAGAAAACTCTCTTGTTTGGGACTGGTCAGATCCTGAGGATGCCAGAGGAGAGCTTCAATCTGAGGGTGGTTACTTACAAATCTCAGCAGATTAATATTCTACTTTCAGTAATGTGTTTAGTGTCTTCAAAGTCCATTGAGAAATAGACACAATTCTATGTTGCAGTTGGTATATAAGTACTGGTAAATATACAGTATTGTTAACATCCAGATTTCAACAACCATGAATCTGGTTTAAAAATTTGGAGAGTATAAAAATAATACATTTTAGATTCTTTCTATTTGCCTTCTGGTGTTTGGACCTTTAGGGTCAACGTATTCAAGCTTTTTTAGCTTTTTTTTTGTTTTTGTTTTGTTTTGTTTTTTTTTTTTTGTTGCAATCACAGGGACTAGAAGATGACTTGTTTTTTAAAATGAAAGCTGAGAGTTTCATGTAATGACATGACTGAAGGAGTGGAAGGGCTTAAAAAACCTTTAAAATATCACAAGTCTCACAATAAAATTGTGCGAATCAGCAGCACTGAATTCCTTTGATCCAATGTGAACAATTAAAATATATCCCTTTGTAAAGGCAGTAAGTAACAAATAAATGGATGAACAGGCAGAAAACTCCACTAAGTACTTTGTCAGCTGACTACTATTCTGGGAATTCCAGCTGATAAACATGGCTGGATCAGTCGATGGAGAGTTATAATTAATTACTGTGATGTTGACATTGATAAATTTCTTGTAGAATCTTCCATTAATTTTGTGGTGCATCTGTAGCTAGCTCTTTTCTCCCCTGCCCAAAGTTTACAGTCTATTTGTGGACTCAGATCCATAATTAAACATTTCATCTGCAAAGAGAATGGTTCCTAGGAAAATGAGTGCTCTATTCCTATACCCGCATTAGGCTTTGTCAGACATTACATAAGAGATTTGTTCATGTTGGCCTGCTGCTCCTGGCTTTTCAGATAATCTTTTGTATTAAGTTTCCAGTGCATGTAGATAATTTAATTTAGCGTTTTTCTAAATGCCTGCATGCAGGAAAGCTAAACCTACATGAGCATAATTAGAGTTATTTATATACTGTAAAAAATTAACTGAATCAGAATGACTGGAAAATGTGATTTCTTTTTTATTAAAGAATACAATTTTGCTGTAATTCAATTAAGTTAAAGCCTTCATTATTTTTCGATTCTTGCCTTATGCTATTCTTTTTCTCCCACTTGGTAGTGTCAGTCGCTTTACTTTATAAGTTCACTTCAACTTACATGACTTATGCTGTTTACAATAAAATCTATTTCAATATGCATGTTGCTCCAGAGTCCAAAAGGTCTAATAAATTGCATTAACTAGTCTAAACACCTTTGATGAATAACGTCTGAAGATTACCCATCATAATGTGTGCTTCCATTGTGATAACCCATGAAGTAAACAGAGACGGAATCCCTGTCATTCTAGTTACTGTCTATGCCATTAGACACTGCAATCCAGCCTGCTAAAGAGATAAATATGATCACTGAATAGCAATTAAGGAATATTCATGAGGAGATACTTGCTCTGCAGCACATGCTGGTGGGGAAGAGAGCCAGCTGACTCTTAGCTAGGGCCATAGAGCAAACTTATTCTTCCTCTCTCTGTAAGTGGTCAAAGTGCCACTACATGCGACAGTGAATCACACCCAGCAGGTATGTGGGTTATATTTGCATATATCCAAAATTTCAAAGCAAAACTTGGTTTTATGTCACTGCAAAACCAGATCACCCTGTTTTGCATGGTTCTCCTCAAATTGCTATCCAAGTCTCACAACTTGAAATTAGGCCTATGCCTTCTAATAATGTCAATGCAGGGAAATGGCCATCAGTCCCACCAGCTCACCTATTTTTATTTAACCACGGGTCCTGCATCCTAGGAAATTTGGAGTTTCTGATGGTTCATGAAGGGGCTGATTGGACAAAAATGAACAGTGGGCATGCAGTTTGTACTCAGAATAAATGTCACAACATCCTGTGGCAGTCAGCCATCCCCGACTTACAGGAACAGGAGAAATGGCACAACTGGGCCTGCTTGGAAGCGTGGAATGCAGCATTGGTAACATGCCTGCTTTTCTCTGAAACCAGATCTTTCCCTGACCCTGATTAATTGCTCGGGAGTTGTTTACATGGACCAAATGCCTGCTGGCAGCGGGTCTCCTTTCAGGACTGCAAATTAAAATAGTGTGTTTATAATCCCCGTGAATTAGCTTTGTAGCGGGACGTAGTGTCCTATCAGATGATTATCATGTGATGGGCACCTAGTGCTTGCCAGTTCCTCTGGCTCCCCGATTAAATATTGATATGCTTTTAACATGTAAGGTTGTTAGTCTCGTGTACTATACTTTAGACACATTTCTCTGTGTCTCTAGCCATCCTGGACTTTATAGAGCTCAAATACTCCATTGAGGAAAACACGTTTTTCCATCTTCCAAACTAGAGTCATAATGAATGACCTTAGAATCATTATACTAAGCAACTAGCACTGCTTTAAATGCACTAACATAGGCCAAAGAACGGTATGAAGTATGCTGCATTCCTATGAGGGATTGTTTCTTTATCTCCTTCAAGTTAGTGAGTAGAGACTGAAGACCTACTGTAGATGAGGCTCGCATGTTAATTTACCCCTGCTGCATGCTGTTCACTGCTCCCAGGAAGGAAGAGGAATGTGCTCAGTGTGCTAGGTCTAGGTAGCTGTGAACGTGAATCGTCTAAGAAATGAAAAGTAAGGAGAAACTTCTGAAGTATATACAGAAGTGAGAGGGTAATGGATGAGACAGGACATGTCCTTGTTTCTAGCGATGTAAACTAATAGTGTCCCCTCCAAACATTCTCAAAGCATGAGTTGGGTCCCAGAAATTGATTTTAAAAATCACAAGATTTTTTTTTTAAGGTTCGGTTTCTTTTTGCTTGCCTTCTAGTGTTGGGAGTTTTAGAGGTCACATTGTCAAGTTTTCTTTGTAACCAGAAAGTCTGGAAACTAACTTTGAAAGCTGTTTTTTTCTTACACATTCCCCTGGCTCCAGAAGCTGAGGTTTAACGGAAAACACCAAACACAGCAGGCCGTGTGAGAGTATTGTGAGAGATGGCAACATTTTTATCAGTGAGTGATTCTTGGTTTTTGTGAGTGTGCACATTCCTCAGGGCATCAGTTCTGTACATAGAAGTGTTTGACTGTAAATTTTTGCACTTGGCTGCCAGTATGTATTTAAAAAATGTTGGCCTGATGTCTGAAATTCCGTAGAGAGTACCAAAAGAGGTCTAAAAGTGGCACCGTTTTGCTAATTACTAAGGCCAACTGCTGTCTGGCTTTCTTGCCTGTGTTAAGATGCTGCCCCTTCTCTCCTCTCCAGTTTCAGTTCTAATGGTAACTGAACGTACTGTGATTATGCTAATAATTCTGGCTTTGCTACATAAGGACATATGTAAGATGGACTGATTTTTCTGATTGTCTCAATCTGGTCTCATTGGTCCACATTCAGTACTTGTAGGTTTATTTCCCTAGGTCAGGTGACTTGGCATGATTACAATGTGGATTACAGAAACAGAAAGTGTATGGTCTAGAGGTTTGACAATGGGTCTGGGACTGAGCGATTATTAAACTCTAACTCTAGCTCTGACATTAACACCGTGGGTGGCCTTGGAAAAGTTACTTAAATTCCCTGCCATTGTGGATAATACTTGCTTACCTACATTGCTACTGTGAGGATTAATAGGAAATGTCTACAAAACACACTTTGCTTCAGAGTTTGTCACGCTTGCTTATGACTTCAGTGAAGATAGCCAGCAAAGTGCTTAATTGTGATCAATACTCAATAACCTGTAGTGTCCATACACAATGTGGTATCTTAGCAGCTTGCACTGTTCCCTCACAACACCCTACAAGGTAGGGAAAAGCTGTTCATCCTGTGGTACTCGGGGAACCGAAGCACAGAGAGGTGAGGGTCAAGCCAGAAATCCATGGCAGAGAAAGGGATTGCTCCTCCTTCCTAGTTTAATGCCCTAACTCCTGGAACATCTTTCATTCCACTAGTTGTACACTAAATGTTTGGTATGTCATTAAAAGCATCATTTTTGAGAGTAGAAGGCAATTTCTTCCTGCCAGAACGAAGATTTTATGGAACATAGCAAAACAAAAGAGAGACACAGCCTCTTCTCTGAGAACAGAAAAACAACAAGACAAAAGGGAGGCCACGCTCATGCTCAAATTTGGCTAAGTTATTGTTGCTTTGTGGGAAGATAAAGCAGCCTTTCTGAAGAGCATGAAGCGGGCAGTCAAAAATTACTAGTGACTGTGTGTGCCCCTCACAAGGTGGGGGAGGCTAATTATAAGATCATTTTACTACCGTGTTACTTGTGAATCAAATTATATGTACAATAAAGTTCCTGTCCTGATTGAGTGCATCTGCTTACACAAGCTGTTTTGGCACCAGATGATCGTCAGGTTTCATACATAGTGTTGGTGAGGAACCACACCACTGAAATGTAGGTAGTGACAATACACAAGAGAGGATATCTCTTGTCCAAACACTTACCATGCTGTATTACATGAAATGCACTGAAAAAAAAAATCCCGGAGAGAACAGTTCTGTACTAGCAGCAGGGAAGATGGGGCAAAAATCCTATTGATTTCATGTGGAACAGGATTGGGCTGTAGGTGTGCCTCTAGCACCTTTCCTTCTCTAATGTCTATAATTTTTGTACACTCAACCCTCCATGCTCTAGGAGACCCTAATCCAGGAACTCCCATGGGACAGAGGAAGCAGCTCTGCACGCTCCTGGTCCCCCACCCTCCAAATAGGGAAATGGCAGCACACAAAGCCACTTCCCCTGAAGCTTTACCCCACTGCTTCCATAGTAGCAAGGGGCGGTGGTTGGGAGTGGCAGGCCTGGAGTCACGTGTGTCCCCAGGAATGGGGTGGCAGGAAAGTGCCCCACTCCAGCCTCTCATGCCCAGACTTTGTAGCACTCCTCCTGGCCCAGCAAAATCTTTAATCCAGCATACCCTGTTTCCCTGGGTTGCTCAATTAAAGAGGTGCAAGTGTATCTGATTTACATACATATGCCTCTGTGCTGAAACAATAGCATCCATTTGGCTTAATCATCCAGTGACACTGACTTGTGTGCTCTGGTGCTCTCTGTGTCTGAGTTAGGCCATCTGTAAAATGGGCATAATGGTCTTTACTATCTTTGTGATGGAAGGCAACATCTAAATGCTTAAGATTATTATTATTATTATTATTGCTGACATCAATAATTCACTCTGTTGCGTAACCTGAATATTACTGGAAAATGCTATATACAAACTGCATAACTATTTTATTGTCCATTAGGGGATCAGTGCCTCTGAAATTAATCCTGTTGTAATCCACAAAATGAATCTTTGCAATATCTAGCTGTAATGGCAATTAAAAATCAGAGTTTTAGCTTTAATATGTAGTTATGTTTCTTGGTGTAAACCCGATGATAAATATATAGTAATTTTATTAGAGTTTTTGCATGTAAGTTGTCTTTCTGTTTCATAATGTTAATTAAGGAGACAAAAATGAGGAGCCAAAATATATGCATTTATTTGATTGACAGTAATGGCTCTGAGAGAAATCATTTAAATATTATTTACATATTATTCAAAGCCATAGTAAGCTATCATGTCAATTCATAGCATTGGTATTGTTATTAAATGGAGCTCTGACATGATAACTCATAATGGTATTATGCAAATTAGACATATTTAAAAAAAAAACTTTTGTAAGAAAGTTACTGTGCAGGCATGAGATTTGAATTTTAAATCTGTAGCTCTGTCACTTTAAAATGTTTTGACTGATGGTTCTGCAAAGTTCTTGGTTAAGGCCTGTATTCAGCAAAGCACAAACACATGTGCTTAAGAGCCTCTTGATTCTAATAGCATTTAAATACACTGGACTTCAAGTTAAATCTCTGCTGAATTGCTTTTGCTGAATTGGGGTTTAAAATCCACAATGGTCTTTGACTGATAGGAAGAAAAAAAGTCAGACACATTACAAAAGCATAATAATTAAAAATTGAATAATCCCCCCCAATTTTATAGATATACGTAACCCCCTTTTTCATCCCTGGGTTACTCGGGAGCAGGCCACACTCACCTGTGTGCATTGGCGCCTGATGTTTTTAACATAAAAGGAGATCCTGAGGACACTAGTGGTGATGTTGGATAATTGGGGATCCCCTATGCACCCCTGTTGCTGTTGTCCCTTGCCTCTAAAGAAATATAAAATGGTGGCGCCTCCACCTGGCTGGCTCTGTACACACTTAATTGTATGCCTTGTGAATCTCTAGGAATAAACTTATTCCAGTAATAATCTGGATCTAACTCCAAAACAACAATTATAAATAATATACACCTAATTGATTAGCTAAGAATTAACACATCTTTACTGAACAACTTAAAGAAAGAGGGTCTAACAGACTAAAAGTGAATAAAATCAATTAACAAAGTACACACAGAAATAAAGGAAGCTTATCTAACTGGCATTGACCCTGCCACCATTTATCTCTGGCGTGAGTGCTGGGGGAGCGGAGCTCAGTGGTGGTGGTGAGGGGAACTCACTAAGGTGATCCAAGAGCATGGGAGTGGAGCTACTTAGGGTGGGGGGTTTAGTTTGGGGACTCAACAGTGGTATGGGTGAGAGATGGGGGTCTGAACATGGGGGGGCTTAAGATGGGGTGGTCTGAGAGCAGAGGTGGGTGTCTAGATGTCAGGGGAAGGAGCTTAGTGGAGGTTAGATGCAGGGAGGCTGGAAGTTGGCAGGGAACGGTGGATATGGGGTTTGGGGGTTTGAGTGCGGGGGGCTTAGTGGGCTGATCTGGGTGTGGGGGTCTCCAGATGCACAGGGTTGGGCAGATAGGGGAGCAGCTCCCCGTACAGTGACTCTTCCCCTTGTGGATGAGGAGCGATGGGGCCAGGTAGCATGTGGGGATGCAGAAATTCCTGTTGCTAGGGGATGTTTCTGGGAGTTGGTCTGATCTGGACCTGGCTGCTCCATGCAGAGGAAATGCACTCCTCCTCCACTCCCAGCCCAGCTGGGACTAGCCGCTGAGCCTAGCACAGGGTAGGAGCCACCACCTGGGTGTCACCAGCACCCCAGGGCTTTGTGTGTGTGTGGGCTTGGCAGGGAACACCTGGGGTGGGGGTCAGAGGTGGGACGTCTCGGGGTGGGATTTGGGAGGGAGAATAGTTATGGGGCTATGGCTGCATGGGCGTTGGGCAGATGGGAGTGTGTGTCTGAATCGGCACTGGCTGGGGTATCCTTGGACCCACTCCCCGACAGTGATTTATTTCTTTGCCAACTGCTCCAGGCACCCAAAAGGATGCACC
Source organism: Pelochelys cantorii (assembly GCA_032595735.1). Lineage (NCBI taxonomy): Eukaryota > Metazoa > Chordata > Testudines > Trionychidae > Pelochelys > Pelochelys cantorii. The sequence continues at coordinate 183,240,858 of CM064328.1, forward strand.
GAGGCTGCTGGGTAAGGGCACATGTCCACTCTTGTGGATGTTCTTTACTTCCCCATGAGAGTCATTTTTTCTGAGGGAGGAAAAAGAAATCTGTAGGTGATGTGAATTCAGAGCATACAGTGGCACAGAGTTCTCTCCAGAAGTAATTTATATTTTGTCCCTGAAAAACCTGGACTCTTAAGACTCTAGCGCACTGTCCAGTGTGGGAAATTTGAAGTGCGTATGTGAACTTTGGGAGGGGAATCCACTGGGCCTTTCTCCCTAAGAATTAACATTGAGGGTTTTACCTCCAACTACTGGATTGTAGGAGCACAGATAAAAAGTCCTGTAAACAACAGATGTCTTCTGTCCATTTCTCAGGGCTGTTCGAGTTAAAGCTCAAGATGCTAAGACAAATTCTTCTTTATGTTGTTTTACCAGTGTAACCAAGATGTAAATTCCCTCCCCACACACACACCCTTTCAACTCCTCTACTCACTGTCCTGTTTGAAAAAGTGTAGGCAATAACTCTCCTGTCCTGGCCAGCATTCTGTCAACACCAATTTAAGCCACGCTTACTTAGATTTTTGGCTGCAAAGGTTCCTGGTCTATAAAAAGCAAGTAAAGTCTTGTGCTATCTCTGAGGGCTAGTGCAATCCCAACAGACTCTAGTTGTCCATGGGCAGAATTGAACTTGGGAACTCTGGAGCTTAGAGCATGAACCTTTAGTACATGAGCTAAAAACCTACTGGCTATTAGCTAGGGCTCTACAGCACACTCTTTAATCTCTCTGTAAGTGGTCTCAGTGCTACTAAGTGGGCTACAGCACCCAGAAGGTGTGTGGGTCATGCTAGCTTATAATGCCAAATTACTGTGTATACCGGGAGTCTGAGATAGACATATATGGCTCCCTTTCGTGTTAATGGGACTATGTGTGTGCATTGCGAGGTGAATAGATTCCAAGGATTTTGTGACTGTTTGCATTTCAACTACACCTGTTTCCATTTTGGTCCCTGAGTGAAGCTGGCTGCTCATGAATAACCAACAACCAACACATATCTTGAAAAAAACATTTTTAAAAAGCTGCTTTTGAATTACTTCCTGCCCTGACAACCCAATTCCGGTCTGCCAAAAGGCTTGGATTCCAATCAAGTCAGCTCTCTGAGCATTAATACACAGATAAATATATGCAACAGGCAATCAAACAGTGGTGTGCTAATGGCAGGACACTTGAAAGTGCCATACTGTAGATAATAGTGGCAGCTTCAAAGAGGCATGCAAACCGGTTTAATAAAATGTTACATTTTATTAAATTCCTGACCATCGGGAAGAGATTGCAAGGGAGAATGTAAAAGACTGGGAGTTTCGAGTTTTATTTCTGCACTGCTGATAAGCAGTAATTTTTGCAGAAGGGGAAGAAGTAATCCTCTGCAATAAAACCATTTTCATAATACCATGGGAATGAGTTATTGCTGGAGGTAAGGCACAGTTTCTAATGGCTGCCTCAGCTTTCATCTCCATCTTTCATGGGCTAGTCAGACATTTTTATAGTTCTGGCACAAAAAGAGAGCATTTATGTTGCTTCCATTCTCCATCTGTCAACAGTTAGGTTAAAGTGCTACTACAGGAATACTTTTGATCTGATTTCCATTCTAACTTGGTACATCAATATACAGTATTTGAACCATACCAACTCTCAGGTCCTAATCGCAGAATTTGTATGCACCATTAATGGTTAGCAAATAGAGTTTCCTTTGTTCCCCATTCCTTTTTTGCATGATTTAGGATCAGGGTGGCATTTTCCTTTTGTTCAGATTCTCCAAGTTGTAGCATTAGCTGGGTTACAATTTCCTAACTTGCCATATTCTCTTTTGGAGTGTAAAGTATGAAATGGTCTGCAGTGTCAGCCCAGAAGTGGTATTTCTGCATCATCGTCTTGGTTTATCCTTACCCCTTGCCCTCCCACAGCTCACCTCACTCTAAAATATGATCTTTGCCTTCTGTGACCTAGGTAGGATCAAAAAATAAGTCTATAGTATCCTTCTAATCCTTGCTTTACCTCTGCTTCATTTCCGCACCTGAACCTTATTTTTTTAGTGGAGCAAATCACAAGCAGACACTCTGGCAAATCTGGGCTTAATATCTACATACAATGTCATGGATAGAAGTCCCATGGTCTGTTGTGTGCGAGGGACTCATGGGGTTGGGCTCATTGAGCCAGATACTTGCAGTAAACTAGTGCTGAAGAGGTTTGATCTTCTTTCTATAAGCTGTTCAGAATTGCCGTCCTGGCCCGACCATGCAAACACCTCTTTTGTGAAAATCTGAAAACTGTGAGGGCTCTATGACATGTGAGATGTCACATATCCAGGCCCACCAATGGGGGAGCAGAGGGGGCAACTGCTGCAGGGCCTGTTGATTCTAAAGGGACCAGGGCTTCTGGACACGACTACCACAGTAGTGGCAGTATCTAGAGCCTCGAGTCCTTTAAATTGTGGCTGGAGCACTGTGTGGCACGCTCTGAGTGGCTCTAAGAGATGGGGAGGGGGCCAGCATGGCATGCTCCCGGTGGCGCTGAGGGCTGGCTTGCCCCAGATCTGCCCCTTCAGCCCGAGACCCCACCTCTTCTGGGAACACAAAGCCAACCCCTCCTCCTCCACCCAGGGGCCCAGCATCAGCTGACGGCTCCCCTGCACATGTCCCAAAAGTGTTTGTGCCGGAGAAGAAGTCAGGAGGGGTAAGCAAGACCATGTTAGTGTTCTACATCCATTTCTCAGGCCTTTCTGGGTTATGAGGAATTTTCAGCTCTCTCTTTCAAGCGAGCACACATCTGGAGTGTTAATATTTATTTTGGTATACAATTTCATTGGTATTTTCAAAAGTGGCCCCTGGTGCAGGGTGCCTTGTTTGAGCCCAACTTGAGCACCCACCACTTGTGTTACCCTCCTTAAAACTCTCCTTTGCTGGGATACCTACAAAAAACTCGACAGCAGATAGGCTGCTGATGGGCTCAGACCACTGCTTATTGTGCTGGCCTATATTGTCTCCTTGTTCTTGCCAGTCTGCATCATATAGTTTGTTTTATGTTGTACTTGGATTGTAAGCTCTCTGGGGCAGGGACCACCTTTTTGCTCTGTTTGTACAGTCCCAAGCGTGATGGGGTTCTGATCCTAAACCAGGGCTCCAAGCTGCTCCATTAATAAAAATACTAACAATGCGAATAAGAAGAGCTGTGCACCCTCAGCCAAGCCCTTCCGCCATTCAGGCCCAGTGTGCCTCAAATTGGGCATCCAAAATGCATCAACTGCTTTTTACAAATATTGGGGCTCCTATCAAGGATTAAAGGAGATAAATGCTTGATCTAACTCCTGTTAGTCACTTTCAAGTTATTAGTTTGTATGAGATACAGTTGAACCTCTCTAGTCTGGCACCCTCGAGACTTGACCGATGCCGAACAAGAAAATTTGCTGAACCATGGGAGGTCAATATTGTCTAGCAGCATTACCAACACTTTCACCGTTAACTGGGCTCTTAGAAGATATTCATGGGCAAATTAGACCTAAATAGCAGCACAGAACACTGAGAGCCAGGACTGGTGACTTGGCCATAAACAAACTTTATGGGACTGCAGGAAACTTGGCCATATCCACGGTAAGCAGACATGTGGCTAACTAAAATCATGCTGGACCATGGATGTTGCCGGACTAGAGAGTGCTGGACTAGAGAGGTTCAACTTGTACTGTAACACCTGTGTCCTGGACACTTTGGCTATGTCTACACTCGCGGCTTCTTGCACGAGAAATAAGCAAATGAGGCTAAGCGTGGAATATCGCCGAGCCTCATTTGCATACCTAATGAGCCACCATTTTGCAGAAGAGGATCTTGCTGTCTACAGTGCCCCTTTTTGTGCAAGAAAAACACTCTTGCGCAATGCCGTTACGCCGATTATTTTCAGGAATAACGGCATTGCGCAAGAGGGTTTTTCTTGCACAAGAAGGGGCAGTGTAGACAGCTCCTTCTGGCACAAGAGCCTCGTCTGCAAAAATGGCAGCTCATTAGGTATGCAAATGGGGCTCGGTGATATTCCACGCTTAGCCTCATTTGCATATTTCTCACGCAAGAAGCCGCGAGTGTAGACATAGCCTTTTTGTGTTAGGTTCCCAGCAATCCAGGTGACACCTTTGGGAGAGCACCAGAATCAGAATTTCTTCAGAGATAAGGGTCTAAGGTTCTTGAGCTGTGTTCTTGTACACGTTCTTAGTGTATCAAAGGTTGGATTCCACAGGTGTCTTTGTGTTCTTTGATACACTCAGCTGCTTTGGACCTACCTGTCAATATTTTGCTATTTGTGTTAATTTGTAGATTGCTATTAATTGGGGAAAGGGGTGGTGCTGGAACCAGAAGACAAAGGAATGTGGATGCTACAACTCTTTTATTCATTTTTACTGCACTCTGTTCTTGCAGTTATGCTCCTCCACTGTTCCTTTCATATAGTTGTCCACCCTCTGTTACCTCCCAAAATGACTATTAATGGAATTCTCTACATTTTTTCTGAACTCTTGGTTTTTCCTCTTAGTTCCTGATTATTTTAATTCTCCCAGACCCTTTTTCATATCCTTTGCTTGTCTGCCTTTAATTTACAGTATATCATTTTCCCACTCAGACTCTTCATTTCCATTCCTGTAACGTTCCATCTTCTTTCTTGGCGCCTAGGCCGAACACACAGACCAGTTAAAATGAAAATATACTTTTCAGATTTTAGTAGCCTAATTATTTTATTTTAAACGAAGCTGAGACATCAATCAGACCATTCTCTAAATCCCAGTCACATCAGCAGCTAAATGAAAATATCAGTTATTCTCTCCCATTCCCAGCCTACCTGCTTTTAAATAGTATTAGGAGTTTAAACATGTCCAGGGTCTTGTTTGAAATGCTCTTGCAAACCGGGCAAGAGAGATGCCTCTGAAATCCTTATATAACATGAAATATTAACAATGGCTGTGGTAAACGTGAGCATTCAGATGGGAGACTGTCAGAAGCCCATGAGATTGAAAGTGAGGCTTGTTTGAAAAACCAAGAGCAGCTCATAGAAACAGTAAGTTGGGAACAAGGCGTATAGTAGGCCAGGACTCCTGGGTTGTGTTCTGAGCTCTTCCTCTGATTTGCAGTGTGGCCTTGGATAAATGACAAAATTCTCTGGCCAAAGATTTTAGAAATGGCCATTGATTTTTAGTGTGTCAGATTTTTGCTGCTGGAGTCTTCGGACACCTTTGGCCTTAATTTCAAAGGTGGAAACACCCATTGCTTCCATGGACTTTAGTTAGACTGCAAACACTCAGCACAGGATCCAAAGTTGTTGGCTGGCCAGCAAAAAACTAGTGGCCATTTAAAAAAATGTTTAGCCTTTACGTCTCTCATTGGTGTTAATCAGGACAGAATCTATTGAAACTATATTTATATGGGAGAATAGAGGAATATACAACACTGTGCTTGTAGTTCCCTCATCTGTAAAATGATACCCATTTCACAGTTAGTAGTATTAATGAATGAATATCGGTAAAGCTTTTTTAGTGCATCAGATGAAAGCAACTTTAGATATATAAATTTAAAAAAATATAATGTAATGACAGTAGTCCTCAGTTGAGGATTGCGCTAAGTACTGTGTAAACACATAGTGAGAGACACAGAATTTGCAATCTAAATAGACAGACAAAACAAAGAATGAGAGGGCAACCAGGTTAAGTAATTTGCTCAAGATCACACAGCTGATCAGTGGCAGAGCTGGGAATAGAAACTCTGTCCCCAGAGCACAGTCTAGTGCTCTCTTCTGGACTATGCTGCTGAATTGCTTTCTTTACTTGGTGGAGGTATGTAACAAATAAACCATGCACTAAGAATCCATTTTCTTGCTGGCTTGCTTGCTCATTTGTTCGCTTCCACCCCCACCCCCGACAGGAACAAAGACATTTCAGAGAATGTTATGAGCTTTATCAAAGTTCAGTCTAATAATAATGAGATTTACCATGAACTTCTAAAGGACACAGATCAGGACTACTTACCGTAATGGTACTACAAAGTAATGAAGATTCAAGTAGTTCTTATTAGATATGAATTTATCAGAGAATCAGAACTCATCTAACATTCTGTTGCTGGGAGGGGGAAAAAACCCCTGTAATTGACCCTGTGGAGGCTTTATTTCTATTATTGTTGTTGTTTTTCTTTTAATGTAAGCAGAGCAGCTCCAAGACTCCATTGTTTGGCTGTGTGGAGCTCCAGGTGTGGACGATAAGGAGCTCCTACCCATTAAATCTTCAAATAAAGGTTCTAATAAATTTCCATTAAAATAAGTAGTAACCACATTTAATGACCAGTTTGTTTGAGTGTTAACTGCCTGTTAGCTAGCAAACTGGTCATTAACTGGTGCTAACTTCTGCTTTCTTGTTTAAATAGTCCCTTAGCATCAGTCCTGTTTATATTAAGATGCCGAGGCAAAAATCTCTATTGGATTTTTTTGTTTTTCCTTTGATGGGGATTTTATCTTATTCAGTTTGCTCTCTTGTCTACTTGTTGTCCTCTAATAGTTTTTATTGTTAGGATTATAGAATTTTTGTTTTCTGTGTTATTTTCCCAAATAAAAACTTATCTTAATATTTCTGCTTGCTCTGTCAATTAGGTGATAAGCCCTATGGAGATAAATTCAGCTGTGGGTGGAACATAAACCCCACAAATCAGTGAAGTTATGGGATACATCTTGATTATGTATGGAGTTCAGATGAGTTTTGGGAGTCTATCCATGTCTTTTGTGAAACAGTAACCGTGGCCCTAAACCTGCAAACACTTATGCACATGAATATCTCTATGCAAGTCTAATAGAAACATTCATGTGTAAACTTATTTACATTGGCATTATTTGGACTCTGTGTATTCATTGAATATTAGGGATCTGATTTGCCTCTAATGTTGGTTCATTGACTTTCTGGTTTACACCAATATAAGGAAGTGGAGAAAACCTGAAAAGGTTCCATTAAAATAAAGTGCTAAACTTTGGACAAAATTCAAACCAAACCTGAAAATATTTTTTCTGAGGTTTGGAGGGGATGGGGTGAGAAGTCAATATTTAAAATTATTTTTCATGTTTGCATATTTCTTTGTTAGAACCTGATTCAGCTTTTATTAGAACTGGTTCCAGCTAGGAACAGGGCTGAAAGGACTGAAACAATAGAAGGGGACTGATTCTTGTGAAATTCCCATCTCAATTTTGCAGATGCAAGAAATCTGGTTAGTCCAGATATGCAACCATACATTTATGTGCCTGTCCCTAGCACACAAAACTCATGAGCATTTTTGTATCACCCATCCCTCCTTTTTTATAAAATGGTTATATCTATCATGAGCTGATAAAATAGACTGGAATTGTAAATAAAACTGGACATTCCTATCAGCAAAAATAGAGGATACGTTTTTTTTCTCCTGAAACTAAATTTGCAACTTGAAAAACAAAGCAAAGGCTTATTTGCAATTATATTCCATTTTATGAAAACATCCAAAGTTCAGGTTATGGCAGGTGCTGTGGTTTGGATATATAGTCTGGATTTAATTGATCTTAATTAAGTAAATATATGTATACACAAAGCTTTACAACGAGTAAAAATGGTCAGCCCAAACCAGTGAAATTGTACCTATATATTAGAGTGTACAGTTCTGCAGTTCTTCCACTTTCAGGACTCCCATTGAAATTTGCTTCCTACAAGACAACATGGAATTGACAATGAGTAACCAACTATTGTACATAATTTTATTTCTTGTCAGTATTTGACCTTCCATTCATTCTAATTAATGCAGGTTTAGGAAACATATCTCCACAGATTTTGAAATGGCCAAATCCAGCCAGTGAAACAGATGCAATATGAATCTCTCGATGTTAGTATGTCAGAGATTTTTCTACACACATCCTGTTACTGGCAATGGGATGTACATCGGAAGGAGTTCAGCAATAAAATGATTTATTGCTGTAATTGAGTATTGTCTGCTTTAACTATGTACTATATAAAGCTTTTCTTGAGCAGCAGACTTCCACTGTAAATAAACTGTCAAACTTAACTGAGATGTCCTGTGAAAATTAAACACACCAGCTGGAGGGTTGCAGATGCTTTCTACAAAGATGTTTCCGATTAAAATTTCCTCACATTCTAAAATTAGATCTACATCAGAGATGATCCTCTGCAACTAATGGATGCCTGTAAACACCTGGGTACCACAAAAAGCTGTACTGTGAAGTCACTGAAGAAAAAAATGACTCTTCAGGGTGATGTCCTATTGTTCCACCAGTAAGCTTTTGCAGTCAGTCCATAAAGTCCATAACTGTTTCAATGGTGCTACTTCTGGAAAACTTATTAGGAGTTGAGGGTTCTGAGGTGTTAGGCATCAAACATCTCTATAGTTCTCACATACAGAAGTAACACAGTGCTTCAAGGCAACAGTGAACGTTACCTGGGATTTTCTCCTGGGCTCATTTTCATTAGAAGGTTAAATATCCATACCCATTTAAAAGTCTTGAGGAGTAGCCATGTTAGTCTGTAACTTAAAAAAAACTTAAAAAACAATGAGGCTATGTCTAAACTACATCCCTCTTTCAAAAGAGGGATGTAAATTAGGCAGATCAAAAGTGCAAATGAAGCAGGGATTTAAATATCCCACATTTCATTTGCATAATCGCATCACAGCGTTCTTTCGAAAAAGGGTATTTCGAAAGTGAAACTGCTGTCTAGACGCGGTTCTTTGGGGAAAAAAAACCCTTTTTTGAAAGATTCTGTACTCAAAAAATGAGGATCTTTCAAAAAAAGGTGGGTTTTTTCGAAAGAACCGCGTCTAGACAGCGGTTTCACTTTTGAAATACCCTTTTTCGAAAGAATGCTGTGACATGATTATGCAAATGAAGCATGGGATATTTAAATCCCTGCTTCATTTGCACTTTCTATCTGCCTAATTTACATCCCTCTTTTGAAAGAAGGATGTAGTTTAGACATGCCCTGAGTGGTCCTATAGCACTTTAGAGACTATATATAGATTTGTTAGTATCATGAGCTATCATGAGCTTTTGTGGGCATGACCCACTTCTTCAGATTGGTGGGGCAAGAGGCAGAGAGGTACAGAAACCCCAAAATTTAAAGCAGAAAAAAAGGGGAGAGGGGAGGAGAAAAAAAGTCTGTCAATTATAGTGTCTGTGCTAAATGAGGCTAATAGAGTGGGCTGTATGTGTCCAGTACTTAGTTTTTGATGTCATTTGGGTGTTGAATATAATGGCCCATGCAATTAATGTTTTTATTCAGTCCCTAGGTGAAGGTCTCAGTTTTGCACATGAAGGCTAGTTCTGCAGTCATTCTCTCTAGTTGGTTGCTGAAATTACTTTGCAAATGAATGGCTAATTTTAAATCCATTAATGAGTGCCCAGGCAGGTTTTAAATGTTGCCCAACAAGTTTCTCTGTGTTACCATTTACAATATCTGATTTGTATCCATTGATCCTTTGTCTCAGAAACTGTCTAGTTAGGCTAATACACATGGCAGAGGGGCATTGCTGGCACTTATTGGTATATATCATATTAGAGTATGTGCAGTTGTATGAACCTCTGATGTGGTTATTTATGTGGTTAGGTCCTGTGATGGTGTTGCTAGCATAGATGTGTAGACAGAGTTGGCAATGGAGTTTATTGCAGGGGTAGGTTCCTGGGTGATCATGTTTGAGGTGTGATGCGTGGTTCTGGTTTGCTTCAGGTTAGGGGGTTGTCTGTAGACGAGGACTAGCCTGTCTCCCAAGGCCTGTGAGATTGAGGGATCATTTTCCAGGATAGGTTGTAGATAAACATCAAAGGAATATTTAATCTCAAAAGCTCAAAAACTGTGTGGATTGGGATGGCTTCAACTCCCACTGATTTCTCTGAACCAAAATGAAGAGCTTGAGAGACCAGTATTGAAAACTGCAGTACTAGAACTGTGTTAACTGGTAGGTAAACGTCGTCCCTTTTGGCCCCCCTCTTTGTGGCTTATAGTTAATGTTAGGGTATATTAAAAACAGCATGAAATAATACATTATGGACCAGATCCTCAGCTGATAAATCATTGTAACTGGCAGCATTGACGTCAGCGGAGTAATGTCGATGTTCATCAGCCATACACTTTGAAAGTGCCTATTAATTTATTAAGCCACACTCTTCTCCACTTTCCCAGTTGTAAAATGAGAATAGTTCTTATGATGAAAGTAAGAACTATTCTCATTTTACAACTGGGAAAGTGGAGAAGAGTTTAAGGCCACAGTACAGCAAAGTACCAGAGCACATATCTAACTGTAAACATGTAAGCAGGCTGAAGTAGTTAGGAATCGCAGCAGATCAAAGTGCATGGCAGAAATTTTAGTGCTCTGTAGAAGTGTCTGTACAGACAGTTAGAGTGGCAGACTAGAGTGTGGTAGATTTACACCACAAAGCTTGTAGTGCACTAACAGGGTGTGTAGACAAGGCCAAAAGTAGGTGTGTGCTGTAGTATCTTGCTAAATTGGAATCCAAGGTCCAGGTAGGCATCTGATGGGACCCCTCAAAGGTGCCTAACTAGTGTAGGTGCTTTTGAAAATTACACTAGACACTGAAAGTGATGTTAGTTAGGCAACTAACCTACTTAGGTCCTCTTGTAAATCCACCAGGCAGCTATGTGGTACCTAAACACCTTTAAAAATCTGACCCAAATGACTTGCTCAAAACTATCCAGCACAACAGTGGCAGAGTTGGAATTAGAAACAGTAGGGCCTAGCTGATGGCCTCCTGTCTTGATACATTATAGTTGCTGGCTAACTTGAAGCAGTTCTTTGTTTGCATTACTTGCATAGACAGGAAGAAGGTGATGGTGTCCTTTATTAAATGGAAGACACAGTACATGTTGTTTATCAGCATTGGTGAATTGTCCTCTATATTTTTTTCTTCACTAGTTTATTCAGTTTGTAAGAGATTTCTTTGCACAAGTCTTCATGCTTTGATATCAGTGATTCCTCTGCTATGAAAAGGGGGCAATAATGGAAAATGTTAATGCATAGCCCATGAGTAACTTAGATGAGAGAGAAAAAGTAGCCTCTGCCATACCTAATTGGCAATGGTTGGGATAACCTTAAGTTACGTGACTTTCTGCAGAAGTTCCACATTAGCTGCTGCTTGGATTGCGCAGATGTTCTGGCTATTTTGGTCACTCCTCACCTCTGTCTGCTATGTGCATCAATCACTTTAATTATAATGGAACATGGAGCCAGCAACTGAAGGAGAAAAATCAACCCACTCCTAAGAACAATCTTTCTTGATGAATTCTCCCCCTAAATCGAAACAATTCGCTGGGTAACCCAGCTGGGGTTCATATGGTTTTGATTACTGTGGGCTATTTAGCTCTACAAAATGACATGCTGCTTAATGGACTTTTAATGGTTATAGGTTTCTCTCTCTTTTTTTTTAATGAGCTTCACCAGTTTGTTACTAATGCCCTGTAGATATCTGGCAGAAGGCCAGGTTTGATGTTACAAATTTTCTGGTTTTCATGTGGCATAAATGCAACCAGTGTAGCCAGTAGGGAAGTGTGTGTTGCCAATCATAGTGTAATGCCATTAAAAAGAAAGAAGCAGCAGATAATTTAGCACCCTACCATCCTAATTATATAATCTTTGAGTAGGTAGTTAACACTTTACAGTTGAAATCTTGCTACAAGCTTAATTGTTTGTTCACACCTGGAAGAACGTTGAGATGCAGGGGTTTCTCAGAATGCAGATGCTTTGTGTTTCGCTACTGCTAGGTTGGCATGTTGAAGAAGGTTAGGCTCTGTGTGTCACACCACAAAGAGGGTTGCATTCTGCTCTGCAAGGAAACAGGAACTCCCCAAACATGCAGCTCAGTATCATGCTCTAAATTTTCAGCAGTGACTAGTTAAACAGATTTCTATTTCTGGGGGCCCCACCTTAAAGGGTCCTTTCAAAGGTTAAGCACTCAACTCTTTTTTGACATCCTTGTCTCAAGTTAGGCAACCAAACATGGCCACCCCCTTGAATCACTGGTTACTTTTGAAAGTCTGAGCTAATAAAACTGGAGGAATTTGGTAGAAAACTTCGAGTTGCTTTGATTATAAATATAATTCTATTCTTTAAAAATTAAAATTAGGATTTCATAATGTCATCTCTTGTTTGCTGTTTTTCATTTATGGGAGGACATAATAATTAATATTATGGGTGATCTTGCAGAGGTTAAACGAAAGTAGCACCTACAATCAGGTAGAAGGGATGAATATGCTGTAAACCTTCTATGTCACTGTACTGTTCTTATTGTGTAGAATCCTGGGTCAGATTCAAAATTGGTGTAAATAGGCAGCACTCCTTTGAAATCAGAGGAGCTATATCCATTAACACCAGCTGTGGGTTTGGTCCAATTCCTCTTACTCGTAATGAATGACACTGTTAAGCCCAGATTTGGTATGAGTTAGTATAGAGATAAATCTGCAACTCCACTATATACAATAGCGCTGCTTCAGATTTGCACTGGTGTAAGTGAGATCAGACTGTGGCCCCTCTGATATAATATAAAGAAATAACTTGTATGTTACTTTTGCCTTGTGAACTGTGGCTATGTTGCTGAGAATAGTCATTGGTATACCCACTGTATGGGAAATGGATAAGCATATAGTAAGTTGTAGTTCAAGATCAAAGACAGAGAAATTGTTAAGCATAATTGTTAAGCATCTATAACAAAATATAACAAAAAGACAGGCTTTTGACTACATTCAATGGGTCCAGAAGATACCTGAGTCAAACTCACTGCTAGAAGGAGTGGCTGGAACTCAGTTAAAATGTAATTGCACCTGGTTGTGCCAGGATTGAATTTGTCCCAATGTCGTACAACTGTCTAAAGTCACAAGCAAATGGAATTCTAGCTTAGTGCTTGTTGAAAACATTTCATGTTGAATAATCAGCCTTCCACATTTATTAGGCCCAAATAACACTTTGTTTAAAGGAGTTAAGGAATAAAGGAGCTCTCTGATTGTTGTTACTGACCTTAGGGAAGGTAGGTCTCTCTGTCTTAAAGTAGGATTCGAGTTGATTTAAGCAGCGTCGGTACTTTCCTAAATGCAGTGACCCAAATTAATTTATTCTATGACTCAATTGACCTCAGTGGATGGATTTGGCTCACTGGGGATATTTTATCTCATGCAGGAGATAAAGTGAATACAGGGCTCACTTTATATTATTTTTGATTACAAATATTTGCACTGCAAAAAGATAAACAAAAGAATTAGCGTTATAAGTTTACATAACTGCTTTCAAAAACAACACAATGTAAAACGTCAGAGCCTAGAAGTCCACCCAGTCCTACTTCTTATTCAGCCAACTGCAAAGACAAATAAGTTGGTTGGCATTTACAGGAGATAGTGCTGCTTGCTTCTTATTTACAATGTCACCTGAAAGTGAGAACAGGCACTTGCATGGCACTATTGTTGCCAGCATTGCAAGGCAATTTTAGGAGATTGAATTTATCTCCTGAACAATTGAATGCTACAATTTTAACCAAAGCAAGCAAGCAAAAGATTGTGCTCCATAACCAAAATTAACTTGCACACTTCAGAATGGCATCATATAGTCTTATATGTACTTTCCCCTCAATGGCCTTAGAATGTTCTTAGTTCGATCTTGTAACTCTCTGGGCATGTCTTCACTACATGGTGGATGAATGGACAGCGATCAATCCAGTGGGGGTGGATTTATTGTGTCTAGTATAGACGCAATATATCAACCAACTAGCACTCTCCCACCGACTCTGGTACTACACCAAAACAAGAAGAAGAAGTGGAGTCAACAGGAGAGCATCAGCTGTCATCTTACTATGGTGAAGATACCGTGGTAAGCAGACCTAAGTACATCAGCTTCAGCTATATTATTTGCGTAGCTGAGGTTGCAAAACTTAGGTCGACAGTCTGTGGAAATATAGACAAGGCCTCAGGGTTGCTTTCCCCAAACCCCTAGCTATCTTTATGATTCCAGCCACTTTCTTTGCTTTGTCCTAGTATGTTTAGTGATGGAAAGAGAAAGGGGAGGGCAACTCCTTTGGCATGTGGGGCTTAAAAACATGTCTGGTATTCTTAAGCTGGAATTCACTTTGTGTGTTATTCTTCAGAAAGTGTTCTTTCCATGGCATGCTACTGACACAGCCATCACTGCAGAAAATAACACATTTTCTTTGTTTAGCTCACTTTTTGCTGATGAATCAAAACAATCTATGGGAAAGGCCATGTACGGCTGTGACCAGTCTTTTAATGTGGTTTGTTTGGTTTGCAATGAAGTTGAATGTTCTGTGCATTTTCAGAATAATGTGATTTTGCTCTTGCGTGCAGCCTGTTGTTATCTGGTAAGGGCAATGTAGTCGTAGCATAGACAGCATCTTTAACCTGCACCCAAATGAGAATGATGTCACAATATTTCTTTAGGGCTTTATACTCTATTCAGGAAATAGGGTTTAACACTCTGAGTACAGTATAGATTATGACTAGGGCTGACAAAAGATTAAAATAATCAGTTAATTTAGAGATTAAGAAAATAGTTGCAGTTAATTACAGTTTTAATCACACTGTTAGACAATAATAGAACACTGATTTACAGGGCTTGATGATCGCGGCAAAAACCACTCGCCAGCCCTGCACTGCGCATGCGCGAACCACTGGTGAATGGGGTGACTGGCCATGGGCGAGTAGATAAGCGGAGTTGTCGAGCTCTGCAGATTTAAATTTAGCATGGATGCATGTACTCTGGAATGGTGGTCGAAGCATGAAGGGGCATACAAATGCTTAGAATATCTGGTACCTAAAACCCTTGCAATGCTGGCTACAGTAATGTCATGCAAATGCCTGTTCTCACTTTCAGGTGACATTGTAAATAAGAAGCAACCAGCACTATCTCCTGTAAATGCCAACCAACTTGTTTGTCTTTGTGGTTGGCTGAATAAGAAGTAGGACTGGGTGGCTCTGATGTTTTACATTGTGTTGTAGGCTCTGATGTTTTACATTGTGTTGTTTTTGAAAGCAGTTATGTAAACTTATAATGCTAATTCTTTTATTTATCTTTTTACAGTGCAGATATTTGTAATAAAAATAATATAAAGTGAGCCCTGTACACTTTGTATTCTTTGTTATAATTTATATCCAATTATTTGAAAATATACAAAAGCATCCACAATCTTTATAATAAATGTAAATTGGTATTCTTTTATTGTTTAACTGTGCGATTAAAATTGTGATTAATCATGACTGTTTTTTAATCTAGTTAATTTGTTTTCATTTAATCTCTTAAGTGAACTAGCAGCTCTGCTTGTGATGTGATAACAGAATTCTGTCTTTATTCACAGACCATGCTATGAAATTGAGTCAAAATTCAAGTGTACTGAGGACCTCAGTGATGCTTTTATGTTTCTTCCTCACATAGTCTTGGGTAAAGGGATAAGGTTTGTTTTCAACTGATTCAGTTAAAAAATTACTGGGCAATAAAATTGAAACCAAATGTGCCCACTGAGTTTTTCAGTGTGCAGTCGATTTGTAGGTAGGTAGTGTTTCCTTTTTGCATTGAGGTCATAGGATTTTTCTGTACTCAGTGAAGCCAGGGCACCAAAATTTCTACTGAAGAATAGAACAAACTGAAAACTGCAGAAGAAGACTTCTACAAATATTTATTTGAAATTTTAAAATGAATTTGTTTCTTTGGGCTTCTTTTGTATTCACTTTAGGTGACAGTAAATTCATTTGGTTAAAAATTTGCAGAATCTGCAAGGGAGTATTAAAGAATATTTAAGGAAAGCGAATTTCAAATTCTTAATAATGAGTAGTGGTACTAAAAATTTGAATCTAACAATTGTAACCAAGAAGGAACAGTAACGATACCAGGTAACCTGTGTGCTCAGATTTTCACACTCACAATAATCTGCTCAGTAGCAAATTACAATGCAATGTTTATTCACAGGAATTATTGAGGGAATAATTTTTCATGTGTTTATGGAAGCAAGATTTGCCACATTGTTTGTGCTGCCAGAAAAAACCCAATAGTAATAAATACTGAATCTGAATAAATTGGAAAAAAACACATAACCTTTTAGTGGAAAATTCACAAATCAAGAAAGGCATAATTCAGTGAATAGAACTGATTTTGAATCTTCTGTTCAGTGCTGCCAAAGGAAAATTACTGACTGTGTATGGAATTCCTGCAACCATTTCTACATGGTATGTGAGAGGAACTATTCCAGCCTTGTACACAGCACAAATGTAGATGATCGAATGCACAGACTATAGTCATCTTCATGGCTGCACTATTCAGCTCAGATGCAATAAAACCCCACTGAGTCTAGAAATCATGAAGTATAACCCGAAGACCCTATGAAATATGGAACAATGATCTATTTTTCCTTTTTGTACATGTGACTCTAACTCTGCACTTCTCCTAGCAGCCAGACGACTGGGACATTTGTAAATTAGCATCTTTTTTCCTCCTCTAGCTGTCCAAACTACTCTTTAGAATAGGTTTAAAGTAGTAGCATTAATAAACCCTTCCCAAATTTTGTTTAATAACACTCATAGTAAAAGCTGTTTTATCCAGCACTTCACCAACCAAAAAAGCTCTATAAACCAGCATTTCTGATCTTCTTGGAAAGTCCAGTTTAAAGTCCAGTTGGTATGGGGTCAGCAGGCTCCCTACCTGGCTCTGCTTGTCTCCATGGAAGCAGTGATATGTCCTTGCTGCTCCTAGGCAGAGGAACAGCCATGGGGACTCTGTGTACTACCTCTGTCCCACCCAAAGTGCTGGCTCTGCAGCTCCCAGTGGCTGGGAATTGCAGCCAATGGGAACTGTGGGGGTGGCATCTGTGGGCAGATGCATTGCACAGAGCCACATAGCTGGGCCTCCATCAAGAGCAGCAGGAACATGCAGAGAGCCACCTGAAGTGAGCATCACCTGGATCTGGGACCTCAAATCAAATCCTGTGCCCCAGCCCAGAGCCCCCTCCTGAACTCCAAACCCTACATCCCTGGCCCCATGCTAGAGCCTGTGCCCAACTGGAGCCCTCAGCCCCCCCCCCCCCGCACTTAACTCTCAGAACATAAGAACGGCCATACCGAGTCAGACCAAAAGTCCAGCTAGCCCAGTATCCTGTCTTCTGACAGTGGCCAATGCCAGGTGCCCCAGAGGGAATGAACAAAACAGGTAATTACCAAGTGATGTTTTAGTCTTGGCCTTCTCACTATCCTCTAGCAAAGAGGTCCACAAGTCGATTGTGCATTGTTTGAAAAAAATACTTCATTTTGTTTGTTTTAAACCTCCTGCCTATTAATTTTATTTGGTGACTTCTAGTTCTTGTATTATGAAGAGTAAATAACACTTCCTTCTCTACTTCTCCACAATAGTCATGATTTTATAGACATCTATCCTATTTCCCTTTAGTCATCTCTTCCCTAAGCTGAAAAGTCCCAGTTTTATTCTTCTCTCTTCATAGGGTAGCCATTCCATACCCCTCATAATTTTTCCCCTTTTCTGAACCTTTCCAGTTCAAATATATCTTTTTTGAGAGGCAACCACAACTTCGTGCAGGATTGAAGATGAGGCCATACCATGGATTTATGTAATATGTAATTCAGGCAATATGATATTTTCTGTCTTCTTATCTAGTCATTTCTGGAATATTTGATGAACTGGAACCTCCTGGCCTGTCAACATGCTTGATAACAAAGCTTTTACTGTATTTTGAAAAGTCATAAAAGAGAAAGTGAGTGTATTTGTTAGTTCTTTTCCCATTTGTGATAACACTGCGCTGAATATATCCCTGCTATGTCTTTGTTAAGGTGTACAGCGATACTCCCAGGCTCAGTTTGGCCCATTACAGGTGGCATTTTCAAAAGTTTCACAGAGGATTAGTATGAGTCATACCAAAAGTCAATGGGACATGAGCTTCTAAATTCTGTAGGCTGAAAGCCCCCATGCCGTGCTGCCCATTTCCAGCGAGTCAGAGTCTGAAAGAGCCACTATACAATTTTAAAGGGATTCCGTGGTAGAGGGAATCATTTTGGACCAGTGATCAGAAGTGCCTGACACATTTGCATCAGTTAAGTGGGACTCTCTAGTTAAAATAACTGTACCTATTTGTAAATGAATAGTCTGTTACAGCCTGATGGTTAATGGTTGCCTTTCGATGGTAGTTTTTGGGTAATTGCTCACATAGGTCTGGGAGGCTTGATGATCCCAGCATTGTATCCCCAGTTTGCATCTACACCTCTGGCATGGCCCTATGTGGTGTAAGCTTTTCCTTTTAGATGAGAGAGGCAGGACATGATTTCCTTCAGAGTTCATCCTTGTGAATTCTGGGCCACAGAAAGGACTAACATAGCGGTTAAGATAAGCCACTTCTTTCCCTCCTGGTGCGGAAAACCCAGCACTGGTTGGGTTGGGGAAGGAGACACCAGACCTGGGACTCTAACCTGGCTTCTTTATGTTACAGTATGTAGCATTATCAATGAGGTTATACAAGATCATTTCCATTTTTACTTGGAATTGAGTATTTTCCTGTCTTTCTTCAGTGTGGTTGTTTACTTTGAAATGATTTCAGTATTCTTGAAAGTTTCTAAATGGACAGCCCTGGAGATGGAATCTCCTTTAGCCCCAGACAGAATAAATACAGGGGCCATATAAACAGCATAGTAAAAATCCTCCCACTATGTCTCGATCTGTGTAACTCAATTCTGTTTTGAAGAGGGGCAGCTTAGTCTTCAGGCTGATGAGTTCCTTGGCCTCTGCTGATTAGAGCTGGTGAATGAGTAATTGTCAGCTAGGATCTATTGTGAAAGCACCAAGAAATTACTAGTACTGCTTCTGACAATAGATGCAGGTGGTGATGCCTTTTTGTGGGAACTGTTTTGTGTTAAGTGATTTTTCGGAAGATTTGATGAAAACCAGAACTTGTGGTTTCTAATAGATACTAAGGTCAGAAGGGATCCATGTGATCACCTAGTTTGAACTATATAGTTCAAGCTATATAGTTCAAGCCCTCAATTAATTCCTGCTTGAAGTCCAGTAGGTGTGGTTGAGCTAAAGCAGATCTTTGAGAAAAAACATACAATCTTTGTTTAAAAATAGCCAGGGAGGGAGAATCCACCACAGCCCATGACAAACTGTTCCGATGGTTAGTTACCCTCATTCTTAAACTTGTGCACCTTATTTCCAGTCCAAACTTCTCTAGCTTCCCCTTCCGACCTTTGGATCTAGTTATATATTTCTCTGCTAGATTAATGAGCCCATTATCAAATTTCTGTGCCGTGTGTATGTACTTACAGACAGTGATCAAGTCACCGCTTAACCTTTTCTTTGTTATGCTAAATAGATCATGAAATCAGTGAATGTGTAAAGTTCAGCACTTTCCTTGACTTGCTAAATCTTTTTGCCTTTAAGGATCAGCACAATATGACTTTGTCTGTCAGGAAAAGAAATAATCTGTCACTAAATTGTTGCTGCAGCTAATTTTCTGTGACTAAACGTCGGAGTCTGTCAGCTCAGGGAAAGTGCTCTTATAAACAGACACAGCAGGGGAATGAGGATATCCTACTTGCTTGCCCATTTCTACAAGTACTTAACTGGCTTGTGAGTATTTCAAATACAGGTTGTACCTCCCTGGTCCAGCATCTGACAGGTCCCAAATCAGGGAGGTCAATGCTGGCCCTTTTGCTGCCACTGGCTGCACTCTGGCATCAGCAGAGGGGCTGGAATTGATAGGGTGGGAAATGGCAGACATTCAGAGTGAGGGGCAGGGTGGCTATGGAGCCCCACAGCCAGGAGTGTGGCGCCAGGGGAGAACACTGAGCCCTGCAGCCCCTGGGATGTGCTTCCTGTTCCTGTCGCCAGCCATGGGGCTGCACTCCTGGCCATGGGGCAGCCACTCTGCCTCTTCTCCCAAATGCCCCCCCCCACACTCCCCGCTCAGCCAATGCCAGCCCCTCTACTTTTTGTGGCACTCTGGAAGCTCTGGGAGGGCAGGTTGCGGGGAGTTGCTGAGCGTAGGGCCTGGCTTTTCCCTGCAAGTACTCCAGCCTGGGAGCACCCACAGAGATGCTGAACCAGAGATGTTGCTGGACTATGGAATTCTGGACTATAGAGGTCCAACCTGTTTTGCCATTTTGAGTGACATTTCTACAGGAAATATTTGGTACACTGGGGGGTTATGATATGTCACCACAGCGGGCCCTGCTGGTTGGTCAATGCTGTGATATTATTTTGGAAAGTAGTTTTTGTTCTTGTAGGATTATTTCTTGAAGAGATGTCATTAAAAATTGTTAACATTGCTTTAGAGGATCTAACTAACTTGAGTTGTGCAAAACTAACTGGTTGCTCTTTGCAGAGTATTACATGAGCATTTGGTTTGACTGGGTTTAGGTTGGCAATTCAAGCTTCAAATGAATCCAGCATCTCTGTGTAAGACCTGGTCAAAATGGCTAAGTTATTTATCTGGTTTTATGTGGAAACTATGCAAAGTTGAACATTTTATCATGGTTTAGTTGCAAAGCTACACATCAGCTTGTGACAATACAAAATAGGGCCCGTGTTCTTCTGAAAGGTTCTTAAAATTTATTTCATGAAACATGATCTTTAATCTTAAGCTTTGCAGAAAATCTGAAAGTAGATGAATTTCAGTGGCTTTGAGTTTTGCTGTGAAATTTCGGTGTTACAGTCAGGGCTTATTCATCCTTAGGAATGAAGGAGTTAGCAGAACTTTTGTTTTTAATGTTCTGTAATTTAAATGAAAACAATGGTCCTTTGATCTTAGAAATTGAATCTTCCTCTACTAAGCACTTACTATGATCCTTTCCGCCAGCTGTCATGGCTAAGAGGTTAGTGGATCCAAGGGGGCCAGACTGGTGTAGGTTAGTAGACCCATTTTCTGTGTGGCCATTTAGAATTCTAGTCCATAATGAACTCATAGAAGAATATGCCAGGGGAGGCAATGAGGTCTTGAACACCAGTTTCTGCTTCCCATGGGAGAGCATTAACTGTTTGAAATGGATTCATGGGAAGGCTTGATCTGCAGATTTTCTTTAGATCACCCAGGGGTTTAAAATCCAGGTGATCATATTCATACGGATCATAGATACTCCATGCAAAGTATCTCAGATGCCCTGACCACATCCCACCACATGCTGGACACTATCTGGGTGGGCACACAGAGGGGAACTAACAGCTCCAGGAAAAGGAGTCAAGTAACCAGAGCAAGGGAGGAGTCATGACTATTTCAGTCACAATTCATTCTCTACTCTTCATGTCACCCCTTCTTCAAGGCAGGTTGCAAAGTTACACTCTATCTCCCTGGGATGGCAAACAGAATTTCTCTGAACAGAATCCAACACCAGAAAAAAAGTAACAGATTCTTTGGGTGTGAATTCCCAAATAAATAGGTTGCTTTCCCCAGCTTACAGGGTTTTATCTTCTTGGGGTTTGGAAAAGCTGTTTTATTTCAGTGGCTCAGAACTATTTTCTAAATCTCCACGCGTTACACTGCTATAAAGACAGGACACCTGCCGTGTTGCTGCGTGCTTAATGCAACTCCCATGCAGTCCAGCAAAGTTTTAAACAAAAGTCTTTTGTATTATATTAATAAGCTTTCAGCACTTCTCAGTGCCGAGTGTTGTCGCTGGAATAAGTCCCTATGTATCAAAATCCCTTCTACGTGAAAGTTTGTTTTCATATCTGACCAACTTTTCTACTGAAGCCCTCCTGTTCTTTTGTTATAAAATATTTTGCTTATTGTGGACCAGCACTGCAGTCATGATCAGGAATAACTTCACTGAATAGAACAGCACTTTTCTAAGAAGCTTTCTTTGAAATAATTTCTATTGGCCTCTTCCAGCTGTCAATGGACTGTGACTCTATGTACATTAAAACAATAGTACTGACTCCATAAATAAATAAATTAGAGGCAATGCCTGGAAACCATCATTTAAATGAAAAGTAAAGGATTTTCTCATAGCTCTAAGTCATAAAATCTCTCTTATTTTATTAGTTATCTCCCTGTCTTTGATTTGGGACATAATGTAAAGCCCTACCTTTGATCAAACTCTGATATACCTAATGCTGGAAATTTTGAATAGAAGTATTGACATTCTTCCTTGTCAATATCATATAGCCTGACAGGTATTAAATAAATGCTGTTCTGTATAAGGCTGCTGGGCTGCTTCTGTCATTGTATACAAGTAAATAAAGCCTTAACTCAACACATACCATTTGTATGCACTTGAGACATTGTTAGTGTTTTCATTTGTTCTCTGCTCATTTCTACAGTTAGCTGCAAAATGCAGGTGACAAGGCTGTGAGATGCTATTTAAATCAAATAGGTGTAGATGAGTGTTTATGGCTAAGAAGGCTTACAATGTTTAAAGCCAGATTTCACAATGAATAGTGCCTTTCTCTCCTGGAGTAATCCCACTGAGTGAAAGTTACTGCTCAACCTGAAAAAAACAACAAATGGTCTGGTAGCACTTTATAGACTAACAAAACATGTATAATCTATAAATATGGTCGAGCATGAGCTATATTTTTTTGTAAGCTGCCCTGGAGAAACGTGGTTGATGTGGTTACTCATGAGCTTTCGTGGGCACAGCCCGCTTCTTCAGATGACCAGAGATGAAGAAGTGGGCTGTGCCCACGAAAGCTCATGATACCATCTACATGTTTTGTTAGTCTATAAAGTGCTACCAGACCATTTGTTGTTTTTTTCTGTACAGACTAACTCGGCTACCCCTTGAAACTGCTCAGCCCGAGTAAGGGTACCAAAATCTAGCCCTTTGTGGTTTGGCAGAGCAGTTTGTGGGACATAGCTTGACTTTATGGTAGAGCTTTTATACCTGAAATATATAAGGATCCAATTTTACTGTGTGCATTTTTATACAAGAAACAGAAATATTCCTAATTATTTTTAGCCATTTTGGTTCAGGTAATATTTTTTGCTGTTTCCAAAAGCAAATGACACACTTTTGATCATTTTCAGCAGCCAACATGTGATGAAAAATAACTGGGAAGATGGGTAAACTTTCAGAAGTACTTAAGTGGCTTAGGAGCCTAATTCCCATTTTCAAAACTGACTTAGGCACTTAGGAGCCCAAATCTAATTGCCTTTCAGTGAGTCAAGTTAAAATTTCCAAAAGTGCCTAATAATTTGCGGTCCTCAATGCCCAATTCAGTTTGAAAAGAGGAGACATACAAGCCTAAGTCCTGTTGATCTCAGACTTTATGCTCTGAAGATCCAAGTTTGTAAAGATATTTAGGCACCTAACAATGCAGATAGAAGCCTACAGAGATTTTCAAGCTGCCTAGATGTCTAACTCCTATTGACTTCCATAGGAGTATAGTTAAGTCAAAGTTGAGCACTTTTGAAAATCCCACCCGGAAAAGCTTCACAGTATTTTCTTAGGATCGTAGTGTGCTTGACTCTTACGTGTGCAATGGAGGAGGATCGAGAAGGACACAAAGAACTTAGCACCTGACCAAGATCAACTGATAACACTGACTACCACTCCAACTCTGAAATTTTAACCAGGGCTATTTATATTTTCCACTACAAAACTGAAAAGATGGAGTCTGTCTCTTGAATGACATTCTTCCCAGTGTTTTTGAAAGTTTTAAGGCAGTGGGTCTCAAACTAGGGGTCAGGACCTCTCAAGATCTCATTGGCAGGGGGTCACTGTCCACCTCCACCCTAACCACTGCTTTGCCACCAGCATTTATAATGGTGTTAAATATATAAAGACGTGTTTTTAAATGTGTAAGGAGGGGGATACACTACGAGGCTTGCTATGTGAAAGGGGTCACCAATACAAAACTCTGTATGAAGCGGCTGGGAGAATGGGTCAGCAATTGGTTCAGATGCTATACACTCTCTGTTTTAGAGAGAGGTTTGGAAACATTTCTAATCGCAGCTCTAATTGGATCTCTGGGAAACCAAAAGGTTAATTGTACAATGTACAGGGGTAAAATAGATTTCCAAGAACATCTGGCACTGCATTATCAGATCTGAAATGAGATTAATGCCTATCTCCTGGGACAGGGCACTTGGGAACACAACACAAGCATTTGCCAGCCACCACAGGGAAAGTGTGCAAATTTCTTTTTTGGGGTTAATGCAAGTGGTGTTTTTGTGTGAGTGTGTGTGGGTGGGGGGAGACTATGGGGAGAGGAGATTTGCTTTGAGGCATGCAGTATGTGGGGCTGATTTAGATACTTTTCCTCTTACTTCATTCCCATGAGCACAGTTTAGATATGATTGTGCTAAAGGACACTTGGCCTTTTGTATTCCTCTATTTTGGACAGATTTCCTGTCCTATACGCCAGCCTTCTTCCTCACCCAACAAATCAGATAACATGGGAAGACACGTGGGCTAGGGAACATCAGAGAAGCTGCATTGTCTTTTAAGCCACGCTTGTATCTTTGAAAGTCACAACCATTCAAACAGAAGACAGATTAAATTTTACTCGTCTCCAAACACAGACATTAACCCAAAGATCTGAAGAGATATAATTAGGGATGGTCTCTTCCAGTTCTAGTATTCTGTGATTCTATGACACTCAAAGGTTTGGTTTTGGTTTAGTTAACATGCTAACATTGCCAAGGTTGGCTGGGAATTGGTGATCTGTGGGCTTCTTGCTTTGATCTCAGCAGGAAATACTCCAATAGTCTTTCTCCTAGTGGTTTGGTGTTGTGGGTTCTGTTTCAGGACAGAAAACAGAAGCCAGAAACACACTTGCCTGGAAAAATGCATGTTGTGGTAGGCTCTGTAAAGGAGGAAAGGCCCAGGCCAGGACCTGTGTGTGTTGAGGGGGCAGGTTACTAATTTGATCTGGACCAATTTTCCCTTCCTAAACTATGATCTTATCTAAACTCTCTTACACCTCCTGCCTGAGTGATTTCGTCTTCAGTGTCTGCAGAAGAAATGGTAACAAATAATGACACAGACTTATCGCCCACCCTGGAAAGTCCAAGTGAAGGGACCCTCTCCGAGCCATCTATTTACTGTAGCCGATGGCTCACGTTTACTGGTTTAGCTGCCTGAGGTGTGACCCTGCGGTATCTCTAATATGTCACAAGTTCTGTCATATTTGGCAGGTCGTTAGATGGAATATCAGTTTTAAAGCTGGTACAGATGTGTTAGGAGACTGTAGAGGGCAGCATGAGACCACTGGAGATGCCTGCTGCTAAGTCTGCAGGAGGTGTACTGTTCTTAATATATGCCACCTGTAGGGAGTTCCAAGGGTGTTTCAAAAGTTATATGGGAAAACTGGCCTATTGGATTTACAGTAAATGTCTATTTGGCTTCACCTAAAAGAAATTCTTTACAGAGAGCTTTCCGCCCCTCTCCCCCCTTTCTTTCTCTTCCAGTTTGAAAACAACTAGTGCTACTACCGCTGAACAGCATGTTTCCACACTGCAATCACTCTTCAGGGGAGAGAAGCAAGTTGTGTAAATCCTTCTGCTGACAGTCAAGATGATTTTTAGTCTGTTCACAATGGATTTGAACTTACTGCATTGTGAATGAATGTGACAGCAGCAAGTTGGTGTTCAGAAAATGCTGCCTACTGCTCTCAAGCACAGCAAGGTAGATGGGGAGCAGAGAGCCCCAGTCAGTGGTGCTGCCAAAGAACGCAGCCCCGTTAGCAAATATCTCCAGTGGCCAGAAATGCGAGACCAGAGGGGGAGGGCTTTGAGTGACTATAGAGAATTGTTTCCTAGGGCTCTGACTGGTGTGTTTTGCTCACATATTCAGGGTCTAACTTACTGTCATAGTTGGGGGCCAGAAAGGAATTTCCCCCCAAGTCAGATTGCCAAAAGACGCTAAAGGTTTTGCATCGTCCTCTGCAGCATGACAGGGCTCACTTGCAAGTTTAAACTAGAGTACATGGTGGAGTCTCTGCAACTTGAAGTCTTTAAATCAAATGTGAGGACATCAGTAATGCAGCCTGTGGTTTGGGGCCCATGACAGGAGTGGGTGGGTAAAGTTCTGTGGCCTGCCGGGCACACGAGGTCAGACTAGAGGGCCATGATGGTTCCTTCTGGCTTGAAATCTAGGATTCTACGATCATCTTCCACAACTGGAAATGAAGCAGAGGAATATGGGACATGAGCAAATGTCCTAGTGTTCTCTGCATGACAGGGTATGGGTGTATGTACTGCCTAGTGAGGCCATTTGCCATCTCACCCCTTCTGCCAGTTGAAAGCATACATTTTACAAGCTGACCCCTGTGTTTTGCTTTCCCAAACAGTGTCCTGCCCTGGCAGCCTCAGCAGTGGGACGGGATATAATGTAAAGTATTTGGAAGCCTGGTGTTGCAGTAACAAAGGTTTGGTGTGTGGCAGTTCCTTGTGAAGTTGCAGTGCTTCAGAGGCAGGAATGGTATGTGGAAAGGGGGAGCAGGGTTGTTTGGAGTCCTTAGAGTGCACTGATCTTTCTGGTAGCCATTTGGGCTGGGAGGGAAGTTGCAATGTCTAGTTTCTGGTTTTGCCTGGGAAAAGGGAGTCCCCTTTGGCATGTTTCCAGCACCTTCAGATCAATCTCGCTTTCCTAGATGAAATCGTTTTTAAAAGGACACCACCAAAATTGCTATGCTGAAAAAAATTGCTTCATCCTGACAAATTCTCTGATGCTGAAATTCAGGCCAGGAGGGTTTTTTAGTCATTGTAGGTTTTCTGCACTAACATTAGTAATTAAAAGTGGCTAGCACACATGCTACTGTCTGAGTTTCCTGTTAAGTCTGGCAAGCCTTTACTCTGGTGCTTATTCTTTAGCTTAATGAGGGCTGAGCTGTGAGGGTCCTATGAACAGTCTGGTGCAGGAATATCTTGATTTGTGATAATATTCCAGTTGATTCTGATGGTATTATTTGTGTGGGTAAAGCTACTTGTGTGCTGAAAGGTTGGCGTAATTAGGCCCATCATTATGACATTTTATTTTAATTGTTTTCCGTGCTTCAACAAGAACATGTAATGGTGTAAAGAATATGGGAGTGTCTACAAGTCTTTTATAATGCTGTTCCCTCAGGGTCCCCTGCATTGCTCTACTCATAAAATATGATTAATAATAGAGCTTGTCTTCTGATGGCTGCCATGGTCTTTACACATTGTCTGCAAAGTAGGTACGTAGTATTAGGCCTATGAGGTAGAGCAAAGTAAAATGAATTTTCAAAGATCTCCTAGCATGTAAGTGGCAAAGCTGGGACTAGTATTTACCTGATCTCATTGACAGTGCTCTTCTCTAACCATAGATATCTTGGATCAAATTCATCCCAGGCCAAGGGGGGTACCACTCCTATTGCAATTGGTGGGACCATTGCACTGAGGCTGAGTTTGGCCCCTTGCCTGTGAACATCTAGCATAGGGTATATATGGAACTAGTTGCCAAGCTAAGCCCTCAAGTGAGTCCATGAGGAAATTAGATGTATCTTATTCTGGAAGAAAGAGAGGGGGACTGAAGGAAAAGTAGTGTTCAGCTAACCCCCAAAGGGGCCAAGATTATGAAACCAAGTAGCCTTTCTTTCCTTCTATTGCCTTATGTTCTGAACTAAAAGAATTCACTTTGCAAAAAGATAACAAAATGCCAGCATTGCTTCCAAGTGTGTTAACACTTTTCTTGCAGGTGATCAGAAAGCCAGTAGAGGGCCTTGTCATGGCTGGTAGACAAGCCAAGCAAGAGTTAATGCTGCCACTTTATGAGGAGGCAGGTTCTTTCTTTAGGCTGGAGAGTAAACGTATCACACAGACTACTTTTGCTATAGGGTAAGGATCCAAGAATCCACTTACAGCAAAAGTACGCTGCCATATTATAGCCCTGGCCTTAAGTCTCAGCAAGTTGCCAACATCAACAATGCATTTCCCATGGAAAAAGGAATTTTCTGCCTTTGGCAACATGCATTTTTTTATATCGGGTCAAAAAAGGCCTGTTTTTCAACGTGAGGTAAGCTGAGTTGATACAAAACATGGCTGTGTGTTAATAGCATGAGTAAGATCATGCATCCATTCCATTTAGCTCTGAATTCTGAAAAGCCACACTCCTGCTTTCTGGGGGAGGGGAAAGCAGACTAGTGAAATCTCTGAGTCTGACATTGTAAGCTGCCCAGACCTGGCTCACCTAGCTCTGTAAGGTCTTATCTTATTAAAAAAACAGAGTTCTGCCTAAAGCAAGGATTTTAAGTCTATGGATTTCAGATTTGAAAAGCTTTGTACCAACCCACAATTCATACCTTACATATCCCATATTCTTGCAGAAAAGTGAGGGGGAAAGAGAGAAAGAGACTGATCTGATTACAACACATAAGCCGTGAGTTCTTTTTTTGGGAGGGAAAAACAAATGAAAGGAAATTGATTTATGTGAGTTTGGATTTTGTGGAACCACAAGAATGATCTCAAAGAGAATACATAATTTACTTAGAGTGTATTTCTAAGGAGATCTGATCAAACACTGCAGAAACAATGACTGTTAATATTCATTTGAATTCTGAAGAGCTGTTTGGTTGAGTCACGCTTGTGGCCCCCTTTCCCTTGCCATTTGCAAACATTTGTGTTATATCTTTTTTCTCACACCAATGGCTGGAGAATGGCCATTCATCATAGAAATGCTAGTACCTGTAAGAGTGTTTATCACTTCTTGTGTGCTAGTCATTGATGTCCTGTTCAAAAAGTTTGTCAGCCAGTCAGAGAGTCGAAACAGCACCATGTGACTTGAGTGAACAACCATATACCGCAAATAATGAACTGTGAATACTCAAAGAAAACAGCTTACAAGACTCTATAGGCTGAAATGCATCACATAATCTCTTTGGAGGTTGACAGATGCATTTGTTGAAATCAGAATTAGTCTGTGAACAGAAAAAAGAACATTAAGTATGTCAGACATTTTATTCACAACAAATAATTCAACCAGTTCTGTTCCTAATAAATTGCTTGTGGAGATTCCTCTCTTTCCGATGACAAGGGCTGGGTGACACAGTAATAATCTTATTGTACAAAATCCTTTTCAGAGACCACCAAAGCCACACTGGAAAACACTGTAACTATGTATCCTATTAGGTCCAAGGCTGAAGTGTTTCTGTACATTAATGAGCTAAGCCTCAGACCATGCCTGTGAGTTAGGCAAGATGTATTTTACAGGGCTACTTTGAAGCACAGATAGGTTTTGCTGAATTTACCAGGATCACACAGAGCATATGTGGCTTCAAAGCAGTAATTCTGATTTCTTCTACTGTTTTCTAATGGATAGAACTTAAAAATCTCAATGTGGAGATGACAATTTTTTTTACATTCATCCAAGAACTGGCAAAGTTCATCTCCATGACAGTGGCCATTGCAGCTGGTTGAATGATTCATTGAGAACAAATTATTCAATACATATAGCTCTTTTTCCTGTTTCTGAAACAGCCCAGATACTTGTGAATATATTCCGTGACTACAAGTACTGGTGGCATTGTTTATGTGAACAAATGTCAGCTGTTGGGAGGTGCATGAACTGTTCACTTTGGCTACTTGCTGTTTGTGAGTCATGAGGTGTGATTTGGTTGTCTTGTGCACAGGATGGGCTGACTGAAACATTTAAAAGATAAGTAAATGACAAATAGCACAGAACAATGAATGATGAGAGAGTACTCTTGTTTGCTTGAAGTTTGGGTATTCATATGAAGAACAGCCATTTCTTGTTCTTGCAATAATGTGGCTGACCAACCCTAAAGCCAGTCTGCTTACTTCACTTCAATTTTAAATCCTGGTCTGCCCCATGAAAAAAGTATGCTCTTAACTCAACATGCTGACATGTGGTAATTAACATGAAGTAAAATCTAGTAAAGATAAGGCTATTTTCAGTTTTCATGTGAGCTAATAGGTTGAAATAAACTTTAGGTTCCCCCATTGTTTCTAACTTGACCTGTGTGAAAACTACAAATGGCTTTGTCTTCACCTTGTATTAGTTACCACATTAGCTAATTTGAATTAGAATATGCCTAGATGGTTGTAGAGAAGGGAAGGAATTCTTAGTTCTGATCCAACATCCCTTTCTGACCTCATTTTGGGGCAGTCCCTTTACTATACGTGGAATGAATACTCAAACTTACTGCTGATGAAGATTTCTCCTCCAAATTATTACTGCACCCTGAAGTGGGGATGTTTTCAGCTGTGCATTGTTACAGAGATGCCCTGCCACCTCCCTGGTGAAAAACATTCTGGAATTTGGCAAAGTTTTGGCAAAGGCATCATGATGGAAAACCATTGTGATAGGGACAATTGGTATTAACTTGCAAGGAGCTTTCCTGCATGTTGTTATGTATCAGTTCTAAGTGACCATTTGTACCTAAACAGGGAAACCAGATGTTAAAACTGAGCCTCTCCTTTGTTGCTAAAGAAATCTTACTCTCTTGGTAACTAGTTTCTCTCGACAGACTTTGTACTGGAAGAAGAAATGGGTTGACTCTAACTCCCATTGAATAAACAGTGCCTCTATCCAATGCGTTTCAATGAGAGTATCCATCAGTCAAAAACTTTACAGTAAGAACTTCACAGGCCTGACTCTTGTTTACATTAAGACCCTGATATAGTTCAATAGCAGATGTAAATATAAACCAATTTTAAGGCCCCTTTCTATGTGTAACTGGGAACCAGGCTTTTCATTTGTATAACCCATACCAGTGAAACTAATATTAAATACCAATAGGTAGAAATATTTCATGTTAATTCAACAGGAAAAATAAGATTTCACTCTTTGGAGACCAGTAATTAAGCATATCAAGAATATACTCCACAACACATTCTGTGCATACTTACCCAAGCACTATAATCACACAGGTTGTAAGTCAATGTACAATTTGACCTACAATATGTACTCACATCCTTAGCTGATGATGGATAGCGAGCCTGAAATAGCTTTAAATTAACAAAAGTGCATATAGTTGGTTTTGGCCTCCTTTTGAAGTGCTTTTAGAGAGACACAGATCTAAAAAAATCCCCGCTCCCTACAGCTGCAGCGAGAATGTGAAAACTCAGAGAGCAGCTGCAAGGGGTTTGTTTTTACACTTCTTACTCTGTGCTTCTTTAAAAGCACTCGGAAGAGATTCTGGGGAAGGGTTGCAGTAGACACAGGCACCTCAAAAATGTAAAGTTAGGGCTCAGCCCTGCAAACCTTGCTCAGACTTCTCTCTGAAGCACTTGCAAGCCTGCCAAGCAGTGAGTCATCTTGTGCCCCTCAGGGGCTAACCTGCTGTGGAATTCTCCTTCCAGAGATTTCTCCATGATTGTTTCATCGGGGATGGGGTGTGTGCATGTCCCTGTTGCCGGCCTGCCACCAAACCTTCTGGATCCCTTAAGATCAATGAGAGATGAGGGATTTTCCATGCAGATGCAGAAAAGCTCTGTCTGCCTGCATCTCTGACCAAAAGAAGAGGTCAGTCTGATTCTTTCCCCCACCCTCCAGGAGGGTACCTGTTACAATCTTTTTTGGCAATACAGATGGATTAGAATATACCATCTGCTCTGGGATTTACAGTCGCATGGGCTCAGGGGCGGCCCGTGACTGTAGGCAGTCTCGGCCGTCGCCTAGGGTGCTGCCTTCAACGGCACCCGATGATGACGTCACGGGGCACCCAGGGTGCCCAATGATGACGTCATCCCATTGACGGCCGTGCAGGCGGGGGCGCCGATCGTGCGTTCCGCCTGGGGTGCCAGTTGCCACAGCCAGCCTCGGGCTGCTCCTGCATGGGCTATTCTGACCTGTTTTGTTCTGAATGTATAACAGCATAACCCCCTCCCCAGCTCTCTTGCTGTGTTGGCTGAGTGGAGAAGAGCAGGGCCCTGGATCTTGCTTCTTTGGGTTTGAGCAAGTGTTGCTAGCCAGAAGCAGTCCCTGTGCTCAACTGGGTGCTAGAAAAGCAATGGTGGTAGCCTTGTGCACAGTGCAATGGGGGATGTCCCTTGCTGGCCTGTGCGAGGCTCAGCATAGCCTAGTCCTCACTCTTTATTTCAGAGGCAGTAACAACAAGACTGATGACCTCAGGATTTAGCTTATTCATTCAGTGGAAGACTTGTTTGTCTAATGACTGAGCAAGAAAGTTTGCAGATGGGGAGGAGTTGCCAGTGTGTTGGACGATAGGGTCATAATTCAAAATGACCTGGACAAACTGGAGAAATGGTCTGAGATAAATAGGATGAAGTTCAATAAGGACAAATGCAAAGTATTCCACTTAGGGAGGAACAATCAGTTTCACACATGCAGAATGGGTAATGACTGTCTAGGAAGGAGTACTGCCAAAAGGGATCTAGGGGTCATAGTGAGCCACAAGCTAAATATGAGTCAACAGTGTGATACTGTTGCAAAAAAAAGTAAACAGGATTCTGGGATGCAGTCACAGGAGTGTTGTAAGCAAGACATAAGAAGTCATTCTTCCGCTCTAATTTATACTGGTTAGGCCTCAGCTGGAGTATTGTGTCCAGATCTGGGCATCACATTTCAGGGGTTTGGGTTGTGACCTTGGGCAAGAGGGGGCAGGGAACTAAGGTGCAGGAGGAGGTGCAGGGGTTTTGACTATGACCTGGGGCAGGAGACTCGGGTGCAGGACCTGGGAGGAGATGTGGTGCAGGAGGGGGGCAGAAGGGGTGCCAGAGGCAGGCTCTGACCAGGAGACTTACCTGTTAACTCTTCGCCAGCTGCCTTCTCTGGCAGAATCCCTGCCTGCCCTGTCCCCATACTGCAGGGGACAGGGCAGGCAGGGATTGTAAGCTTTGAAGAGCTCAGATCCTAAGGGAGAGAACCTATTAATAACAGGCAGTTCCCATTGGCCAGAAACCAGCCAATGGGATTGTGCTGGAGGCGAGAGTAGCACATAAAGCCTCTCTCCTTTTTCCCAGGGCTCCCAGCTGTTCAAACAGAGTCACGCAGCAGCCGCTTTTCTCAGTGGCATGTGGGGAGCAGGCAGGAAAACTGACTCAGTCTCCCCAATGTGTCCATGGGATGGATCTGGGTGGCTTGGTGGGCCAGATCCAGCCCGCAGGCCATATTTTGTCCAGGCCTGATCTAGATGGTGCTTGGTCCTGCCATGAGGGCAGGGAACTGGAGTTGATGACCTGTCGACGTCCCTTCTAGTTCTAGTATTCTAGTATTTTAAGAAAAGTGGGGATAGGGGGCAGCCCAGCAATGGACAACTGAGAGTCGTGAGTGGGCCACATGAGTGGCCCTCCTTCATCTTGGCGGGTTGCAAGGTTGACATAACCAAGATGATCTCCAGGGATAAGTAGTTTTTTCTAACAGTGTTTGCACACCTAGAATTTGCAGGGTATGCTGATTGCACCATAGCAGCACTTTGATTGGATGTAGAGGGAACACATGGCTCTCACAGTCAATGTTGTGTGCAGTCAGCACTACTTCACTTCACATGCCCTTGCTTTATATGTTTGTCACTTTAGCAATATTGGTAGGAGAAAAACTACACTGATAGAAACCAGCAGATTCTGGCAACCCTGTGCATTGGCAATGGTAAATAAAATGTCTCATGAGCCACACATAGAAGCCCGATGGGTTGCATGTGGCTTGCGGGCAGCAGGTTACTCACCACTGGTGTAGCCCATTGATGGTACTAGAAATGAATCAAGATTGAAAGCCCATATAAAAATACCCTACAGACTTTGGGAAGAGTGGATTTTGATTTCCTAGCATTGGCCTATCACCAAATAATACTTTTACTGCTGACAGCAGTGGTCAGGCCAGGTGTTGTCTCTAGAACCAGTAAGCACTGATTAGAACCAGTAAGAACCAGTAAGGCCCCTCCAAAGGTTCAGTGCTTCCCTTTTGCCTGACCACTCAGAAGTTAGCTGCAGGGATAAAGGAAGACAGAGCAGAGAGGAAGGAGCATAGTTCCCCTCCTCTGCTTAAGTCAGAGGGAGAGCTCCCCCATGTAATTGCTGCTTACCTGAAGCTGACCCAAAATTTCTGAGTGTTTTCTGCTTTCACAACTGGACTGGAAAGCTCAGAATTTCTTAGGAGATGTCCCATTGTTCTTGCTCCCACTTGGGTCAGTGGTACCCCAACAACTGTCTTTCCGACAGCATGCCAATGGTTTTGCTTCACGTCAATTAACTCTTGGGTACGTGGAAGTGAAAAATAATAAAAAAGGTATTAGGGTGGATTTGAACCCACATAAATGTCATTCCAAGCTCTGAGTTGAAAGTCTGGGTCAATTTTGTCCAAAGTTATTGTCTACCATCTCTGATGAAAATATGTGGTAATCTCAGAAGCATGGAATGTGATCTCAGGTGTCTCTGTCATGCTCACATACTCTGCTGGTTGGTGTGTGTGTTGTTTGCCTTGTTTTCAGTCTGCAAACTGAAATCAAGTCTGATTTTTCTGGTATGGAATCTATGAGATGGGCTTGAACCAGACTCCCTCATCTGAACAGCACTGGTCTTTGGGATCCAGATCTGGATCCAAACCTGAATGTTGTAGAATCAGCCCATGCTTAATTATGCAATTATGGGCCTTTTTCAGAGAGGCAGAGAATCTGCAGCTCTCATTGATTTCAGACGGAGTTGTGGCTTCTTAGTGTAACTCACACACCTTCTGGGTGTGGTTCGCTGTCCCATGTAGTAGCACTTTGACCACTTACAGAGAGAGAGAATGACTTTGTTCTACAGCCTGAGCTGAGAGCCAGTTGTTTTATAGCTCAAGCAATAGAGACTGATGTAGTAAGCTCCAGAGGTCCCATATTTGGTTCCCCCTGTCCGCGTTACATTACAACTTCTGAAAATCAGGTCCAAAATGCTACATTCCCTTTGAAGCCCTCACGTTGAAGGAGGAACTACATATAAAGTGAAAATAATGGGTCTGATTGTCCCATTTACACTTGTGTAAATCAGGAGTAACTGCAGTGACTCAATGGTGCTATTGACTTCAGTAGAATTACTCCTGATTTTTTTTACCTGTATAAAGAGAATGTCTACACAGCAAAATCTGGGCATGGGCTAGCTTTAATCCAGTTAGTATAGGTAGCAATAGTAATGAAGACAGTATTGACTTCAACATGCGTAAATCATCCTGGCACAGAATCTGGTAGGTACTGAACTTGCTAGTTTCCTCTTACGCCCACACTGTGCTGTCTTCACTGCAACTTTTACCTACTGTGTGAGCTAGAGTCAAGCTGGATGAAGTAGGCTTACTGTGCCTAGCTTTTACTGTGTAGACATAATCTAAGACAAAGAGAAGCAGGTTCAATGCAACAGTTGCTTAATTTTACTTTGAGATGACAAGTTCTGTACCTAAGTTTAGAAACAATACAGAAGAGGGAGAGGAAACAAAAAGAGAAAAGAAATAAAGATATCTCTATTCCCTGCCTCTCTGGATAAAGTTTCCTAAAAGACACAAATGTTCGATTACAACACCCTTGTATTTAATTATTGTAGACATTTAATCCATCATGATATGGAGAAAAGAAAATGCAGTCTGTCTGCTTCTCAGGGAAAAAAAAGCAATACAGTAATTAGAATGTAACTAAAGTTCTAAGAATGATGTGAAGCCACATAATGACCTGCATCATATTAAGGCAATTGGAATGCTAACAGGAAACAGGTTCTGAAGGGTTTCTTTGCCTCTCTCATTTTTTTTCTTGTTCAGATAATCGTGAGCCTTCATCCTGAACAAATGAATTATTATTTAATTTAAATCAGCCAGCGTCGTTCAACAATCATTTATCTTCCCATAACCCTTGTTCATGGAGAAGTCATGCAGAATTATATAACTTTATCTTCTTCTCTTTTCAATTTCTAGTCCGTCTCGTACTAATTTCAGGATATGAGATTTTTATTGTTTTTTTTTTGCTTCGTTTTGCTGTGTTTGGCTTTTGTCTGTCTTATGTCATAGGCCATATGTAGTCTATAGCCAACACAACTGTCTAGCTTTCACTATCCTGTGTTGGCATTGTTCATTTAAAAAGAAATTTTTTGGCAGAAAGCTTGAAAAAATTGTCTTTTGTTTTACAGAAGTAGGAGGAGGTATTTCAGGGCTGCAGGGAGAGGGCATCTGATTCCAAAGCATAACTTTGTAGCACAGCAGACACCAAAGGAGAAAAAAGTGGGACAATACAAAAGAGGCTAACAGTTGAAATTGGATTCATACTGTTAGGATTAATGATAGAAGGGAGAGGAAAACTAGAACAGCATTCCTCAGCCAACACATTCGAATGATAAATTGCATGAAGGCACCAAAAAGAACAACAGCTGCAGTTCATGAAAAGCCAAATT
Source organism: Pelochelys cantorii (assembly GCA_032595735.1). Taxonomy (NCBI): domain Eukaryota; kingdom Metazoa; phylum Chordata; order Testudines; family Trionychidae; genus Pelochelys; species Pelochelys cantorii. The sequence continues at coordinate 183,277,171 of CM064328.1, forward strand.
TATCTAAATTTCTCCAGTTGATCAGTCAAAATCATCAGTGAGACTTGCACTCTGTAATCACTTTTCCTCAGAATAACAGAGCAGAGAGAGAGAGAGAGAGAGAGAGAGAGCAAGCGAGCAAGAGATACCTTCAGAAAATAGAGCAAACTACATTTATTTTTGCTACATTTTTACAGCCAATAAAATCTAGAGGTGCAGGTTTCCTGTGGTGGTAGAGGAATTCCTCAGTGAGATTGCTGCCAATGAGACATGGGTTTTAGCTGAGTATGTTCAGAACTAAACATCCTTCCCACAAGGCGGTGCAGTTGGAGCCCTTGCTCCATAACCCAGAGATACTGCTTGCTGGCATCTTAGCCAGGGCTGGGGAGGAGAGCACTTCAAGCCTAGCAGAAGGGAAGAGCCAGAGCATTGAGACTTATTGTCAGGAAAACAGATTCTGTTTTTCTGAAGAGCAGCCAAGACACCCAGACTGGGTCTCAGGTCTTTGTACTATGTTCGCTCTTAGGCCACGTGAATGCTGGAAAAAAAGACCTCTGGCATGGCTGCAGCAAGCCAGGGTCAGCTAACTTTAATTCGGGCTGTAAGGCTGAAACTTGTGGAGATGCTGAGGTCTGGGCTGGAGCCTGGGCTCTGGGAACCTCCCCCTCACAGACTCCAGCCTGAGTTTATACAGCAATTCCATAGCTCACAAGCCTGACTCAGCTGACCTGGGCCAGCAACAGGTGTTTGTTTATGGTGTAGATGGACAATGTGGAATCTCCATCACTGGAGATTTTTGAGAGCAGGTTAGACAAACACTTATCAGGGATGATCAAGATAATACCTAATCCTGCCACGAGTGCAAGGAACTGGACTAGGTGATTTCTCAAGGTCCCTTCCAGTCCTAGGATTCTGTGATTTAGAGGCCCCAGCTGTGATCTGACACATAGAATCAGAGAAATGTAGGACTAGCAGGGACCTTAATATGTCATTGAGTCCATTCCCTAGCACTCAAAGGCAGGACTACGTAATAACTAGACCACTCCTGACACATGTTTGTCTAACCTGTTCTTAAAAACCAATGACAGAGATTCCATAACCTCCCTATGTAATTTGTTCCAGTGCTTAACCACCCTGGCATTGAGTAAGTTTCCCCCACTGTCCTAAACCACCCCTTGCTGCAATTTAAACCCGTTGCTGCTCGTTCTATCCTCAGAAGTTGAAGTAAACAATTTTTCTCCATCCTCCTTGTAACAACAGTTCGTGTACTTGAAATGCTGTCATGTCCTCTCTGTCTTCTCTTCTTCAAACTAAACAAACTCATTTTTTTCAATCTCTCCTCATAGATCATCTTTCCTATTATTTTTGTTGCTCTCCTCTGGTCTTTCTCCAGTTTGTCCACATCTGCTCTGAAATGTGATGCTCACAATGGGACACAGTACTCCAGATGAGGACTTATCAGCATGGAGTGGAACAGAAAAATTACTTGTATCTTGCTTACAGTACTACTGCTAATACGTCCCAGAATGATGTTGGCTTTTCTTTGCAAGTGTTACACTGTTGACTCATATTTAGCATGTGATCCGGTATAACCCCCAGATCCCTTTTTGCTTGCTAGGCAATCATTTCCTATTTTATATCTGTGCATTTGATTGTTTTTCTTCCTAATTAGAGTACTTCGCATTTGTCCTTACTGAATTTCATCCGATTTACTTTGGATTATTTTTCCAATTTGTCCAGATCATAGTAAGATTCAATCCCTGCCCTGCAGATCTTACAATCTAAATAAACAAGACAAACAGAAGAATTGTTCTTAGCCTCATTTAACAGCCGGGGAAAAGGGAGACAGAATGATTAAATGGTTTGCCCAAAGACACAATGCATTTGAGGCAGAGCAGGGATTTGAACCCAGATACCTCTCTCAAATCCAGTTTCTTAGTCACAAGATCATCTTTCCTCCTGTTTCAAAATCAAAGAGTGACTTGTCTTTCTGCTTTCATCTATCTATGGGTACATCTACACGGCAGGCTAACCTCGAAATAAGCTACACAACTTGAGCTATGCTAATTGCGTAGCTTAAATTGAAATAGCTTATTTTGAAATTGGGCATGTCTACACAGAACTTATTTCAAAATGGAACACTCTTCCTCTGACTTCCTTTACTCCTCATACAATGAGGTTTACAGAAGTCAGAGTAAGAAGCCCATTATTTTGAATTTATTTCAAAATAACGGGCTTGCTGTGTAGACGCACACTACGTTATTTTGGAATAACGTCCGTTATTCCAAAATAACGCTGCTTTGTAGACGTACCCTATATGACCATTTATGATATAATATTAAAACAACCTTCCACTGTGCTGTGTGTGAAGCCCTTGAAATGTCATTCTGTTCTGACTTACCATATGTTTGTTTGCTGCTGTTCAAGAGAAATTATTAGAAGGACTAATGGATCACAGTTCCTGAACAATATGGACAGTTTCTGAAGATGGAATATGCTACCTCAAGGTGATAAATAGGAAGATTTCACATTTCTTTCCTAATCTGAAAGCGATATGTTTCTGTAGCATTGATGTATTTCACAGACCTTCCGGCGACAAATGCATCTGACAGGAGCAGACTTTTAAAATACAGGCAGGATCCCAGCCACAAGAGAGTCTATGGCCGATGATGCGATTTATCTAGAGTGCCTTGGGAAGCAACTGGAAAGCTGTGGTACTTTCATAGCACAAATGCAACACATTGCACTTTCAGTTCACTTTTCTATTCTTTAATTTAATTTAATTTTTGCAAGGGTTGGATTATGTTGGCTATCCTCCAACCCATGCTGAGGGTGTGTGTGTGTACTACACAGCCTGCAGGGGACACACCAGAAAGTGTGAGATCCCTGACCCAGCTCCCAGACGTGACCAAAATGATCCTTTCATTCCCATAATTTTTTGAAAAAAATCCTGAAATGGTGCTTCTGTCTGTCTGTCTAGATATGTAGCTCGATACATACATAAACATAGATTTGTGAATACATATTCTGTATATGTGTATCTTATTTATATGCATGTAAATGAATGCTTGTGCAGCTGACTAGTAATAACCCTCCCAGAGGCTTTTCAGTCTTGTGTATGTTTACATGTGGTTTAAAACATGAAACCTAAGGAGGCCCCTTTCCTTCACTCAGATATTTTCCCTCAAAATACAGCTGCAGAGCCCCGTCAGAAGCAATGTTCTTGTGGTATTTTCACTAGCAATTCTACAGGAAGTACTGTTCTCTCTGTATTTCCATCCATTACCAGCCACTTACCCAGCATCCTGAGCTGAGTCAGTGGTACAAGGTTGTTCTTAATTTGCTTCTTCTGGTTTTCAACTCCCAAAAGGGAAGTGGGAGGAAGCTATCCCAAAGGTTAACCTTCTTGCCTATGTAGCCAGGTCTGGAAAGCCACTTCAAATTCCTATGTCAATAGTTTCATTTCCTGACCAGCCCACTAACATGAAGAACTGAGGAGAGAGTGTTTTAACTGCCTTTTGTTTCAGCCAAAGTTTATGTTTATATTCTGGTTACATTGTGCAGGAGTAATAAGTGCTTTTGAAGTGACAACTCGACAGCATATTAAATGATTAAAGGTGAAATGGCCACTTTTGAGTTAGAAATCCAGACAGTGAGAATTTCAACTCAGATAGCTACACCTGTACCATTTCAATGACAACGTTTTGGGCTGAAGAACTAAATGTTAGAGCAGAGGTATTAGAAATTATAAAAGGGAAGAATCTTTTTTGTGAATAGCTGTTTGAATTTGACAACACATTTTTATTCAATCATATTCACTTCTGATTCAACCTTCAACCCAGATTCTTGTCTTGTAAACTGGTGTAGAGCCATTGACTTGATTTACAGTAGTTGAGAAAATGACCCTTTGTCATAAAATATGATGGCTTGAGGTTCATTTGCCCAAATAGTAATTAAAATCCATTTTTAAACTTAGACATTGCAGTTGTCATTAAAGGGAATTTGCAGGGCTCATTCAATCAGATGTCAAGGCAAAAGTCACCATTTTGGCACTGTGTTACGCAGTGTCTTTCAAATATGCCTGGTCATAATTTTTTGTTTTTAAATGTGTTCTTCAATGAAAAATGGTGGTGGTGGGGGGGGGTTTGTCAAAAGGTAAATTTCCATGAAAATGTTCTGGATTTTCTCTGAAAACAAACAAAAACTCCATGAAAACTCATGCTGGAACAAATACATTTCCTGACCAGTTCTACTCCCAAGTTCTTAGCACAAGAACACTGTTCAGTCTTTGAAGAAATGCTTGCATTGATAATAGCTTTGTGATGCAGTTTACACACAGAACCTAACCATAAGACCTGTGTCCCTACCATTATATTGCCATATTAGATATTTCACGGTGAGCTGTCCAGAAAAAAAAATCACAAAGAAATCCAAGATTAATTTGGATCAACAAATAGGGAATTCTCTAAGTGTTTCATGAATAGAGATGACATCCATGCTAGGTCATCTGTACTAGCCAATGTGGAGAAGTCTGGGCCATTGTTCCACCCCTTTGGACACTGTTGGCTGTAGCATTACAGATTCAAAGATCTTGCACTCAGGGAGTAGTGCAAAGCCTGGGTGAATTGCTCTTTGTGCTCTTTTATCCTTTTGTGCATCTTCGCAGTCCTGTTCTGTGTAACCTTTTCTTTTTCTCCTTAGCATTTATTGTATCAGTCCTGGGCATCCTTTCTCTTTAAGGTCTGCAACAACTTTAGTAGGAGTATGTGTCTGATTCTGCAATTTGTTCTTATCAGTATCTCTTTTTTTTGGTCTTAACTACTGGGTGCATAACAAACTGCATTCATTCTAGTTTCACTCGACTTTTCCATCTTCTGGAGATCATCCTGTTAAAGACATTAAAGAACACCCTCCTGGACACATCCTTTTTTGAGGTCGCAACCTGTCATTTGAACTTGTTAATTGAAAGTTTCCCATCCTGTTTGTTAATAGGTAAAGTCACTTGCCTGTAGAGCTGGGACAATAATTGACTTTTCAGTTTGGTGCCATAGGGGAAAAAAATCATTTGGATCAAACTGAATCTGAAATTTTGTAGAATTTTTGGTGAACCAAAAAAAGGCCATTTTAGATCTGTTCAAGTGTCTGGGTCTTCCAAATCCCAGGTGAGTGTCAAACCAACGAGTTACAGATTATAAGGGGGAGTGGAAGCACTTGCTCTCCATCCACAGCCCAGCTGCCACCATCATCCCCTCTTCCTCTGGCCATTTTGTTACTGACCAAAACTGTTCTTTTCAAATTTGTGAATAGTTTGGGATCCACTTTTCAGCAATTGAAAAATTTCACTCAGCTCTACTTGTCCAAATTTTCTTTTCTTGGGATGTTACACTATTGTAGTAATTAATGTAATTGTTTCTCTGGAAAAAGACCATTCAGGTTTGTGGTGAGCAAGAAACGTCTAACTCTATACAAGGAAGCCACGGTGAAATATTTCATTGTCTTCCTGGCTTGGGAAGCCTGATGGGGAGTCCTCCTGCCCTCTTGGACCATAAACACGGGCAGCTCTGCCTTAAGACAATGACTATAATCAACTCTCATGCACCAGGGTTTCAGATAGCTACATGTAGAAGGCCACAATGATGCACAATTGGCCAGGAATATTCTCAGGAGTGAAGGATATCACTTTCCTGTGAGGTATCAGAGATAAGCCACAGTGGGAGAGGGGACAATAAAGTGGATGGAGTGTCTGAGGTGGTACAGAGAATCTTCTTTCTAGGAGCCCAGCTAGTTGGTCTTGCTCACATGGTGGTCCAACAGATCACCTGGTTTTGGGTGAGGACATATTGGCAGGTACCTCACCTTCCTCTGCACAATGGGGCATTGTTCACTTCTTGAGATCATCTAGCCATATCTCACCTAATAAACTCCCTGCCCTTGCAGAGGCTTTGAGTGCTGGTGGCCTCTGTGTCTTTCCTGTTCTCTGCCTGTGGAACACCACTGTTCCCACTGCTGAGGACTGAAATGCTTTGATCTGACTAAGGTCATTGGGCTCAATATGGAGGTATATGGATGACATGTAATGGCCTCTGATGGGCAGGAGGTCAGACAGCATGCTCAAATGGTCCCTTTTGGTCTCCGTCATTTCAGAGATTTCATAGCATTTATGTGCTGTACACTGTTGTCTGTCATTTCTCTGTCCCTGTCTGAAGTGTTTATGACTATTGAACATTGTGCTCTGCTGTTTGTCTTTTTGTAAGGATGTTCAATAGCTTTAGTTTAAATTTATTATTGCCAAAAGTAATACACCCTTGAAATGGTACTGCAAGTCAGCAGAATTATACCGGGAATGACTTTGACCCCATAACTGAAAAGAAGGCTCATTTTCCATATGACCTAATTTATCCATGAGGAGGAACACACATGATCTGAGTTACTTTCTTTACAAGAACATACCCAGTGATTAATTGTCAGTCTAGCTGAGGTTCTCCATGAATTGAATCTCCAGTCCTTTAAATAAGAAACATAAGAGTGCAGACACACACTCTTCTCCTTAAATATCGGCTGCAGCTATTCTGGCATCCTCACAGTTACTCTAGTGGCATTCTTTCTGTTTTCAATTTGGATTTGTCTCCATAAAAATGAAGCAATAACCTGATTTCTACTAGTATAAACTCTACAAAATTGAGGTTTTAAGCTGTGCTGTGGACACCGATTTCTTAGGTCGCTATCTCAAATAGATGGGAAAGGGAAATGAAAGGAGGAACCATGAATATATGAAATGAAATCTCTTCATATGTGAAAAATATGCCAGGATTAATTTGCAGGTCAGAAGAGCTTCACATTAGTCCTATTGATTTGGGCAGGGGAGGCTATTATTTTGCTGGCTCGATAAAGCTAGATACAAGGATTCCAGTCAAATATTGTTGTTGGTAATATTCAGAATCTCCTATGTAAGTATGTCCCAGTCACTGGTTGATAGGTCTCTCTAATAGGTTATGTCTGCTCAAATGTGTAGTTCAACAACTGCCAGTCATAACAGTCTGCTTTAACTCTCTTGTTTCTGCCTTATATACTCACAGAATCTGTGGGATTCCGCATGCCCCTCTGTACAAGGAACAATATTTTTGTGATGCAGATTTCTTTGATTCTCCAAAGAATTTCAGACTCTGAGCCCATCCCTGCAGGGAATTCTACTTTTCAACTCTCTCCACAGTATGTACAGCTTTCTTCTGATCTGGGTTGTTTTATAAATGAAGATTTCTAAGTACGGTATCAGAGTTTAGCAGATAGCTGTTCATTTACAAGGACTACAGAGAAGAAACTTCATTCTATAATAGAGGAATATAAACATTTACAAATGAACAACGATGTTAGGAAATCACAGATATGACTGAGGCTACATGGATCAATAAGAAATTGTATGATAAATTTTTTACTATTAGATTTTGGGAGTGTGAATGAAAAAGTGATAGCTTCTCTTTTGGGTCTTTGCTCTAGCGTGTTTAACGTCTACTAAGCTAGGATGTAATCTGTTTCAACAGGTTGAATTTATTGTTTTGTTGGACGAAAAGGAAATGTGAAATCTACAGAATAGTTTTCTTTGTGAGAGATCTCGTATCTTAAGTATGTTGGGGTGAAAAAGTATTTAATTAACGTGGATTATTTAGGGGTAGAACCACTGTGGATTTCATTAAACAAAACAGTGAGAAGCTTTGTCATTCCAAGCTGGAAATGATGCCTAGCTAAGCCAGTAAAACAGACATCAAAGGTGTACATATGGGTTACATTTTAAAATTCTTCCAACATTTTTATAAAGTACTGTTACTAATTTTAAACTGCATTGGTAAAAATGTGACCCCTTTTTCTTTCTTGCTCTTTCTTTCTCTCTCCCTTTTATTAAAGATAAATTTCTGAGGACCAGATTCTCAGCTGGTGTAAATCACGGACTACAGTGCAGCCATGCTAATGTACACAGCTGAGGTTCTGGCCATGAGAAAGGTTCCCCCCTCCAAATTACCACCATAGATGGGGGGAAACAGAGTATATGTGAACATTTTGGCTGTCAAACACTCATGGAATAGAACTACGACAGGAAGACAAAAATCCGGGAGTTATGGTTAGAACTGTTGAGACAGTCCCATAAATAGGAGCAGAAATTCTGTCTAGAAATTCTGTATTGAAACCATTTTGGAATGATATGACTGACAGGAAAAGAACGTAAGACCTGAATTCTGTAAATCAGTGTATTTCTATTAATTTCAGGGATCTTGACTTGAAGTCAAGGGAACTATAGTGCAGTACACCACAGGAATTTTGTCCCAAATGCTTTCACTTGCACCAGTGGAGTAACTCTGATGCTTTCAGTGACATTATTTTGGATTAACAGTAGCATAAATGAAAGTAGGGTCTGGCCTTTTGTGTTTGGAGAGTGAAGATAAATGATTCATATGCAGGTTGACCCTCTCTAGTTGGGCACCCTCAGGGAACCTGATTGGTGCTAAACTAGAGCATTTCCTGGACCATGGGAGGTCAATATTGTCTAGCAGCATTACCAACACTTCCACTGCTTACTGGACTCTTAGAAGACATTTAGGGGTAAATTAGAGCTTAATAACAGCACAGAACACTAAGAGCAAGGACTGGTGGCTATAAACAAACTTTATGGGACCATGGGAAACTTGGCCACTCCCATGATAGGTGGCTACAGACCCTCTAGATAAACAAAGTGATGCTGAACTGGAATTTCCTGCTTCATCTTGCTGTTGTAGAAAGGTGAATCCCATGCAAATATTCACAATGATCCTGGCTTTGCAATATGAATGGCAACCAGGAGTGGCATATTCTCCAAAGTATCACTTAAATGTGAATGAAGAACAAAATTAAGCTATGCCCCTGAGTTACACTAGTAATGAGAGCAGAGTATCACCTGTGAAGTCAATGGAGTTACTTGAGTTACATCAGCTCAATTATATACAACAGGCATAGTGGAATTGAAAATGGCTCCTGTTTGTGTTCATATGTGCATAGCATGGAGGCCAAATTCTCTTCTCAATTACTCCAGTGAAACACTGTGAAGACAATGGGAATACACTGGTATAAATGTGAAGAGCGTCGAACCCTCTGTAGAACAAGGAATTTAATAGTACTGGCCTCCTGCTATAAGCTCATTTACTAAAATTAATTTATGAATACATGTAATGGGCTCTGCTTCCCAATTTTTTGCTCAACAGAATGTCAGTAAATAAGGGCCTGATCCAAAGTCCATTGAAATTAAATTGAGTTCATCATTAAATTAAATTATTGAGTTCAGTGGATTTTGGACTGGATGCTGAGACCTAAGAGTGTAAAGTATGTCAAAAACTAGATTCTCTCTGGCCCATTTTTCATCATTCCCGGACAGGTGGTGTCTATGTAGAAGTGAAGCACCCTTTTTGATGAGGGATGGCTAAAGAGGCACATTGTTGTTCACAGCAGTGTGTTTCCTTTCCAGGAAGGAATTCTTAATGAGTCCATCATTAAGGGTACTTGAAAATTATCCCGTGCAAGAGCTGTAAAATGGAGTGATTTTTAGTCCATGATTAGTTGTGTAGGTGTCTTTAGAGTTATATTGTGCTTCTCTTTTAATGCAACAATTTTAGCCCTATTCTTATGATAAATGCATTTTAAGAATATAGGAAGAGTTTTACATAAATAGTTTCACCATCGTGTGCTAAAAAACATTCTAAACCCAAGGGTACCTGACTGAATTACTGAGGCTATATGGAAACATGAGAAGGACTAGGAAGATTAATATTTCATATTATATTCAAAGCATTTCCTATGATCGTCCTGTTTCCTGCTCTGCTTCCTAGAGTACTTCTCTACCGTCAGACTATCCTTTCCCTCCCATTTGCCGTATTAACCTTTCCCAGTGTCCCTGAGCATATGTCGGTTCCAAGTGGCATATTGAATCTGAAGTCCCAAGATGCCTACTACTGACAGTGACCTCAGCAAACCTGTAGGTAGTTCTGCTGTTATTCTGTGCAGCTAGTATATAATAATAATAATAATAATAATAAATAATTAATAAACAATAATTAATACATAAAACACTGTTGCTATAGTCTTCTCACTATGTAGGGCAGCAAATGTATTTTCTTTCAATATATTTTGACATTTTGCCAGGAAGTTTCTGCTCTATGGCTGATTCTCTTTGGACAAGATTCTGTTTTAATGCCTCATGATTACTGTCAACTTTGGGTCATCTTCTTAATATGTATGTTTGGGTTTTTATGGGGAGAGAGGGAGAAGTTTGTTGTTGCCGCTGATATTTCTTTCAGGCTCTTCTAAAATCTCTTTAAGGATTTTTTTCCTCTTTCTGTTTCTCTCTTGCCATTGTCTTTAAAAAGACAGTGAGGCCAGATCAATGGAGTGATGCTGATTTTCATCAGTGGGGGATGTAGCTGAGAGCCCATAGCATCACCATTTTTGAGTGTTGGAGCAGACTCTGTCTTTGACTCAGTGCATTCTGGGATAGCACTGGCTGCTTTCTTATACATTGTCATTGTTTCTTTATTCTAACCCCTTCCGTTAAAAAAATTCTGCCACGACAGATCAATAATGAAATTCAGGTGAGACACAGGGTGGAAGATGGGTCTTGTAGTTAGGGCATTGGTCTGGGATTTAAGATATAGGTTTATTTTGTGGCTCTGCCACAGACTTTCTATGTGATCTTGGGCAAGTTGCTTAGGGGAAGATGTTCAAAGGCACAAATGTCAGTTATGTGCCTTACTCCTTTTGAAAGTCAATGGGAGACAGGCCACCCAACTGACATTTCTGCCTTTGAAAATGTCCTCCTCTGGATCAAAGTTCTGATATAATTATAATTCCATCTCCTCTTTATAAATACATTACTGTTTGCTAGGTGCTCAGATATTGCAGTGAGGTGGACTATATAATATGTGGATATTTAATCATATAGCCCAGGGGTTCTCAACCAGGGGGGTTGGGACCCACCGTTTCAGAAACTCAGATATAGTCCATTTGTGTGCTTTTTACCAGCAATACATTTAGTTTGGTTGTTACTTCGTCTGGCTTTTTGTCACAATTGTTGCCTTCAATGGAAGTTATTTCTTTAGGCCCTGTAAATGAAGCTTGGAAAGAAGTCCAACAGCTTTTCACATCCAGAGGGCAAAGTACGCAGTTTTGTTTTTAAATTCCCATCTCTCCCCTTAGGGTCAGATTCAGTCCTCTTGCAAGTGCAGTTGGAAGACATGGTTGGTTTCAAACTGCCACTATGCTGATAGCAGAGTTTGGGCCAGGTTTTTATTACATCTGAGTCTATCAGTGTAGTAATCTCAATTAAATTTTGATAAGTGTTTTGATATGAAATAAATCCAAGTTTCAATTAAATTTAATTTTTCGGCAGACAAATACTTGAACAACCAGCGGAAATAATACATTACCAAGGTAAAGTGATTTCATTGCTTTTAAATGCAAAAGAACTCTGTTGGGATTTTGACAGGAAATGACTGAATTTTTATATCACAGCCTACAATAGGCATATAGTTGTACATTTCTGTAGGATGAGGCGTAATTCATCAAAGAAACAAAATCAGCAAAATATACCCGGCTCTGTTTAAAGCATCTGTGTTGTCTTGCAGCACAGTCTGTTTTCTTCAAATAAAAACATATTTGTAAGTGCTGCTTTGAAAGTCTGAGCTGCTCAGTCAGAAGAGTTTAATGAGTGCTCGTTACTATCACTATTTGCACTCTAGCATTTCTTGCTTTTCATCCTGTGTAATTTAATTAAAATTTGTGGATCTGATTTGGAAAAGATACGACCCCAGGGAATTCAGATGGGTTCTAAGCTGACTAAGTCTTTGGGTGAAAGAGTTTGGCAGAGGTAAACTAACAAAACGTTGAAAAAAGTGATAGTGAGAGACATCATATTTTATTGCAGGGACATATGAATGAAAATTCTGCTTACAATCCAAATTTGATTTTCTTGATTTCTCAGTGAAAAATGTTCTGATCAACTCTAACTATCTGGCGTCTATCCATATTACACAAATGGAAAAAAAAAAGTTCTATTCCTCTTTTGGACAGTGTTTGCTCTATTTGTTTCCATCCATGTGCAGAATGAATTTTGTTATGTGCATATGTGGATGTGCATTACATGTAGAAATACATGCTGCTGACTGTGGGCACTGTGGGTGCTTTATTAATCATCTGGGTGGCATTTGAAGGTCTCGTGGGTGGCTGCCCAAGCACTCAGCTTACAGGGAACACTGGCAGCGACTACCCTTTTGTCACGTATTTTTAGCACAATTGGGCCTTGGTTTGTAGGCACTGCCACAATAAATGATCATAAGAAAGGTATTTGTATGCCTGGGGAAGGGTAAAGCCTGACCAATATTAGTTATACAGATACACAGCAGTACAGCTTATTAGAGCAGAGGTTCCCCTACAGAAATCTGGGTTCATGGGGGTGAAATGGGATCAGTGCTTTATTTATATATGGTGCAAAAACTGCTTGGGATTCCACATGGCAGCTGTTTGCCATGGAAACATCACACAAAGTTATGTACAGGAAGTGAAGAAAAAAGCCAGACCCAGTGTAAATGAAAGGGGAATTTAGGTGGGTGAAATGCAAAGAATCAACTGCAATGTGGTCAGCAGCATAGGTTAATTTCTCCTCTCTATATGAAGTGGTATGGAGATCTTGAATGATTACTAATATTCAATGTGTAGATACATGTCTTGTGTCTTTAGCTCAGAAGCAGAACACTACACAGGAGGGTGGGGACCTAGGAAGGTTTTAGGCAGATTTTACAAGAGAGATTTTAGGCAGATATATACAAGAGAGATTTTAGGGATAATGCTGTGTTAGTTCTAATAAACGTCCTTCTTTAGCTTTACAATAAAGCAACACAGAAATTATTTATCATTGTCATATGACTGTCAGATCCTGGATTTTAGGTTTTATCCATAAGATTCCATCTCCAGCAGAAGTTGCTTTTGGCTAGAGTTGACTAATGTTTTTCTGGACACTGGTTTCTTTAATTCAGCAAATTGTCATATAATAGCTAGGAAAACATATTGGATATTTTTTTCAGTGCATCCATTATAGTAAGTCTGCTTGCCTTTTAAGTTCATGAATGGATAGACTCACTTCTGTTGGGTTTAGCAGAGTGCTGTAGGTGAACTGACTCAGAGGAAAAGGCCTGTGTTAGAATGTTATATTGCCGTGAACTGCCTCGGACAAATTCCCTTCTGGCATACATAGGTGTTACTCCACTGAAATAGTTACATGAACTGTTCCGGTTTTGTATAAAGCAGGTGATTTAAAATCAGCCTAGTTGTTTCTTTGTCAGTCGTGTTAGCGGCACTGACAAATATAGTATAGAAAAAAGAGAAACTGATCAGTTACGCCCTAATGAGTTCCACATTGACTACAGTTCATGTGTTTGTTTGTTCATGCAGAGATTGCCCGTCCTTGTGAAAGTGAGAGACTAATAGTACTGATTACAATCAAACATAAAGCAAACACCAGACTTCAGTGTGCCTGACTTCAATCAGTTGTATTAACTTCTATCCAGAACGCGGCTGCTGCAACTCATGCTGATCCTGAAGCACTGCTCTTGTTGTGGCAGCATGTTTCCCAATACATGAATGATTTTACATAATTCTGAAATGCAGAGAACTCAGGAGTAGAACGTGGCAGCTGTCCAGTATTCCACAGCAGCACAACACAAGAGTTTAGGACAGGAAGTGAAGAAGAATATTCCTACAGAAACTACGGAGGGAAATTTATACAGGCAAAATATAACTATGCAAATGAGAACATGGTATGTGCTGTATTACACTTTGTAAACAACATGTAGATCCCAATTCTACCCACAGAATTGCATGTGCAATTCCCCTTGAACCCAGCTGGCGCTGCATACATGCATCGTAGTGTTGCATATGGCACAAGGTTCATACAGAATGCTAGGATCCTTTGGTTTAAAGGCAAAACTTACACATAAGTTTAGGTGATTTTTATAAGATCAGAAGGGACCACCTTATGATCACTTAGTTTGTACTCTTCTATAAGTCAGGCCACTAATTTTTGTATCAAACCCAAAATGATTTGTGGTTGAATTAGAGCAGTAATTTTAAACCTCTTTTCATTTGTAGCCCCTGAAAAATTTCCAAGGGAGGTGTAGAACACTCTGGAAATCTTAGACATAGTTTGGGGGTCCCCATGGACCACAGGTGGAAAACCACCGAATTAGAATAAATCTCTAACAAAGATGCTTAATTTCAACTTAAAGACTCTAGTGATAGAATTTATCACATCCCGTGGTCAGGTGTTCCAATAGTTAATTACTCTTTTGAAAAAGGCACCGTGATTTTTTCTGGATTTTCAACTTTTGTACTCTGAAAAGAAGTTATTATTGACATAAAAAGGCTATTTCCGGTTTGTATCTGGGTCATGTAAACTTTGTCAAAAACACTACATTTGTTTAGCCAACTGCTGCTAAATGAATATAAGGCATTGTGCATAATAGTAATTGATACTATAAGCAAGACTATTTTAAAATAAGCATACATGTCACCATAGCAAGTCAGTCACAATTGTCACTGGCCAACATTCTCAAATTTAGGCACTTAAATTTAGGATCTCAATTATTTAAGTCTAAGTCCTGCTATGAGAGCCACATGGGTAAAATGGAAAATCTGTAAGGTAAACCTATATGGAAGTATGTCTGTCTAGAATCAGAGCCTTGGCACTAGACAGAAATTGAATAATTTTGAAAAAATTTTGACATTCACAACTCAGGTTTCCTCAGCGCCTCTGAAAATCAGGCCCTGTAAATTAGGATCCAAAATATTACACCAAGGGAGAACTCTGAGCCACTGACATACAGGTTCATTTCCCTGTAGGTTTTTTTTTTGCTTCCCCACATAAAAGTGACTTTCTGGGTGGGAAGCAAAGGAAAGCCACAAAAATGGTCACACAGCTCTCTCTCGCAGTATGCTTTGGATGACTGGGGCACGGCAGAGAGATAAGTCACATTAGGCTGGGAAGCAGGACTGGGGAAAGCTTGGCTAGTGCTCTTACTCTGCACTGGGTTCAGCGGGTCCCCCATCCATCCAACCCCCATGAATCCTGATCCATTCGTACCCAGACCCTCCGCCCACCCTCATCCCCACACTCAGAATCCCCTGATGAAGTCCACTCTCCCTCCATCCTGACCACTCTAATGAGTCACCCACCCTCAGATTCCCCATCCCACTGAGCCTCACTCTAGCATCTGACCCCTTCTCTGAGTTGCCAACACCCAGGCCCCCCCCACTGAGCTCTGTCTCCTTCACACCAGATTCACGTCATGCTGAGCCCCAACCACCTTCAATTGGACCCCCATGCAGAGTCCCATTACCATTCCACCCAGAACCCCTGACAAGCCCCTTTGAATCCTGATCCCTCACTGAGCCACCTGCATCCGGATTTCCCCACATAGAACCCTCTCAACCCACACCTGAGTCTCCCCACAGTAAGCCCCTTCACCCTCGGATCCTGCGTGCCCACACCTGGTGGACCTGGCATGGAGGGGCTAACCTAATCCTTGTGTTGTGTCAGGGTTTGGTGCAGCCTCACCCATGTCCTGGGGGATGGGGAGGGGAGCTGTACAGTGATCTTCCACCTCTGTGCAGCCTGTGGCCTGTGCTCCCCACTGCCATGCTGGAGTCTGCATGTTTAGCTGGCAAAAAGAATTTTTTCAGTTTAAAAAAAAATTGTGTGCAGAATTTTATTTTTTATTTTTTGGCTCAGAATATCCTCTGGAGCAACATATGTTTTTAAAACCTAAACTTTAGGCAGCTGTGTTGCAAAATGTGGTCAACACTGTTGAAATTGAATTCAAGGAGCCCAGTTCATGATTGAAAAAGTGGTGTAAAAAGTAAACAGGGAAACATTTAATATATGAATAAGAAAAAGGAAGAATAGCTTTTCATATCCAATTTGCCAGAAGGTGAGACAATTTGTCCTTAACATCTAACCTCATTTTATACGTTCCTCCCTAGCAGGGGAAAGGAAATACATTTCCAAAGTATTGTACAAAAGAATATAACGCTCATCAACTGCTAAAGAGAAACACTTGTGATCCAGGCAACATATTCAATATTTTAAATCTCTGTCACTGATAATCTTGCTTTATGTCATTCAAAGGTTTAAAGCTTCTCCCTCTGAGCAGGGATTAAATTCATAAATGCTATTCCTGTTACAGTCAGTCCTATAACTTTGATTCCCACAATGCTTTACAAAAAAGGAAAGCAAAGGCATTCACCAGAGCTAAATATTTCCTTTCTCTTTGTTATATCCAAATACTCACTTTGGATATGAAAATCTAATAGTGACTAATGGGTAATGCTCTTGTGAATTAGCAGCAGTGCATTCAGTACCTCTTTGAACAGTGATTATAATCTGTTGGAAGGGGGAATATCAATTTAAAGGTCAAGTGCTTTCATAAAAAAGGTGATTATTCAGTATTTCATCTGTTGAACAAAAGCTTAGCGGGATTCATTGTGTGTCAGTTTCTTTTGTATATAGCATAGATGCAGAGGAATGGATTGCTTAATTATATAATTATCTGTCTTCAGGGAAGATGTCTGACCATGAACAGACGCTGTCAAATAGGTACTTTGCTTTGCTTGTGATTCTTAATCAATTACTATAATGACTACAGGTTACAAGTTGACTTAAAAAAACCCCAAAAAACCATAGAAGTTACATTAACCACATTGAGCAGGATTTTTTGTTGTTGTTGTTGCAAAGAGGTTGTTGTACTTAAACTGAAAAGTAGAACACATTGCAAAAAAAGAGTCCCACTTTATGGATGTTGCCTTTTTCTCCCCTCTAATTTTTATGTCATTCATTATCCTCCCTAAAAATATTCTATTGATCGAGTATAAATGAAAAATGGCGATGGGCCAAATTGTGAATTGATGTAAGTAGGCACAGGCTGCTGCTAATGGAGTTGAACTCACTTGCTTCACAACTAAATATAACAATTAGAAGTGGGAAAAAAAGGTTATGTATAGTCTGCAATTTTTTCATCCACACCTTGAAGGTTTCTTTTTTTAATTCTTTGCATGGTGAGCACCATCACAATAGGGATAATTCACGTGATGCAAGCTGCCAAAAACCTGTGTTTGGTTTTCAGTCCCTGTAGAATGCTATTACATAATGCTAGGTGAACATCCAAGTTTTAAACAATAGGCATTTGCTACTCTTGAGCAGTGTTGCTTTTTTCAAAGGATTTTCCTTGCTCAGCTCAGAGTGGCTGCACACATGGTAAATCTTTAACTTCAAGTGTCCTTCTGTGGTGACCAACTAAAATATTAGCAAAATAAATGTTTTATGGGAAAAATGTTGGCAGGATCCCCAACAGAAACAGGTGGTATTGGGTTATTTCAATATAATGTAATGATGCAGCCAGGTTTCCATCTGGACAGCATGTGGCTGTGTCTATGTAGAGTGTATCAAAGTATGTGAGTATGCACTAGGGATAATGGTGGTGCACAAATGTGTAGCTGGATGGCTACTTTACAAAATAATAGTCTTGGTTCTAGGTCCTCTGGGTTAAATACTTTTACTGTCAGAATTTGATTTTCTTCATAAAACATTAAAGGTGAAGCAAACCTCTGACATGCAATACCAAGCTGCGTAATTATAAGGCAGTTCCTGGAAGCCAAGTATTGTTCACATTATAGCTAGGTGTTTATTATAAAAGAGTTCATTACCCTTGGAAGCCAAGACATATTTGAGAGCATGTGCTTTGGAACAGAGGCAGTTTTAGCAAACTTTGCTGTAGTATGACTAAAAGCACCAAGCTAGCTGATCAGAATTCAGTTACAAAAAAGGAGAGGAGTTAGTGGAAACCAGTCAGGTGCTAGTTAAATCTGTACCAACTGTACCTGGTGTAAATGGGTGTAGCTTTATTGACAACAGTGGAAATAATGGTGATTTACATCAGGTGGGGATTTGGCATGTATGCTCTTGTTTCAACATGGGAGAAGAGGTTTTCAGTTGAGAAATGGCCACCCTCCCCACTCCCGCCTCCTCTCCCGCATCACATGCACAGTTACAGTGATGTATTACAAGTAAGCTCAGTGCTGGATTTTGCATTTGCAGAGAGAGGCAAATTGTGACTTCAGAGGGTTTACACCAGTGTAATCGATGGCAAGATTTGGCCCTGTATATTTAGGCAAAATTCTATAAACTCTATTTGCCCTATTAGGCAACATACAGCAGGCTCAAGTGTGAGACTTGCACACACATTTGCGTGAGTGATAGTGTGGAGTGGCACTATCTGGAGGGCACAATCTCTCAGGGGGTCATTTGATGGGAGGCAAATGTAGAAGGAGATTCTTGCACATGGTACACAGTGCAAGATGGAGGAAAATCAGGTCCAGAGAGCCAGGACCTAAACTGCTGTAAATCAACAGTGCTTCCTTGACTTCAATGGAGATACACTGATACATAGAAAAATCTGCCTGAGCTGTATGCATTAGACCATTTTTCGGTAGCCCTCTGTTGATGTGTGCATTTGTATATATGCGTGTGTGTATATATGTGCATGTGTGTATAACATATGTGTGTGCTATATATATATATATATATATATTACGTATGCATGTGTAATATGGAAAAAGTCAACAGAAAATTTTGAGATATTATATTATATTATATATATATATATATATATATATATATATATATATATATAAATAGCTGCATTTATGAATTCTCCATGTCTCTTCTCTTCCTCCGGTTCACTGATGACCTGATTACAGCTGGAAACAATTCTGTTTGCCTGAGTTAAGAACCCACCCAACAGCTTAGGGTGCTGGCCAGCAGGAGTTGGCAGTTAAAGAGCAACATGTTGCTACCATTAATCGGTAGTACCACACAGAGATGCCAAGAGTCATGGAAAATGTGAGTTGTAACCAGCAGCCGCTGAGTGATGATTATAATATCATTGAACAATTTTACAATAATGGGTCTTGGACAGTTCTGGGGGAAAAAAAATCTTCCCTTTCATTTCAGTGGGTACTTTAAAAAATAGTTACGACAGGAAAGAGATCATATTTATTTGTGCCAAATAGAGCCCCCTTCCCAAGCATATTGCTATTTCTAGATCTCATTTGCTACACATATTTTGAGAGGAAATGTGCTTAAAATGGAAGCTGAGAGCTTGGCCTCTTAAGTGCTAACCCAGCAAAGCACTTAAGCAGGTGTGTAACTTTAAGCGCAGGAGTAGTCTCACTTAGGTCAGTGAGTTTCCTCTTGTGCTTAAAGACATGTATTTACATTCTATTCTGGATCAGAATTTTAGATTATGTTACTGGCTCTGCAACAGACATGGGGTAAGTCACTGAAATTCTTGATGGCACCAGGCACTGGGGCAAGTCATTTAACCGCTCCATGCCTCAGTTTACCCAACGGTATTAATCACACTCAGGTGCCTCTCATGAAGGTTGTGCCTTTGCAAATGTAAATAAGCTAAGCATTACAAGGTGCTCTGGGATCCATGAGAGAGATGCATTTTGATGATGTCATCTTTTACCAAAATAGATTTATGGGGTTCTTTTTTTAAAAAAGTCCTCTCCACAAACTGCAAGGATCATTGTTGTTTGCACCTTTTCTGGAATATATACTACTGAACAGCAGGCAGGTGGATCACTCCAGAAACTGTCTTATTCCAAATTCAGGCTTCCACCCCTCCTATCCTGTGTCCTCAATATGTGCAACATCATTCCTTCCTTTTGCAAAACAAAACAAAATGTTAGGCAGTGACGTTAGTTTGCTCCACCCAGCCCCAAACTGGGATTGTCTAGCAAACAGAGGCTGGTGTAGCTAGAGCCAAACTACTTGCAGATGGAAAAAAGCAATTTGATGTTGCAAATGTCTCTTTAATCCTCCATAGCAGCCACAAGTCAGTCATTTGTGAAAACAATCAGGCCTGTAACACATAGGGTAGGTGTCCCTGTGCAGGGTGTGGCTGAGCATGGATTCTGACCCTCACAGATTGGGAATACTCACAGGGAATAGTAAAGCATGCTGACAGTGAAGACTTGCGGAATCAAGCCCTGATAATGCAACATGAAATTTAGGCTGTGAATATACCTGCCCCCAACAGAATCTGGCAAACATGGGACCATTACTGTGAATGAACCTGATCATTTGAAGCATGGAAACAAGCAAGAAAGCTAAACTGACATCCTTTCTTTGGAAAACCAAAAAGAAGTGAGGATGAACAACAAGAGCATGATATGGTGGGGGAAGGCACAAATTGACATTTCTCCAGGAAATCAAAGATATTTTCAGCATTCCCTGTAATAAATTATCAGGTAGGAGGCCACCTGTGTGCATAGATTTGCCCCCACCCCCCCAAGCTTTCTGATATTGGACCTATGATTTCCTCCACCACACATGCCTTAACAAAGAGAGAGAAAAACTCTTTGATCAGAATGAGGCCAGAGTCGTTACTCTCCATGCAGTGTTTGGTGGTCTGTGAGAAAAGAGCCCAATGTCTGGAAGCAATTCCAAGTGCACAGGAGACGTCACAAAAAAGTGTTAACACAGTAGGAGAGACTAAGGGCTAGGATGCAAAAAGCCTCTATGTAGCAGTATAAGGGACCAATGGGTTAGCAAGAAGCCTCCCCTTTCCTGCTTACCACATTGGTCTCTCTTTTCTGGGGGAGGAAGATAAAAAGGGGTTTGCAAGAAGAGAAGATACTATGATCCCATTTATTCTCTCCATTGGCCCCTAGAGTGGAGCAGGTGGTCTGAGGGGAACCATCTGGAGGGATAGTGCAGATTACTCCTACTGTATGTATAAGAAGCAGCTCAGACAGAAACAGTGCCTCGGGGGGAACAATCTCTCTGGTGCTCCTGAAGCCATGCGGCTCTATGCCCCCAACCCCATATTTTGATCTGAAGGTGATTTTGCTGTAGCAGGGTTGAGGCCAGTCTCCTGTGGGGACGTGATCCTTTCTCACTCTCAACACAGTGCAGATAAGCCTGAATATGCATGGAACAGTGAGTTTAGGAAGGTTTTGTTTCTTCCCCCACCCTCCACACTAACGTGGCTGTTATAAAACTGGGGCTTAACCTGGCAAACTAGTCTTAATAGAGTTTTGTTATCAGTCCCAGGGCATTAGACAGGCAACATGGGTGAGGTAATGTCTTTTATTGGACCCACTTCTCTTGGTGAGAGAGACAAGCTCAGACCTGAAGAAGTGCTGTGTGTGGCTCAAAAGCTTGTCTCTCACTCATATAAGTGGGTCTAATAAAAAATATTATCTCACCCATGTTGTGTCTCTAGTATTCTTAGTAGAGTGTAACATTTACACTATTGTGACTCTCAGAAGGCCTAGTTTAGCTCAGGTCCCCATTATGCTAGGTGCTATACAGATACACTGTCCTCAGCAGAACTTCAGTCTCCAGGGTTGTCAAACTGATGTCTTTTGCAAATGCTTAGAAATGTCAAAGTAAACATTTAGATTGTGACATGAGCTGCAGGTACTCAGGAGAGTACAGAGAACAAGAACTCCTTTTACCTTCTGGAGAATTCTGTCCCAGAGGTTTGTCACTAGGACACAATGGACCAGATTTTCAAGTGTTTCAGTATCCAAAGCTGCAGATGGGTACCTGATGGTAGGTTAAGATCACTCATGCCAATTAGGCACCTAACTCTTCTGATCTGACAGATGTACTTGAGTGGTTTTGAAAATTCCACAAGGTGCCTATCTGCATCTTTGCCTAAACACCACTGAAAATCTGTCCTGGTACCTCTTGAGTCTGATCTTAGGGTAGTACGATTTATGCACCTCTCCTCTTACTCAGCCTGGTGTGTAAGGCACAATATAGTCACAAGAGAGTATTGGATCTTGGGTGCTCAGTACCTGTTCCCAGGCAGCAACGGTTCCCTCACTGTCTAACTTCGTAAGCTTCCCCACTTGTGTCTTGAAAGAGGTAAAGCACCTATCATAAGCTAAACTGAATTTGCAGCACTACAGCTCACAGCCCTTTGTTTCAAAGAAATTGAATTAAATTGGCATCAGGTTTAAAACAAACAAAAGGAAGTATTTATTTGCACAGTGCACAGTCAATTGGTGGAACTCCTTGCCAAAGGAAGTTGTGAAGGCCAAGAGTATAACAGGGTTCAAAAAAGAACTAGATAAGTTCATGGATGATAGCTCCATTAATGGCCATTAGCCAAGATGGGCAGGGTTTTGTCAGAAGCAGGAATGAGCAACAGTGGATGGATCACTTAATGATTATCTGTTCTGTTTGCTCCCTCTAAATCACCTGACATTAGCCAATGTTGGATGTCAGGATACTGGACTAAATGGACTTTTGGTCTGACCCAATATGTCCATTCTTATGTTTTTATGTTCTATTTCAGTTCTACCTGGAGTGAAGAAAGTCTGCGCAGATGGAATTGTTTCAAAGTAGTTCATCAGCCCCTAATGTTTTCAAGAAAGATTTATTTTGCTTCAGCATCTACTGAAGAGTTTAAGGTTACCCTAGAAGATGATCAAAACCTGTGTTATTTGGGACTGTCATGACTTCATAGGATTTTGCAGCATGATCTCAATTAAGTGTAAAAATTAGGAAGGCGTGTCTTTCTGTTCTTCACGTTATATGTATACAGCATCTCAAGTATTCTGGATTTGAACATATGCCACTTTTTGAAGCTAGTATATCTGAAGCTCCTCTAAGATATGTATAGGGTACATAAATAGATCTCCTGGAAACAACCTCAGGTATACTTTTGTCATATAAAATGCTAAAAAGTGCCTCTTACAGCGCAGACAGAGGAGTATGGAAAATTATTTTTTATCTTTGAATGACATCATAAAGCTCTTTCCTCTCTTTCATTGTAACCCTTTGTGAGCATAGAAAGGCCTAATAAAAACAATCAGTATACTCTCATTTTTCTGCATGAAGAGATGAAGTCATGGCCTATGGTCAGCTCACTAGTGCTGCTAATAATAAACCACAGATAATTAACCACTGATTTATTTCTCTATGTAAGTGAAACAAATTGCTTTAACGGCTTTAGCTGAGGACCATCTAGTCAGATGGATTATATATAGGAAGTTCAAACTAAAAATTATTAGAGCTCATATTTCAGAGTGGTGGAGGTTTATGGTAGAAACAATAAGAAACCTCACAGAATGTGTCCTGCAGTCTCTTTGATGGAAAATCAGATATTAATCTGGGGAGACGTCTAATTCTCAACACAGCTGCTCCCCTGGCTCTAGAGCTCCAGCTTTAGGTTGGCAAAAAATGGAAGCATGTTTTAAAAAATTGATCATAGCTTATAATAGCAATAATCACCTTGAAATTGGTTGTTACTACAGTTAATGAACAGAGTGTTAGAGCGTAAAACGCTCTCAGATTCCCTCAGGCCATTCACTGACAAGCTGGTTGTTAACTGCTGGTTGTTCAGTATCTCTGTTTGGTGACTGTCTTTTAAAGACAGGAGGCAAAATTGTGACATTGAATCATTGTTGGCTTTGTCTTGTGGCACGCGGCAGGGAGTGTACACGCTAGTGGCCACTCCCAGAGACAAAACACCGGAGGCAGACATAGCACCTGAGGGAATGCTGGGGGAGCACGCACACTGGCAGCAAATATGACACCCTTTGTCAGAGCAAGCATGCATCCAGTCCCCCTTTGCACCAGCTGAGCTCAGTAAACTGGTGTGGAGAGCAGCACATGCTCATGGATCACCTCCACTACCAAATATTTTTTTCTGACATATAGTGTTGCTGGGGTGCTAGACTTTCCTCTCATTGCAAGCTGGGAACAGAAGGGCTGGCACTGTGTTTAAAGCAGGGGTGGGCAAACTACAGCCTGTGAGCCTCCTCTGGCTCATCAGCCATTTTAATCCAGCCCTCGAGCTCCTGCTGAAGAGTAGGGTGTAGGGCTTGCCTTGTGCCATGCATGCCATGGCTCTGTGCAGCTCCTGGAAGCAGTGGCATATCCTGCCTTCAGCTCCTACACATTGGGGCAGCCAGAAGGTTCCATACACTGCCCCCACCCCAAGCACCATCCCTACATCTTCCATTGGCTGGGAATTGCAGCCAATGGGAGCTGCAGGTGTGGCACCTGCAGAGAGGAGATATGGCAGTGCTCACAGCCACCTGGCTGATGACAGTGCTCACAGCTGCCTGGTTGTATCTCTGAATAGGAGCCAACCAGAAGGAAGACATGGCATTGCTTCTAGGAACTGCTTGAGGAGGTAATTGTAGCCCAGAGTTTGCACCCTTGAGCCCTCCCCCAACTTCCTTCTCCAGCCCTAACCCCCCTCTCATCCTTTGAACCCGTTGGTCCATGCCTGGAGTCCCCTTCTGCACCCCAAGTCCCTCATTCCCAGCCCCATTCCAGAGCCCTCCCACCTTTTCCCCACACTCCACCCCTTTCCTCAGCCTGGAGCCCCCTCCTGCACTCTGAACTACTCATTTCTGGTTCCATCCCAGAGCCCGTCCCACCATCTTGAGCCCTCACCCCTTCCCACATCCCAAATTTAATTTTGTGAGCATTCATGTCACTCCATAGAATTTTTATACCCTGATGTGACCCTGGGGCCAAAAAGTTTACCCATCCTTGGCTAAAAAGCCTTGAAGTAAGTGAGGAAGTCAGATACAAGGAAGAAACACAAGGAGGAAGGAGCAACAAAGGAGGACCCTGACTCGAATGAAGAAGGTAGGGCAATCAACTGGCTATCTAAGGGTATGTCTACACTAGCTCGTTAGTTCGAGCTAGGTAGGGTAATGAGGGCAACCGGAGTTGCAAATGAAGCCCGGGATTTAAATATCCCGGGCTTCATTTGCATGTTCCCGGGCGCCGCCATTTTTAAATCCCCCTTAGTCCGAACTAACTGCCCACGGCTAGACGCAGCAGTTAACGTTAATTTGAACTAACTCCTTAGTTTGAATTAACTGTTACATCTCCTTCCACGAGGAGTAACAGTTAATTCGAACTAAGGAGTTAGTTCAAATTAACGTTTAATTGCCGCGTCTAGCTGCGGGCACTTATTTCGGACTAAGGGGGATTTAAAAATGGCGGCGCCCGGGAACATGCAAATGAAGCCCGGGATATTTAAATCCCGGGCTTCATTTGCAACTCCGGTTGCCCTCATTACCCTACCTAGCTCGAACTAAAGAGCTAGTGTAGACACACCCTAAGGTGTTTGTACACAAATGTAAGAAGCCTGGGAAACAAACAGGAAGAATTAGAAGTCCTGGCCCAGTGAAAGAACTATGATTTGATAGGAGTAACAGAGATTTGGTGGAATGACTCGCATGACTGGCGCATTGTCATGGAAGGGTATAAACTGTTCAGGAAGAACAGGTGGGGGAGAAAAGGAGGAGGAGTTGCATTGTATGTAAGAGAGCAGTATGATTGCTCGGAGCTCCAGTATTTAGAGGGAGAAAAGACTGTTGAGAGTCTACGGGTTAAGTTTAGAGGTGGAAGCAACAGGGGTGATGTTGTGGTTGGTGTCTGCTATAGACCACCGGATCAGATGGATAAGGTAGATGAGGCTTTCTTCAGACAACTGAGAGAAGCTTCCAGATCGCAGGCTCTGGTTCTCATGGGGGACTTCAATCACCCTGACATCTGTTGGGAGACCTATACAGCAGTACACAGACAATCCAGGAAGTTTTTGGAAAATGTTGGGGATAATTTCTTGGTATAAGTGCTGAAGGAACTGACCAGGGGCCATGCACAGCTTGACCTGCTGCTCAGAAACAGGGAGGAACTAGTAGGGCAACTAGAGGTGGGTGACAATGTGGGAAGCAGTGATCATAAGATGGTAGATTTGAGGATCCTGACCAAAGGAAGAAAGGAGAGTAGCAAAATACACACCCTGGACTTCAGAAAAGTGGACTTTGACTCCCTCAGAAAACTGATGGGCAGGATTCCCTGGGATGCTTACATGAAGGGGAAAGGAGTCCAGGAGAGCTGGCAGTATTTTAAAGAAGCCTTATTAAAGGCACAGGAAGAAACCATCCCAATGCGCAGCAAGAAAAGCAAATATGGTAGGTGACCAGATTGGCTTACCGGGGACATCCTTGGTGAGCTTAAACACAAAAAGGAAGCTTACAAGAAGTGGAAACTTGGACAAATGACTAGGGAGGAGTATAAATATATTGCTCGCAGGGCCAGCCCGAGCCATTTTGGCGCCCCCATGCACGCGGACCCGCCCCCCCAGGGGGCACGGGCCTGCCCCCGGGGTGCACGGCGCATGCATGGGCCAGCCACTGCTGCTGGCGTGCAGCTCGGGGCCCGTCCCCGGGGTGCACAGCGCATGCGCTGCCCAGCCCGGCCCAGCCACCGCTGCTGGAGCGCAGCCCGGGGCGGGCCGCACATGGCCGTGCAGGGTCCTGCGGCTGTGGGGGGAAGGGCGCTGCTGGCCGGTGCCGCGGGGATGGGGTGGGCCAGCACTGCAGGAGCCGGGTGCGCAGCGCCTGGTGGCAGCTGTAAGGGACGCCGCGTGCCCCTTACAGCTGCCATCAGGTGCCCCTCACCAGTTGGCTCCCTGGGCAGCTGCCCGGCTCTGATTGCTCGAGAATGCAGGGGACTTATCAGGAAGGTGAAAGCGCAATTGGAATTGCAGCTACTAAGGGATGTGAAGGATAATAAGAAAGGTTTCTACAGGCATGTTAGCAATAAGAGGGTGATCAGAGAGGGGTGTGGGGCCCTTACTGGATGAGGGAGGTAACCTAGTGACAGAAGATGTGGGAAAAGCTGAAGTACTCAATGCTTTCTTTGTCTCTGTCTTCATGGACAAGGTCAGCTCCCAGACAAATGCAATAGGGAATGCAGTATTGGAAGGAGGTAGACAGCCCTTGGTGAGGAAAGAACAAGTTAGGAACTATTTAGAAAAGCTAAACATACACAAATCCATGGACCCAGATTTAATGCATCCAAGGGTACTGAGGGAGTTGGCAAATGTCATTGCGGAGCCTTTCTCCATTATCTTTGAAAACTCGTGGAGATCGGGAGAGGTCCCGGATGACTGGAAAAAGGTGAATGTAGTGCCCATCTTTAAAAAAAGGGAAGAAGGACAATCCAGGAACTACAGACCAGTCAGCCTTACCTCAATCCCCAGAAAAATCATGGAGGGGATCCTCAAGGAATCCATTTTGAAGCACTTGGAAGAGGGGAAAGCGATCAGGAATAGTCAACATGGATTCACAAAGAGCAAGTTGTGCCTGACCAATCTGATTAGCTTCTATGATGAGGTACCTGGCTCTGTGGATATGGGAAAGTCAGTGGATGTGATATACCTTGACTTTACCAAAGCTTTTGATACGGTCTCCCACAATATTCTTGCCAGCAAGTTAAGGGAGTATGGATTGGATAAATGGACTGTAAGATGGATAGAAATCTGGCTAGACTGCCAGGTCCAACAGGTAGTGATCAACGGCTTGATGTCAGGTTGGCAGTCGGTTTCTAGCCCCAAGGATCTGTTCTAGGACTGGTTTTGTTCAACATCTTTATTAATGACCTGGATGAGGGGATGGATTGCACCCTCAGCAAGTTAGCAGATGACACTAAGCTAGGGGGAGAGGTAGATATGGTGGAGGGCAGGGATAGAGTCCAGAGTGACCTGGACAGATTAGAGGATTGGGACAAAAGAAATCTGCTGAGGTTCAACAAGGACAAGTGTAGAGCCCTGCACTTGGGACGGAAGAATCCCAAGCATTGTTACAAGCTGGGGACCGACTGGCTAAGTAGCAGTTCTGCAGAAAAGGACCCGGGGGACTACAATGGATGAGAAGCTGGATATGAGTCAACAGTGTGCCCTTGTAGCCAAGAGGGCTAATGGCATATTAGAGTGCATTAGGAGGAGTATTGCCAACAGATCCAGAGAAGTGATTATTCCCCTTTATTTGGCTCTGGTGAGGCCACATCTGGAGTATTGTATCCAGTTCTGGGCCCCCCACTATAGAAGGGATGTGGACGCATTGGAGAGGGTCTGGCGGAGGGTGACCAAAATGATTAGGGGGCTGGAGTGCATGACCTATGAGGAGAGACTGAGGGATTCGGGTTTGTTTAGTCTGCAGAAGAGAAGCGTGAGGGGATTTGACAGCAGCCTTCAACTTCCTGAAGGGAGGTTCCAAAAAGGACAGAGAAAGGCTGTTCACAGTAGTGACGGAGGGCAGAACAAGGATCAATGGTCTCAAGTTACAGTGGGAGAAGTCTAGGTTGGATATTTGGAAAAACTATTTCATTAGGAGGGTGGTAAAGCATTGGAATGGGTTACCTAGGGAGGTGGTGGAATCTCCATCCTTAGAGGTTTTTAAGTCTCGGCTTGACAAAGCCCTGGCTGGGTTGATTTAGTTGGGATTGGTGCTGCCTTGGGCAGGGGGCTGGACTTGATGACTTCCTGAGGTCTCTTCCAGCTCTATGATTCTAAAATCTTACATTCCAGAAGGCTAAAGTCAACCTACACTTTCCCCTACCTTGTGCAGTTAGCTGCAGTCAAGCCCATAGTATGGTGATGCTGCTGGCTCTTTAAACACCCAAAATTCTTCTTTTCCCCCCTTTTTCCTCATTTTATCCCATCCTTCTGCATCTCAGTGACATTCCTCACCCTTAGAAAGGCGGTTCAGTATGGCCTCCTGCCACAGAATCCATCAGTGTTTGAGCGAGTATCAGCCAGAGGGCTGAATTGGAGCAATCCCCCACCCAGTGCCCAAGCACTGTCTGTAGATCTCCCAGAATCTCCAGTGCCTTGGGTTAGCACAGCGATGAGCTGGGATCCTACCTCCAGAGAGCAGTGCCATGTGTTGCCATTATGTTATGAGGCCAGACTAGACTATTCCTGTGCTGTTAAAATTGCCTTGCATATAGAAGTCGCCTTATAGAACACCCCTGTGTTATGTAGAATATCCGACTAGATGATTATGATGTTCCCTTTTGGGCTTCAGTGAATCTCCATCTTATTTTTGATTTAGTTAAAATATAACAGATATGCATGTTTTCTGTGCTTTCATTCTGTGCGGGTATCTGCATTGCATCACATTTAATAGCAGTCTTGACTTCAGCTGCATGCCCTTAACAGTCTCTCTTTGCCAGTGGGAACCTTCAGCATTTAGATACATCTGAGCTCCCCTTAAACTCAGCCACTTACCAAGCCAAGTCATATTTTCCTGCAACTCCATTCAGCGCTGTGGGGTGTATTTACAAAAGGGGAAATATGCCTTATGTTTGCACATCTCGATGTAGACACCAGATGGTGGTGTGAAAGGTGAGAAGAGTTTAGTTTATCAACTCATCAACTCCTGGGCTTCTTGGAACTTCTAATCAGCCATTTCAAAGCGCACTCTCAGTTGGTGAAAATAATAGATGAAAGGCACCTCATGCCAGCTAAGTAAACCACAGAGACGTTTGCCTGATGATTCATATGTACTAGTGCAGATCTTCCCCTTCCCTGGTCTGCACATGTAGGCTCTCGCAAATTCATACTGCTTTAGCTCTGATATTTCTGGGCCACATTCTGATCTGGTGTGGGTGGGTGCAATGACATTGACTTCAACAGAGTTGCATCTGTTTACATCAGAACTGTATTTTGGCCCACTGGATTTCAGGGTGTTGCCAGATCACTGTGAATTACTAAATGGAGCTTTGCTGGCCCTTGAGAACTTCATGCCAAGGAGAGAAAGCATCATATGCAACTGCTCTGCTCCCAGTGCTTTTCATTAAGTTTATTCCCTGGGTTTAAGAGCGTGGGGGAAACGGGGTTAGGATGCATATTGTGGTTAGGATGCATATTGTGTATTGGCACGTTTCAAGCATTATGACAATACTCTTGGTGCATTTCCACCCACATATCTAGTAGCTATTGGCCTGTTGCAACCTTTTTACCTTTCTATTTACCTAATCAGTAGGGTGTAACTCTTGAGAGAGGCTCAGCTGAATACAATTACTGCAGGATAATAATTTGTTCATGCTTTCTTTACAATATTACACTATAGAACAATAACTTAATTTCCGATAGTGTCAATGATTCTTTTTTCCAACTACACACAGTCTATGACTACTTGTTTTCACTGGGAATAAATTTGGCCCATTGCATCTTGTCACTGCCTTGGAAAATTACACCATGAGTGCCTGTATTTGCAATATAACTGCCTTGATATAACGTAGAAACAGCATGCAAAATGGGACATGGGGTAAGTTTTGTTTGTGAGTATGAAGATCAAATAGGAACACTGTGAACACTGGATCCATTATTAATTGAATGCTTATTCCATTCACCTATGAGTTTTTTGTTCAGATAATTAGTTTGCTTGAAAGCTCTTTGAAGAAAGACCCTTCAGACAAATTGCTTACAAAGGATCCTGTCTGGCTTCATATAAGGCAAAAAGCCTTATCCATAGGTCATTGAAATCTATAGAAAGATTCCCATTGATTTCAGATGGGTTTTGGATTAGGCAAGTACAGCTACTCATCCTTCAAAATCAGTTCACTGAAGAGGTGTAGAAGTAAATATTGAACTCAAATGCCATGAAAATATGTGATTTAAAGTACAAACAGACTTTTTTCATTACAAAGCACCTGAAACTTTTTGGCTAATCAGATTGCTCTGAATAGATCATCTGAGTAGTCTGGCATATTGCTTTTGAGATGTTTGCTGTTACACTAATACAGCCTGTTGGATTTTCTGTATTTCCACAGCAACTTGTAGCACATCTGAGTGTTTTAAAAACGTTAAAAGACAAAATGTTAGACATTGTGGTCACAGTGGTAAGTCTTAACAAAAGCCAATAGGGCATACATACAAGAAAGTGTTGTTGAAATAAGATCAAAAGGGTCAAAGGTTAAATTGTTAATAATGTTTTTTCTAGTGATTTGTGTTGTCTTCTCTTCCTTTTTTAGCATACTCAGTATTTGCTCTTGCTTGGGACAGCCAGTGTTGGGATGTTTGCTTAGTGCTTTGGATTGGTACTGTTTTTATTGCTATGACCTCCTGAGGTCTCTTCGGGTATGTCTACACTACCACCCTAGTTCGAACTAGGGTGGTTAATGTAGGCATTCGAAGTTGCAAATGAAGCCCAGGATTTAAAATATTCCGGGCTTCATTTGCAACTTCGAATGCCTACATTAACCACCCTAGTTCGAACTAGGGTGGTAGTGTAGACATACCCTTCCAGACCTATGATTCTATCACTTCAAAATCACTATGCCTCTGATTCAGTAAAACATTTGAGTACCTGTTTCAGACCATTTCCATTCAGGAGAGCACCTAAGAATATGCTTAATTTTAAACAGATGCTTAAATCTTAAATTTAAGCATTGTGTTTAGATATTCTGAAGAGGGATGCTTTTCAGAATCAGGGTTTTAAGCATATGCCTAACTTTGGGAATATTCACAATCCTATTCCTATTCAGTAAAGTACCTAACCATGCATTTATATTTCAGTGAGGTTCATGGAATTAGGACATTATCCTTCATTTTAAGTATTTGCTCAACTGGAAATTCTGTAAATAAAAATAAAACATGTTTGTAATGGCTGATTTGAATAGAAAAGGAGTATTACATTAAATATTTTTAAAATTAAAAATGTGCTTGTGATTTATAACTGTTTATTGAGGTTTCCTCATCTGACTTTCTGATCATACTATGTTAGGTATGATCAGAAAGTGGGGTATTATCATACTATACCCAATACTATGTTGGGTATTCCCTTAGGGTATGTCTACACATCAAAGTTATATCAAAATAACAGCTGTTATTTCGAATTAACTTTCCTAGCATCTACACAGGCAAACCACTAGTTCTAATTAAACTAGTGGGGTGCTTAATTCGAGTTTGGTAAACCTCATTTTACGAGGAGTAACGTCAAACTCAAATTAGCTAATTCAGCATAAGCGCTGTATAGACGCTTAGTCCGAATTAGCTGGCCTCCAGCCCTTCCCAGTTCCCCCTGGTGGCCACTCTGGGCCAAACCAGGAAAACTCTACCCTCCCCCCCACCAGCCCCGGAGCCCTTAAAGGGGCAGAGTCCGTTTGGACACAGAGCCTGTGCCAGCTGCAGGCCTGCCGGCCCAGAGCCCGCAGGCGCTGCCCCTGACCCAGGTGCCAGCATGAGCCATCAACCCAGTGCCAGCCAGCCCTCCACTGCTCCCCAGGACCAGTCTGGCAGCTCCCAGGAGTCTGCCAGGGGACGGAAAAGGCGGGCACCATCCTGGTCCCAGTGCAGAGATCATGGACCTGATTGAGGTTTGGGGGGATGCCTCCAACATCCATGATCTCTGCACTAGATGCAGGAACACGGCCGTCTATTGACAGATGGTCGACAGCCTGGCCACCAAAGGCCACGTGCGCAAACAGGAGCAGGTGTGTACTAAAATTAAAGAGCTGCGGCAGGCCTATGCCAGGGCCGCAGTGGGCAGCTCCCAACCAGGGGCAGACCCAGACCCCTTCCCGTATTTTGGTGCCCTGGACCGCATCCTGGGGGATCAGACAGTCCATGCCCCCCAGGTGGTCATCGACCCTGGGGCAGAGGGCCCTTACCAGGGCACAGAGGAGGAGGAGGAGGAGAAGGAGGATGGCCAGGAGTCCCAGGAGCCTGGAGGGACCGTGCCGCGCACCCCAAAACCCAGAGCTGTGCCAGCAAGCCTGTCGCCTGTGTTGTCGGACGCTGGGGAGGCCTCGACATGTGAGTGCCATCACTGTCCCCTTATGCGGGGGGGGGGGGGTCAGGGGGAGAGAGGGAGCACATGGCCTGCGTGTCTGGGCCTTGCTGACCACGGATCATGCAGGAACCTGTGCAAGTGCCTCACCAGCCAGGGCATGTGGCCCTGGCTGCCTGCCACACAGGGACCCTGGCCTCTTACCCACATGCATGTATGTATGAAGGCACATGACATGCTCCTGACCCCGGGGAGAGAGACTGCACAATGCCCTCCCTCCAGAAGCCCCCTCTACACAGAGGCAGGGCACATCTCCCCTTCCCCCCCTCCCACCCACACTATATACAGCACAGGGGCATGGGTGCAGTCCTGGGCCAGCTCACACTCCTGGGGATAGCAGGACATGATGGTGTGGAGACCTGCCGTCCTCGCCTTGCAGAGGGGAGCTGGGTTTCACCCACTGTGTCCCCAGGGATAACAGAGCACATCTCTGGTTTCTCCACAGCCGCACCAGCTGCGAGTGCAGGGCGCACCACCCTGCCCAGGACAGCCTCCTGCACCCGGGCCAGCAGGATGACCCGCCACCTGGAGGAGTACCACCGGCAGCCCCTGGCACTGTATGCTAGGCAGGTCCACTGCCAGGAGTGCTGGATGGAGGAAGACCTGCAGCTGCGGCAGGAGGGCTTGCGGGATCTGCTTGCCCAGGGCCGTGCCATACGGGATCACCTGCAGACCCTGGTGCAGAGACTGGTGCCTGCTGCTGCTCCAGTCCCAGTGGCCACCCCAGCTATCGCTCCTCCTCCCACTCCTGCTCCCCCTCCCACTTATTCCTCCCTCCCATCCCCCCGACCCTCCCCACCTGCCCCACCTGCCATACCCGCTCCCCCCAGGGATGCTGATGCCCCCACATATGCAGTCCTGCGAGACAGGAGGGCTGGCAAGACCCCCAATCCTGAGCTTCTCCTCCCCCTTTCTCCCTTTGCCTCCCCCCTCCAGGTCCCTCCTCCCAGGTTTCCCCCTCCCCTCTCCCACCCTGTCTCCTCCCCTCTCCCACCTCCTTTCCCAAGTCTCACCAGGGTTTCATTCCTTCCCCCCCCCCCCGTTTTGTGAAATAAACAGAGTTTGCATTTATAAAAATACATTTATTTTATTTGACATTAGGAAGGGGGGCTAGGGAGGGGTAAGTGGAAGGACGTGAGGGAGGAATGAGGCACAAGCCCCCAGTGGGGCAGACCAGGGAAGCTCTTAGTGCTCCTCAGGGTGGATGCTCTCCCACAGGGATTCCTGGATACTGACAGCCCCACCCCCCCCGATGGACATCCCGGATGGCAGCCTGCAGCAGGTGCAGCCAGGCTCGCAGCAATGCGTCCACGAGATGCACCAGAGAGCCCAGGGGCAGCTCTGTTTCCATGCTGCAGAGTGCTATGGTGTCTCGAGTGAGGGCAACCAAAGCACTCCGAGACACAAATGCTTTGCTGTCCCGCAGCAAGGCAGGCAAGCAAGCAGGGACACCTGAGAACTGGCTGGCCGTGTCTGTGTGCGTGCGTGTGTGTGTGTGTCCCTTTAAGCACAAGCCTCAGCTCGCCTCAGGCAACAGCCACACAAAGACACTCCTGACCTGATGCCCTGCCTGACCTGGTTTCGGCCAGCCTTAAATCCGATTCAGTGTCCACTCTGTGTGGACGTGGTAGTTCGAATTAGCAAAATGCTAATTTGAACTGCATTTTGTGTGTAGATGCGTTAATCCGAATTAGCTTAATTCGGATTAACTAATTTGAATTAAGATAACTCGAATTAACGCTGTAGTGTAGACGTACCCTTACAGTGCTGATATCTGAGCCCTGTGTATGTTTGTGCACATTATTTACATTCAAAGAGAGTCTTTCCATTGACATTAGTGGTACCATTTAATTAAATTTTGCTCCTTGGTCTGCTAGTCATGTTAGTCAGAACACAAAATATTGTGTCAGTTCTTCTTTAAAGAGGCCCATTTATGCATCCACATTTTTCCATGCAACTGGGTTTGCCTGCATGTGTATATGCAATGACCAAAACACAGATCCCATATTTGTTAATGCCACTAGCTACATAGAAGCCTTTTTAGTGTGCTGTTGTCTGAGCAGTAGTGCAGTAGTGGTAATTGTGTACATAAGTGTAGGCTTGCAATTCCATTGGCATTTTTGTGCATGCAGCAGGGATTAAAAGTAATATTGTACTTGTAAATGCTTTACAAAATCTTCTTGTTATTTTAAAAAGTAAGTTGCTGGAACAGTTTGTTTTTATACTGAAATTTAGGATCATATTTTGTATTAAGCTTCCATTTATAAATAGTTTATAAAGAGTCAATAAATGATGAAGAGGTATTACAGATCCAAGTAGCATGTGCTATAGATAGACATAATCCCATCAACAGAAGGTGTTAGAGTAGTTATAAGCCCTGATTATAAACAACCTGTTGGACTCTATTACAGGGGATCTCAAACTTCATTGCACCGTGACCCACTTCTCACAATGAAAATTTCTACATGACCACAGGGCCAAATGCTGGGTTCCACTATTCGGGGGTGGAGGGCAGGGAAGGGCGAAAGGTGGTGGAGCTGAAGCCCAAGATCTTTAGCCCCAGGTGGCAGCCTTGTAACCTGAAGTGCACCAGCCAGGGCTTAAGCCTTCGGTTGGTGGGGGAGGATTGGGCTTTGGCTTTGACCCTAGGGCCCAGCAAGTCTAACACTAGCCCTGATGAGCCCATTAAAAATGGGTCAATCACAACCCACGGTGAGGTCCTTATGCACAGTTTGAGAACTGCTGCTCTATAGCAATTGATAAACCATTTCTTAAGCAGGTATTAATCACTTATTAACCTTTAATTTAAGTTTCTCTTATGACCAACCTGGCAATCTCACAGCTTACTCCATCATGCCTTTGACTAGTCTCTCTCATTATGTGGCAAGGTCATTCTATTGCCACAAGGAGAAAGTACTCCTCTAAGATATTCCATGATTCAACAGAAAATTTCCTCTTTAATTTCATGAGTTAGGCATGGCAATTGAGAGTGGCTACATTCTGAACTTCAATGGATCTGAGAAGCTCTCACCCTCTGAACATGACATGTCCTTAAGTTAAAAACATCCCCTAATCTTATTCTTGTCATACGCATCACAGTACCTGGTATCTTTATGGATATGGACTTTTGGAGGGACATTGAAAAACCAAAAAGAACTCATCACATCAACTCACTCATGTGTGATGTTTCAGTGCAAAAAGTCTCAAAGTGTTAACTATGTTAGTCTGTGACTTTAAAAACATTGAGTAGTCCTGTGGCACCTTAGGGTACGTCTAGACAGTGGGGCTATTTCAGGATACCGAAAAATATTTCAAAATAATGGGCGCGTTTAAAAAACACGGGGTAGCTATCCTGAAATAGCTACCCCTCGTCTTTTAAACACACCCGTTATTTCAAAATATTTTTTGAAATAACGGGTACGTTATTTCAGCATCCCTGTAATCCTTATTCCTTGAGGATTAAGGAATGTGTCTCAATAGTGTGTTATTTCAAAATTTGGTGCTGTGTAGATGCACCAAATTTCAAAATAAGCTATTTCAAAATACAATTGAAATGAGATACACAATTTGTGTAGCACAAATTGCCTATCTTATTTCAATTTTAGGGTGCTGTGTAGACGCACCCAAAGCAATGTAAACTTGCATTAAATGAATGTATATATTTGTTAGTCTCTAAGGGTATGTCTACACTAGCCCCCTAGTTCGAACTAGGGAGGCTAATGTAGGCATTCGAACTTGGAAATGAAGCCCGGGATTTAAATATCCCGGGCTTCATTTGCATGTTCCCGGGCGGGCGCCATTTTTAAATCCCCCTAGTCCGAACTAACTGCCCGCGGCTACACGTGGCAGTTAAAAGTTAATTCGAACTAAGGACTTAGTTCGAATTAACTGTTACACCTCGTGGAATCTCATTTCAATTGTATTTTGAAATTTGAAATTTGGCATAGCTACACAGTGCCACATTTTGAAATAACACACTATTTCAAAACATCCGTTAACCCTCATGGAACAGGGATGCCAAAATAGCACTACCGTTATTTCAAAAAATATTTTGAAATAATGGGTGCGTTTAAAAAACATGGGGTGTCTAGACATACACTTTGTGTATGTGAGTGCATAGAAGGAGGCACAAACAACTGCCTCTGGATATTCATCTGCACTAGGGCTGGTTCAGGACTCAGACCTCCAAGATCTTCTGAGCTGATTTCTGGTGCAGATCATAAGCTCAGTCTAATTATTTGTGTTTGGTCACAAAATGACGAACTTTTGCTGTCTCAGATGGTAATTATTGCCAGTCTCCATGTTTTAAAGTGGTAACTAATGAGCCCTAAGAAGAACTTTTCCCCAACATCATTAACTAATTAAACAATTACAAATAAATAGTTATTCATGCTGCAAAAAATAGCTGAGCGGGCCCTTAGCCTGAGCATTAGCATTTCCACAGAATCCATAACCATTAGAAAACAATCACAATGACTCAGACAGTCCTAACCCTGCATTTACATTCTGCTGTTACATGTTAACAGGTTTTGTTTGAATACATCTGCCCATGTTATGTAGCTTTACCCTGAAGGATTTCATCATGCTCTGAAATTCGGCCTGTTGTTTTCTCTGCATCACATTCTGCAGTAAGGAGCAAAAGGAAAACTATTGTATCTTATTGCTCAACTGAGGCTTTACTCTCTGTTACACTTGCAGGCAAATATATCTTTGAATTGGGATTTTTATATCATCTCTATTAAATCAAGGGCTTCTCCCAACAATGGGTCAGATACTTGACTGGTGTAAATCAGTGTGGTTTGAATAATTTCAATTTATACCAGTGGAGCTCAAAATATTTACCATCTAAAATATTAATCAGCATACGTTACTAAGACTATTAGTTCTTTCATTAAAAATTTCACCTGAGAAGCTCTGCAAATATGCTTAGCCCTAATTTGAATAACATTATCTTGGGCATCAATCCAAGCATTGCTGTTAAGCTATGAAAAGGGTGATATAAAATGGAATTCGGTGTCAGAGGGCCTGATCCAAAGACATTCAAGTCGAAAGGAATCTTTCCATGAACTTCAGTAGGGTTTGGATCAGGTCCTTGGAGGACAAAGTTGTGCAGGTTGCACCTCCCTAAACTGGGACTCTCTCGTCCGTCAATATCCGTAGTCCGACAGCACCATGGATGTTGCTGAAAGAGAGAGCCCCGAGGCAGGCGGGCTGCAGACCGGTGGCGGTAGCAGGGCTGTGGTAGTGGGCCAGGGGCAACCTGTGCGTGCTGGCCTGAAAGTAGTGTTGTGGTGCAGCAGCCCAAGGGGGAGGCTGCATGCTGGCCCGTCAGTAGGGACAGAGCCGTGGCAGCCTGGCTGTCAGGGAAAGCCCGTCTGGAGCCGCGGCAGGTCAGCAGCCCTATCGGGGCTGTTTGCTGGTCAATAGCAGAGCTGCGGCAGCGGGCCCAGGGCTGCGTGCTGCTGTGCCAACAGTGGGGCTGGGGCAGCCATAATGGCAGTGAGGCTGGGGCAGCCGTGTTGCCTGGCAGTGTGGAGCTGGGGACTGAGGAACCCCAGGTGCCTGCAGCAGCATGGGGCCAGCAGCGGTACAAGCCCAGGTGCCCGTGGCAGTGCAGGGTTGGAGATCTGAGAAGCAAGGCCGCCAGTGACAGCCTGCAGCAGCATGGAATCAGAGAACCCCGATAGCCAGCAGCAGTGCGGGGTTAGGGGCTGTAGAAGCTTGGTTGCCCGCAGCAGTGCAAGCCTGGGGAAATCTGGCTGCACGCTGCAGCCCCTAGCCGCCAGAGGCAGCCTGGGGCCAGCAGCAGCAGAGCAGAGGAGAGGGGGCAGGGCTGGATTAAGGGGGGGGGGCTAGCCGGGCAGCTGCCTGGGGCGCCAACCTATGGGTGGGGGCGCCTGATTGAAGTGGTAAGGGGCGCCGCATCAGGCGCCCCCCATAGGTTGCCGCTCAGGGGGCGGGGCCGCGCATGCGCCATGCTCCTGGGGATGGGGCCGCGTATGCGCCACATGCCCAGGGGCACGGCACCCCGTACACATCAATCAGGTGCTGCGTGCCCAGGGCGGGGCCGCGCATGCACCGCACGCCCACTGCCCGGGGCGCAAGAATGGCTCCAGCCGGCACTGAGAGGGGGCCAGAGGCAGGGGGCCAGCTGACTCAGGGCCCATTGCAGGGGACTCCTGGTCTGGCAAATTCTGTTGTCTGGGACCAGCCAGGTCCCGACCATGCCAGACGAGGGAGGTCCAACCTGTAGTAGAGCGGTGTCTGGCAGCATATTATAATAACGAGGCACTGAAATATATGCCTGATCCATTCAGCACATGTATAGTCCTTACATCTCTTTACATTTTCATCTCTCTCCCTGCTCTGTGACTTGTCTTTCCACATCGCAGTGCAGTAGAGATTTGCTGTTTGTATGAAGAGCCAAGAATACATAAGGACATTGCTTGATGTGATGTTGGCTGTAATTAGACACTGCCATGTCTAGTACAATGGTTCTTCAACTTATTCATTGTACCCCCCCCCTTCTTTGTGTCTGTACTAGTTTACCACCCACCACCACACAAGTACATATGCCAGTAAAAACAATCAACATGCAACTCTGACTAAATATTAAAAACAGAAAGGCATTGATTCAAATGTACATGCTATTTAGCTCTCTAGCCTCCCAGCTCTGAAGGCAGCACTACAGCTAGCAGTAGCAGAGACGTAAGGGCGGCAATACCCTACCATGCCACCCTTATTTCAGCATTGCTCCTGTAATCCTTCTGCCAGGTAGTGCCAGCAGCAGCCAGGGCCAGGTTCAATGTTTAGGGGTCCCTTTTCATCCATCTCACACAGAACCAGCTCGAGCCCCCATCCAGTAGCCTGGGAAATTCACACACCCCTGGGCACCTCTGAGAGGCAATGCTTCCCTACTCCCAGGACAAAGTCTGAGGGTATGTCTACACAAACCCCCTAGTTCAATCTAGGGAGGCTAATGAGGGCGACCGAAATTGCAAATGAAGCGCGGGCTTTAAATATCCCACGCTTCATTAGCATGTTCCTGGCCGGTCGCCATTTTAGAAATTGACTAGCCTGAAGTAACTGCCCGCATCTACACACAGCAGTGAAACGGGATTCCAAATTAAAGCCCTAAATCGAATTAGCTGGTAAACCTCATTGCAGGAGGAATAACAGCTAATTCGATTTAGGGCTTTAATTCAGAATCCTGTTTCACTGCCGCATGTAGACGCAGGCAGTTACTTCGGGCTAGTCAATTTCTAAAATGGCGACCGGCCGGGAACATGCTAATGAAGCACGGGATATTTAAATCCCGCGCTTCATTTGCAATTTCGGTCGCCCTCATTAGCCGCCCTAGATTGAACTAGGGGGCTAGTGTAGAAAAGAAACTTTTAATGAAAGAGGGAGAGAAGTGACATGGCATTAGCTTGGAAAAATACCACAAATATAGCTCCTAACCCCCCACGAGTAACCATCCCTGCTCAAATGGATTGAGCAATGCCCTTTGCCCCTCAGGCTCACTAGTCCAACAATGTAAGGGTTCCATTCATTTACCCAAACTTTCTCTGTACCCCACTTCAAACACCCCACTTACAGCTCTGTCCAGTCAGTGCAGACCCTGACACATCACCCTGACTCTACTCATTGAGCCTGAGGCCATGCCACCTTTGTGCTGCTCCTGTGGTCGGCTGGCACCACTTGCCGCCATTCCTACTGGCCACCCACCAGCTGCCACTCCTGCCAGCAATCTTGCTGGCTGCAATGGGCCTAGCTCCAGGCCAAACCAGTGACTTCAGCTCTTAGTGATCTCAATGCTTTAGCCACCACCTAGGCTGGCAAAAGATTCCCGCTTCCAGTAGAATAGCAAAAAGACTCCTGATGGAGTCTGCTTTAGGTCTAGCCTTAAAACAAGGGGGGAAAAGGCAGGTTGAACCAGTCTTACAGCTTATACCTAGCAGGCATGAAGCAGGCTGGCTCAAGGCCCCCCCCGCCCCCAACTCAGTTCACTCAACCCTGGAAGGGGAAGGCTTGTTCATCTGAGACCTCTTACAATTATGGTGTCTCTACTGCAAGCACTGGTGTCATATTTTACAGTTCCCACATTTAGGGGTAGCATGATTTGTGACCCCACAACAGCCCAAATTAGTTACAATACATCACATTCCATTCTAACAACCGATCCTCCATCAGCCCTGGCTGAATTGGATTTACATAACCACACCTTGGATTCCTTCCTGATCCCAGCATGAGCTGTATTTACATATCAACAGTTAACAGTTAATTATCTTGCAGAGCTAACCAATTTGAGTGAGCATACCCACCCCCAGGGCAGCTCTCTCCTTTTAGCTGGCTGATAGCAAGCAGTAGTTCAGCCCCTGCTTACACTCTTGGTAACAGTGCTGCCTTCAGAGCTAGGCCCCCCAGACAGCAGCTGCTGCACTCTGCTCTGAGTTCCCACGGTCCCCCCTCCCAGAATATATTCTGTGTCCCCTACTTTGAGAACCTATGGTCTATTAGAAATACATTGACATTATCCAGTTGAATCCCCCATTGTTCTTCAGGAGAAGAGGCCAATGATTTCTGATTTATTTTTCCCAAAACCTTAATAAATTGGCTGGAATGAGAATACCACTTATTTCTGTCTCTGTGTGTGCCATAGCAATAGCCCTGCAAAGCAGCTCTTATCCAAGACCAATGAAAAATTGCAAAGGGGGAATGGTAAAAGTGATGAAAAGTACTGCCATTCTTAAAGTGGAAGACAACTGTGGAAAGTGTATCCATTTTTGTGGCCCCATATGGAGCATAAGATATTCTGTGGATTGACTTCCTCCTGAATAATTCTATATTAAATGCCCCAAAACTTCATTAACTGAAAGTGAAGTCTGCCTAATGGTGCCTTGTCCCCGCCAAAATGTAGGTAATTTAAACTTCTGAAAAGAAGAGATAAGGTAACACAAATTAAAAGCTTTAAACAAGAAATACAGAGTTAAGTGCATGCTACCTCCATATCTCATCCTTAACTCTGCCATTTCCGGAGCTTCTTCAATACAACCCTCACCCCAAAGGAGCAATGGGTACTGAGTGACTGAGATCAATTTGTGCAGAATTAGAGCTCCTGATGAGGGCAAATAAATGTTGGAAGACCAAGTACAATATGCATCTGACGAAGTGGGTCTTTGCCCACGA
The DNA here is from genome assembly GCA_032595735.1 of Pelochelys cantorii. NCBI lineage: Eukaryota > Metazoa > Chordata > Testudines > Trionychidae > Pelochelys > Pelochelys cantorii. The sequence goes on from CM064328.1 coordinate 183,319,087, forward strand.
AAGCTTATGCTCCAACACTTCAGTTAGTCTATAAGGTGCCACAGGACTCCTCGCCGCTTTTGCAGATTCAGACTAACACGGCTACCCCTCTGATACAAGTACAATATTGTTTTTTGAGGGGATGTCTGTGTCTGGAGACCCCTTACTTAAATGATCCCAAATATAGTTCAACAATGCAACCAAGCACTTCCATGGAGTACTGCAAATTTCAAGGCAATCTGAGTAAACATGCAGATTTAAGAGAAGTCCTGCCTGGAACAAATCTCTGCCCCATGCTGTGTCAGCTCGGCCGTATTGGTTGGTGCACGGGGGAAGGAGCCAAAGCTATGTCCTTTTCTGTCCTTTTTCCCCCGAACATGTGGGAAAGTAAGTAGCAGGTCTACAGAGGCTGCTCTCTCATTTGTGCTGCTACTTGGGATAGGCCAAACAGAAACATGTAGGAAAATTTAAACCTGCAGATCATTAGTTTATATGACAACCTTTAAGCAATAGGCTAGTTTTATATTTTCAGGTGCTTTGCAGGCATATTAGTAAATGAGGGCTTTAGACATTGTGGATTGGTGGCTTTGAATAATTCTTCTTCTTCACTGTTTATGCAGCTGTTCATATGATGTAAATATTTCAAAGCAAGGTGGGCGATACAAAATGAAGATTAAAATCTAAATTTGATGGTAGGCAAGGATCTGCTATTGCATGATTGCATGACCTTGCCCACTTTCCATCAAAGCTCACATCCTTATTCTCTTCTGTACCTTAATATGAAGAGTATTCATAGGTGTTTTCTTCTGGAAGGCAGATTTAGGGTAGCAGAGAGAATTTTCGCTACCTTTCACTAATGCACTTCCCCCTTTTTTTCATTGCACACCTGTGTGGAAATCCTGCCACAAGTTAGCTTTTTGTTGCAACTAGACTAACATAGAATCATAGAAGAGTAGGGTTGGAAGGAACTTTGGGGAGTCATCAAGTCCAGGCTCCAACACTGAGGAGTAAACCTGGACCATCCATGACAAGTGGTTGTCTAACTTGTTCTGAAACATTTCCAGTGAAGGGGATTCCACAACTTCCTTGGACAGTTTATTCTGGATTTTAACAGCCCTTATAGTTAGAAGGTTTTATCTAATACTCCTTTGCTGCAGATTAAGGACATTACTTCTTGTCCTACCTCCACTAGACATGGAGAACAATTGATCACAGTCCTCTTTATAATGGCTTTTACATATTTGAAGACATTTATCAGGTTTCCCCCCTCAGTCTTCTTTTCTCAAGACTAAACATATCTATTTTTATGTTTCCCCATAGTTCTGGTTTTATCTTTTATGTTGCCTTCCCCTGGTTTATATCTCCAGTTTGTCTACATCTTTCCTGAAGCGTAGCACCCAGAATTGAACAGGGTAGTACAATTGAGGTCACACCATTGCAATGTATAATAGACCAGTTACCTCTTATGTCTTTCATGCCAGGCTCTTGTTACTATACCCTAGCCTTTTGGGCAGCTGTATCACATTGTTGGCTCCTATTCAATTTGTGATCCATTGTAACCCCCCAAACCTTTGCAGCAGTACTACCACCTATCCAGTTATTGCCCATGGGAGAGTGGTGTGTTTGATTTTTCTCTCCCAAGTGCAAAGTATTTTACTTATCTTTATTCCATATCTTGCTGAATTCTGAAGAATTCTCCAATTTGTCAGAATCTTTTTGAACTCTCATCCTGTCCTACAAAGTACTTGCAATCCCTCTAAGCTTGGTATCATCTGCAAATTTTATAAGCATAGTGTCCACTCAATTTTCCAAGTTGGTAATTAAATGGTGCTGGACCCAGGACTGATCCCTGTGGTATCTCACAATATATGCCCTTCCAGGTTGATGGTGATCTATTGATAAATACTGAGTATAGTTTTTCACCAGCTGTGCGCCCACCTTATAGCAATTTCATCTATACCACATTGCCCTAGTTTGCTTATGAGAATGTCATGTGGGACTGTCATGTCATATCAAAAGCCTTATTGAAATCAAGATATAGCTCATATACTGCTTCTCCCAATCCACTAAGCCAGTTACACTATTAAAGAAGGAAATTAGGTCAGTTTGTATGATTGTCTGTGACAAATCCATGTCGACAATCCTTATGCCACACTATTATCCTCAGGGGGCTTACACATTTAGAGTTTAATAATGTGTTCCAGTATTCTTCCGTGTCTTAAAGTTAGGATGACTGGTCTAAGCCTTTGTTCCCCTTTTTAAAGATAGGTACTATGTTTACATTTGTCCAGTCCTCTGGAACCCCACTTGTCCTCTGTGTGTTCTCAAAGATAATTGCAAATTGTTCTGAAGAGATTGCTTCCTTAAGTACCTCAGAATAAATTTCAGAAGGCCCTGCTAACTTGAATACATCTAACTTTTCTAAATAATCTTTCACATCATGTTAATCACCTCAGTGATCCTAACTGGGCTTTTCATACCATAACCCACTGAGACAAAAGGTGAGTAGTAGATTTTCACAGTTTAACAGTTGTCATTTTTGCATAGCTGGAGACCTTTCTGCAAGGATGAGTTAACATAGGTTTTCATCATGAAGACTGTCTTTGCAATGCAGACAACTAAAAAGCTAGGATGAAATCTTCAGGTGATGTAGAGCACAGTAGTTCCATTGGCTTCAGTGGAGCGATGCTGATCCACAACAACTCAGAATCTGTTCCCTCATTTTTATATCAAGTTTTCGACTACTCATTTTTCCGATAACTAGACAAATTCTTGGGATGAAGCTTCCTATCCAGAATGCTCTTTGATTGGATTTTAAATCCTTCCTCCCCCTGTGTTCCTTCTTAAATTTTGCTGAAGAAAGTTTTGTTGCAAAGTATGTTTAATAACAAATGGCAACTGAATTGCTCAAAAGTCATATCAACATTTTATGATCTGTTATTCCGTCATATTTTTCTTTACCTGATTCTGTCTCCTAAGTTCCTTATGGCACATTGATACAAAATACTGCACTGATGTTTATTTTCCAAAAAACCTCACTGCACACAGTTTGTTCTCACATCTGTGCTGCAGTGGTGGGGGGGAGGGCAGAATAATGACAGATCACTGGGTTCTCTCTGGAGAGTGTTCTGTCATGCAGTGATTCTCAGATTCATTGGATTCCCTTCCCAGTCACTAGTTGTGAAACAGAACTGCTCAGTGATCTCAACAGGAATTGCTGCATAAAAACAGCAGGATGACATCGTATAGCCACAGAAATTAGAGAAGTGGGAAAAATCTTAACATCTTTTCTATCATCCTGCAAATTCAGGATTGTTCCTTATAGAAATTTCTTTTTGTTTTTGTGTGTGTGTCTTGGTAGTTTTTAAAAAGATTCATTCAGTAGGGCTTTAACTGCTTCCCTGGAGAGATTATTTCACAGCCCACTTTTAGTAAATGTTTCCAGATATCCACCTTATTTTTTTTTTCTGTGCTCAATGTCTCCACCTCCACATTGCCAGTAAAGGTAGAAGAAAACTTTCTCCCTTGGAAATCTCATGCAGGATTTAAACCGGAGACTGACGGTATCCTGAATGAAAATCAGGCTCCTCCTACACTAGTGTCTTAACAACTGAGAACAACTGAGGAAACTCCTCCATCTCCTTCTCCTTATGTGAAATGACGTGAGAAATGTTGATGGCTGGAGCTCTGCAAAAGGAGAGATGCTAACATACTGAAAACCAGATTATTATGTATTTATTATTTATGTACCTAAATGCCTCTGTTGTTGACCAGATCCCTTTTGTGCTAGGTGCCGTATAAATGCTGAATAAAAGACCATTCTTTCCCCAAACAGCTTGCAGACTCAGGAAAACTAATCTACTCCAAGCCTGGGCTGAAGTCTGAGATATGTTCAAGAACCAATTGCAATTTTAGAATTTGTTTTTTGCCTGTGAATGATGTGTGCTTGTGAAGTTTTGTTCTGTTCTCTGCATGACGAAAAACTTTATAAAGCAGCCGTGCCTCCTCTATTTTGCATCTGAGATCTATTTGGGTGGGTCCCATGGTATTTTCTAACACGGACACAAGTTTTTATTTCTCATTCTGGCAGGCCTCCGTGAAAGTGAACACATTCATTGATCCAAAACTTTCCTGGGAATGCAGAAGATTTTTTGATTATGTGAAAAACAGATTTGTCAGAACCTTTTTAAACTTCAGGTTCCACAACCTCCCATGAACAATTTCTGACACAGAATATACCAATCCATTTCAAACCATCTAGTTCTGTTTAATTCTTCCTTAGCTGTACAATGGAGGGAGTCTGGAAAGGCATAAAAAAGAGCAGAAATCTTAGGGTGTGTCTAGACTACATGTCTCTGTCGACGGAGCCATGTAGATGAGTTTCCTAGACATAGCAAAATGAAGCGGCGATTTAAATAATCGCGCTTCATTTACATCAAAATGGCCTCCACACTGTACCGATGATCAGCTGATCCGGCACAGCGGGACAGTCTAGACGCACTGCGGTCGACAAGGGAAGCCTTTGTCGACCGCTCCGGTATGCCTCGTGAAACGAGGTTTACCGGAGTGGTCGACAAAGACTTCCCTTGTCGACCATGGCGCATCTAGACTGCCCCGCTGTGCCGGATCAGCTGATCATCGGCACAGCACGGCGACCATTTTGATGTAAATGAAGCGCGATTATTTAAATCGCTGCTTCATTTTGCTATGTCTAGGAAATTCATCTACATGGCTCCGTCGACAGAGACATGTAGTCTAGACACACCCTAACTGACTAGAAGTGTGCTGCATTTTGATGGAGGTAAGGGTGTGTCTGCACTGCACCATAACTCAAAATAAGATACACAATTTGAGCTACACAAATTTCATATCTTATTTCAATGTTATTTTGAAATAGCTTATTTTGTAATTTGGTGTTGTCTACATAGTGCCAATTTTGAAATAACTCGCTATTCTGAAACATCCCTTACTCCTTATGGAATGAGGTTTACAGGGACGTCGGAAGAGCAAGCCCAAAATAATGGGCTTGTTTTTAAGACATGGGATAGCTATTTCAGGATCACCAGTATCCTAAAATAGTGCTGCAGTGTAGACGTAGCCTAAGTGAGCAAATAGGACAAACCAGCATTTTGTCTTTATCCTCTTAACTTATTTTGGCTCCTTCTCTATTTCCCACTGGTGTTGTAGAGTACACATTGAACCTATTAACTCCTACTGGGCATGTACTAATAACATTTACACATGACACAAAGTTGAGAGGTATTGCCAATATGGAGGACATCTGGAATATCATGTAAGAAAATCTGGAGGACCTTGAAAATTGGAGTAATAGAAAAGGGATGCAATTTCATAGTGCAAAGTTTAAGATCATACATATAGGGACTCACAACAAGAATTTTTGTTATAAGCTGGGGATGTATCAGTTGAAGTGACAGAAGAGAGAGAAGAAAGACCTTGGTGTATTTAGTCAATCACAGGATGAATTATGAGTGACCACTGTGATGTGATCATGGAAAAGACCAATGCACTCCAAGGAAGCATCAGGCAAAGTATTTCCAGTTGAGATAGATAAGTGACATTACCATTCTACAAGGCACTCCTGAGACCTCATCTGGAACACCATGTGCAGTTCTGACCTCCAATTTTTAAAAAAAGATTAATTCAAACTGGAGCAGGTGTAGCAAAGGACTACTAGGGTGATCACAGGAATGGAGAACCTACCTTATGAGAGTAGACTTAAGAAGCTTGGTTTGTTTAGCCTAACAAAATGAAATCTCAGAGGAGATGTGATTGTTCTCTGTAAATATTTCAAAGGGATAAACACAGGGACAGAGAGGAGTTATTTAAAGTAAGGGCCACTGTTGGCACAAGAAACAAATGGATATAAATTGGCCACCAAAAAGTTTAGGGTTGAAATTAAATGAAGGTTTTTGATTATCTGAGTTCTGGAATAGATTTCCAAGGAGACTAGAAGGGACAAAACTCTGTTGTTTTTTAAGACTGAGCTCGATAAGTTTATGGAAGGATGGTATAATGAGATTGCCGGCCATAATTTATGGCCAATCTGTGACTGGAAATAACTCCAGTGACCAGAAATGGGACATTATATGGGGAGAGCTCTGAGTTACCACAGATAATTCTTTCCCAGGTGTTTGGCAGGTGGGTCTTGCCCACATGCTGAGGATTTAAATTATTGCCATATTTGGGATCAGAAAGTAATTTTACCCCAGGTCAAATTGGCACAGACCTTGTTCCCCCCTTCCTCTGCAGCATGAGATAGAGATCACTTGCTGGCTTGAGCTAGAATTAATGGTTGATTCTCTGTAACATGAAGTCTTTAAATGAAGTTTTGAGGACTTCAGTAACTCATCCAGAGGTCATGGGCTTCCTACAGGAGTGGATGGGTGAGATACTGTGGCCTGTAATGTGTAAGTGGCAGATTAGATGATCAGAATGGTCCCTTCTGGTTTAAAGTCTGAGTCTATTCCAGTACTATATCCCACAATGAAATCTTCAAATTGCCTTTCTTCAAGTTTGCTAAAATCACTCTTTACCAGAGTGTCCTATCTTTGCACAAGAGTCACTAGAAATTATTTCCCTTAGGAAGACAATGCTTCTAGGAGATAATTTTTATATATTTAAGCCCCAGTATGACACTTTTATTTTTCTAAAGGTCCAAAGCAATAGCCTTCAGAGAGTAATTGTATGAAATACCACATGTGAACAGTGTGAAACAATCTTCAGTACCAACCCAATCTCTAGATGTTTTTATTAAATATTAATGCCACACATTTCTGAAGAGTTTGCCAAGCTGATGTTATGTTGGTCTTTGTGGTAATTTAATTGAGCAGGAACATTTCCTGTCATTTTTATCAATGTCTGGCTCTACATGACATTTTAAACTAAAAATATAAGAGAGGGCAAGAGAAATAATTAATACTCAGTTTCCATTCATGAGTATCTGCTAATATTTCCCCACAGAGGATTTAAAGTTTCTCCTGAGTATTTTTCTTGGAGGCAAATATGGATCTGAGCTAACCTAGACTCCCTGCAAATTGTTCCAAAGGGCCTAGCTGGAATCTAGCCTGCCTTTGCTAATGGGATTCTTTCTTTCCTGTTTGTAGAAAAAAAAACAATAAAGAAAACCCTAAATAATCTTTGTTTTTAGAGACTAAAACTCTGAGGGATTCTGAAAACATTTTTGTACAGATGCCCTTCCCCTCGCCAAAAAAAAAAAAAAAATCTCTGGATGTTTAAATCTTCACAGAGGGGTTTTCCTATAGAATCAACATAAATTGACTAAACTTGTTGATCGCTGCAGAATGAATTATCTTAATGTGATTTAGCATTATAAAACATTGGGTTACGTAGAAATCACAGGGCAAGGGGAAACAAAAAGCCACTGAAATCATTATAAGTCTGGAACAACATAATGGGCCTATTCATGAAAATATCACTGGGGACCCTTTCCATATAAATATGACATTATTTACATGGGAAAAGTGTGGTCTCATGTTGACCATAGAAGTGTGTCGCGCTTAAATTTATGAAACTGCTCTTGCCCACACTTAAGTGGACTTGTCTCAGTTACGTTCCCTAGAGGGGACATGCCCCCCAGCAGGGGCAGTCACTTGCAGCTACAAGGATAATGATGTTAATAATCAAAATGAAATCGAAATGAAATGAAATGAAAACAATCACGAGGTTGGTTTGTTGGTTTTACCTGCCTGTCTGTGACAGTGCAGATTGCCCATCCACTTTTGGAACCTTCTGCGAGCCCCTTCTGAAACACAACACATCTTCTTAAGGAATCTAGGACACGTTCCTTTGCTGTGTGTCCTGCTCTCTCCAGACTACCGCTATGCTCCTGCATGAGGAATGCATGATTAAGCCTCCATAAAGTGTGTGATGTTCTCTGTATTTTACTCAGTGATTTATTTTTAGTAGATCCTTGGGTGGGGTGGAAGCCACATGAACATCTCAAAGCTGTAGATCAACGGTCACCTACTGGTCGATCTTGGAGCCTCTGACAGGTGATCCTGACTGGTTTGGCCAAGAGGCTATCAAGTGCCAGCACGTCAGCTGCCCCTCCCCCTACTTCTGCGCATCTCCTGCCCTTTGCCTTGGAGCTGACCCCCACCCCTCCGGAGCCTCCTGCTTGCTGTACAGAGCAGGGAGAGGAGAGGAGGGGGTGCTAATGTCAAGGTGCTCCCTCTCCCAAACTGTTCCCTATGTCCACAGAGCGGGGTGGAGGAGGGCGGGGGAGGAGGGGAGGGCAGGGGACACAACAGGACTTGGGATGGAGTTTGCTGACTACTTTTGGGAGTGGTGCAGGGCCAGGGCCGAGGTGAGCCTGCCTTAGCCCCACTGCACCATCACCTAGAAGCCACCTGAGGTAAGTGGTGCCTAGTCAGAGCCCACATCCCAAACCCCTACCCCAGTCATGAACCCCCTCCTGGACCCCAAGCACACCTGTATCCAAAGACCTTCCCAGAGCCTGCACCTAGAACCCCCTCCAGCACCCCAACTGCCTGCCCCAAGCTCAGAGCCCCTCTCGCATGTCAAATCCCTTAATCCAAGACCAGAGCCTGCATCCCAACCCGCTGCCCCTGCCTCATGAAAGGGAGGGAGGATGGGGGAGGGAGGGAGAATGGAGTGAGCAGGGGCATGGCCTCAGTAAAGGGGCACAAAAGAGGCAGAGCAAGGGTATTTGGGTTTGAGCTTACATTGGAATTCAAAAAGTGATCTCATGCTTAAAAAGGTTGGAGACCACTGCTGTAGATGGACTGATATTAGTAGTGCTTTGTAATATACAGGGGAGGCCACCAACACACGTCATCTTCCCCTTTTGAATTTGCTGGGAAAGTAGGGTGCTGCTTTTCTGTCACTGCAGTTAGGCAATTTCCAGTGCTTTTTATTAGGTGAAAATCCAAACCAGAGAAACACAAAACAGAGGGCCAAGCCCCCAGAAATCATGGGAGACTCCACATTCACATTACAATTGGGCCCATAGTTCATATCCAGCAAAGCACTTAAAGGCATGTGCTTTAGTGACTTCAGTTGAATTTAAATATGAGCCTAAGTGCTTTATTGCATAGCGGCCATTGGTCTTGATCCAGCTTTTACTGAAGTTGACAGAAAGACTCCCAAAGATTTCAGTGCGAGACTGCTCATGCCCAGGGGGAGGAGCAAGGAAAGTTGTTCCATGGCTGGGAAGAAACTAAATATTTAGAGTTAGATAATAGATAATTTAGCAAGGAAATTTCTCTGGTTTTTCCTCATACAAATAAATCATTGATCTGATTAAGCTGAAGGGGAAAGCCATGTGTAACAAATAAAGAGATCTTTCCCTTTTGCCGATTTTTTTTGCGTTGGTTTCCATTGATCCTTTATATGTGTGACTGCGTGCCCTTGACTTCTTTTTCTCCATTAAATATTAATGCATTCTTATAAATGGGGAAAATGGGGGAAATTCAATTTGCCAGATTTCTTCTGTGCCACTATTTATTGCTGGTGTGGGAATACAGCAAATGTGTCCAGCCAATACGTTATTAAATAAGGGCTGCACCAAATCCAGATGTTATACAGAAGACCCTGTATGCTGTAAGCACAGGCACAAAAATAAGGTTCTTCCCACATTTCCTGTGGAATAAATTCATGGTTCCACTTTACTGGGGGGCATGTGAGGAGGAAAAAAATGGTCTGCTTGCCTCTCAGAATGCTTCACCCATGGCTCAGCTCATTTCACAGGATCAGACTGTGAAAGTTGCAAGTTTCCAATAACTCTTTCTACTTGATTAGTTCAAGATCAATATGTCTGGTTGCCAGGATGCAACTGGAAAGGCTATTTATCAATGTCAGTGGTGGGCCTGAGGCCCAATCACGCTGGTTTTTTTTTTTTTTTTTTTTGGAGGGAAGGGAAATGGTTATTTGTGAGGTTGTTATTGTTCATTTACCTACTTTTCACTTATTTGATGAGGGAACAAAGTGTTGAACGGTATGATTGACAAACCTGAAAATAATAACTACATGCTTTGGAAATGCCCAGCCCGCTATTAAGGAGCAATTGACAGAGTTATTCCAAAACGCTGCAAGACAACTTTGAGTTCTGCTCTGAACCTGGCATGTGGCCAGTTTCTCACATCCTTATTTAATACCAGTTGGCCATACTGATGGCTGCAGCTACAGAGAGCACACTGAAACAAATGGGCTGCGACACAACAGGAATGTTCTGTATGACGCAGGAATTGGTGTCCAGCTAACATTACGGGGGGAAGAGAGAATAAAGATGAATCACAGAATTTCTGCTTACTTCATATGATATAGAACCACACAGAGATGAGAATCCATGCCAAAGTAGGCAGGGCTCCTGTTTGTTAATTAAAAATATTTACAGAGCATTTTAGAGTCTGAAGATTCAGCTAGGATATGGATCACAGATTCTGGAATTAATCAACATTTTATCAGCTGACATCGTGATTTAATATTGTCTGGCACTGCTGAGTCAGCAACTCTAATTCTGTGATGCTGCATTTTAAAATTGGATGTTTAAAACAATAATAATAATTAATAATAAAAACAAATGTTGCACTGCTAACAACCACTTTTTCTAGTTTTAGAGCCCAGGCACTATACTGGCAGATAATTCTGAAAACTGAAATGCTCCCCTAGGTTGCAGAACAGCGATAGCCTGGGAAACAGCAGTTAGAACTTGATATTTTTAGTGAAGACATTTTCCCCCATGAAAATTGATGTTTCTATGGAAAATATACATTTTCTCATTTTAGGCGGGGGAGGGGGGGGCTTGACGAAAAGAACTCAGTTTGGCAGGTTTTAGATAAAACCATTTTTTGACAAAAATCAGAACCTTTTTGGTTTTATGATTTTTGTGAGGAAAACACATTCCTGACTACCTCTAATAATAGTGGATGCTTCCCGTGCCCCACCGCACCTGTCCGAGAGGGTAATTTGGACTCCATGCTCATTCAATTCTTCTCCTTGCTTCTGTGGTTTCCAAGAAAGGTCCCGATTAATGCCAGCAGTAATAGTGGGTGTGTTTTTTTGTGATGTGGATATCAGGGAAACATATGGTGCATTTCACTGTCAGGGGTTTATATTCCCCTCACTATAGGCACACAGTTCCCATTATCTTTAATGAGAGTTACAAGCACTGGGGGAGCATATAGCTCATGATAATAAAAATCTGGAGCTTCACAGTTTTGTGTTACAAACTGTGACAGATTAGTATGTCTATATGGGCTTATAGCAAGCTGCAAATACTCTTCTATTTTTTTGGATGCTATTTTAATTGTAAACTTCACCTTTGCACTGTAGCCTTCACCCTGAGCTGGGACTTCCAGGCGATTAGGAGAAATCCTTCTACCAAGCAGAGGGGCATAACAATGGGAATACCATCAAGGCAGTGTCTCTTCCAGCCTGGGTGGAAAAATTCCCAGCAGCTCAGTTCCTGCTAGTACACTGACAAAAGCAATGTGAATATTTTAACATGGGTACTGGCCAAGGTTCCCTCTAACCTGTGCAGCAGCATTGTCTGCAGCTGCTTAATGAGCCCCACCCAGGGGCTCAAGGCTGCCATGCACGGAGCTGCCTGGCTGGGGGAAGGGCACTTCTCCCTCAGCTACAACAGCAGCTCCCTGCTGAGGACAGAGTAGCTGGGAGAGACTGCTAGGAATCCCTGAGAGTCCCTGAGGGGAATAGCTGAGCATCCCTTACAGCTGGGAGAGACTCACTGCTCTGTCCTCAGCAGGGAGCTGCTGCTGTAGCTGAGGGAGAAGTGCCTCTATCCCAGCCAGGCAGTTCCTTGCGTAGCAGCCCTGAGCCCTTGAGTGGGGCTCATTAAGCAGCTTCCTGCCATGCAGCCTAGAGGGAACGTTGGGTGGCACAGGATAACTACCCGAGCACTAACCCAGGTGGTCAGGTGGGTTTGGACTCAGTGCCATTGTCAGTGCCACAACACGCACAATGCTATCTGTAGTGCTCTAACTCCAGTGGGGCTTGCTGGAAAGTGTGCTCCCGGCTATAGCGTAACCATCCCCAAAGAGCCTTTAACAGATTTAATAGATTATAAACCAAAAGGGACCACTGTGATCATCTAGTCCAGTGGCTCTCAACCTTTCCAGACTATTGTACCTCTTTCAGGAGTCTGATTTGGCTTGAATATCCCCAAGTTTCACCTCACCTTTGTCACAGCCATACTATCACTGAAAAATTGCTTATGATCTCATTATTATATAATGTTAACATAAATCAACAGGAATGGAAATATTGCACTTGCATTTCAGTGAATAGTATATAGAGCAGTGTAAATAAGTTGCATGCAATTTTAGTTTGTACTCACTTCACTAATGCTTTTCATATAGTTGTGGTAAAACTAGGCAACTATTTAGATGAGCTAATGTATCCCAGGAGACCCCTGCATACCTTCAGGAGTACTTGCACCCCTTGTTGAGAACCACTGATTTAGTCTGACCAGGAGTTGTAACACAGGCCAACCCTGAATTAATTCCTATTTGAACTCAAGCATATCATCTAAAAATATATCCAATCTTGATTTTAAAATTGCCAGTAATAAAGAATCCATCACAAGTCTGGGTAAATTATTCCCATTGTTAATTAACCTTACTATTAAAATATGTGTCTTTTCTCCTGTCTGATTTTGTCTAGCTTCAGTCTTGATGGACTTCTATTCAGATAGGTCTTCCCTTGAACTATTGGTTGGCTCCAGTCTAAGGGAGCTACTTTTTTCCAGTTTAGAGCTGGGGAGCGTGTAGAATTAAGCAATTGATCAGCTACTGGTGTTTTTGAAGCTGCTGTGGGGGGGGGAGGAGGTGAGGGATTGTGACCTGACAGAGGGACCAGAGCTCTACTTAAGGCTGATTTTCTGGCCAGGGACTCTCTCACTGGCCATCCATTGGCTGACAAAATAAAACTGAGCGGGTGGAGCAGGAGATTCTCTGAAACCCTGAGAGGACACTAACCAAAACCCAAAAAGGCTCTCAGAGTTATCACTGGAAGGATGCAAGCAGGTGTTATTTGTGCTTAGATCTGTAATACCTGTCTTTTTGTCTATGAGTAAAGCATGTGTGATTTAGAAGTTCCTTTACAAAGTCTGTGTGGGTTCCATTTTTTAACTGTTAAAAGGAGCCAAACAATAAACCAAGATACCCACATGGGTGGAGCTCTGGAGAGAGAATGATTAATCTACTTAGGGAGCCAGCACTGATCATTAGGCTTAGGGCCAAAGAGCCCCACATCCTAAAGGGTCTCTGCCCTGAGACTGCCAGAAAAGCTTAGACTGAGACAGTGGCTGCATGCCACTCAAAACCAGTAGTCTTGGAAGCACTTGGAATCCAGAGATTAGGTCCCATAAACAGTCTGGTGTCTGACTACAAAGAGAAGCTCAGTCAGAGCTGTAACACAAACTTTTTGAGAAAGTCGATGAATTTGATACTTTCCAATACGATAGAGTGGTGCGTGCGTGTGTGCATGTATAACTATAATATTCTAGTGTCATTTAGAGGGACACTAGATTGGGGCACTATCAGGCTAGGATAGGGATGGGCAATAATTTTTGATGGGGGGGGCACTCCAAGATTTTGGAAAGTCATCGAGTGCTGCACTCTCTCATGATATTAATGGAGGAGGTGCAGTGTCTGGGGCGGAGGTTGAGTGCAGAAGGAAGCTTGGGGCAAGGGATTGGGAAAATCATGAGTCAGATCTCAGAAATCATGAAATCGGAGTTAAAACCATGAGATGTTACATCTCACACTGTTTGGTTTCTTTGTATTTGTCTTCTAATAATTGAGTCAGTATGAGTCACATTTTCAAGGTTCTCTCCACAACCAGGCTAGAAACAAATAACAACAACAAAAAAAGTGAAATTCTTCAGTAATCACCTGATCCAGAAGCAGGGGCTTTAAATAAAATGACAAATATTGTGAGACTCACAATAGAATCTTGAGAGCTGGCAGCACTGGAGCTGGGCTGTGCCCAAAGCCCATAGGAAGAATTCTGTCTGGGACCAGGCATGCATGGAAAGCAATTTCTGCATTTAGATTTTTTCCTTATTATGTGTAGGATCATCCACTCCTGCAGCCCCCTGACTCTGGATCCCACGAAGATCTATTTATTTGTAACTCTTCAACTACAGTAGCAGTCACCTGATAAGCGTAGGCTCATCTGGAATTTGAACTACTGTGGACCACAGGATAAGCTGCTTTTGACTGAAGGAATCGTGTAACCTACTGGTGAGAGTGTGTTACAGGCATCCCTCTGTGCCTGATCTACTGAGGAGAGGAGTCTGTTTCATCCTGAGCAAGGGAGCTTTGTCTCAAGCTGTAGCTGCTTATATGTGTAGAGCCCCAATTCAGTTCCTCTTGTGAGGAGGAAAAGGAAAAGACTCATCTCAATTTCCCAGCCACCCATGGGATATTCACCCGGCAGATACATATTCTTATTTTACCCTAGTGCACTGAATGGACTTTTGTGCTGAACCGAATATGCCATTTCTTACTCAATGAAAACGTCCATTGATTTCACGGGGAACTTAGGATGCTTGGTGCTCATGAAGAGTAGACTGTGTAGGCCCCAATTCAGCAAAGTATTTAAACAAGTGTGTGACTTCAAAGGGCCTACAGCATATACTTTTCACATTTGACCTCATTGTTTGCATTCTGCTCTCTAATCCATCTCTCCCAGGGTTGTTAACACTGAAGTCAGTGGGAGTTTTGGAACACAGGGTTCGGCTCTATAGCGGCTTCAGTGGGAGAATTCACATATCTAAAGTTATACAGGTGCTTAAGTACCTTCCTGAGGCACCCAGAACCAAAAATGTATATTAAGGGACTTATGCAAAGTCACATTGGAAATTGGTGTAAAAGACGGCAATAAATATCTCGCCTTCGAGGCAGGTTTCTTAACCCCAAAGCTAGCCTTCTCCCTCCAGAACATTTATTTATTTTAGTTTAATTCATCCTGTAACTTGCTATTTAACAGCATAATAAAGTTATTAATCACAAAGTAGCTTAGCCTCCAAGACAGAATTTTAAACTACCTTCCACTAAAAACTGCAGATCATTAGAAATTTGAGTACCAATGACACACTTAAATCTCTATTTTGTTGATAAATGTGCATTTGATGATTGTGTACTGTCATGTCATTAATATGAATGAAAGATGTGTTTTTTTCACTGAGAGCCAGCTTTTCAAGTTTTAAGACTGCTCTTCTCTCAAGTCTGGATTTAAAAAAAAAAATTCAGTTCCCACTTAGTCAACTAAATCAAAGCAAATGTTTTCAAAATGTTTAGACCCTGCTCAAACCCATTGTGCCCTTACGTGCATAGATTAGAAAAGATTCATTATGCAGTTTATTAGTTTCTTACAAAAATCTGGCTCTGAGAGATGATATCCTTATAATTGAAACCCAGGGGAGGAAAAAAGGGTAATCTACATGACAATGAGACATTTAGATAGGCAAAAACGGTATTAGAGTGCGTCTACACAGCAGGGCTTAACTTTTTCTGACTCATCTTGATTCGATCTCTTTCAATATTGGCTTAGTTATGTCAGTTTTGAGGACTATACTGGATTTGGTGATTCTGTCTCTTTTCTTCTGGGTTTTATAAGAAACAATTCTATTCCTGGCATGTCCCTTTTTCCTGGCACAAACGAACATTTACTTTGCTTTAAGTTATAATAAGAAGAAGCTGTATACTGAATTTGGTGGTCCTAGCTCTTACCAATTAGGAGGTGTTCTTGATCAAACAGACACATTCTGTAATGTATATATCTACTATGTATTTGAGAGAGTTTGTGCACCTGTCTGTATGTCCATCTGTATGTTTGTGCAGCTGTCTGTCTGTGAGTCCATTTGTTCAAGAATTCTGCCTGAATTGGAAGAGCTGTGTGAGATGTGACTGTGAAATGGTGAGATGTGAAATGGTAAGATGAGATTGTTTCTCATAAAATACTAAGGGAGGGGTCTGCTAGCTGGCACAGTTAGACTGCAAAATGATCACGGGGGTGGGTGCAGAAGTAAGAAATTGGCCGGCTGGGGGAGGGGCTCGGGATGTTGCCATCCACCATCCACAAGTGAGTTCCTGTGCTGGTGGTGGGCATGGTTGGCTCTCTCTTCCCATGCTGGCCCCATTGCCTCACAACCAGAGCCCAGACCACTCCCCCACATCCCTCTACCCCAGCAGTGGACACCAGGGAAAGGGGGAGTCCGGGTAGGCAGTGTAGCCCCCACCTCCCCTGCCAGCCCTGGATAGCAGCTGCCAGCTGGCCAAGATTGGCCCTCACTACCTCAAGGAGCAGCCGCTAGTCAGGCAGTACAGCCCCTGCAGCAATGGGCAGCCACAGGGAACTGGGCAGCCCACCCACACCTCCCCGACCCCTGCCTTGAGCCCCTCACCACCTGGCCTGACTTCTGCAACCCCCACCCCTTGCCCTGAGCTTCCCCCTGCTGCACCATCTCATGCCATGTGTGTGTGTATGTATGTGTATCACAGCAAGTGTTGATTTTGATGAAGTGTGGCTTTGTGGGCAGATTGTTGCTGGCACAACTGCAAAGCTGATCTCAGGAGCCTAGGGAGGTTTATTTAGATTCCTTAAATGTTTTTGCTTGATGGTATTGTGGGTATTTTGAAACCTTTTATGATTCTAACAGCACCAATGACACTGTCACCTACACCATTTTTGCTTTGTTCTTCAGATTTACAAGTATCCCTGAATGGGTGAATAAGACCCGATGACAGCAACAAACGTGGGGCCACATATTCCCCTTCAGTGTAAGAAAAGGAGTAAGTGGGGAAAATAACCCTCCTCCCCTTAGCAGAATTTGCTTCTTGTTGTGCGCTCTGGTGGGAGGGTTGCTTGGAGCTGTGGAATTTGGAGTCCATGCAGAGATTGCAAATGCTGAGCCCAGTCCTATGGATCTCAGAGATGAGGACAAAGATGGGTTCTTAAAGAACCTTCCTAGGGATTCGCATTGGCCCTCATCAGCCTAGCAGCTTTAGTGCTGCCATTGGCTATTTCCTATGCTGCCGCTCAGTAGAGGGAGATAATATAGTTAACAACTGTATTATATCCCACATGGATTTCCACACACAAATCCCTGCAGGGCATCACCCCTGCTCTGCCCCTTTTTGCTGGAGCCTCAGAAGTTTGCTCAACTCTTCTAAAAGGTGTGTCCGTGGAGGGGAATCTCCGTGACACAGGGGAGGTAGAGGTGCCAAAAGGGCCTTTTGGTGGAAAAGGAGATTTGTCAGCCTTGGAGATGATCCGGGTCTTAGTCACTGTCTGATTCATATTCTAAATAAACCCTGAAGGCAATGCAGAAACCCACATACTGTACCACGTATGCTTGATTTAATGCCTCAAAAGCCAGTGATTTCCCTGAGCAGTGAGCAGGTAGCAGTATTATGTGACATAGATGTTTTCATAGCCAGCATCCAGTGACTGTCAAGGAATGCAATAACCAGGCCTTTCTTATCCACTTCCCAAGAATTGCATTTGCCTTCTTCCTTGTGCTGCTGCATTTCTGGTACCGCAAAGATCTGTGTTAAATACCTGAGCTAATCCAGTGAATGGGCTGGAAAGCAGCAGCCAGGTGGCTCTAGGACACATGCTGTGAAATGTATTTCTTGTTTCACCAACCTGCACCTAATTCAACCCCATTTCCTTACCGAGTGGTTCCGTCTGCACAGAATACAGAGCAATCGCTATGGGCCATACTGCTCCTGCTGAGCTGCTGGCACAGACAAGCCTGAGGCAGACCCATACCTCCCGTGCAAGTGTGTGAAGCAGGCCCAACACATGCCAAATTCCCAGGCTCCAATGAAGCTATGAAAGTTGAGCATCGTCCTCCATGGTTTGAAGGGTGAAATGACAGGGAGAATGATGGCCTGGGGATCTGAGCGAATCTGCCCCCCCAGTCTATAGGATACAACAGATTCTGTTCAGCTGTGTGGAGGGGGACTACCTCCAGTTACTTCTCCTCAGCCATTGGTTGGCAGACCTCAGGCGACACTGGGTGGGCCTGACCGTCCTCTCAGTCACCACAGAAGGGAAGGATGTTCCAGTGGTTAGGGTGCTACCATGGGACACACAAAACCTAGACTCAATTTTCTGCTCTGCCATTAACCTCCTGGGGGACACTCAGCAAGTCACTTATTCTCTCTGGATATGTCTATACTTGCTCCCTATCTTGAGATAGGGATGCAAATGTAGTGTACCGAAATTGCTAATGAAGCACGGGATTTAAATAAGCCACGCTTAATTAGCATAATCACGTCTGGCCGCCATTTTGAAATTGCATTATTGTGAAATAAAACGCTCCGTGTAGCAGCGTTATTTCAAGAGAAAACCCTTCTCTCGAAATAACTGTTAAACCTCATTGTATGCGGGATTAGCAATTTCAGTACACTACATTTGCATCCCTATCTCGAGATAGGGAGCAAATGTAGACATACCCTCTGGGTGTGTCTAAACTACAGGGTTTTTTCGAAAAAAGTAGCCTTTTTTCGAAAAAACTTCACCTGCGTCTAGACTGCAGCCGCGTTCTTTCAAAAGTCAATCGAAAGAACGCAGCAGTTTTTTCAATCACGGTAAACCTCATTTTACGAGGAATAATGCCTTTTTTCGAAAGTATGCTTTCAAAAAAAGGTGCATTGAATGCAAACTGTGCTTTTTCAAAAGAGAGTGTCTAGACTCTCTTTTGAAAAAGTGGCTCGCTTTTTTGAAAAATCTGCTTGTAGTCTAGACGCTGTCTTTCGAAAGAGGCTTGTAGTCTAGACGTAGCCTCAGTGTCTCAGTTCAAGTGTCTACCTCACAGGGGGTTGCGAGGATAAATAAAGAGCGCATCTGAGCACTTCACAATCATAGTGTGAACCTTTAGGGACTTGAGACACATACTATGAATCAGGAATAACTCCACTGAAATCAAAGGCAATACCTCTGTGGAGGGGAGCCACAGCATTAACTTTCTGAATGTTTTTCTGCACTTTCATCACAGGGACCATGCCAAATACTCTGGCTCCTTCTAGCCCTTTCCCCTTTAGCATACCCACTTTTTCTTGAAAGCCCACCAGTCACATGGATGTTTTGTAGCACTAGGAGAGGTGACTATATAACAAGGGTGAGCATCCTGCATATCCACTTTCCCCAATGGCTTTTCCATTGATTTGCTTCCCCCTGCCCCCGACTTCAGAGCATGCAGGCACTAGAGTAGAAAAAGCTTTGTTGTTGATGACACTCTGAGAGTTAATTAGTAAACTGTCTTTGTAGCCGTGGGGCTTATTTGTCCTTCCTTGTGCATGAAAGCATGTGAGAGAAAAAGATGGGCACACAAATGTGACAAAACAGGATATAACCTATATCACTCTCTGCTCCTAGGAGCATGGTCATCAATAGTAAATATGCCCCATGCTTTATGGATTAGTCTTATGCAGTGTAACGGTGAGGAAACCTTTATACAATTCATAGGATCACAGGGCTGGAAGAGACCCCCAGGAGGTCATCAAGTCCAACCCCCTACCCAAAGCAGGGCCAACCCCAACTAACTCAATCCAGCCAGGGCTTTGTCAAGCTGGGACTTAAAAACCTCTAGGGATGGAGATTCCACCACCTAGGTAACCCATTCCAGTACTTCACCACCCTCCTAGTTTTTCCTAATATCCAACCTAGACCTCCCCTACTGCAACTTGAGACCATTGCTCCTCGTTCTGTCATCTGTCACTACTGAGAACAGCTTCTCTTCATCCTCTTTAGAACCCCCCGTCAGGTAGTTAAAGGCTGCAATCAAATCCCCCCTCACTCTTCTCTTCTGCAGGCTAAACAAGTCCAAATCCCTCAGCCTTTCCTCGTAAATCATGTGTTCCAGCCCCATAATAATTTTTGTTGTCCTCCGCTGGACTTTCTCCAGTGCGTCCACATCCTTTCTGTAATGGAGTCCCCAGAACTGGATGCAATACTTCAGATGTGGCCTCACCAGTGCCAATTAAAGGGGAATAATCACTTCCCTAGATCTGCTGGCAGTGCTCCTCCTAATGCATCTTAATATGCCATTAGCCTTCTTGGCTACAAGGGCACACTGTTGACTCATCTCCAGCTTCTCATCCACTGTAATCCCTAGGGTCTTTTCTGCTGAACTGCTGCTTAGCCAGTCAGTCCCCAGCCTGTAACAGTGCTTGGGATTCTGCTGTCCCAAGTGCAGGACTCTGCACTTGTCCTTGTTGAACCTCATCACATTTCTTTTGGTCCAATCCTCCAGTTTGTCTAACTCACTCTGGTCCCTATCCCTACCTTCCAACACATCTATCTCTCCCCCTAGCTTAGTGTCATCTGCAAACTTGCTGAGGGTGCAATCCATCCCCTCATCCAGGCCATTAATAAAAAATGTTGAACAAAACTGGCCCTAGAACTGATCCTTGGGGCACTCTGCTTGATACCGACTGACAACCAGACATTGAGCCATTGATCACTACCCACTAAGCCCAACAATTCAGCCAGCTTTCTATCCACCTTCCAGTCCATTTATCCAATCCATACTTCCTTAACTTGCTTGCAAGGATAGTGTGGGAGACCGTACCAAAAGCCGTGCTAAAGTCAAGGTATATCACATGCACAGCCTTTCCCATGTCCTTTCTCACATGCTTTATTTTACCTCCAGCAGACGCTGACAAATGTGGGTTTTCAAAAGCCCTCAGCATTGGTCTGACTCAGCTCCCATCTGTGGTGCTGGAACTATTTTTAGGGTGGGGGTGCTGAACTTTGCCCTTCCAAACATTTTTGCACCCCTCACTGCCCCAGGCTGGGGTCCCACCTAGCATTGCCAACTCTCCCGGACAGAACGCTATTGCTGCTAATGGCATCTGGTTCATCCAGGCCAGGAGAACTGGCAACCTAGCCACAACTGGAGGCAGCTGCAGAGCCCTGGGCCAGCGGCAAGACCCAGAACAGTTGTGGCACCTCCAGGGCTGGTGGTTTAGACTCCACAGACAGCGGGCTGCAGAGCCTATGGGGATAGTGGGTGGCAAAACCCCAGGAGGTGCTGAAACTGGAGGAGTCAACGGGACCCTGGAGGGGCTTCCTGGAAGCTGGGACACCGCACTGGTGGGACCTTGGAGGGGCTGTCCACAGGCCAGGACATGGGACTGGTGGAGCCTGCAGTTGGGCTGGTGCCTGGGTGTGGGGAAACCTGGTTAAAAACCTGGGGGGACTGCAGCATCTCTATTTCCCACATCTATGACCCCCAATTCAAGAGAGCTGGATCTACACTGTGAAGCTTGGAAGCCTAGCCAAACTCTCCTAAATTTAGATGGAAAATTTGGTTTCAGCCCATCTCTATTGAATAGAGAGAAATTGTTTCCTCTTGGGTATTTCAGCTGTTGGAAGTTTCACATGTGGATGATATTCCCACAGTGCAGCTGAATAGATGCAGCAAATACACACAGCGCTGGACTTACCAAAGAGTGTTTTGTAGATTTTGCATTTTTATAAAACAAATAAAATGATGTTGCGGTGTGCCAAGAGGCCATTCAAACTGTGGTCGATTTCTCCTGAAATGGGCTGACTTGGGGCAAACCTGTTGCCCGTGACAGTCGTTCATTATAATTTGGATGCATCAGCTGATGGTGTTGGGTAGGGTGGGAATGGATCCCCCCATTCATTCTCGAAGTCTCCTATTAAAAGTCAGCATGTCTTTTGGGATACCACACTGTCAGTTTGCGACAGTGACCCCTGGATGGAGCGGCTACATCCCAGCAATACAGTTAACAATGTATCTTTCTAGTGGTTAACAGCTCTTCTAGTGGTTAATAGCTATCTTGGCAAAGGTCAGCTGTAGGTACATTTCCCACCTCCTGTCTCTCTCTTCCTATTCTCTTTTTTCAGTGATTTCCCACCATTCTGTCTCTCTTTTCATTGGGGGCAGGAGGTAACTTCTCAGTAATAATAATTTTTAAGCACAATTTTGTAAGAAGTGATGAGAAGGGTATCACTGGAATTTAACTCTGACTAATAATGGAGCTGACCGTTATGCTTCTAGTAACTGTACCCATATCTTGTACTCAGCTGCAAAACCCATAAATATGTGGATCAATTAGTAGTGTGTATAATGCAGCAAGTGAAGTCACTTTGTTTGCAATCTAGAAAGGAACACATAGCAGGGTCGGCCAAATTTACTGACCCTCTAAACCACATACAGTAATCTTGAGCAATTCGAGAGTTGGGCTTGTCTGCCGGGAGTCAGGGCTTCCGCCCTGCAGGACAGGCTGGCTGTGGGGCTTTAATCCAGCTCTGGTTGAACCCCAGGACTCACCACCATCCCATCAGGCAGAAGCCCTGAGCTCCCCTCCTTCCAGTCTGGTAGCTGGAGGATGCTGTGAAGGGTGTATGTGTGTGGAGGGGAGTGGGGAGTATGAGCCACACTTTAACTGTAAAAGTGCAGTGTTTTGACCACCCTTCACTTATGATCTGTCCCTGCCTTTTGTGTGGCACAAGCCAGGTCAGGTGTTTTAGACTTGATTTAACTGCCCACACACTGAAGAATTCCCTGTGTATTCTGGGCTTTCACATTCTCACCTCATCTCAAGTGAAGGGTTGCTGGGGAGTGGGCACACTTTATAAGTATTCTATTGGAACTAATGGCCAATAGTAAAACTCCCTTTGATGTAACTGGCTGCAGATTGTTGCTCCAAGGAGTAGCATTGTCACCATAAATATATGTTTAGATTATAAAAAAAATACAGATGTCACTGTTCAGAGGAGTAAAATGGTGAGGAGGCTGAATTAAGACAAAAAAATAAAGCCACACAGAGCCATATTTTAAAAAGAGAGCAAAAATTGATCTACTATATATTTGAGGGAGTTTGTCTGTCTGTGAGTCTATGATCTAGTCCAGTGTTTCTCAACCAGTGATCCGAGTACCCTTAGGGTTACTTGAAAGAAGTCTGGGGGATAAATCGACACAACCGAAATGTGGAAAAAACTGAATTTTTGTTTTAAGTTTTACAGCGCTTTATTATTTTTGTCCTTTTTACACCCAAAAATTTCATCGCTCGCCCAGCTACGATTAAGTTGTTTAAACAAATGTGTTGCAGTGGTAGAAAAAAATGTTTTGTGTCTGAAAAACTGTAGGTATTGGGGGTACTTATAATTTTTTTTAAAAAGGGGGTACTTTATAAAAAATGATTGAGAAACACTGGTCTAGTCTGTCTGTTCAAGAGCTCCTAAACAGTCAGAGTGAGGAACACCAAATTCAGTATATAGCTTCTTCATATCATAACGTAAAGCAGGGGTGGGGAACCGTTTTTGGGTTAGGGGCTACTGACCCACAGAAAAATCAGTTGGGGGCTGCACACAAGTAAGAAAACACACACACACACACACACACACACACACACAACCCCCCCCCC
The DNA here is from genome assembly GCA_032595735.1 of Pelochelys cantorii. NCBI lineage: Eukaryota > Metazoa > Chordata > Testudines > Trionychidae > Pelochelys > Pelochelys cantorii. The sequence continues at coordinate 183,342,501 of CM064328.1, forward strand.
CAAACCCTCTCTGACATGGCCACCGATTGAGAAGGAGAAATTCATTCCTCACATTTCCCTCGCACATCAGAGCCTTGGGAGGCCAGGCTAGTAGATTTTGTGTGCTCCAGCCCCACAGAGGGATGGCAGGGAGGCTGAAGTGCCAGTGTAAGCTCCCCAATGCTCCCCGAACCTTGAGGGCCAGATCCAGGCAAGCTGAGGGCTGCATCTGGCCCTTGGGCCTTAGGTTCCCCACCCCTGACTTAAAGCGGTAGTGCCAGGAAAATAGGATGTGCCAGATTTGCTCTGTGGTGAATACCTGTTCAAAAAATTTGCCGTGTCCATGGTTTTCCAAATGTGAAGGTATCTTACATCGCTGTCTTAACAGAATTCTGTGCATCAAGATGTTGCATAGCAATATTGGTACAGCAAGAGTTCTACCATGGAATGACTTGTTCTCTTCAGTCCAAGTAGCTGCACTTTCAGGGGCTAAGCCATAATTTTGGCACCTCAGAGGGCTTGAAGGTGACAATGCATAACTACGGTGTCTTGCTGCCTTTGCCTGTGGTATGCCCTCCAGGGACGGTGCTTCCTGGTGGTTACTAATTTGATTTTAGATTATCCAGTTTGCCTGATATTTCATGGCAATACCAAATACAAGAGAGTTGGAGAAAGCAGAGCCCTGCACTCTGTCTTCGACATGGTTCGGGGGGGGGGGGGCCCAGGGGCCAGTGCATAGATCAATCCACACAGAGTCAGTTGCTCTCAACTCTACTGATAATGGGGAGCAAAGTGAGGGCAGAGGCTTCAATAGAGGTTAATGAACATGCTCAGTCCATGTGAACATGCTCAGCACACGCCAAGCTGCAAATCCAGGGGGAGGCATGTGCCCCTCCCCCCCAACATGTCACCTCTGCTGCCATCCTTATTGACAGTACATTAGACCTTGTTGGGAGAGTGGTTGTTCACAGGGTTGTAGCTGTATTGTCTGAGTGTCCCAGGACACTGGCTTTATGGTTCATTACAACCATTTGTAACACTCCACACTGTTGGCTACTCTTAATTGCCCACTTCAAATGATTTATGTATAACAATCTAACCCCAAGTGCCCCCGTCATTTCAAGTGACTGTCTCCAACATGTGTTACCCCCTCTGCTTAACTGTCTGTCCCAGTTCGGGTTTAGCTCAGACACTCTGCTTCCTTCCCCTGGTCTGAAGAAGAGATCTGTGGAGCTGGAAAACATGTACCTTCCACCAATGTAAATTGGTCCAATAAAAGATATTACCTCCCCCACCAGGACTAGATTAAGAAAGGGGCTTTAGGGGCCAGCCCTTCCTGGTGGCGGGGTGAGGTGGCTTCATGCACTGCCATTCCTCCTCCCTCCTCCCGCTGGAGCCTGTGGGTGCCGGGATAACTTTCATCTGGAGGCCCCATTCCTGCAGTTCCCCCAGGTAAGTGTCCCCACACCCCAATCCCCTGCTTCAGCCCTGCGACCACTCCAGCAACTTAGCTCCTTCCTAGACCCCAACTTCAACCCTGAGCCCTTCCTGAACCCTAATTCCTTCCCCAGCCTCACACCCCCAACCTGACCCAGCTGCACCCCCACCCCAACCTCCTGCCCTGAGCCTGCTCCTGCACTCCAAACCCCTTAGCCCAGCCTGGAGTCCTCCCTGAACCTCCAATGCCTCATTTCCATCCCAGGGTCTGCAACCCATTCAGCTCCCTCCCACCCTCCTGTTTCAACCTGTAGCCTCCTCCTGCACACTAAACTCCTCATATTTGCCCCCACCTCAGAACCTAGGAGACCCCACAATATCTAATAGCCCTGTGCACCCAGAAGAGTTAATCCAGCCCTGCACCCACCTTGTTTCTCTGCGAGAGCACTATCACTGTATTCATTACAGCCAGGAGAGGGATAGCTAGTGATATCCTCTAGGTTGCAGTATGTTATGTGAGATCAGTGGTACCAGTCATGGTATCAGATACGACTCAGCATGAATAAAAGTGGACGAATTGGGCCCTATGGTATTAATAGGTAAGTCTAATCAGTGCAGTCTTTGATCCAGAGAGAACAGCTAAACCCTGGCATCTTAGATGATCTAGCTGTAGGACTTTGGCTGCTGACAGTAGCGAGAGCAAGCGAACAAAAAACACACAAGAAACAACACTCTGGTGGGGGGATGGGACAAAAGCACTGTGGTTTTCTGATCTGCGTCTTTTTATTAGAGTTTTATATTATATGACATGTAGTATGAGTGCAAGATGGATCCTACTTCCCCTCCCCTCCTTCACTGTAGTGCATTTTAAATCAAACTGTCCTCTGTAACTCTCTGGAAAACCATCACATTTCTGGTTTTGCTCTTTCAGAGGATAATTTCTCCTGTTTAATGAGATCTGAGAATGAAGTCAGGCATGAGTTGGAGAAAGGTCACAGCATGTGCTCAAAAGTATATTAACTACTGTTGGAGCTGGCATTAGATGACTTCCATGAGGACAAAATTAAGCAGCAAACAGTAAATACCTTCAATGGCACTTCATTACAAGCTGGACCATTTACAATGAAATAAGAACATGCGAGAGGTTTCAAGGATGAAATGGGAATGCTCACAAATAAAAAGAAAAAAAATGTTGCCACTTAGAATGTGATTCCACTCAAGGTTAATGGGGAAATAGTTAATGAAGAGTACAGAATCCAAAGACTGCATGATGCCATATTGTGCCTTACATCGGTAATTAATACTAAATGCTAAATGACTTTACCTGAGCACATTTTCTCTGAGAGAAACTTTAAATCCCACGCACCATATAGAGGAACTTTGTCCTGGTGCTTTACGACTCCCACTAATGCTGAACCTGCTAAATCAGAATCAATTTCTTCCAAGTCATTTCCAGAATGGTGATTTGCATCCATCACAACCACAATGCATTCATCATATAGGGTCCCATGCTACCCCGGGAGGTTTGCCATTGATTTCAGGGGATGAAAGAGCAGACCTGAATGCACATGACTAAAGAATTATGACACCTTACCACTTAGAAAACGTGTCTGTGGAAGACGGTCTGATGCAAAACCCCATCCCTCTCTGGAAGCACTGTCCCCATTCCCATCTTTCTAAGGCTCTCTTCCTTCTCCTTCCCAAAGGTCATTTCCTACCTAAGGTCATTAGGGAACCTGGAGCTGTAGTTCCAGTCAAATATTGCTCCTGAGTGAGCAGAACACAAAGGGGGGGGGGGGAGGGAAACCTGAAGGCAAAGGACAGTGGGGAACGCAGTCTCAGCACAGTCCATTAAAACAAGAGGTAAATCAGCTTCCTTCATTTGCCTTGGCTGCTAAAGACCCTGATTACACAAAGCGCCAAAGGGGGAGTGAGAATGACAAGTCTTGGTTGTTTTAAGGAAGGAGAGAGGCTGCATGAGAGTGACTGGTTTTGCTGTTAGAAATGTTTCTCTTCCCTGCTAGAGCAGTGGGTTTAAAGTAGGGCATTTGTACACACTGTTTTTTCCAGCCAGTGCTCATCATATTGACAGGAATCTCCTCAGATGAACAGTTTCATCAATGTGCTCAGGCCTGGTTGTAGGTGGCATCCTGAGGGCAGATTCCACTCTTATCCGAGACCGAAGCCTTATTCCATTACTGTTGTTAAAACATCTCCCAGGTGCACTTAGACTTCCCTTGTCTTTCTTTCTCCCCTCCCCACCCTTCCCCTGCTTGTTTTGAATCAACCTGCTTGAAAAGCGGAGGCCAAATCTTCAATTTCTTTTGGGCAAGAAGTAACAGCTTTCCAGGATTAGCCTCCAGGTTCCACCTGCCCTGGATGTAATAATATGGGTATGAAAAGTCACAGCAGGGATGGCAGCTCCAGTGCCAAGTTCCAGCACGGCATTGACAGCTGCAGAATTGCACCTATTGATTGTAGTGTAAGGGAGAATGTTTCATCAACCTTTAATTGAGCCAATTCCTAAATGGAATAGGGTCAGGGTTGGGTGTGCTGCTGAGTCTAAATAGCCTCACAAAGGAGAGGTAAACACCTCATAAACAAACCACAGTTTAGATCTTTTTAGAAGTTCACAAGTTTCAGAATTTACAATGTTTATGAAAGAGAGAGAGCCTTTTACCACAATCCCTTTCCACCCCTGCTACTTTGAGGCTCTCCCATGCGATCCCTCCTCCAGCAATTATTTTATTTATTTTGAGAGAGAGAGAAAATATTTTAAAAGATAGCAATCTGCAACTTTGCATCTGTGATATAAAGAACAGCTGATGTCACAACATTCCACAAAATTTAATCCTAAATAAACTCCCACAAAAGTCTCTAACCCCCTAGTTTTCTTGGGCCAGAGTCTCAGCTAGTGTAGATCAATGCCAGTGGAGCCAAACTTGCCCCCCGATGTCGGAGCATTCTGTTCTTGTCCAGTTCCAAGGAGATTTTGAATATTTGGCTTTGGTTATAGGTTGAACCTCTCTAGCCTAGCATTCTCTGGTCCGGCAACATCTGTAGTCCGGCATGATTTTAGTTAGCTGGATGTCCACTTATGATGGGTGTTGCCAAATTTCCTGTGGTCCCATAAAGTTTGTTTACAACCATCAGTCCAGGCTCTCAGGCTATGTCTACATGTCCCCCTCTTGCACAAAAAAATATGCAAATGAGGTGAAGCGTGGAATATCGTTGAGCCTCATTTGCATAATTAATGAGGCTCTGTTTTTGTGCAAGAGGCTTTTGTGCAAAAAGGAACCATGTAGACTGCTCCTTTTTGTGCCAAAGCCTCTTGCGCAAAAATGGAACCTCATTAATTATGCAAATGAGGCACAGCAATATTCCACATTTTGCCTCATTTGCATATTTTTTTGCACAAGAGAGGGCAGTGTAGACATAGCCTCAGTGTTCTGTGCTGTTATTTAGCTCCAGTTTACCCCAAATGTCTTCTATGAGCCCAGAGAGCAGTGGAAGTGTTGGTAATGCTGCTAGACCATACTGACCTCCCATGGTTTGGCAAATTTTCTAGTTTAGCACCAGTCAGGTCCTGAGAATGCTGGTCTAGAGAGGTTGAACCTTTATTTAGCAGTGGAATAATTTAATTTGCATTCAGCAATGGCCAGAAACCATACCACGGAGAGTCAGACATAGTGGCTGGAGCAGTGACATTTGTACCAAAGGTCACCACAGGAGTCATGTGGGACAAAGTAAAAGTAGGGCTGGAATCTAGAGTGGAGCAGGGCTGGACACAAGGCTGGAGTCAGAGAAGGGTTGAAGCAGGCCAAGTCCCTTAAAATCTATTACCACTGTCAGGCAGGGGAGCCTTTCAAGCCTTGAAGTGATACTGGGCAGACTCAACTGCTGTATCTCCCATAAGGCTTAAATACCCACCCTAAAATTCACCAGATCAGCTGTTGGCTTGTGGACTGGGTGGGGTCTAGAACAGGAATGACTCCTCACCTCTTGTAACTTAATCAGATGATAGCTCAAGGATGAATTCATTGACATTTTTGGTCAGAGTATTTGGATGAATCCACTCTTAGTTTTGGTGGATATTCCTGATTCCCCATGGAAGCTGAACTGTGGTAAGTATTCACTACAATGTTTGTTTATAACTAGAGTCACTCCAATATTTAGATAGCAAATTTGGGTTTGCAAGGGACTTGATTTTTTTACTCGGAAAAGCATTTGCGCTCTAGAAGTTGGTTTAATTCTTCATCTAGCAGCATTCATTGTATTAATATCGCCTTTAAAGAGATTAACTTTGCCTGCATGTGAAATGCTGGGGGATGAGAGTCAAAGAGAAAATTAAGTAAAATACATTTGTTTTAATTTTGGTAGAAATTTCATCTGAAATGAAATTCTGCCCCTTGGCTGCATTTGCTCTGCTTGTGACATAGTTGCTGTACAGGGTTTAGCTCTGCATGCTACCTCCTAAAACTCCTTAGTACCTTTCTTTGTCAATCTCTTTTAATGTACAACATGTAGGCTACAGTAGCTGCTGAGATCAATGATATGAGCCAGTATAAATTAGTCAATGAAACAGTGATTTACACTAGCAGAGGATCTTGTCCTATATTATCCTACATGCTGATAATGACAATCCCTCTCTTCCCAAACCAGCATGGGGTTAAATGTAATGGCAATAAAGCCAGCAACCCTTTCTTTTCCTTTTCAGCTTGTACTCCCAATTTGTCTAAAAAGTGACTGTTTTGCAAATGAGAATACTTAGGAACCTATTTGTAGCCTTGCCTACATTAAACCATTTCTAATCCTGGTGATTTTCACCTTGCATACTCTCCTTCACTGCCTCTGAAGCTTTCCCTTGTTGGTGGACAGCCAGGCATTATAGCTTCTCTGCATTTTTCAATTGCATTCCCCAGGAGTTAGCATTTGCCATGGAGACCTGCACTTTGTCTTTTAAGCAGATAAAAAGAGAGGTCAGTCAGATGTAATTCCCCTACTCCTCGTATAAACAATTTAACTGCGGCAGCAACATACTTGCTTGGAATTACTCCCTCAGATTCAATTCCCTTTTCCTGCTCCACTTGTAAAAATGGTTAGTGTCCTCTATAAACTGCAACTCGCCGAGGTCCAAGACTGGCTGTGCAGTTGTAGAATAAATGTTAATCTAATACAGGTTACTGGGTCAAATGCAATCACAGGCTTGTGGGAAAAGCTTAATACTGTTCTGCTTCTTCTAACACAGTAAACCTGGATATTATATGATAGGTTAAACACCAGTGAACCGTGGCAAGAATTTTCTTGAAAGCAGGATTTAGTACAAAGGAAACTACATTGGAATAGTGACCTAGGATTGACTTTGCTCTAAAAAAAAAAGAGCATTCTAAGAAGCTGAAGTATGCTGTGAAAATTATCTCCTTAAAAAATGTTAGGTACAAAAATTCCTAGGTCAGTGGATGGTTGCCAGTTGAAGCAGGGATGATTCAAAATAAAAGGCTGGGTATATATTCAGCGAGCCTTCTTCCCACTGCAGGAAAGAGCTTTTTGCTTCCCCCACCCTTGGAATGTATGTGAATGCTGCATGACATGGTCGGTTCCAGCTTTTGATGCCTCCTTTAAGATCAAGTAAATATGAACTTTAAAAAAATGTAACTATGCGATTGCCTACAATTAATGCCTATATTCTATAAACTGCCATGTGTTACTCCTGCCTCTCAGCAGTGTGCATCCCTGTTTTATGGCACTATCAGTCCAACAAAGTATTTACAGTCTTTAATGAAATTCTTACATATGCTCAGTATTGCCCCTGCATCAATGAATGCTAGGATCAGGGCCTAGAATCCCTATTCATTTCAGTGGACATTCTGCTCCATATTTCCATGATGCTTTGTGTTCTCCTCCTTTTAAGATTCTTGATAGTACCAATCACACAAAACTAGAGTGAGAGATGACAGGACGATGCAGAGCTGGTAGAACCAGGGGTGTTTGAGCATGCAGGTGCTTTTTTATCTTGTTAGATAAAAATATGTTGGTGAGGGGGCTTTCAATGGTATAGGTTAGATAGAACTTCAGTATGCAAAGGTTGTGAGAGGAGCTGAATACAGGTTGAACCTCTCTAGTCCAGAACTCTGTGGTCTGGAAACATCTGTCATCTGGAATGATTTTAGTTAGCCAGATGTCCACTTATCATGGGTGTGGCCAAGATTCCCATGGTCCCATAAAATTTGTTTACAGTTACCAGTCCTAGCTCTTTGCTTAATTTATCCCTAAATGTCCTCTAACAGCACAGTAAGCAGTGGCAGTGTTGGTAATGCTGCTAGAAAATATTAACCTCCCGTGGTCCAGAAAATTCTCTGGTTCAGAACTGGTCAGGTCCCCAGGGTACTGGACTAGAGAGGTTCAACCTGTACAATCACAAGCTGGTTGATGGCCAGCCATTATCCACAAACTGGAAACAAAGGTGCTATGATCATAAACAAAGCAGAAATAATACCTCTTCTGAAATAGCTATTTCGGAATAGCTGTAGTGTGGATGCTCTACTGCTGCTATTTTGAAATAGCTTTTCCCCCAGGCCATTCAAAGTAATTACTCCCCAGTGCTTCCTGAGGCTCTAAATCATGGTAGCACATCCACATTAGGGGAGCCTGCCTCAGGCTGAATTCCAGGCTTCCCTGTAGTGTAGACACGCTATTTCAAAAAAAGCTATTTTGGAGTATTTCTTTTGGAGTAGCTTATTCCAAAATAATCGTGCAGTGTAGCCGTAGCTGTAGAAATTTTAAACAAGTGATTCTTTATATTTTTCTGACTAGAGAGGGTGGTTCCCATCTTGTAGCATGCCTGAGGAAACAGATACATCAGAATTACAGCTCTTCTGGCTAAACAAATACACTGTTTGCGTCGTTTTAGTCCGGAGGGCCCATGAATTCCAAGGCCCTCTCCCCAACTAGGTTTCTATCATATATTTTTTGCTCGTATCTCTGACACTCTACAATCTCCCTCTCAACTACCCGATCCCTCTGGATTTCTCCTGCCCCTCCTCCACACCTCCATCTTTCCCCCAATATCTTTTCTGTAGCCCACTAAGTATCTGTATCTTGTGAGTACCTTTCTTTTACACATTTGGAAACACCTCGCATTGTTGCAGGTCTCCCTTCTGCTAAGGTAGAGCTAAATCCAGCCAATATCCCTGTCTTTGGTTCCTGGCATCCCAGGTCTCTGTAAAGCTGGTTGGGTGGAGCGGAGGGGAGGTCATCTGAAATGAATGGTCAGTCATGCCCCGCCTCAAGCTAATGTTATAAATCCCTTTAATTTATTATGCAGTCACCAAATCCTTATTGTACAAATGGATTCAGACACCAACGGTGAAATCTGGGATGTGCTGAAGCCAATGGCAAAACTCCCCTGGACTTCAGTGAGGGCAGGATTCACCCCCAATTCCCACATTTATTTCATACCAGCTAATACTTATCCGGGCTTCCTTTTTGTGGAACTCTTCAGTTTCTCAGGTGTTTTTTTTTTCTTAAATAGCAATAGTTCTATGCTGCTCTCCCTTTTTAAAGAAAAACAACAATCAACAACTCAGGGCATTGCCTGGCTACCAAAGATCAATGTGTAAAACAGAAGCCCCAGTGCTTGGTACTGGCAAGTGCAAAAGAAAAGTTAGGGCTGGCTTGAGATACCCTTCCACTGAGTAGCACCCTCTTCCGAAAGGCAACAACTACTTGTGGTATCTGCTTCTCATCACAAGGTGTCAGGATCTCATGGTGAGGCCAACATGCTGATGAAAAAAATAACCTAAGGAAAAGAAAATTTGTGACAGACCCAGGGCAGCTTGTTACAGTACCTTGGTCCTACTGGGGTCTAGGAGGAGGTTGGACGTAAGCCCACCCATATCCAAAGGACCCTCTAACAGCCTACAGGGAGTATCCACAGAGCCCTAGATGCCAACTGATTCCGGGGGACAAATAAAGATAAAACAGGGATGGGTGTGGTGGACAAAGGGCCAAAATGGGGGAACTGACTGGGGACACTGAGCAGAGAGCTCTGGAAACAGTAGCTTGGTGGAGGGCAAATATACAGGAAACTGGGTAAATAGTTTTCTGTTTCCTGAGTGAACTGACCAGGCACTGCTGCCATGTAATGTAGGCAGGCAGGCAGACACCTGGGGCCAATTAAGAGCTTGCCTGAAGCAGCAGGCTATTCAGGGCACCTGCAGACAATGAAGGCCTTCTGGGTCCAATTTAAAAGATTTCCCTGCAGGCAGGGTAGGGGAGAAGGCCAAGGACTGAGAATGAGGAGGCACACAGAGAGTGAAGGACTGAGTGTATGCTGTGAAGTAGTGATTGCTTGGGTACTAGGGAGAAGGTATTGGGAGGAATTGTTTGAGGAAGTGGTTCAGGGAAAGGCTGCAAGACTTGGAGTGGAAGAAATGCTGCCATTTTTCACTGCCATAGAATCCTGGGGCCAGAACTCAGAGTGGTGGGCAGGCCTGGGTTTTCCCCATTTTATTACAGAGTCTGCCCCTGAGAAGGGGGACAAGGACTATGAAGAGCTAGTCCCCCCCCCCCCCCCCAAATATGGACTAGCCTATGATGAGTATGTTTCTGTAGTCTGTGACCTTTGCCTCTAGTAAAGGGCCAGAGGCTGTGTGGAACATCCCAGTGAGCTTCTGAGACAAACACAAACTGCTAGGAAGTGCAGGACCTTTGAGGCATGGCCAGAGCTTTGCCACAACTTTTATATCTTTGCTTCTTTAAAGAAAGAGTTCTGAGAAAAATATTGCATTTCAGAAGGTCAGTTGCTAAGCTCTGTATGTCCTGTGTATTTTAGTGTGTGCACAAGTTAGATTATGAAAGGTGATGTATTAGTGCTTTGGCACTAATGTGGAATCTTGGTGGCATTAATTGCTAATGTGTGTTTCATAATTTCAGATAAATGATATCAATTTAGATGCAAGGGAGGCAATTGAAAAATTTCTTGAGGTTGCAGTAAAACCATGTACTGTAATGCAAGTTACATTGATTTACTACAAGGCAATAGGAAATGTTGGCAGCAGCTGAGCTGAATAGTTACAGCATAGCTGCATGATGAAATGACACATTCATATGTATGGTAATGTGTCAAAATGGTACTAAGCTTAATTCATCTCTGTGGGGTTATGTATTAAAAAGTACAAAGTTTCTCACAATTTTTTAATTTCTTATTTGCATTACAAAAGTGAGTGGTGATCTCAGCGGAGATCAGAGCCTTGACTGTTGTACAAATACATAGTAAGACAGGTTTTAAATGGAAGGATCATAGAATCATAACACTGGCAGGAACCTCAAGAGGCCATCAAGTCCAGTCTCCTGTCCTCATGGCAGGACCAAGGACCATCATCCCTGATAGATGTTTATCTATTCTGCTGTTAAATATCTCCAATGATGGAGATTCCACAACCTCCCTAGGCAATTTATTCCAGTGTTTAACCACCCTGACAGTTAAGAAGTTTTTCCTAATGTCCAACCTAAACCTCCCTTGCTGAAATTTAAGCCCTTTGCTTCTTGTCCTATTCTCAGACACTAAGGAGAATAATTTTTCTCCCTGCTCCTGGTAACACCCTTTTAGGTACATGAAAGCTGTCATTATGTCCCTTCTCAGTCTTCTCTTTTCCAAACTAAACAAACCCAATTTTTTTCAGTCTTCCCTCATAGGTCAGGTTTTCTGGAACTTTAATAATTTTTATTCTTCTCAGGACCTCCTCCAATTTCTTCATATCTTTCCTGAAATGTGGTGCCCAGAACTGAACACAATACTCTAGTGGAGGCCTAATCAGCACAGAGTAGAGCAGATGAATTACTACTTGTGTTGTGAGCAAGACACTACCTTTATTACATCCCAGAATAATATTTGCTTTTTTTCCCCCTGCATACTGTTGACTCCTATTTAGCTTGTGATCCACTATGACTCCTGGATCCCTTTCTGCAGTACTCCTTCCTAGATAGTTGCTTCCCATTCAGTATGTGTGAAACTCATTGTTCCTCCCTAAGTGGAGTACTTTGCATTTGTCCTTATTGAACTTCATCCTATTTACCTCAGACCATTTCTCCAGTCTGTCCAGATCATTTTGAATTATGACCCTATCCTCCAAAGCACTTGCAACCCTTCCCAGCTTGGTATCATCTGCAAACTTTATAATCTTTCTTCCATTATCTAAAGTGTTGAAGCTATTGAACAGAACCAGTCCTCAAACTGATCCCTGTGGAACCCCACTTATTATGCCCTTCCAGCATGACTGTGAACAATTAACTACTCTCTGAGAATGGTTATGCAATCAGTTACACATCCACCTTATAGTAGCCCCATCTACATTGTATTTCCCCAGTTCATTTATAAGAAGGTCATGCAAGACTATATCATATTCTTTACTAAAGTCTAGATACACCATGTCTACTGATTCCCCTTTATCCACAAGTCTTGTTAACCTATTGAAGAAAGCTATTATATTGGTTTGACATGATTTTTGCTTTACAAATCCATGCTGACTGTTCCTTATCTTCCAGATGTTTGCAGATGGATTCCTTAATTATTTGCTCCAGTATTTTTCCTGACACAGAAGTTAAGGTGACTGGTCTGTAGTTTTCTGGGTTGCCATTATTTCTCTTTTTATATAGATGGACACTATATTTGTGCTTTTCTAGTCTTCTGGAATCTCTCCCATCTTTTCATGACTTTTCAAAGATGATAGCTAATGGCTCTGATACCTCCTCAATCAGATCCTTAATTATACTAGGATGCATTTAATCAGGTGGTGACTTAGACAGCTAATCATTTACTTGTTCTTTTTCCTATTTTAATTTTTTTACAGTTTAAATAGACAAGATGGACAAAGGGTGAGAAAAAGGCAGTATTGTTATCCCCACTGTACAGCTTGGGAAATCAGACCCCCAAGAGAGTACAAGTCTGATCCAAAGACCACTAAAGTCATGGAAAAATTTCCATTAGTTTTAGTGGACTTTGGATCAGGTGCTAAATAATTGCCTGGGCTCTCACAGGAAGTGTGTAGCAGAGTCTGGGATTAATCTCTGCTTTATTTCTATGCTTCCTGCCACAGGTGTACTTCCAGTGTGAATTGAGACACTCATGCTTGGTTTCACTAAGCTAGAGTACTAAAATTAGGAGTGTGGCCATGGTGTGGGTAGCCACAGGGCCAGCTGCCCTGAATACAATGCAGACTGGGAATCTTAGTACTCACCTAGGTGACTACCTTGTCTTCCTGCAAATGCTGCCACAGCTACACTGCTACTTCTCGTGCACTAGGTCAGTCAGAGCTGGTGTGACTATGCCTGCCCGCAGTAGAAACCACACCCACTGCTCCAGTGTAGACTAACCCAGAGATTAGCAGTTAACTGCCATTTGTGCCTTTGAAAATCCCTCTTCTCCCCCCCCCCCCCCATTCCATTCCTTCACCAGAAGCTCATCCTGGGCTTTGATCATGCAAATAGTCTGAGGAAACCAAGGAGATGTTGTTGCTCTCTTAGCATTTAGAAACTCTCATGGTATCTAAGTAAAAATTATTTAGATTAAGCCTCAGTCTCACTGGGAGCTATATCAGTTATGAGGTGCTAAGATAATAACCAGTGATATACTCATCGGAAAGCATAGACTACAATGGTGTTTACTGCATATTAAGTAAAGGAAGAAGGAGAAAAAGACATCCCCCCTGCCCCCCATGGAATGGCTTTACGTGGTGTGTGAAAAACAGGGCTGGCCCTCATAAAGTCTCAATGTTCTCTGCAAATCAATAAATTATTGCAAATCATGTTAAAGCCTCCATACTTTCATGTGACCTTTCAGCCTCATTTTAAGTACTCTAGAGATTCCATATTTCCCAAGACAATTACAGTAGGTCCATAAATAAAGTCTGGCTCACTACTGTGTATAAAGAATTTCTGGAAAAGCAGCATGGCCTCTGGTTTCATTGCAGTATTAGGAAAACCCATCAGTTTCTTTCTACAAAACCTTTTAAAGGGACTCAATGGGCTTTGTAAGTCTCCCAAAAAAGAGCTTTTTTTTTCATACCACTTCAGGAAATTACCACCATACCAGTGACTTCTTCATGTGACTTTCTATATGGCTGTGTTTTCTGGTGCTGCTGAGCCTTCTAGGAATTACAAAAGGTCTGGTTTACCTTTTTAAAGGGACAAAATTAAAAGAACAAAGACATCTGCGTATTTATGCTCAGAACATAGATTCTTTTCTTCTCCTCCTCCCCCCCCCCCATGTGACTTTAAGGATACAAAAAGAGAACATTGTCTTTTAAAGGATAAATTTTTAACAACTTTAATATGAATTCATTCATTATTATTCTTGACATGTCTCTCAGAGCCTGAGACTGTGTGCGCTCTATCCTTTACAGCACATATTAGACATATGCTTCATGACAATATTGCAGCATAAAGCCCTGCATCTGAAACACTTTGGCTGCGTCTAGACTGGCATGACTTTCTGGAAATGCTTTTAACGGAAAAGTTTTCCGTTAAAAGCATTTTTGGAACAGAGAGTCTAGATTGGCCAGGGACGCTTTTCCGCAAAAAGTGCTTTTGCGGAAAAGCATCCATGCCAATCTAGACGCGCTTTTGCACAAGAAAGCCCCGATCGCCATTTTAGCCATCGGGGCTTTTTTGCGCAAAACAATTCTGGGTCGTCTACACTGGCCCTCTTGCGCAAAAGCATTTGTGCAAGAGGGCTTTTGCCCGAACGGGAGCAGCATAGTATTTCCGCAAGAACACTGATGATCATACATGAGATCGTCAGTGTTCTTGCGGAAATTCAAGTGGCCAGTGTAGACAACTGGCAAGTTTTTCTGGAAAAGTGGCTGATTTTCCGGAAAAACTGGCCAGTCTAGACGCAGCCTTTGTGCTTAATGTTACTTGGGTGAGCTATCCCACTGACTTCAATCACATTACATTTGTATGAAAAGCTTGCCAGATAAAGGACCCAAAACCACTACCCTGCAAGGGGAACTGTTAATGCAGATGGTTCAACTGATTAACTCTTTTTGTATTTATTTATTTTAAGTATGTCCCTTTAAAACCTTTCTTTCCTACCTGTATTTTACTGTCTGCAGAATCTAGTCTTAGTTTAACTGGAGAAAGTAGAGTGGAAAGCATGCTTTTTAACAAGGGAACTCTGATACTATTTTGCTTATTTTCCCTTTAGATACTTGAGGGGGAATGGAAACAGAGAAAGAAGTTAGAAAAGTAGGTAGGTAGATTCATGAAGCCACCCACATCCTGAAAATGGTCCAACTAGTACACAAGAGGGATGCTGGAACAATTTTTATAGTGGGAGTGCTGAGAGCCATTGAGCCTCACTGTAAACTATGTATAGGATAGAAAATACTTTGAGATACAGGTGTGGTAGCACCCTTTGCAACCCAAACCTTAGCACCTATGGTCCACAGGGCATGATCATGTCTTACCAAGGCAGGCCACCATTACCATGTTACCCTGGTGCTCTGTTCTCTGCACAGGCTCTGCGCTGAATACAGAGTCAGGTTCAAAGACTCACTCCTGATATTCAATCCCACAGAAGGCAATGGCTCTGCCTACCAGACAAATCATCTCTCCTTTATGTTCCAGCAGTGCAAAACTCTTTGAACAACAGGGGGAGATTTGTGAATGTGGGCAATAGAACTTCATATCTCCAAATGGATTTTCAAGGCATTCTATAGGCTTAACCACGATTTAGAAATTATAGAATTCAAAGAACCATTGGGTCAATTTTGTCTTGAAACTTAGCTGCTGTGAAAATAAGGTTTTGTAAGACAGAGTAGGAAAAATGGGGAAAGCTTTCATTATAACCTCCTCCCCCCATACAGAAAACAAAACTCATCCCTGCTGTGTTGAAAGGCAAACAAGGCAACATTGTGCCCATAGCTGGGGAGGAGGCAATGAAGTTGACCAGATACTGATTACAGACTAGCCATTGTCACTTTTTGTTTATTTTCGTTATCCAAGTTGGAAAAAAAAATGTAACAAGCGAACAGCATATGTAGTTGAATGTGAAGAATAAATAAGTTAAGGTGGTAGCGAAAGATTTTTAATTTTTTTACAAAAATACTTATTTTTAATCAGAAAGCACCTCTTTGAACACAAGCCCTATCACATCTCAGCCTATTGTGATTGCCCTTCTATGAGAGGATGCACAGGAAAGGGATTTTAATAAGAGATGGGGGGAGGGCAGTACATGATGGATTATTCTGAGTGAAACTGTATCCCTGGCTGACCATATTCAGAGTGAACCAACAATAGGTATTGTATTTAAACTCAGACAAGTCCTCACACAAGAAATGACTGCCTGTAATCCAAGTATACATAACCAGTCAGACCCCATCTGTGCTAAGATCCAAGCCATTTCTGATAGCTGTTAAAACATAGTTCAAATGAGGCTCCAGCTGGAGTTTCTGAGCTGGCTCATTCCAGAACAGCCAAGGATTGTCCCAAACATTCTTCTAACACTGCTCAGCCTCTTCTATACCAACTGGCCAAACTGTGTTAAAGAACAGCTCAATTGGTGATGTTTGAGCTGGTGATGTACATGTTTTCAATCACAGCTCTGTTCTTAGCGTAGGTGGGCCTTAATGGTATAGTCCCACCATGAAAGGTTCTTTACAAGAAACCCAATACGTACAGCAGACTTGCCACCTGTCTGCATTTGTAAGTGGTGAAAAAATATTGGCTTTTCTTTGTGGGAGAACTCAATACACCAGCCACTCTCCAATGACTAGGTACAGCAGCAAACAGCTGGAGGTTTACTAGGTACAGCAGCAAACAGCTGGAGGTTTATGTCTATATTGTAGCTGGTGGCTCAATCTCAAAAGGCAAATTATTTGCTTCCCTCATGTTAGGTTTTGAGGAGTCTGGCAGTTGACACTCAGTGCTGGGTTGCACCAGTCACACTGCGAACACATGCAAAGTGTGTTGAGCAATACCTAGCAATGGCTCCTCAGCTGGCAGAAATCAGTGTCACACCATCGACTTCATTGCAGCCCTGCTAATTGACAATCCGTTAACTTGAGACTGGGACCCAGTTTTGCATTGCCATCTCTTCTTGTGATATATCAGAGATCACAGACGGGCCAGTGTGTCAAATGGGAGCTGGGGCATTTTCAAAACACACAGGAGGTTTTGTTAGACAAACTACTGGGGGTAAGTTGGAGGTGGGAGAAGAGGCTGCACAGACGAACAGCCATATGTAGGGCTATCATTATGTCACAGGTGAGGCGGCAGCTCCGTGCTCCTGGAAGGGGCAGGGCCTCACCCGGAAGGGGTGGGGCTGAGGGCAGCTGGCCCTCAGTGCCTCCCAGACCATGCCCCCCACCCCAGTGCTTCCTGGAGCTCACCACACAGCACTCCTGCCTCCCTAGGCATTCCTAAGAGCTTCCCAGAATGCATTGCATGACACACTCCGGCAGCAATTTAAAGGGCTTGGGCCCTGCTATCTCCAGAAAGGCAGCCGCAGAGGTGGCGAGAGCTCCAGGCTCCTTTGAATCACTGGGCCCTGGGGCAGTTGCCCCCTTTGCCTCTGCTTGTTGGCAGGCCTGCACAGCAGTGGCGGGTGGCAGGAGAGGGACTCCCTGAGCTCCCAGCCACCAGAGAGACTGAGGGGACCTCACAGCAGCCTAGCTCCCCTGGTCAGGGGACCACAGAGCTCCCACTTGACACAATGGCAGGTGACTCCACAGTGGCAGGTTCTGTGAATGTTTATTGTCTGTGACCTGTCCCTGACTTTTACTAAAAATGTCCCTGACAAAGGTTAACCTTAATCAAATGTTAGGGCTATGTCCTGGATCTTCCTAATTGTCACCCAGTTTTCCTTTCACAGGGTCCAGCCTCTGATTCTACCTCATCCTCCTTCATCCATCATCAGAAATGCTGCTTATCTTCCACCTGGGAGGCAGTGGATCCAGCAGCTTCCTCCAAGGTGGCTGCTGTTAATATTATGTTATGGGATGAGAAGGATCCAAGGACTAAACTAGTTTGAGAGACGATTAAGATCTAACTCAATCAGCCTGCAAGTACCTACCCGGGGAAGAGATTTCTGTCAATAGATGGCTCTTTAATCTAGCAGAAAAAGATACAAATTTAGAAGCTGAAACTGCACAAATTTAGACTGGCAATAAGATGCAAATGAGGTAAACAACCACTAGAACAACTTCCCATGCAAAGCAGTAGACTTTTCAACACGTTCAGTCTTAAATCAATACTGGATCTCTGTCCAGAAGAGACACTGGATTTCAAGAAGAAATTAAGTGTTTGATGCAGCAATAAATCATGGAGGTTCTAAAGCCTATTTTGTGCAGGTCAGGCAGATGATCATAATAGTCCCTTGTGACTTTAAAATCTATGTATATATGACAAAATATTTACTATTCCACAATCCCTGCTTTTCCCACTGCGGGAGAGAACCACCTGCATTGGGTGAGAGAGAGGAAGGCGGTCTTTGCTCTTCAGACGACGGGATGATTTGTCCCATGCACAGAAACTGACTGGGGGTGGAAGCTTTTCTAGAAATAAGAAAGATCTGCTATGAAGTAAAAACTCAGTTGTGGTGCTCAGCACCCTTTCTGAAAATCAGGCTTCTTTAAGGTGCCTTATGTCAGGCACTCAAAACTGGAGGCCATTAGGATCAGTAGTCAGTGTTAAAGTGTAGTGACAGTATCAGGTAATTGCTGTTATGTCCTTGTTATGGGATTAACATCCTTGGAAGCCGCTCCTTGATTTGTTTGCTGAAGGTAGAATACATGCCCACTGCTGTTGCTTAAAACTTTTAAATGGTGTTAGGGTCTGGAACATATTTTCAAAGCAAACTTGTTCCTTCAACTCTAACCAGTTGTTTTCTATCCCCAAACGTGTGTTAGATTAAACAGGTCTGAGATCCATGTATGGATGAATCCAAAGTTGTCTGAATGTCTCACAGCTACTGAGTTTTAAACAGATTGAAGAATAACACATTAGCTCAGCCTGACAAATGACCTTTTGAGTTGAAAACATGCTTAGAAAACCTTTTGAGGCAACTCCTTTATTCTTAAGCATTTATTCTGAGGTCAGCTTTTGAGGAAAGTATACGTTAGCCACAAAACACATAGGCTCATATTTTCAAAAGTGGGCACTAATTTTGGTTACCTAACTTGACACTTCAGGTTTCAGATCGGCAAAGATGTACACATGGTGAATTCTAGGTGTGCAATTAGGTCTCATTGACTTCAGTGGGACTTAAGCAGGTGCGTAACTTGAAGCACGTGCTCTGCTGAATTGGGGCCCTCAGTGGCTACTTTTGAAAATCTGTGCTGTAGGACCAAACTCTACCTTGTTTAGAACTTCAGGCAGTGTCTCCTAGGGCAGCCCCATTGAAATCACTAGGGTATGAGGACAGAAATTGGCCAGATATGCTTTTTCACACTTTATGATGTCACGCTGTGCTTTTTATTACAAGTTCTTTGTTGGGAGGGGAAAAGATATTTGCCTTTTTACCATCTTCCTCTAACCTCAGCTGAGGCTGAATGTGTCATGTCTCCTAATTTGATTTTTGAACAGGTTTCTTTCGAATATCTGTACATTCTGATAATTACCTGTTTGAGGACTCATTGTAATCCACAGGAATGTTTCCATTTGTTTCAAGGAGCTGGATCCTACCCAGAATGCTTAGGGCCAGATTCTTTAGTGGAAGACAATACAATTAATCCATCTGAAAAACTGGCCCATATGCTTTTTTTTAAGTCATTGCAATAAGATAGTATTTTGATTCACTTTTTGTCCATTTCAGTTATCCCATCTCTCTCTAATAGAATTGCTGAGATTCTGGCTTATGCAAAGGATAAAGTTGAGAATTGCATTAGCTTTCTTTTCTTCTGTAGCTTACATGAAGTTAAGTTCCATCAGAGCAAGTTACAAAACCATCTGAAGTCTCCGTTCATATCTCTAGAAATAGTTTATAGGGACACTGAAAGACACTGATGTTATCTTTTTAATATTGTCAGGAATAATCCTATTAAAGAAGAAACAAGGAAAACTGTTATGCCCACAAGGCAGAATTATCCAGAGCTGATCAGGAGAGCTCAGGTTACTCTACAAAGCCCAAGCTGTGTGTTGGCCTATCACTCCATCGGGGCTTGGTGAATGAGCAATCATTTGTGGATTCTGCTCATCTCTCTTTGCTAACTTTGTTCTGTGGAATTAGATACAACTTGGACAAATTAGAGCTGCCCCCTTACCTCACTGTCCCAACCACACCACAGTCTTCCAATTGTGCCCTTCAGAGCCATCAATGTCAGGCCTTCCACAAGGCTACCCTTTTTAATAAGCAAATCTGTCAGCACTGGATTCCGCGGGGTCTTGCAGCCTCTCTTTAATCCTTGGCACTGACTGCCCTTCCCTTTGGCTTCCCTCCATTGTGAAGTTACCTCCATGCTGAAATAAATATCCTCTTTGTTTACAATGTGCTCGCAACAAAATTAATCTTCAGGATTCATGGCAAAATCGAATGGATTGTGGTTCATCTTTCCTTATAACCTGGGCATGGGTTTACAAAGCCAAACCATCCCTACTTGTGTCACTGCTGAGCTTTTCTGGGAGACTCCCAGCATTTCCTGAAAGACGGTGCTAGTCACGGAGTTTTGTCCTTTCCCTAAAGCCTTCCTGGCAAACCTAAATAATAAAACCATGAGCAATAAATGTACAGACAAAAGATTATTTTTGGAAGGAGAGGCAGGCTTATCCCCTGGGTAATCAAAAGTTTTATAAACACTAATGAACAGAGTTCCTCAGAACTCAGGAAAAGGTTCCTGCTTTAAAAAAAGAGCACACCAGTGACTTGTTAGTCAGCATAAGTGGTGGGGTCAGAGTGCAACCCAGAGATTTCTATTTTGGATTCATGTCCTGTCTGGTTTCCTCACCTCTCCTCCTCTTCCATAAAGCACATTCACTCACTGGGCCAGATGGATGATCCTGGAAACCAAAGGTGTTCAGTTATCTGCAGAACTCTCAGTGGCAATGGAATTCTCCACACTGTCCTGCCATTCATTGTACCTCAGTCCTGGCTTGGAGGAGCCATTTGAACCATAAAGAGGAAGAGGTCAGATCTGTTAGACTCCATGTAGATTCACTCCTGGGCCTCTGCTGAGGCTAACAACCATTGCCAGTTGTCACAGTGAAATTTTACAATCCGTTCACTTGCTTACTAGGAATTGGACTGAGATAATGCCTTCATAGCCAGCTGAGCAGCTGTCTGGTAACATGTTTTCACTCGGTGCCTTTATTTGAAGTATTACTGTATTTCCACTGGTAATTATTTGCAGCCATGGTATCTCATCGTCACTCACAGTGGGCCCAGCTGTGACCTCCTTGCTCTCTCTGGTCAGCAGTCACACACCTGAGTAGTCCTGCTCACATAAGGGGGGGGGCATTGTGAGTGAACAACAGTTGTTAGGTTAGTTTGTGTCCATCAATACTTATTAGCCAGGATGGGTAGGAATGGAGTCCCTAGACTCTGTTTGTCAGAGGCTAGAAATGGGTGACCGGAAAGGGATCACTTGATTATTACCTGTTCTGTTCACTCCCTCTGGGGCACCTGGCATTGGCCACTGTCGGAAGACAGGATACTGAGCCAGATGGACCTGTGGTCTGACCCAGTATGGCCGTTCTTATGTTCTTATATCCATTGTGACAATGGGTCCTCATTTGGCCCAATCTCTTTTTTCATTTTTGGTAGGTCTAGAACCTGAGAGGGCTGGCTCTGGGTTGCAGACGTGAACACAATGATCTAGGCCTTTGTGAGCTGAAAGCTAGATTCTTGGAGTATGCAGCCCTTGGAGGTGCTCTTGTAAAGATCTCAGAACTTGCAGCTTATGCAGAATGTAGCAATTCCTTTCTGGAAGGTGACCCACTATGGGCCCAAACACTGCCCGGCTACATCTACACTGGCAGCTTCTTCTGGAAGAATTCTTTTGCGGAAGAGTTCTTGTGCAAAAACTCTTCCACAAGAGAGCGTCTACACTGGCATGTGCTTTTGCGCAAGAGATGTGCTTTTGTGCAAGAGCATCCATGCCAGTGTAGACACTCTCTTCCACAAGAAACCTCTGATGGCCATTTTAACCATATGGGCTTCTTGCGCAAGAAATTCATGTTGCCTGTCTACACTGGCCTCTTCTGGAAGAGCTCTTGTGCAAGAGGGCTTATTCCTCATGGGGAGAGGAATAACTCTTCCAGAAGAAGCCCTGTTTTACAATGCTATACTGTAAATTTACTTCTGGAAGAATGCTCATGCAGTGTAGACAGCCAGCAAGTTTTTGCGGAAGAACGGCTGTTCTTCCGGAAGAAGCTGCCAGTGTAGACGTAGCCTGCATGCTCTGCACTGCCTGCCTGTGCATTAGCTCAAGGTGTTGGTTATAGTCTTATTAAGCTCTCAGTGGTCTGGGACAAGATTATCTGAGAAATTGCTTCCGCCCTTGTCACATCATGCAAGTTACAGTCACCTGGTTCCTAGAGTTACTCTCTTTGTACTCAACAACATGGCAGTCTCAGTAAAGGACAGTATGTGCCTCTGGAATATGCTCTCTCCAGCCACCTGAAATGGCCCAGGTATAATGAACAAAGTGCCTGATTTACTACTTTGGTCAACATTTTGAAATTTATCTAGCTTGATTCCTAATAATTTGGGGGTTCTGTTCTTGAGCAGGGAGTTGATAGCCAGGCCTTGTTATGCTTATACATTCTTGCTTTCACTTTGGTGATGCAGGGTGCCTGAGTCTTTCAGTATCTATTTCTAAACAAATGACTGGTAACAGCATACATGGTTACATGGTAACACTACGCACTTTCACTGCCTGTACAAGAGCTGGGTCACCTGGAGCAGTGACTCCTGAGAGCTGAACATCAGAGACAACTGGGATAATATTAGAAAGGTCATACAGGAGGTGCCAGGGGACTGAAGAACTCCTAAGAGAGGTCCAGAACAGCATAAGGGAACATCCAAGTGGTAAGGCAGTTGCAGGAAAAACACTCTCTGGAGGTGATACCCCAACAACTAGCTTGGAAGGGTCCTTGAGGTCTCAGTAAAGGCAAAGTTCACTGCAACATTAGCGAAGAAGAGACTTTCTTTTAGGAAAAATGTGTGGGGCATTTATTTCCGTGTTAGACCTTCAGGGTCCATTGTGTCAACTATCATATACTTCAAAGAAGATTCTTAAAATAGCACTAGTTAAAAACCCAAGAGCTACGGTACATGGTAGCTATGCTCCTTATTCACCCCATCTCGCCACATAATCATTTTCCTTTCTCCTTCTGGCTATATCTAGACTGCAAAGATGCATCAGAAAAAGAAACGCAATTTGCAGTATGCAAATTGCTTATCTTTTTCCGATTTACTTCCGAAAGAGGCTTTCCCAAAATTTGGCCAGTCTACATGGGGCCAAATTTCAGAAAGAAACCTCCTCTTTCAGAACATCCCTTCTTCCTTGTAAAAGGAGGTTTACAGGGATGCTGACAAAACGCATCCGCTTGTCTGACATTTTTTTTGGAAAAGCAGATGCATTCCTTGGACGCAGCAGAGCTTTTCTGCGATACCTCTGGTATCCTGGAAAAGCTCTGCAGTCTAGACAAACCCTTTGTCTCCCAATGGATTCTTCTGAAAGGACTATTGCTCGTGATTGTGCACCCTTTGCATGGGTATAGGCGTCATATGTCTAGAACCTATTTGATTTGTTTCCACTGGGCTACTAGAGTAGGAAAACATAACAGTATTATGGTATTTTTTTAAAAAAGCAAAGTCATCACATCTGCCATAGTACAAGCACTGGAATAAATTATGGAGGTTGTGGAATCTCCATCACTGGAGAAATTTAAGAGTAGATTAGATAAATATCTGTCAAGGATGATCTAGATAGTGCTTGGTCCTGCCGTGAGTACAGCAGACTGGACTTGCTTACCTCTGAAGATCCTTTCCAGTTCTAGTATTCTATGATTCTATGATACACATTAAAGGTCTGAGTTAAGCCTAAACTGTAGGTATGGATTTTAAGAGTGGATTCACCATAAGTGTTCTAATACGTAGCACGAGTGGAGTGAGTCAGTCATGGATCTGCAGCCTTAAATTGGAATTGGGGCAGGATAGGGAATGAGAGTTCCATTTTGTGACAATTTTTGACAATTTGTGACAATAATAAAATAATTCTCACTGAGTAAAATTTCCCTTGTGCAAAAAGCCATCTTGAGGTTTATGTACTATGAAAGCCTGTTCTGATGGCTTAAGTAGGACCTGCGTGTTTATTAACTTTTGTGTTTGGCCTCTGTACTGAATCGAATCTCATCCATCATGAGAATGAAATGCTATGAAATGTATTTGAAATACAAATCCCAGTCTTGCTTCCCATTGGCAGGAATGAATTTTTGCCAATGATTGTAAAGGAATTAGATTTGGTCTCTAATTTTAACAGCCCATATCTATCTTTTATCTTGTATTTGATGTGTATTTTGTACAAGGATTGAGCACAGAATATCACCCTTTGTAATTATAGCAACTGGCCAGATAAGGAATGGTGCTCTCTTAAGCATCAGCTATTCAATAATTTGCTGTATCGTCATTGATCTATATGTGGCCCCATGCCTTATTTAGCATGGTATTCAAACTTTGCTTGGAACCTAGATTTAATCATTTTCATGGCCTCTTTCCATGATGCTTGTTACCATGCCATTTGAGTGCCAGATGCTTTTATAGAAGGATCTGAGGCAGGGAAAACTTTGGGATAATTTTCACCTATTGATTTTCTTGTGTTTTTGGAAGTGGAAGCTGCGGAATAGTAGGAGAAAAGTGATGTGTGTGTGTGTGTGTGTGTGTGTGTGTGTGTGAGACACACATGGCCTCATATAGAAGACTGGCACAGCTCTAGAAGTACGGAAAAGCCTGTATGGAGGATGAATTTCAGTCTGATCCTCTGAAGTGCTGAACACGTCTTGCCAAGGGCAGAGCACTCAACTTCCATTAACTTCACTGGAGACAGAGGGCATGACTCTCAATCCACTCAGCATTTCACAGGAGCAAGTCCTGGATGGGCAGGCTCCAGTGGTTGGGTGGGCCATGGGACCCACGTCTGCAAGGTGTTACGTACTCTCATTTCTCATTAAAAGAATAGGAGCCAGTGTTTTCCTTGTGCTTTTCAGTATCAGGGTCTTAAACATTCTCTGTGGGCTTGTCTGCATGTGCAGTGCTGCAGCAGTGCAGGTGGGCGCTGTCGAGTGCCAGTGAAGATGCTACTAGCCGAGGGGAGAGCTTCTCCTCTTGGAGTTGTTACTCTGTCTCTCTGAGAGACAGTAGCTAGTTGATAGGAGAAGTCCTGTCAACATAGTGCTGTCTACCCTGGGGCGGTTCAGAGTGTGGATTTTTCACAGAGACACCTCGGGCTTCCCCAAACTGCAGCTAAAGACATGTGGTCTCCCCCTGTATGTCCTCCCTTCCCTGCCACCAGTCTAGGGCCCTGCACTCCCCTAGTCCTTCCCCATCCACTTTACCTGTGGGAGGGAGAGGCTCCCCTGACCCAGCATGTTCATTTGCTTTCCTTGTCAACCAGACCCAGGCAGGGAGCAGGATGGAGGTGTTCCCAGTCCCTGCTTTGTGCAGCAGAGCCTGCTACATGGGAGAGAGTCTGGCTGGGAGGCATTAGCAGCCTGCTCCCTACCAGGGCTGGGCTTCCAGGACTAGGGCAGACTCCAAGCATGCCGGAGAGGGGGCTCTGGCTCACTCAGCCACTGTTCCTGGAAGCTGAACAAGAGGCAGCTGCCACCACCGTAGCCAGGTGCTCTCCCAGGCAGCTGCTTCATTGCACTGGTCAGTGTCCTAGCAGCCAGAAGAGGCACTGACCCCTCTTCTTTCATTCTCCCCCCCCCCCACCAGGCCAGCTGCTGGGGGGGGGTAGTTGACCCTGTGTGCATTCCTGACATATCACCTCTGCCACTGAGGCTATGTCTACACCGCAGAGTTTTTTTGGAAAAACGGCTGTTTTCCCGAAAAAACTTCACTTAATGTCCACACTGCAATCGTGTTCTTTCAAAAAAAAAATCGAAAAAACAGAGGGGGTTTTTCGACATTGGTAAATCTCTTTCTATGAGGAAGAAGCCTTTTTCCGAAAGAGCTCTTTCGGAAGAAGGCGTGTGTGGACGGGAAAGAGGAAAAAGCACAGGTGCCCTGGTGGCCACTTTGTCCATAGTAATCACAGCTGAAATGCGAGATAGCGTCCATTCAATGTGGACGCTATCTTTTGAAAAAGCAGATCATTTTTTTGATGCGTGTTGGCAGTGTGGACGCTCTCTTTCAGAAGAAGTTTTTTCAGAAGATCTCTTCTGGAAATGCTTCTTCCGAAAGAAGCCTGCAGTCTAGACACAGCCTCAGTGATGTAGTTATACAAATACACATTGGTAGCAGAGACCTGGTCTGTGTTGGAACTCTTCTGGTTTTCTGCATTTATTTCAAACTTCATGGATGAATCCCTTAAACATAAATAAGAGGCACAACCAAACAGTTTGACAAATGGACAGCACATGTGAATCATGCCTCATCATTGGATCTGAAGCATCACAATCTGGGGCTAAGTTCATAGGAAGTAAGATCTCTCCAGCTGCCTGCACCAATCGTTTTGAGGATTTTTTTTGTTTTTGCTTTTGTTCTTATTTTCTTCCCTTCTGTGCTTTCAGTTTTTTCTTTAGTTTGTTTTATAAAAAGAGCCCAGAAGCAGATCACTTAAGAAGGAGCTGCGACAACTGAAGCCAAACCAGGGAAGGGGCAGCTGCAGAAAATTACTTGGCAGCAGCAGCTTTTCTCTGGTGGAAGCAGCAGGGAGAGTGGCAATTGGATCTCTGCCCTCCTGATTTTCTCATTTCTCCTGGGCCTTTGGTGAGCTTCTGGGTGCAAATCTTACTTGCCCTGGATTCTCCTGCTGGTGCCACACAGTTCTGAGCCAGGAAACAGAATGTTGGGAAGGCAGTAAAAGCAGGAGTGAGCACTGCAGCACAGGAAAAATCCCTTTGATTTATTTGTAAAGGGGAAGCCAGGAAAATTCCTACTGCTAAACTGTTTCCTGGCTTTGAACTTTCAATAACTTCTCAGCAAGGGAATGTATGTTGCCCTCCTCCTCTTCCATATGTTTTTTGTAACCTGTATTTACCATTCATTAAATATATCGGGGCAGATCCTCAGCTGCTGTAAAGTGGCTTGAATAGAGCTATAGAGAAACAAGGTGGGTGAGACAATATCTTTTACTGGACCAACTTCTGCTTGTGGTAGAGAAGCTTTCCAGCCACACAGAGCCCTTCTTTAGACATTACCTCACCCGGGTTGTCTTGTGTGTTCCTGAGATGCTGGGCTCAACACAGCTATAACTATACTGCCTTCAGCAGAGCTATGTCAGCTGTGCATCAGGCCTGTTATCTCAAATGATTGTATTTGCTTCAGTCTCTGTCTCTGAGGCCTTTATGTAACTGCCTTTCTCTGGAATTAGGGCCTTAGATTTATTGTACTCTCACCCCTATCATTCAGGTTTAATTTCCACTGTCTTTCCATTTCATTCTGCTTGTCACTTTCTTCTCCACAGGTGAAATAATTAGCTACTTTTAAAAATGTATTGTAGGAGAAGTCCTGGATCTCAGCTTTTTGATAGGGCCGGGGCGAAAATGCAGGTGTACAGCTGACCATTGCTCCTGTTCTTCTCAGAGGAATGTTTGGATTCTTGTGGAAAGGAAATCCAGAGTTTCTTTAAAAAAATCTTATCCTGATGTGCTGGGCTTATCTCCTCAACAGCTGCTAACTCAGAGTAGGAGCAGAGAACCAGGGCCAGCTCCTATACTTATGCCTTAAGCGAAACAACATCACTTTATACTAGCGGAGGATCTGTCCCAGGATCTTCATAAATAGAGGCTATTAATGTTGCAGCACTTAGAAGAAATAATGATTACTAACCACTGATTAGTTGATGCACAGATACTCTCATATTAATGGCTGATTTACACTGTAGGTGCAAGTTGCAGATGACACCTGACTATATGGGCAGCATGAGTGCCATATCAGGGACAAGAATTCTTTGACAGCACTGCCAAGGAAAATAGTAACTACTCTGTTATTTAAAAAATATATAAAGTAATTATCATAAAGTATTTTTATTAGTACATAACCTCTGTACTCCAGGCGTCCCAATCTGGGAACACCATGGATGGACACTGGCTGGTGAAGGAGGAAGAGGCTCTGCATGCTGCCACTCCCTCCCTCTGCCCCAGCTGGGGAAATGGCACTGATGCGACGTGCTTTCCCTGAGGCTTTCCTTGCCGCTTCCATAAACAACAGGGAGTGATGCCTGGGAGCACAAAGCCATGTATGCCCCTGGGAGTGGGGTGCCAGATAAGTGCCCCACTCATCCCCTCACTCTGAGGTCCTGCAGCGCCCTCCTGGGCCCAGCAAATTCTTTAATCCGGCATACTCTGTTTCCCAGGATTGTCAGATTAAAGATGCTCAAGTGTACGCAGAAGAAAGTGTTTGTTTCTCATAGTGAATAGCAACATAATGTAACAATTATTTACACTGAAATAATTAATTACTTTAAGTTTGTGTTAAGAATACCATTAATAGTTCCAGTCTGACTGAATAAGATGGAGGAAAATGCATCTGTTTCATGATTCAGCAGGGTTGAACTGAAAAATTGAAATAGTCTTAATTTTGTGATGATGAATGTCCTCTCCAGGGCTAAATATAGATTTGGGCATTTAGAGCTGGGCATTTTCTGTGGCTATTCCTTGGAATTTGTAAATGAATTTGCTTTGTCCACAGTGATGCTAGTTCTCTGTTCACTCTACAGCCATGTTCAAGGTATCAAGTGTCTGACAGACACTAATTTTCTCCCTAGCAGTCTTCAAGTATTTGTTTGCTCACCCATTCAGCAATGAGAGAGAATTCCATGTGATTGATCTAAGCAACCATTACTGAATTTCAAATGTCAATCAGTCCATAGTGTAAAAAATAAATGAAAATAAGAATACATTAGAGTAAATTGCAATTTGCTTGTGGATGTTCCAAAAGCACAACAATGGGCTACATAAAGTAGTTTCTTGGCTCTGGTGTTGAATGCCAGCCTTATCCACAAATTCACACCTGGAGACACTGATGCACAGAGAGAGTTACAATTGTTTGCTTGGCTATAGTCCTGAGTGCAAACCTTTCAGACAACTGTACACAATGGCCAGTGTTAGAATGATGGGTTCCACACTTTTCTTGGCAGGGCTAGGACATGACCTCTTTCCCCCACTCTTGGGGCACCAAGGGCCCCACTAGTGGCCCAGAAAGGTGGAAGGAAAAGGAAGCATGCCCCTCTCTAATTCTGTAGGTTTCTTACCCTTTTCCTCTTTGAGCTGGTACAGAATCTCCCGTCCTCTAATTTAGTGGTCTCTCAAATCTCAGCAACACACCTCCAAACTCCAGTCCTCTCTCCTTCCTCATTCTGCCCTGTCTCTCTGAAGTGGGGGAGGGAGAAGGGTTATGAGGTTCCTAACAGGCCCTTTATTGGCTACAGGTGCTTCAATTGGCCTGTAGTACTAGTCTACAGGGAACCACACCTTAATTAGCCTATGACTTATAAACACCCCCTTTAGCACTCTCCCTTTGTGTGTGCGCGCGCATGCGCACACACACGTACACGTACACGTACACGTACACGTACACGTACACGTACACGTACACGTGTCTCTTCCAGTCTGTTACCCATTCTTCCTCTGCCCTTGTTCTGCTCCCCTCTTGTTCCTCTCACTAACTTTCTCACTCTTTCTGTTGCTCAGCTAAACCCACATGTCACCTCTTTACTTTGTTAGCTCCTTTCCATGTAACCTTTCTTCATTTTTCTTCTCTGCTTTTGCAATGATGGGTACAACTCCAAGTGTCTGGAGGTTTAGAAAGGACCCCCAAGTTTGGCTGTTTTTCTGAATATTGTCCAAACTAACCATTCCGCTTGCTCCTGAAAATTAATCTAGAAATCTTTTGGGATAGACTTACAGGTCCTTTTATGATGTGGTTGCATAATAAACTAGAGAAGAGGCTACAATGGCAAAAGTAGCAGCTATTGCTGAAAGAATGAATTCCTAGGATGCCTACTCTCTTATGGGGACAGCGTGAAGAGTTGTGGAGCTATGCTATTTTACTCCAGATGGGGGTTAATCCCCATTTCCAAATGCTTTCCAGTACGTAGGAGGAAATGGCCTTCACATTCTTAGTCCAATCCTATCATTCCTTCTGGTCTTCTTTTGTTGCTGTTCCAAACAGTAGTTCTCAGTGGGACTGGCAGTCTGCCGGGGAACAGGTTGGCTTCTCTGCTTATGCTTGATAAGCTCAGTGGTTTATCAATAGACAAATGTGCCAAAGATTCCAAGAAAAATGCAGACTATGTGACAGTAGCATGGCCAGACTGTGTGATCTGTTAAGAGCCTACCAGGAAATTTTAGAGATATCAGGAAAGGTTGGAATCTTATGGGGAATCCAGGGGTGAGTGGGAAGTCTTTTCAGAACTGGTAGAACAAATGTAAAAATAAGGTTGAGTTCAGCATGTTTTCATACCTTGGCAGTCCAGTCCTCACAGGATGACATGTATAATATGAATGGCATTACACCCAGCAAAAGTTTGGTCCTTCATCATGGTGCCGCAACCTTCTCAGTGCTGGATTGGTAACTGACCCATACGAGAATTGTGTCTCTGTGTGTAACCTTGCCAGTCCTCCTGGAAAGAGTAATCTTTAAACCAACAGGTTACCAGTGATCCCAGGTACAGTCACTCATCCTGCTGATCACCCTGATTATGGCAAGGATTGGGAATGACAGCATGGTTCAAGGCTGTCTTAATGTGCAATATGTAGTGGAATTTGATGGATATTGTTATTGCTGTAGGGACTGCCTCATGAAGTCATTGCAAATTACTTGTTGGGAGCTGAAGAGTTTTGTTGGAGTCGGATAGAGCCAGATGATAACCATAAAGAGTTTCTGTATTCAGCATAAGGCTGTTCTTGAGAGCAAATCAGGAGTTTGTAACAAACTTCAAAAGAGTGGCAGCTTTTTATTAGGGGCAGCCAGGAGGCAAAACTGTCAAAAATTCAAATATATTTAGCAGATATTTATTGATCACCATAATCAGTAATGTTGTAAAATCTTTAAAAGAGAGGCCTTTTCCTTCCCCCACTCCCAAATGTGATGGTTTGTGAAGTAAACTGATATATATGTATAAAAACCAACCGAATCATACAGACATCCCAGCTGATATGCTGTGTTGTGACAAGTCATCTCAGATTGTGTCAATCATATTGCGTTATGTTACATTAAGTGACATACTTTCATGTGATTGATACAACATGGAATGACACATTATCATGCAAAATATCATCTGGAAAATTTAGGAAACTTACAGAAGCCCACTTTGTGACGTGGTGTTTTAAGGTTTCAGGGAGAAAATAAATAAAAGAAACACTTTTGAAATAGGACTTGGTACCTGCAATGAGATTAAAGTCAAGCATGTGGTACTACCTGAACCTTTTCGTGGGCAATTACTAGGTCAGGTATAAAAAAAGCTCTCATTCCTTGGGGACTGACAAGTATCGCTGGGTTTGAATTGAATTTCTCTGAACCATTTGGCACATCATTAATCATTAGTGTATCTATACTATACAAACAAGGCTGCAAGCGACACACAACCAACTTTAGTCCAGAAAAGCTGTATTTTTTTAAAGGACTTTGTTCTAATTCTCCATTTTATACTGCCTCTCTTTTAGCCAATATCTGAAAAACTAAGCTCTCTGTCGGCCTGATCCTGAAGTTCAGTAAACTCAGTAGTGTTCTCCTCTAATGTTTCTAAACCACTGATGTATAAATATGTACAAAATGCACATGGAAATCAATAGGAGCAATAAATAATTAAGGACTTCAAGGATTAGGCCTTACACAGGCCACAGTCAGCAAACTCTTACTACCTTAGATAGTTCCACTCCAATCAACGGGATCATACGCAGGAACTAGGGTTCTTAGAAGTCGGCAACTTTCAGGGGAATGGCTCTAGCATTGTGATTATTTCTTTGCATTGCTTCTGACATTGAATGTCTAGAACACCTCCATTTTTACCCTGGGGTATAGGAAGTTCCATCTTGTCACCCTGCCTCTTCTGCAATGCTTACACACTGGCAAGGTACTCAGGGCTCAATTGTGCCTGTAATGCACAGGCCTGTGAGAAGGGCAGTACAGAGACACTTTGCCACCAGGTGAGGCATTGGAAAGTGTTTGGCAGAATGCCATATGAGCAGAGGTTTATTGGAAACTTATCAAGACCTCTTTGGTTCCATCCAGACTGGAGATCTTGCAATAGCATTTCTCAGGAGAAATTTTTGTAGCTTTCTGGTTCAATCCCAGGTCCAAAATATGGCCTTATGGCACATCATTACTTCTGCGTTCAGGTCAAGGAAGAACAGAGTTGATGGAATAACGAACATTAGATTTGCAACTAGACAACTTAAATTCAATTTGTTGCTGTTGGTTGGATGGTACAATATGTTATTCATACAACCTCATATAACCGCTGGAATTCATGAACATATTAATGAGTCCAATTCATTACTTGTTTGATATTCATTCTTTGAAAAAGTTTCAGCCATCCAGTATGGGAGCAGAAAATGTGCCATGTGATGATTCATATGCCAGAGACAGTAAATAGCACATAATCTAAAACTTGTGAATAGTTAAAAAAAATCAGATGGACATTACATGTCAAAGTAATTTGAGGAATAGAAACAGAGAATGACTATTTGCTGAAATTAAGACTAATTTGCAAATGATTTGTGAATCAGGTAAAGGTTTAAATGTGATCATACTTTTAAGTAAATACAGTGTAGACAATAAAAACCAACAGAAGATTAAAAAAGACAGAACGTTTTCCCCCCAGCCTCATCTTCAAAAATAGGTACAACTTCATTTTGAATTTGGGGCAAAGGATCAGGATGGTCTTATTTTACCCAGGTCAATTCTCCCATCTGGAATGACAATTGCTGTTCTTCAACTGCTGATAACTTCTGTAAGCAAAAAAATGTGACAAGCAATATTTGCTTAGAGACAACTCAGGGGGACTATTGAATAGAGAGATTTATAACATACATGATCCTCATAACTCAGTATCATTCACTAGTAAAGGAGAAGGAGTGGGAAAGGCCCATGTGTTAATATAAATGACCTTTAGCTGGCGTAGAAGATTAGACTTGTGGGGCTTGATCTTCAGCAAGTGTAAATTGATGTATCTCCATTAGATCTATGCTGGTTTATACCAGCTAAGTTTCCAGGCCTTGGATTCTAGTTCCTTCACTTGAGAAGGATATCTCAAGTTTTGTATTAACCTTTCCTCTTTGCTCAGTTCAGACGTCTGCATAATAAATTTTATAAATCAGTATCGTCTTTTGTAACTTTCATTGTCTGCGTGTCAATGCACTTTCTAAATGGAGTTCAATTATTGTTATGGCATATATGACTTTGAATCATTTTACTGCACAATCAATACACATATCTTCATAATAAATATTGATGTTACTTTAATGTTCTACAATGTTCGCTATGTCGAGACCATTTCAGTAGGATACTGCTCTTTAGTACTGTTTGCTTACATTTTCTACGCTTCCAGTGTGAAACCATATGTTGCTCAGGCTCCCATGCCGTTCCAGTCTCAACAGATTAATGCTGGGTAGGATGCTAGACAGAAATGGAAATAACTTGTGTGCTAGTCCCACTTCTTCCATAACCCTATGCTTCACTTTCCCTGTGCCTGTTTTCCCTCCAGCCCTTTTTCCTAGCTTGTATATTTAGATAGGGGCAATCCCATTTCAGGAGGAGGAAACAATTTAATTCTGTTTTCTTACTTTTTGTATGCTTCCTGCATGAAATAACATGCCACTCCACAATGTCATAGGAGAGGAAGGCACTCTAAGTGAACATAAGAATGACCATACTCGCTCTGACCAATGGTCCACCAAAATCTTCCAACTGTGGCCAGTGCAAGGTGCTTCAGAAGGAATAAATTGCCCTGTTCTATTCATTGAGTGATCCACTCCTGTTTTCCAATCCCAGTTTCCATCAGTCAGAGGTTTAGGGACACCCAGAGGAAAGGGATGCAACCCTGACTCTCTTAGCTAGTAGCCACTGATGGATCTATCCTCCATGAACTTTTGGCCTTCATAACAGGCCTTGGCAATGAGTTCTGCATGTTGACTGTATATTGTGGGAAGAATTATTTCTGTATGTTTGTTTTAAGTCTGCTCCCTATTAATTCCATTGCCTGACATCTGGTTCCTGTATTATGTGAAGGGATGGAGAAAGTGTTTTTTATGCCATTCATGGTTTTATAGATCTCTGTGGTATCACCCCTTAGTTGTATCTTTTCTAAGCAGAACAGCCTCCCCCCCCACAAAATTAGCATACTCCAAATTTAAAAAAAACAACCAATAATAGGACCAAAAATGCCACCATACCTAAACAACAGAGTAAAAACATGGCAGCTAGAGAGAAAAAGACATCTTTTAAAAAATTGGAAGTAAAATCCCACTTAAGAAAATAGGCTTCTCAGGGACAGAGCTGTGCGGCTGCCCTGCTTCTGTCCTGCCTGGGGCTTCCCAGGGACTAGGTTCTGTGCCTGCCCCACTGCTGCTGTGCCCAACTAGGGCTTCCTGGGGACGGGGCTCACCAGCTGCTGGCAGTCCCACTGCCACCCTACCTGGCTGGAGCTCCTTGGGGACAGGGCTCCGTGGCTGCCCCGCTGCTGCCACGCCAGGATGGGGCTCCACAGAGATGGGGCTCGCTGGTCCTGCTGCTGCCCTACCTATCTGGGGCTCTCTGGGGATGGGACTCACCAGTCTGATGGTGGGACTCCCCTCCTCTGGACTCCCTGATTGGCTCACATTCACAGGCACTGGGGCTCTCTGGTCCAGCAACATCCATGATCCTGCCAGACCACAGATGTTGCCGGACCGGAGAGTCCCAGATTTAAGAGGTTCAACCTGTGTCAGTAACTGGTTAAATGAAAAGAGTAGGAATGGATGGTCAGTTTTCATAGTGGAGTAAGGTACATAGTAGGGTCCTCCAGGGGTCTGTGCTGGGACCAATACTATTCAACAAATTCATAAATGATCTGGGGAAAGGAAATAATGGGGGCAATTTTTGAAGATGATACAAAATTATTCCAGATAATGAAATTCAAAGCAGACTGCAAAGCATTATAAAGTCATCTCACAAAACTGTCTGACATGAATAGACTAAGTTTGAGCTTCTATTATGGTGGTTTTTACAAAGTTTCCATGCAGCTTGCAAGCTTTTCACTTTTGTGACTGTTCCTTTTAAGTGGAGAGGTAGTGTGGTCTATTGGCTGAGCACAGGACTAGGCCCAGGAGATCAGAGTTTTATGCCTGCTGGGTGACCTGACACAAATCAAAAGTGCCTTTTCTCCTCCCGCTCATTTTCTGTCTTGTCTACTTAGATTGTAGGTTCTTTGGGGTAGAGATGTCTCTTGCAATGTGTTTTCACAGAAATCAGCACAATAGGGCCTTGATATTTATTGTAATATAATAATAATAAATAATAAGTAGAATGTATCTTTAATACAAGATAACTGCAGGCAGCATATGTCATATGGACCATTCAAATAAGCATGCATCTGAACAGAGAAATGAAAGAAAAGTGCTGCATGTTTTATATAATTTCATTTTCATTTAATTTTGTATATTCATTTCAAGGATTAAAAAACAATCTGAGGAGATATCACACCTACACACACACACAGAAATACTATCAATTAATTACAAGAAAACGACATCACGTCTGTCAACAGAACTAGGGTCAAATTCTGTTCTGAGTTACACTGAAGCAAATCTATTAACATCTGTTTCAGAATTTGGCACATTGTGTTCAATACATGTAATGCTAATCCTATTCTCCCATCTCATTTACTTGAAATGTTGTTTTATCTAGAGTGGCAAAAGTACTCAGTTCCAGCCTCTCAATTTAAAAAGACTATGCCCTGTTTTGGTTTTCATGCTAAGAAAATGAGTTTCATCACTATATGGCTTGTTTATAGGATCTTGGAGTGTTGTAACCATGTTGACATGTTCAGTTCTTCCAAAGAAGGAAGTATGCACATATGCACATCCACCCACAAGTTGTAAAGGAACATTTATTCAAAGATCACAGACAACCACCCGCTTAGGACTTGTCCTCTTGTGCTGGGCTGTGTGCATACACATAGGAAAAGATGCACGGTGACCCAGAGAGCTTACAGTCAAATTAGGCAAAGAAGACAAAAGGAAGCAATATCACCCACTTTTCCAAATAGAGAATCGAGGCCTGAAGAGATTAAGTGACTTGTCCATGGGAGTCTGTGGCAGAGCCAAGGACTGAAATGCCATTCTCTGGAGTCCTAGGTCAGGGCTTTAACCACAAGGCAAATATTTCTATTCTCTTTCCCCTTTCTCATAATACAAGGGGGACAATCAATGAAACTGAACTGAAAGATGAGCATGTTTAGAATGGATTAACTGTGATTGGTACCTCAGAATATCCTAGACAGTAAGTAGCAGAGCTGTTGCTGTACCCTGTGCTCTCCTGCTGACCCCGGAAGACTTTTTCTGACTTTAAGTATGTGTCTTTCCAGGGATCCTACTGCAATATGTTGCCTTAAGCTCTCCCCCCCCCCCCCCCAGAACACGTGTTGAGGATTAACACCACAGTCCAATTCTGTATGTCTGTTGTTCCACATTAGTCATTATTTTTATTGTCATAATTTTTAATTATATGTGTGCCTTCTAATTAGATTTAGTATCATTTTAAATTATTATAATTTCCTTCCCCATGCACTTTGAACTCTGATACAGAAAGACTGTAAACTATTAACTGTTAATTATTATTGCTATGGAAAAGACTTCCCATAACAAGTAAGTTATATAGAAAGAAGAGCTGAGGGGTTGGCAGTGTCTAAGCACTGAGGCACTTGGTTGCACAGAGTAAAATGACACACAGGAAAAACAATCTATAAGTAATACAAAAGTTTGCTCATTTTGTGACAAACAGTCCTTACCAATACTTGCAGAGATGAGTCCTACAATTTCATCACATACAATACCTGTGATTACCCTTACTGAAATAGTGCTGTCTAGAGCACAGCTGCCCAGAACGGTTCCAATTAGATCTGAGCATCAATCTGAATCCCCATATCCCTTATAAAACCTCACTCTGTTCTTTTAACTTGGCTTGGATGAAAGACTAAAAAGGTTGCTGGAGATTCCTGAGTGAACCAGGAAATGCCTTCTTGCAGCACCTTGTTGCTCTCATCCCTTGATCTGACATTTCAGCTAACAGCAGCATCTGTCTCTGTGCCTCCACTCTGGTGCTTAGTTAACTTTGTTCAACTTTTAGGCTGCACCAAGCTTTTGTGGTATCTAGTTCAAAGGGTTTGAAACATCATTACTGCATTTACTGCCAGGCTGACATTCACTTTTGCCTGTTTGATGACCTGCTTTGAGCCATATCAAACACAATATCAGGAAATGCATTCAATCCCCACATAATGGGGAAGACACACACCCTGGTATAGTTTACTCTTTTAAATTTCTAACTCCTGACTCTGTAAATTGTCAGATCATTCTCATCTCCTCCAAGACTTTCTGTTCTCATTCTCATCAAGCTGTTATGATGCCTGATCTTCTAGGCAAAGCTGATCAAATGCAGGCTTCCTGCTTTGCAGAACGCCTCCAACAAGTTGCTCGTAATCTTGGAAGATATTTCCTTTTTTTCCCCCCTTCAAGCCAAGTGAAACTTCATGGGCCATTTCTTCCTTCCTTCCTTCCTTCCTAGAAGCAAACACCGGTGAAGTTAAACATTTAGAAAGTCACTTCTCAGCACCAGGAATGAAAATTGCTGACCTAGCTAGGGGCACTGAGATTTAAAGCTGGGCCCTCAAGAGCATATGGTTTAGCAAGCTAGTCCATTAATCAGTCCAAGTTCCCTCAGCAGCATGTTGTACGTGATTTTTTTGGAGATCAAGTACCCCCTATGAAAAATGTAACTTTTTTTTTCTTTGCAAAAGTCAACCTTTTCACATTAAGCATGCAGATGCCACTGTATTTCTGTGATTTACACTTACTGGGCTGAAATGCAACAGATGTTTCCAAGAGCTTAAAATGAAATTCTTCAGTAAATATGCCGAATAAATCCCACACATATCTTTGGGCACTTTGAATCCTTCTTAAGGTGGAGGGAGAATTAGTTTCAGGTAGGCAGCATAATCCAGTCCTGGGAGTTAGCCATGGTTTCCAGAGGTGAAAAGAGTTAGCTAAAAAAAATCTTTAGCGCAGTCAGTCAGTCAGAGGAACCCCAGAGCCTCTTAATGCCCATAACCTGAAATGAATTACTTTCATTTCTGATTAAGCCCCTGAATATTGTGTAAATGGTTGAAAAGGAAGGGAAAGATACTGAAGGAACAGAACCTTTCAATTGCTCCCTGTGAAGGGTCTTTAACGGAGTGGGAATACGTCATGCCAGGCTGCCTGTAGAAACACAGCGGCGTGCAGTAATTCGTTTACATTCACAGTCAGTGGTTCCTGGACCCAAGGGATAAACTGATACTTTGATCTGGTTTTGTACACTCTAACCTCCATATCATACCATCCCTGGCATGCCATGGATGTGCTCTGTTCAAGACATGATTGGAAGGGACTGT